>JABFTP020000186.1:23480604-24730604 GCA_013387265.2 Cryptolaemus montrouzieri | reverse complement strand
GAATGCTATTTCCTCGGAGGAAATAATTTGAGATGTTGTTAGCTTTGCTGATGACACTGCCATCTACTACCAGAGTAGTTCCTAGACGCAACTTGGTCATGGTGTCGTGCGAGACTTTTTTGATAGTGTGATCTTGACAGCTTACACAAATAAAACAAAATTTGTAGCGTTTTCAAACAACGTCTATTCGCGCCCGAATTATTAGTCTCTATTAGTTTGTGATGGTGATGATGAATTCAGCATAGGTTCTAAGTACTATGGAGTTACACTGGACCTCCATTTGAGATGGAATGCTCATATTCAAAATCTGGTAACGAAAGTAAGGTATTTGATACCAAAATTCAAATACCTCAAGAACTTTTGCGTTGTTGAATAGCTCAAATAAGTATATTTTGCTCTGGTATATCCACATTTGACCTACGGCTTACTGTCATGGGGTGGTGTTACAAATTTCTTCCTGAGCAGATTGCAGATTGCTCATGAGTGTCTCATAAAGGTTATATGAAGTAGACCTCACCGATATCCTTCTGACTACCTCTTCAAGCTCTCTGGACTAGCTACCTTTCAGTTCAAAAGTTCCATCGATTCTGTCAATAGTTCACATATTTATGATACGAGGAATATGGATAATTTGTTAAATGTGCCCTTTGTGGAAAAAACCATTGGGCAAATATCATGTACTTTTCTTGCACCTAAAGTTCTCAATTCTGTACCTTTACATGTCAAGAAGACAAAAACAATTGAATCGTTCGTACGCTTCCTCAATGCGAGGCTCTTGGTGACACCGAGGTCTGTGATTCATCAAATTATTGATATGAAGAACACATGTCCACAATTAGAGTGCATAATTTAACAGCACATATTTAGTTTGATTATTTTATTCATGAATTTTTCTTTTAGACTTGGATATAATATGAGAATATTGTATCTCCTCGTACAAGCTTTAACTACCCAGTTTTCATAATTCGAGGTGGTATGTTGTTTAATCGTAAGAAATGTCAGACCATTTAGGTTAGATTTTGGTTTTTAATGTGTTTAATAGTTACCGAAATAAACATTGCTATTATTATGTTATTATTATTAATTCTCGAAAACGAGTGCCTTCCGGTCTTTCAGTTATGAAAACTTCGGTTTAAAGTGCGTTAATCACTGCTACATTAGTTTGCACATAAATAAACCAATTTGCATCATTCGCCTCGCGAAAAACGAATTCTTAATGCACAAAATCGATAAAGTTTTTAATAACCTCAGGAAACTCAGGAATATGATGCTCTTAAATGGATATAAATACACCTGAATAGAATATCAAACCTTCATTCTGTAATTTCCTTGAATATAAAACAATATTGAATTTCTTATATTCCTTTGTAATTTCATGAATTCCCAAGATTATTCTGAGCATGTTCAGAGCTCGACAATATTGAACGTATTGCTGCACTTTTCTCACAATCTACAAGGCATTTCAATGAAGATTTAAGATGGTTATATGGGTTTTTCTGGCCCGACTATGATATTTTATTTCAGTATATTGGATCCACCACCCTCATCAACTGACAGGAGTTGAATAGAGGAAGCGATCTCGTTTGGAAAATTTAACCAGAGACGAAAGACAAGATTGCATCAGAGTCTTTGCAGATGTCCACAACAAATATTTTATCCAACCGAGTTTCCCTAGAGAAAACTATTAGTCACTGTATTGGGTGGTTCTCCGTTGTTTTCGTTCTGAATTGCGTATTATTTTTATACTAGCAAAATTTCTGTATATGACACGTTGACATGTATTTCTGTTCGCCTTTCGCTATAAGAAATGGGTTTTTATATTTTGGAACAACATTAGGAAATATTGAAAAATTGTTTCTTATATTAGTGCTGCGAAAACTGAAAACCAGTTTCATTCTAAATTTTCAGCAGGCTGATAATACGAATTCATGAAAATACATCAAATATCTATGGACAATAAAGAATTGCAATGAATTTAAAACTATTTGAACAATTATAATTCTGCTCTTAAGAGCTTGAATGCATGATTAAGCCCAAAGTGTTAAGTTGCCGTATTCAGAAGAAGTAACAAGCCAATATGAAGAGGTAAGACGATCGAAATCAACTACGAAAAAATATGTACATTAGCAATAAAATTTCATAAATACAAGTAAACGAAGATTTCTACTGACATATATTATTAAATGCTCGACGCGTTTCGATATACAGTATCTTTGTCAAGAGCGAATGAATACTACAAATATATCTTACTAACATATACTTATATATACTAGAGAGGCAATCCACTCAGAGCTATCTGTATTTGAACTACTGTTCAGGAAATAATAATAAGGGTGAGTTATTTATGTCTACCTGCTCATTAAGAATTTCCGGTGAATACCTAAATCTGTTAATTTCAAGTACTTCCAGAAGGTTGAGTTTTTAGGTTCATTTATCAGAAATTATAAGTCTCCAATTAATTAAGAAAATAAGTCAGGTGTTTATAGATTGAATTGTGCAGATTACAATTGTTTTTATATAGGTAGAACAGGAAGAAATTTCAATGTTAGAATCTCTGAACATAAACGCAGTTTCATCAATGAAAAAGCGATTCAAATTACGACACATTCAGTTCAGAATTTAAAATCCTACATTCTGAGAATAGAGGTATAAAACTCAACCTTCTGGAAGTACTCGAAATTAACAGATAAAGGTATTCACCGGAAATCCTTAATGATCAGGTAGACATAAATAACTCACCCTTAATAAACTTATTTTCTAAAACTACTTCAAATACAGATTGCCTTTTTATTATATATAAGTATGTTAGTAAAATATATTTGTATTACTCATTCGCTCTTGACAAAGATACTGTGTATCGAAACGCGTCGTGCACTTAATAATATATTCAAGTATAAATCATCGTTTACTTGTGTTTGTGAAAATGGATTTTATCATGTAAAAGCCACGTAAATTTAATACAAGTAACAAGCCTATATGAGGAAGTAAGACGATCTAAAATCAACAGTGAAAAATGTGTACATTAGCAATAAAATTTCATACAAGTAACCGAATGATATTCATATATTTTCATTGAAGAAATGAACACCAACTAGTCATTTCAATATTAGATGATAGAACAATATTATGTGTATATTACTATGTTGCAACCTAACCAAACCTGCATGAGCCCACATAAAACACAAAAAGCATCGCATCTAGCCCTTGGAGTCATCTTAGAATAAATCCGCACAAAATGCTAATCTCCCTCAGATATTGGAATAGGTGAGCCAATTATCTTTGAACATTCAAGTCGCTTAGCTCTCATAGCGCAATTAATATCTAAATTCTTTCCATACATTTCTCTAGGTCTTGAGTTTATCCTTCAACTGGTCTCTAAGGAGATCTGGTTATCAGTTTCGCTGATCCGGAACTAACGTTGTTTCCGGGAGTCAACTTCGGAATACGGCCTTTTTGAGATGAATCAACAAACAGCATATATTTTGAAGTAAACGGCTATGATGATGTTTCAGGATGAACATCTGAAGACCATCTCCTTCTGTAGGAGGACAAAAGATGAATTGTGGTTCAGACTTATGTTCCAATAAGGCGTCATCAATATTTTCTGAATGATGCTGTTCAATATTCGGATCTAGTGCAAACTTAACTGGAGGGTTAACAAGTTGATGTGGGACTTCCAAATTCATTTCAAGAAAACCATGTACCACTTGATAAGTACTTCCGAAGAATTGTCTGATTTAGTAGGCAGTTAGTTCTCCTCTATCGGCCGGATTTCATAACCATCTGGCGTGGTAGGTTTTGGGTGGTAACAAAAGATGAAACAACTAATAGCAATTCATGAAAACTATCAAACAATATCTATATGATTTTCTCTATATAATTTCATAGCTTCAATATTTTCCGAATGACAATTAGTAAAGGAAGAGAGAAAAAATTCTCTGGATTGGTGCATGTAGCACCATAATCAGTGCTCTCCTTTCTGATGCTTGCGAAGCTTCTATCTATCTTCTTTCTTTCATGCCATCAACATTTGTACTTCAGTTATTCTAATCACAACACAATTGTTCACGCGGGCTGGTGAGTGTTTGTTTTTTCTTCAAGACAGGTTCATAGATATAAAAAATTTAGAATCTTCAGTGAATCCCCTAGCACTCACATACGATGCACTTTATCGAGTAAGTACAGACAATTGTTTGTCTCCTTATGAAGTTTTCGAGCCATTTCTTGCCAACTTGCTGATTTTTTTCTGAGAAGGTTGTCTTCTCATTTTAGTTTCGATTTAACGTTCCAAACTCATCGGCAGGATTTTGGAAGCCCGAGATAATTTATAACTTGCTTCACTACATTGCTCGCAATGCCACTACCTTTTGTCATTATGAATTATAAAATGAGGCTTAAATAGTATGTACAATTGACTATCAAAATTGAAAAGTTTCTATTATAAGGCTCCCGAATTTAGGTAGATGGCAATTGGCCTACCAAGAGGTTCTTTTCGTTCATTCTCAACTTTCAAACGGAAACACTTTATGCATCTATCTATATAATACAGTTTAAATACATTCACGAAAAACATTCACCTTGTAACAGACAATGATAATCTTTGATGATATTAATATAAATTTTGAAATTTCACTTAGCAACTTGAATAATTGTCGATGTCATATCAC
Source organism: Cryptolaemus montrouzieri (assembly GCA_013387265.2). Lineage (NCBI taxonomy): Eukaryota > Metazoa > Arthropoda > Insecta > Coleoptera > Coccinellidae > Cryptolaemus > Cryptolaemus montrouzieri. The sequence continues at coordinate 24,725,937 of JABFTP020000186.1, read as the reverse complement.
TAAGAGACGCTTTATAATATAATCAACCAATTTTGCTGATCTAGACTGTGCTATGCAATTAACACACAACGCTTCGACTGAATAGTGAAGTGTGAATTACCTTAGAAACGATACGACAACTTCTCCGGAAGATTGGTTCGAGGCCTCGTAGTGCAGCTCGAGCCCCAGCTCTAACCGTAGCACAGCGAAGAGCTCGATTCAATTTTGCCGGGGAACATGTTATTTTGTTAGTTGTTTTGTTCTTTTTCATTGCGATCAAATTTTTCTAGTGCGCATACATCGAAATGAGAGATATGCCCAGTGTAACTCTTCACCTACCTTTGGTTTTGGTGGAGGTTCAATAATGGTGTGGGGAGGAATTCCTTCGAACGCATACACTGATTTCATCATCGTAAATAATGAAACCCTGAATACTCAGAATTACGTTATAGACCTTTTACAATTATATGTTGTACCATTCGCGACAAACTCGTGAAAAATTTCAGCTTTTGCATGATAACGCCAGACCTAACCAAGCTCGTATCGTTAGAAAATACTTTCAAAATCACGAAAGGTATTCTCCATTCAAGATTAAGAAGCCAGCAACATTAGCCAGGTATCGTAAATGAGATTCGATACACACTGATTGAAATTTGGAACAAATAGTTATGTTATTTATATCGAATGCGAAAAGATCTTCCTGTCTGGCCTCTGTATACACTGTTTCAACCAGGGCAACACAGTCTGTGTACTCCTGGATTTTTTAATTTCTGAGTTTTGTCTTTGGCATTAAAAATAATTGTGACTTGACATTTGATTTGCAACATGCTGTGAAATTAGACCTAGATAAGTTAAGGGAGAAAATTTTTGAATATCTTTATTTGGTTTAACATGGGGTATATACTATTGTAAGCTTACTGTGTTTGTTTTTTAAGAACAACATGGCAGGGGGTAACCGTTATTACTGGCGGCAGTTTTTATGACATTGATTTCTTTGTAAAGATTTTCAATTGAGATTGGCAATAAAAATGCTCTATTATCCATTGAGTTCAAAGCGACTAGTTTATGTTGCAAGGGGTGATAAGAGCCATGAGGAATGCAAATGTCTGTGAGAGTAGCTTTCGAAATAAATAAAAGGCACAAGAGTTATTTTTTCGGCAAATGGTTGGGTCTAAAAAATTTATTCGATAGTTTGTTTCTATGTCTAGATTGAAATTGATTTTTGGGTGGATACTGTTGGTGGAATTCAAAAAAATATCAAGTTGTCTTGATTTACCAGTGATGTACGCTAGTACATCAACATAAGGGTACCAAAAAATTATTCGTGAAACTCTTGGATTTAAAAAAATCTCCATGAATATTTCAGCAAGAAGTGGACTTGAAGGAGAGCCCATAGCAAGGCCTCCAGACTGTTCAAAAATTTGTTAATAAATTGGAAATTGTTGAGAAGAGAAATGAAATCATTGTGAATAATAAAATTGATATGTGAGCGGTTGAAGATGCTGGAGATTAATGGTAGATATTTATCTCCGGGGATATTAGAGTACATATCATCGACGTCTAGGAAAAGTAGAAAAACATTTGTTGGTACTGTAAAATTTTAAAATAATCCGGAAAGTTCTAGGGAGTTCTAGGAATATCTGGGGATAAAATTATTCCTTGAAAATGTACTTAGCTCTTCTGAAAGTTTGTATGTAGGAGAACTAGTGTACGAGGCAACTGGATGGATGGAGGCATTCTTTCTGTGAATTGTAATAAGTCCGTAAAGTTTCGGGGCATAAAGTTCCATATTAATGAGGGAACATTTTGGTTAATTGAAGAAAGTGGGTAAATTTCGGTGAGAAAGCCTCTAAGGGACTTTTGGAGTCTTAGAGTCTTTTAGAGTTGGGTCATAATTCAGTTAGGAAATCAACGCATTTTGAAGAAAAGTATTTATTTTCGTGTTATATTCATTACGGGGGGTGATGATGGTGGCATTGGATTTATCCGATTTCGTTTTATAGTTTTATAGATCTGATGGCATGTTAGGTGGTGATATCCGGTTTTGGTTGGGTGTCATGGACAAGAGTTATGAAAATTGTGGATTTTGTATAATTGGTGTCGCCTAAATTATTCAAGACGATTGTGCATTCAGTCGCCAAAATTTCTTTTATACTATTATTGGCTAAATTCTGCCAAAATTGATGACCTTTTTCCAAAATGTTCAGTTCGAAAGATTCAAAAGTGGAGTAAGAATAATCGATAATTTTTGTTCCGAAAGTGACCGTTGGTTCTGGAGCAACAGAAGCGGTATCGAATGTTTCGAAAATTTTGATAATGTGAGAAAATACAGTTTTTTATATTGAGTTTTGTATATTTTGTGGATATGTACGGTTATGTTACCCCTAATGTCATCTAAAATATCTAATTCTATTGAACTAAGTTTGAAGATGAGTGAAGTGTGTGACACTTTAATATAATGTTGAATGTTATGTCGTTTACGGAAGAAAGATTTGATTTCTTCTTTGATCTGAGTCCTTTCTGCAATACTGATGGCTTTCTTGCATGATGATGATGTTGAGTCACTGCTTATTTTGAACAATGTTCTTCAGACATTATTGTTAATTAAATATTTTGTTGAATTATTTATAAAGTAAACCAAAAACACCATAAGATGATCGTATATCACTTAGTCACCACCAACTCAATATCATTTATGATTATGTAAATTATCTTGTACTTCTTGCTTGATTTACGAAGGCTAGATAATTGACTGAATAGTTTATTGCACGTAAGGTAGAGTCCCTTTGAAGCAATAATCAGTCAGTGGTTTTGAAATCTTAGCTTATCTCGGAACATTATTGTTCTTTCCAAAACGTCCTCTAAGATGAGAAAATCTTTTTCCTTCTCTAAACAGCTCCCTGTATGACTGTCTGAATGGCATGAAACAAATACGACGGACCATTCTTTTCTGCAGAATTGGAATTTTAGTGAGTCTGCTAGAGTTACTCTAACTCATGGTGCCGTTGTTTACTGAAGACGCTACATATGGCTAGTAAGAACCAACCAAATATTATTCATTTCATAACAATCGTCATAAAAGAATTACTAGACACTTACACCACAAGTTAAATATTGCAACATTGCAGATATCATTTGGTAGAGGATCTCTGAAGTGTTCAATCACGGTTATCTCACAGGTTACTATTATGTGAACGAGATTTTAGGCGAATATGCTGGACCTCGTAGTGCCGTTGTGGTTAAAAATACCTTGATGATATAGCCTCCGAAAAGTCCTGAGCTGAATCCCATTGAGCACATATTAGTATTCCGTGAAAAAGAGGCATGAATCAACTCTCAGCTGATCTTGAGACTCATCGATGTCTTCACCAAAATCGACTGAATGAGATAATGAGTATGAATCGAAAATGTGGGATCCTGATATTTTATTCTGTATTGCACATCAATAAAATTTCGAACGTAATTATGGTATTTCCCATTTTAAACACTTTCGATTAAACTCATGGCTTAGATATACGGATCTTGAAAAAGCCACTCAGTACATTGAAAGAATTGCCTCGACGCCAATGAATGTCACCAAGTGTTCAACAAATTTATAAACATCATCTATCAAGCGTTTCTTGATGGTGATGGAACAGGTGAATGAAGATATAACGAGTAATAGACCCAAAATTATCTATTAGCGTCAGTGTTTAATAATTCACTACTCAAACATAGGCACAAGCTTCCTATTTTAACGTATTCCTTTTATTTGGATAAACGTAAATCGTGATTTTACGGAAGTTTAATCCTTTTAACAACATCCATTTAAATAACATATTGTGCAAGCACTGAAATGATGGCTGTCCTAAGTAAACAGTATAAACAGTTTGAAATTTACTTGAAGTGTTGCTTCGTTTTCCAAAGAAATCGTTTTTCTCGAAGAATGTTCAGCAATATTTTCCATCAACAAAGATAGTTTAACAGCATTCTTGTATATCGACGATATTTCAGTAATGGAATATTATACACTGTAGTAGATGTTTTTATGATTTTTTTGTATTATAAACTTTTGCGATGTAATTTGAGTTTTGCATAAAAAAAGATTTCCTTTCATTCTATTCAACCGTTTGTGATCATTTGTGGTCGAAAAAATCGATTAATTTTTCTTTCACTTGTAGAGAACGTGCAGCAGGTATACTAAAGCTGATTTTTCGCAAAATAAACAATTTCTTCATTAGCATTGTCAGTATGGCAAATGCTTTTATTTATGGAAAAAATGAGATGATGAACAAGTGAAGGAATACGAACAGAAAGCTATTGAATAAACACCCACTCAGTAGCGGCGGTTACCCCCTCAAGCTATCATCACCGCTTAAAAGCGTTTGGCATGTCTTCGATAAGATTACGGATGTACCGTTGCTGTATTCTTGTTCTTCTAGCTTAGCCCAACCTACTTCATTGAGGTTCTGAGGAGTAGGTACGGGCTTTTTTAACCTTCTACTTATCGTATCTTACATATGCTAATTCAGGTTGAGATATTCAAGATTATCAAACTTATTATTTTTGCGCTATGAGTTTTGGCATTATCATGTACCCGCATGAAGTTTTTGCCATTATTCTGAGTGAATGGGACAACTCAAGGACCCGGAACTTTCCGTTTGTACGTCACTGCAGTCATGGATCCTATATCAATTGTGAATAATTCTGTTTTTTCTTTCATACTTATGCCAGCGCAAACCATAATTAACTTGATTCAAACACTCACCAATTAACTGATTAATTCTGAGACGCCCATCTCGAGATTTAAAGGAAATCCTGCATTGGTAAGAAAAGGGAACGTTTTCCCCTTCTTCGTTGCCCCAATGCTCGTGTACTCTGGTGAATTTAGGATGCGCTGTGTGAGATATTTTACTCAAGTCTGGACCCATTACAGGTCTTCTGCCACGAAAACCAATTTCTCGCAAACGCCACGGAAGTGGAAGTATCAAGTGGTCTTTCACCTCCAAGGAGGTGAAAGACCTTGTTCCAGCAAAACTTATGTTTTGTCGCAGCAGTATGCAGGCAAGGAGTTCTCATCATATGGCGGTACATTTAACGACCCCTCGAACCTCTCTCTATAAGAGAGAGTTTATAGGGCCGGTGAGCTGTGGAACTCGCTTCCGTCCAAAATCTTCCCAACATCCTACAATTTGGCTTTAAAAAGCGAGTAAACAGACACTTCAATTCTTCCCAGGTGCCCAGTCATAAGGTGTAACAGGTTCGCCTATACCTGGGAAGCGCGCGTAAAAAAAAAAACTTAATTTCATAGAATGATTTCAGACCTTAGAACATTTCAAAGACAGATCTACTTTGAACTATCAGATGAGTATTACAATAAAAGTTGTTTCGTAATTTTTAAGAGAAAATAGTTATTAATTAGGTCTATTTAAAACTTTCCAAACAGACAGATGTATGATCAAGTTTAGTCCAAGCAAAGTAAGACTATATACGGATTTTCGGGAATAATTAATAGGGAACAAGCTGTTTAATTACATTTAGAGCATGCGGTCGACCACTTCCAGGTTAATCCCTCATTGTTACTTGTTCTTCGACTTTATAGAGTGACTATCTTACTTAGACTTGACTAGCAATGTGGTTTCAAGAACGTTTTTCATTAAAACACACAATTCTAGCCTGACTGCTTATTTCGTAACAACATACCATCGGTATCTGTTTAAATATACTGCACGCCTGGTAATTCCATTTTCGTTACACTAAATTTAGATTTCAATCTTCAAGCCATTTATGAACCTTCACTCTGAATAAGCACTACATCCTTTCATAGGAGAATACTGTTATGGAATTATATGTCAGCTGTTAACACAATCTTCTAAATGACTTGGATTAGTTGCACATATTGTCGATTTTAAATATCCACATAAGATAATCTTTTATATACTGCGCAAAGAAATTAACGAACAATTTCAATATTTGGAATTTCTTTTTTGGCAGGCAACTGATTATTAACACATGTTTTCTCGGAAATGTTCTGACATATCTCAACAAAATTCGATGTTTTTTCTTGGCGCACATGAGAAATAAAATGAAAAAGATGAATTGATATTTTGCAAGAAACCACCACATATTGATAAATGTAGTTGTTGATTGTTAATTTATTGGGGTAAAACTTTTTGTTGTTCATGAAATTTCAATTTTCGATAATGATGCAACGCAAACCAAGAAATTTGACACCAGCAGAGTATGCTGAAACAATGCTATTTGATGACCTAGGTTGAACGAATACAAGCAAAGGTCAAAGGGGTGTCTCATTCCACTAATTCCAAAATGATTCGCATGTATAGGGAAACTGGTAGTCATGAAGGGAGATCTGGCCAAGGACGACCTCGAGCAATAATGGCGATCCAAGACCGATATTCAAGGATTTCTTTGTTGAGACGCTACTACTAAAAGACACCGTCAAATACAGCTTCGACAAAACAGAGGGGTGCAAATTAGCACTGCAGCAATACGACAATGTCTCAGGGTACTTAGTTTCAGTCCTCGTCTTGCAATTCGAGGTCCAGTTCCACCCTTAGAACATCAAGGAGCCAAATTGAATTTTGCCTGGAAACATTTCAATTGGTAGGAAGCCGACTGGAAGAGAGTTTTCTTCACAGATGAGTCAAGATTTTGTCTTTTTCATTGCGATCGAGGTTCCCTAGTGCAGGGGTTTTCGAACTTGAACTGCTGGCGATCTACCTCAATATTTTTAGACTACTTACGATCAACTCTGAGATGCTGCAAGTATGTGTGATGCAGGGTTGTCCTACGTACACGATACACCCTACCTACATGAATTCCTGGGTAGGGTGTACCGAAGCATATGTTGATATTAGCTTTCCGCACAATATATATTATTTTAGTCAAGGTTTGGGTTAGGTTTAGTTAGGTTATTCTCTATATTATCAAGGAAAAAACTCATAGTTATTCAAAATTGCGAGTTTATTGGTTGTTACAAAACAAAAGAAGTACATATGGTGTTGAACTAAACTTGTGACTTTTGATGTTGAAGCGTGGCACTGCATGTCCTCAGCATACTCTTATTATTCTGAGCGCAAGCATTATGACATATGATCGTCAAGTAGGCAATTGTGATATTTTGACTCAATTATCTTCATTTTATAAAATGAAGACTCGCACAAGTTAGTTGAGATATAAACACCAGAAATTTGTATCAGATGCTGTAGCTTTGAGATGTATATTCGATATAATCTGTACCAACTCATTTTCAACAGAACATGAGTTCATATTAAACTGACTTGCTATTTATGTGGCTAATTCCTCAATGTTTTTACATGAAAAGGATTACTCATAAATGATTCCATGTTTGCCAATTTACTGAAATCATAAAAACGCATTTCGAATTGTCCCAAAATATTTGATAATTCATCATCATACGTATCATAATTCAACTGAGGAACCCTTGCTTTCAAGGAAGGAAAATGTTTCAGATCCTTTTCTTTCAGTTGATCATTCATAAGTTGTAATTTACTTTTGAATGCGTTTACTGCGCTAATCATCTCAATTTCCTTCAATCTCCTTCACCTTGAAGCTTCAAGTTAATGGTGTTTAAGTGCATTGTGATTGTCACTCAAAAATGCCACATCAGTCAGCCATTTTTCGTTTTTCAACATCTGAGTATCATAACCTCTTTCGTCTAGAAAAGCTATTATTTCGGGCAATAATTATTGAAAACTTTCTAGGAATTTTCCGCGACTCCACCACCTGATGATATATAATGCAAAGGAATGAAAAAATGAAGGGAAATCTCCATTAGCTCGACACAATGACACATAATCGTTTTTGTTTCTAGTCATTACTGGTGCTCCATCGGTTTGAATGCACACTAATTTATATATTGGTAGCTTGTAGCTTTTTACAAAATTGAAGAAAACGTCATATATATCTTCGCCACGGGTCTTCTCCTTCAGAGGAATGATTGTCAAAAATTTTTCCTTAGCCAACATGTCATCAATAAGCCTTGTGACAATCGGACGAGATAACTGAAGTTCTCTTATAGCAGACATGATTTCTGTTTTATTTAAAATCTCCAAATAAAGTCTCACCCGCTTCAATAAATGCTTCCTTCACAACCGATCCATCTTCGAATGGTTTCTTGTGTTTCGCCAATATATGAGAAATTTCAAATGACGCGACCGTAGCAGCTTCTGATTGTTTCGCTAGTCTTGTTAAAATGGTTTGTTCTTTTTTCAAACAAGATATCAAATCACTTTCTTTTTATTTTCTTAATTCACCGTGTGGCGGAAAATCCTTTTCATAGTTTTCGTGAACCGTTCTATGATGCCTCTTTAAGTTACCACGCTTAGCTATTGCAACTTACGCACGACAAATAAAACAAATGCTTTTATCTTTCACCATACAAAAAAAAATTCTTCCTCCAAATCGTTATTAAAATGATCCGTTTTAGATTTCTTCGCTGCACTCATTTTGTTCTATTTAATAATATACTTTGTATCGACATAGTATTGCCCTCAAGTTACAATCCAGAATGACTCCAATTCTTGCAGGTGCAACTTTTAGATTGGCATGAATGAAAGTGTCGAATGTTCCCGTCAAACGCGCCGACCGAAATTTCTAAAAAAGCGGCAAGAATGAAAAACGCGGCTTTTCTCTGACAAGTCCTTTGATAAAGCCGCCATTTGCCGCTAGCAGAGTATTATTTTATTACGTAATAAATTTTTGTAGTTCAGTACCTACTTATTAAAAATTTTTTTTCTCCTCGAGATCTACTCAAAAAGCACTAGCGCTCGACCGTTTGAGCACCCCTGCTCTAGTGCATAAACGTCGAATAAGAAATATGCCCTGTTCAACTTACTTCATTAGAACAATTAATTTTATAGGGAAACCTTCAATTCTGATGATACAAACTTGACGTGACTAAATAATCTCTAGCTTAATATAAAAAATGACCTTTCTGAGCATTTTTACCATGAAGTAACAAGAAAGAAATCAAGAATTTTACTCCATTGTATAATGACTCTCAAATTCTTTTATACAATAGAAATATTTTCAAGGTTCTAAGGTTTAAATTCCCTATGACAATTAACGAGAAACGTCAGCTTTTGACACTTTAAATTAACTTGAAAGGATCAGTCGCAAGCAATGTTGCTATAAATTAAATGGTCTCCAAAGGTAGGTAGGTATTTACGGTAAACATTTGTTAACCACGAAGTGGACGACTGCGGTTTCAATTCAATACATTGCTTGCCTAAGAGGCTGTGTTAAATTGTAGCATATTGTTTATCTCGTTGAACAGCTTATATTGAGTTTCTGGACTATTATCTGTACATAATATGTATTCATGCAGTCGTAGCATTATATTACACAAGTTGAATGATTGTAATCGAACAATATGAATCAGAATTGATTAGATGGAAAAGTTAAAACTTTTATTACGAAGCTTTGATCGCCAGATATGATATGCTCTTACAATATCATGAATTTTGTTTATTCGATAGGCATCCATCATTTTTGTCAGGTATAGCGTGTTCGAAAATTCATATAGTCTGTGAGCCTTTCCTGTGAATAATAACGATTCGTATAACTAAATGCTCTTCTAATTATATGAAAAAGTTCGAGCAGGTTGCTTTTATTTATTCATCGTTTATTAATGGATAACTCTTATCACAAAAGTAAATTGCAATTTACTGCAAACCAAAACAAACATAACATCAGGATACTTCATTCTGAGATAGGAAACAAGAAAGAGCAATAATCAGCAATGATCAATTTCCTGATATTTCAATATAGCAGACTAAAATGTCAGTACCAGTCAACTAAACAATGTTGACATTATCAATTAGCAAGTAGTTAAACCTTTGCAAAATTGAACCAGTACAAAGGAGCAGCTCCTACTTCTTCTCGGTGAAATATAAAAACCGAACTGTCAAAACAGTTCGGGGAAACAGATAATTCCACTCGCGAATCTATCGCAGAACAGCACATCAGCTCTCCTTCTGCGGGATAATGAAGAAAGTATCTTTAATTTGTTCTAAATTACTTCAAAGTTTGAACGCTCAATCATCAGTGTCTGAAAGACCATACTTATTCTGAATTTTCTCGTGTCGATCACAGCAATCTTTTGTGTAAAGTAACCAAACAAGAGGTCAACTCCAACAAAGGCCTGACAAGTGAATTGCGGAGATATTTTGTAGTGTCATTACGTTGAAAATGATCCCATGTGGCATTCAACGAGGAGATGGATTCCCTTGCCAGTGAAACCATCAAGTCAATATTAATTTTCCCGGAACCAGCTCCCTGAATCTAATCCAAGTTACAGGACATGATCCACTCCTGGATAGAAAAGCTATACGCTGATAGTTGAGTTCTTGTCCCAGAGCATAGACAAATAAAACTTCTTCTGGAAAAACCAAGCAAAGAGTTTACTGAAGAAGATTTTAAACTGGACAGATAGAAAAAAAGCACCGTAACGGACCTTATAACTGGATATGAGAGGATATAGAAGAAAACATCTACACACCATCGGCTTTTATCGCGAAGAACCTATATGTAGACTCTGCAATAAAAATGAAGAACAGACTATCACCTTGTAAAGCTCTAGCCTCGAAAAACTGGAGAATTTTAGCGGCAAAGAAATCTTAAGGGAGATGAACGTATAGGACGTAATGTATGGGACCCTAAACCTTATTAACAAGAGGAACCTAGTTCTTCAGGAATGAGTGACATCGGAGGAGTACAATAAGCCTTGTGTGGCTAGAGTGGCTCTGTACTCTGAAGAAAGGAGACGAAAAACAAATACACCAAGATCGCTATCCACCCATATTCTCACTGCTACAATCATTTAGTCTCATCAGATCAACTTGAATAACGATGACGTTCTGTGAATATATAATGGACACAAAAACATCGAGGTCATAAGGAATTCTCCGTGCTTAGGACAAGGCAAATGATGGTAGGCAAAACGAGAAAAAATCATGGCACCAAATGGCTTCACTGCAGAATACTTGAGTACACTCTGATTGCCGAGATATTATTTCTTATGTTGACAATCTGAGATCCTTCAGAAATGTAAGAATTCAAATTTTCTGTATCATACTTCGAAAATATTTGAAAGAAAAACAAAATAAACAGTTTCAACATAACGGAAAATGAAACCTCTATTTTTTGTATGACTCTACAGGCTACAAAAATTGTAGTTCATGAGAATTTGATGCTTGAATGAGATCCAAATCTAGTTTTTTAACCCTTTCTTTCACGATTACTACAAAAAATCAGAGAGGGAGAATGGAGGGTTCCCCAATTCATATCCAAATTTCCACGAGACGATGAAGAGTTCTTAAAAATTCCAGTTCCTGTGTTTATTCGCTTTCGGATTTCAATAGTCAGGTGATATTCGCTTTATATGTTGGAAGTGTAATGTTCGCCTAATAGGATCTGCACCCTTCTCAAGACGATATATGAAATTGAATTACAATCATAACTATTACCTGCTTTGATGCATAGAAAGGCTTCTGTAATACTCTTATCATTTGCTTCAATAACGATTATTGTTTCTAAGACCTTTACTTCGAAGAAGATAAATAATTCGAGCTAATAGGTAAATTGGATATTTCACTAAACAGAATAGTTGATTCTACCGCCATTAGATGTAATTATGAGAGTAAAAATCGTTGAGGTAGAAAGTAGATATGTCTTTTTAAATATTAATTTAGCACAACTGTGGCACAGGATGTCAAGTTATTGCATTCACTTCATACAGAAACATAAATCTTTGAACATATGTATATAATATTTTTCAGTCATTTTCGAAAATTTACTGATTTAGCAGCTAGGCTGACTATATTTGCTTACTTGTGATTCGAGCTATTGATTCTTATGAATTTCATGATTGTAGCACAATAGGAATGATTGATTTCGTTTGATACACCTACACGATACGAAGAAAATGTTATTAAGTTCATCATCACAATTATTTTGTGATGCAACTTCAAATGTACAGATTTCGTTGAACGATATTGGTTCCTGCTAAATTTCATGATACAGTTTCATTCAAATTTAACATATCAATATACCCTCGTACATCCTATACTTCCCTTTTGGTGCAGAAATTATTTCAGTGTTCCTAGATTTTTGTATAGTTACAATGTATTTTATTGTAGTTCATTGTTTTGTAGGACCCCAGACTGCAATTATACTGGATGAAACTACCATGACAATCTACTATGTAAGAGTGCAGTTTTGAAATTCCATACAAGTGGTAGCCATGACACTAAACCCTATTCAGAGCTGTAAAACTTGATGAAGAGGTATTATATTTAAGCATTTATCACCTCTTCATCCAATCTACTAGCGGAAATTCAAAGACCATAACGTGCTGCTATTAAAATTATAAAATGTCATTCACTTCCTTCCTAAACAATATTCGGTGTGTAGTATTGCATAAAACATTCATGCGGATTATTTTCACACGATTCAATTTTATTATACAAACTGTGTATAATGGCGTCCACTCCACACCCATTTTCTATCTCACAATGTCACAAAGTCTCCGCTCTATTTGACAATAGCTCGAACCATCTTGATGCATGGCTTTGATACATTCTATACTTTCATGACCATGAATGAACTTCGAATATTGAACTTTGTTAAACAATATATAAGTGATAAGAATGATCGCAAATGGCTAAATACAATTTCTCCATTCATTCATTGTGAACAATTTGAGCTTTAGCAAATTCTTCTCCTGAGACCAGAGTATAATGCTCTCAGTCCCTTACTAGTAGAAATTTTTATGAATAACATCAATGTAATGATTCGTAATCATCCGCTTTTCAAATACTACAATAATTGGTTGAGATATGTGGATGGTAGAATCTGTTGTTTGTACAGTTAGACAATTAGATTTCTTTAGTTTTTCATAAATTCAGTTCATCCCGATATAAAGTTAAATTTGGAAATGAAAATTGATAGTTTAATTAACATTTCAGATTAAACTTTAACCAAAATTGACAACATAAATGTTTTTTTCCATAAACCATCCCATACAACTTTACCATTTATGGGCGATTTCAACGCAAAAGTTAGTTCGAAATGTGGATATACCGGAGAATGCTTAGAATGTCTTGGACAGATCACGTATCTAACATAGAAGTCCTTCACAAGATCGGACATGGTGTTCAGATACTCACACAAATCAAAAAAACCGAAACTCCAGTACTTTGGTCATGTTATGCGAATTTAAAAGTACAGGCTCCTACAACTAATTATCCAAGGCGAAAAAAGAATATATTGTACAGTGTGAAATTCTCAATTTATTACTCTGTAGTATTGTAGAGTATAGGTTCTAGCTTAAAAAAAACTCTGGAGCAATTCATATTCTGCACTCAGATTGTCAGAACATTTATACCAAACAAGGAGATTATTCGTTGGATGAAAAATGAATATTAGGTGTTTTTTTTAGATAATGTATATAGGGAACAACATCTTCTCAAAAGCACTACTTATCTGAATTAGCGATAGTGTTTTGGAATACGTCATAAGTTTGTCAATATAATGAAAATTTGATCATTTCTTTTCTAATTTGAAAAACGAAACAGAAATATTATTTGAGTAGTAAATTTTAAACGAGTACTCACAAGTGATTATTCAGTTTTCGAAGGATGAGGACGACTCTCTAGAGAACTTGTTCAAGTGTACCAGATTGACTGTCAAAAATTTTTCAATAGTCTCTTAGTTATCCTGACGAAAAGGCCTATATCTTCAGCATGAATGAATTTATTAGATGAAGTTCAGTTGATGAAATATCACTCCTATATTAATTGAATAAAAAAGGTACGAGAACAGGTCTCTAGGGACGACCAATATATCCGTAACAAACTACTTTTTTCTCCAAGGAAGTTCTGTCAGACAACACACTCTAGGTCAGCTTAATAGCTGTACTACAGTCAACAGCCTCCTGCAGTTTTTTAATCAGATCATTTTTCCACACTATAACCATATACGGCTGAAAGATCCATGAATACAGTTCATTCTAAAATTTCAACAAAATGAAAGTTGTTAGACACAAGACTCATCTGAACAGTTGTTCTTTTTGAAACCATCTTTTTGATTACAATTACAGGAAATCATATTTCCCTTAGCTCAAATGATAATAAAAGCATATCAGACGACAAACAGAAATAATATTCATATTTGCTACTTTGATGAGAGTACTAGAATGCAATAATTTCTTGGAGTAGTGTATATCGCAATTCTCTCTCTAACTCCGACTTTTCAGAAGAAATCTTCTCGTTTTTGAATAATTCTCATTGAATTAAAAGTATCAATATCCTTCATAATTCATGCTGAGTGTCTCATTTTGAAAGTCTTAGAAGTATAAGCAATAGGCTTCATTCAAATACTTGAAAGACAACCTCGCTTTCTGGAAGAGTTTCCCGAACATGGTTTTGCATATTATCCTTCGAAAAATTACTCGGATTGCCGAAGAGGGATGCTGTTCATTTTGTAAACTCCTTCAAAGTATCTGGAAGATTGTAGATTTTTGAAACGTTCAATAATGGATAAGTTGCCAGAACAAAATCAGTACAACTCGAGGAAACGTAGAAAGGAAATAATATATTAATCAAAAATTATTATTGTCGATCGATTTATTTTGGGGAAACTTATTTTAAAATGAGTGAAATGAAATACCTATGTCTGATTTCCACAATATCTATTTCTAATACAAATAATCGGTTTCGACAGTTACGTCATTTTCAATTGTCTACAGTTAACAGTTATAAGAAGGAATGAGCTATCCGAAAGTATTGTTGATTGTTTTTTTGTGAAAATTCATCAATGGGTGAATGATATTATATTTCATTAAATTTTTACTATTTATTGATTAAGTACACAACTAGTTTCTGATAATACTTCATTTTCAAGTGTTTTCATTAGATTACAGTTTCGGTATTTATATTACAGCTCAGAAGGGGTGAGGTTATTATATATAAAATAATGGGAAATTATTTCCATCGATTTGATTGTTAAGTGTTCGATACTGTGGTTCTTTTCTGATTTCCAAACACTCCAGGAGGTTTAATTTTTTCCTTACTACATATATATACTACACACAACCAAATTTATATGGAGTCATCCGATATTTTGAATATTACCTGAGGATTTTGGAAATTTTGAAAGATTGTTAGAATTGGTCCTTTTTGAGATATTTAAATTGAAAAGAGAAATAAATTAAGGATTATCTTAAGAAAGAAACAAATAAAATAAAATAAGACACTCTTTCCGCACATAGTAGAAAAATTGAGAATTGTATTCTCACGGAGTAGGTATTTTTTCTTGACCTCAGTAGCTTGTATTACCTCCTCTTGTCCTGAAACAAGCCTGAATCCGTCTAGGCATGCTTTGAATTAGATTTTCGACCTCCTCTGGGGTGATATTCTGCCACTCTTTTTGTGGGGTTCTTGTATTATCCTGGCACGATTCAATTTTTCTCTGGAGATTATTCCATAAATTTTCAATGGGATTAAGGTCTGGAGAGCAAGCTGGCTAGTCGAAAATAGTGATTCTCTCTGTTTAAAGATAATGTCGCGCGACTTTGTTGGTGTTCGGAGGAGCATTATCTTGCATAAAATAGAAATTCTCTGCTTGGGTATCTCACCAGAGTCTCACTCCACACACTCCAGCACAAGGTCCACGTAATTTTTAGCTGTTACACTCGCAGGAAACAAAATCAAATCTGTTTTGCCTCCCAGCATAATGCAACCCCAAAACATCACATTACCCCCTTGGGATTTCGAAATTTGTCTTACTGCTCGGAGTCTAGCTTGTCTTTCACGACCCCTTAAAGCCTGAATCCAGCGATCATCTGATCGAACACCAATTTTGGTCTCATCCGAATAAGGAACATTTCGCCAATTCTCAATATATTCCAATTTTGGTGCTCGATACACCAATTAACTCTTTAGGATCTTCTTTTATATAAACATCTTGAACAAAGTCTTTGACGTATGGTTTCGACAGATACGTTGATGCATGTTGCTTCCAGAAATTGCCTTTGGAGTATGGGGTGCGACGCACTAGGATCTGTTCTTGGCACAAAAAGCGGTGTTGTTCTTCAGAAGTGATAGAATTCAATGAATACCCAACAGCTTCCGTAGGACAAACACGTCGAAATTTTGAATCAAGATTAAAGAAACAGACAAAAAATTGGCAGTTTTTGAACATATCAAATCTACATATCACATAATTATATCCGATAATTTGAAATTCCTTCGTAAAGGCAGTAGAGGAGTGACAATGCATCTGTTGGAAAACTTGGAAATCAACAAACTCTATGAATATTCATATCCCACCACTCAACTCGGATAAAATCACTGCCCACTACTCAAAATTTAAAAAGGTATAGTTAGCATATTCTCTCTCATAACTATTATGTCTAGATACTTAAAAATGACGTTGCTCTAGCAAACCCGTCGTGTGTATGAGAAATACACATTGAACACATCAGACGAAACTGTTTCATTTTACTTATATCAATCAATATGCACTATCACTATTTAATGAGAATACCCATTTTATCAATATATTTCTTGATTTTCAGAGTAGAGTTTTGTAAAACCAATTATGTTTTTGAAAGCTCTTTTGTTTTAAAATATTTGTGGTACTTTGAAATTAGTTTCAGCAAGAAAAAGTTGCAAAAGTGATGGAAAGAATTTTTTGTGTAACATTTGGTTTAATAAGATAACTACCTTGACTCTACTACGAATTTTTACGAATTGTTTTCGTGCATAGCATATTTTGAGTATGAAAGAAGTAAGGTAGGAGGAAAATAATGAATTAATGAAAAAGTTGGATGAAAATAATAAGAAGTATAATTCTGGAGGAGGAACTACACCAACTCTAAACATTGAGTCCTGCAATATGGTTATAACGAATGAAGATGCAAGTAATAACCAATAGTTCTACAATCGTTTTTTACATCATCGTTGGTGTCAAAAAGGATTTATTTCTCCAAGCTTCTCAGCACAACATGAGGAGCTGAAATTGAAAGATTGAACACAATCCTCCGTGAAATATCGTTGTCATTTTCTACAACTTTTCAGTATTTTAGCAACCGTACGAATAAGGGAAATAAAAAGAATTTCCGGTTTGTAAAATCTGGGCTTTTCCACCTTTAATACGAACTTTAGTGCCGTTATCAGCCAGAATTCCAAATATCAACGAAAAGAATAAACTGTATAAATAAGAGCGGTAAAACTTTTATGAAACTGAATAAAAACGATACAAAAACTTAAAAACTCGTCGGCCAGGTATTAAAAAATAGATGTCTCTGAAATGAGTTGAGCGTATCACAATGGTAAGTCGACAATGTTTTCATCTAATTAAACCCAAAGGTTTTCAGGGTTGGTCTTAATGAGGATTATGGCCTGTGGAACAAATAGTCCATTTTAATAACGCTTAAGCTTCTAACAGCACCGATTCGAAACTTACCCGAGGTCCAAGTTGTTTCATTAAAACTAAACCATCTCCACGCCTACACACATTTCTACGTATTCTGAATGGAAACACCTGGATTGAAGAGGTTAATTTTGCCAGATTCTCATTTATAGAATTCTACCAAGATCAATAACAAATATAGTTTTTGAGAAATAAAACTCATTGCATGCTGCTCTTCTGTTTCACATTTGATATATTTCTGTTTAGGCTGTTGTGTATATTCAGTACTGAACATATATGGAGAAGATTTGAAAAAACCTTAGGTTTTATTCCTACTCCCATTCGGAATTGAAAATAAATTATGGAGTTGTACCTTAAAAGTAGCGGTACTGTGGAAGTAAAAATTGTGAGGATTATGTTCCCCTTCTAATAATCTTATTCGCTCGATCGAACAGTTCAAAAATCTATTTATTTATCAAGTTGCTCAATCAACAAATGCTTTTAAGAACCGCTATGACAATGTAGTTCTAGGAGGCAACACAGTTTCTCGTATTAATCCAATACTGACCTTTTCAACTGGAGATAATATTTTGTTCGGGTTTTTTCATTAAATGTTCCTCCTTCGTCCTACTTTATACTTATTATGAAGTGAACAATAGACTAACCGTCATATGGATAGCAATCTAACCACTTCTTAGAAAACGGAGACTCAGATATGTTGCTGCCACTCGATGCCTTCCTCCCTCAGTGAATTCGTGTCATTCCATGACTAGAATTAGGGAAAGCAAAACTGAAAACTCTCTTCGGTATAGGGCATTGCAAGCTGAAGGCATCCATGAACAGAAACAGCCTGGCTTAGGAAGACGAATGCAGTATAGATGTACGAGGTTTGTGAATGAAATAATGAGACTGGCGACATCGTTCCTGATCCGGCAACGCTTGAGACGAGATAAACGACAGTAAGGATGAGTTTGTTCGTCCACAGCGTTAGATTTTCTTGTGCTGCCTCAGAATTAGTAGCATAAATTTTAAATTACGGTGTGCTATTTACTTCTGCTTCAAACTTGAACATAATGAAACAGAAATATTTGAAAAACTTTGGTAGGTCTATGGAAAAAGTGTTTTGTCAAAGAACCAGGTTTTTCGTTGGTTTAAGATATTTTCAGAAGGAAGAGATTCGATGGAATATAAATCACTAAGCGGAAAGTAGAAACAACGATGAAAATGTACCAAAGTCCGGGTTCAGAAAAAATCTTTCCCAAGACCAAAAGGATCTCTGATAGCAAACGAGTCTTGACTTTTTGATCCCCGTTTTCTGGAACGGGTCATTACTGGTGTTTGAGTAAGACCCACGAACCTAACGCCTGAACATGGAGTGGCACACTGCAACCTCTTCAAGGCCCCAAAAAGCAAGAATGAGCAATTCTCGATCAAATGCATGCTGATTTGTTTTTTTGAGAGCCACGAAATCATGGACAAACAGTTTGTGCCCTGAAGACAAACGGTTAATCATCACTTTTATCATCAACAATGTGCCATATTACACTGCAATCTCAATAGTGAAGTTTTAGCCAGTAAAAAATTCATGTGGCATCTCAGTAATTACTCATGTTGGGACACATTAAAACATCCAAACAACTATAACCGATCAGCTGAAGGCTATTCTAGTACCCGAGTTCTAGCAATGCTATGACGTTTGAAAAGACAGTCTCCAGCGCTGTTTGTCTTCCCAAGACAACTTTTTTCAAGAAGACAACATAACATTGAAATCAAACTCGAAAACAAATCAGTCTTATTACTTTATCCACACACCTCGTAAGTTAGACAGCTTATTGCCTCAGATATTCAACAATGAATAGAATCATGTTCTAAACAAAGAGAACTTCCAATATCCCTGGATTATTTTTCATAGCAATAATTTGACCATTTCTGAATTGGTTAAATCGATTGCGAAACGATTGCTGAATGTATAGATGCAATGAACGTTCTTAAAATACCCCCTACTTTCTGTTATGAATATTAAACATTTAAAGTCCCCATTTAATGGTCTTCGGAATTTCGAACCCCCGAATTTGAATCTGAATGAATATGCAGCCGCAGATTATTTCTGATTCGATATCGGATATAATGAATTTGCAGAAATTTGGAAGTAAAGAAGCTCTCAAAGGACCAATTGTGTTCGGTAAGGAAGCCTCATGGAAAGTTCAATGAAATAGGCGAATCTAATAACTGATTTATAATCATTAAAATGTAAAGATTGATGTAGGTAAGGTATACTCGATTCATATATATTCGATTTATTTCGGTGTATTCAATAGTTGTCAGCGTTTGCAATAGATTTCATTCAATTTCCCACCCTATCTTTCAGTATCCCATTTAACTTGATAATCGATATTTATGTATTTACATGAGTACATCTTTGTGACTGAGGAATATGGCCTTATATTTTCATATATGTAGGCCAAACGCATTCAGTTCAATAAGATTCGAATTTAATGTTGGCAATATTACTATTAAATCATCGCATATGACCTCGTCATCTGTTCGTACAATTCATTGATCTACATGGGTTATACCATAAGGTTTGAACTTTCAAAAAATTATGAACTAGTACTTTGTACTAAACTTATTCATTTCTTGTTTTCCAAAGAAGAGTAATACTAATCACTTCTCTTTCTCAAAACTAATTTTCCGCAGACATGTGGAGGAATTATTTTACAGAAAACATGTACCTGGGAAGTGGAGTTGAGCTAATGGCACTTCTGATTTTCATGACAAAAGTCAACTGGTAATCAATTATATTCATATGGATATAGTTCAAGCAGACAGGGCATTATTTAGTTGTAGAAGAGATCTGGATGAGTATAGCAGCTTAAAGAGTGTGTAACACCAGGTCCCAGTCTTTTGCAGAATATTGTGCCTTATTTTCATTTTTTGGCTCAGTTTATTCATTAATCAGATGGT
The DNA here is from genome assembly GCA_013387265.2 of Cryptolaemus montrouzieri. NCBI lineage: Eukaryota > Metazoa > Arthropoda > Insecta > Coleoptera > Coccinellidae > Cryptolaemus > Cryptolaemus montrouzieri. The sequence continues at coordinate 24,705,558 of JABFTP020000186.1, read as the reverse complement.
TAATCGATAAAATTAAATTTCTGGAAAACTTTTCTTCATTTGAATTTTCTGAATGCTAGACCAATTATTACAACAAATAACTCTTCGTACATAACGAATACGTTGATCATATGAATTCTGGTACTAATGTTTAGTGTAAGTTTGCTCGAAAGGGTCGAGATAGCACAAAAAAACCTGAAGAATTGCCAAATCCTCACAAAAACTGCTGGCTTCTAGAAGTTTAATGAACTCTTCTGTTAATAATGTTGCGAAATTATGCTTATCAGTTTAAGCGAACAGTTCTTTCTACTATCTCAATAGAGGAAGCCATATATAGTGTTGCCGCTTCCGCAGCACCTTCACACAACATGATAAGAATAAACAACTGGGTCTGCCTACCAGGTCAACTGTCCTAATTTTCCAAATTAAATGGCGATATTGTATAGTGACGTTACCCAGGGTTGCCACTTTAGAACGTGTGCTATTGTTTCATTCTCTTGTTCATGCCCTCTTCAAAAAGATGTTTCACATTTACCTATGAATTGGAGGAGCCTTATTATTGGGCAATGTCCAGTCAATATGGCTGTCAGATTTCGTAGTATTTGTCGTGACATTCTCAAATATTTATTTTCTTTGTTTCAGTGGGGGTACTCCAGAAGTTTTTTCTTTCTAACCTACATATTTCCGTTCACTCCAAGAAGTTTTGCGCTGTTTTAGGATAATGCCTTCGAAATCTAGTAGCCTAATTTGCGTTGAGAGCTACCAGTACTCTCTGCCTGGATGCCTGTTTGACTAGACTGTTCACTTTAATGGTACATTGCAATGAGATATTGTTTGAGACATCGCTCCTGTCAGTGCATCATGACTTTTCCTTATTAGATCAATCTTCTCATATTGTACATCCCTAATATAAACTGTCTTTAACACTTAAAGAGAACCGACGAAGCAGAAAAGAAAGCGGAGACCTTTGCGATTAGTCGTAACTTGACGTAACTTATCGATGAGCCGATCAGAATCTCTGACAATATAATCAATTTTTCATTATGCAGCTTCAGATAATTTCCGTTTAGAGGTCCAGGCAACCTAATGCAACTCCCAGAAACCCATTTCTGCATTTGGTAACCCCGTACGCAATAAATTTCAAACAGATTCCAGGAGGATATGGCATTCCACTCGAGCCAGATGGAAGGAGCTGCTTGAGTTTTTTCTCGTAGTTTCCTTTTAAAGATGTCCGGTTCTCAAATACTGATATCAACGTGTGCTCTGAATCCATCTCTGAAGTAATCATGGAAGCTCAAAGAAAAAAGTATTCGCACAAAAGCTGTGATTCACTTAAAACTGTCTCAAAGCTGACGTAGTTGAAAACAGAACTCATAAAAGTTGGATGATTAATACAACAGATGTAACTCAACAATTGATAAAATAGAAACAACTTCAATGACAAATTTATGATCTAACTCTTGCGGCAAACCCGTCGAACTCAGTTCTAGTATATGACAAAGGCAGTCAGCAATAATTTTTGCAAATTATCCTTCTTACCTCGCAAAATTCTATTTGAGGTACATCAATCGCAGTGCGTATGGTGAGGTGTGCTGTTCAGCAACTACAAAAAGCAAGGTGTTTTGAAGAAATGTGAAATGGTGACCTTCCAGCACGCATTTGTGGACAAACAATCGAAAAGCCATTGTTCTTGATATCTCAATGGAATTTGGCAGGGTTCAGCATGCAGCCTTGATGATTAAACTAATTGCATATGGACTCTCGAAAAATTGCGTTTTTGGTTCAGTAGCTAGTGTAACGAGTGAATCTTATCATTTTAATGCCGGAGTACCCCTAGGCTCCATACTCTGGGTGAATGTTTTTATGTTGGAGATAAATGTTCTGATCCACTCTACCGAGAACAGGATGTTTGGGTAAGCGGATAACTGTACCTTGGTGTCCTCGTTTTCTAACCAGCTTGCTATTACTTCTAAGGAGTCACTCTGGCAAAGATAACAAGAGAGCATGCCACTGAATTCAGACTTGGAAATGATATCAGAGTATAACCAGTTGCCTCAGAAATGAACATGCATCAACTCATCATCATGGTCAACACCACATCTTTTCAGAGCTGAGCATTACATAACGTCATCACAGGTTATGCTTCTTTACAAAGCACATGTATGACCTGGTTTGGAAAACTGTTTCCTTGTGTGTTGCTCCGCACCCAAACATTCAGTTCATCTATTGAATAGTGTCCATAAGAGAGCAAAGCACCACGTCGACTACCCAGAGAAGACGCGTGATCTCCAGCCTCTAGCTTGAAGGCGGCAAGTTGCGAATCTTTATCTTATTTACAGATAGTTCCATAGTTAACGTATTGAAGAATTGGTTACGGAAATAATCCAATTCCAGAGAAGATTTAGGTTTGAAGAAAACCTATCAGCGGACAATACAACCAGCAACTCCACGTTCCTCTCTCTATAAAAGTTGTTTTGTTCATAGCGATAGTGTGCTGTGAAAGTCATTTTTATCGATAACTTTGGCATTTTCAAAAAAGCAAGTGAACACACACATTAAATTATCTTGGGTAGTCTCTGCTGTGGCATGACAGGCATCACCTCCTCCTAAGAGTCGGGAGTAGAAAAAAGAAGAAATCCCTGATGGACATTTTTTGTCTCAGCAGGGACAGTATGGATGATCTACTGTCTGTGTAAGTTCTAATGGTTTTACCATGTATCTCCCCTCTAGACTATATCGATTCCTCTTTCAGCCCTGTATGAGTAGCAATGCTGTGTTCGTCCATAGTTACAGTACACTCCACATCCCTACTCCACTCTGTGGTAGATCTATTCTCGAACAAAAACGAACTGCTTCTTGAAAGTGAAAAATATGGACTAAAGTATTCGCGTCATGGAATAAACATCAATCAATCAAATGTTGGTGAGAAAAAACTGTGAAAACATTGAGGAAATGCTTTAAAATTAGGTTAATCTCTACAATGTTAATATACATCAAATTCGCTGAAATGTGTTGGTGTTAAATATGTGCTGCCTACACACCAATGAGGGCAACGCACCCTAATGCGAACAAATGGCCACTCTACCCGAATGTATTCCCACCTTTACGTTATTTTATTTCTACGAAACTCCCCGTCGTTTTCGTATAATATGCGTGACTAAGACTAAATTGAATATGACCAATTTCGTGGTATATTAAATATTATTGAAATGGATATAACTGATTTAACCAGAAATATCTTCCGCATAAAATGTTCTCAGTTATTGTACAAAACGTTGAAATTTTCCTTTAATTCAACGGGATTCTATCCTCGCTGTATTTAAGAATAATTTTCATTACGGAAACATAAATATGTATATATTCAAAACTAACAATATTTCATACAATGTTTCACTATGAAAATTTCTGAAGCTAATCGCGTGCATGGTTGCAATCAAGATAAATTAAAATAGAAACTTCATTTACTTTTGAATTCAACCCCTGAAACTGTGTAAACTTTCTTCTTTTCTTTTCGTGCTGAAATATTCATTAAAAATATATTCATTTTCAGATTTCTCTACGTAATGGGACGAACAAAGTTTACAACATCATATTTAATACCCTCTGGAATGGTTTTTCAGCGAGTAATGTTCCTGTCACTTCCCTGTTAATCTACATGGGTAATACAGCAGTTGCCTAACTGTGGGAGCGCTCTTTCAAGGGTTGCGCTGAAACTATTGCAGGAAATATTGAAGTAAAAACTTGATACCTTACATATTCCTTGAAAGCTTGAATTCGTTAGGGTATGTTAATAACTCAAAAGGATTTGATCAATAATTTTGAGAGAAAAACACTTTGTTAATGGATAGAAGTTCGTTTAGGAAAGTTCCACTTGAGAGAGCGTAGAGAACAATTGGGACTAAAAATTTACAATATTCTTTTGACGTTCGTTGGTCAACCTAAATGTACAATAGTTCCAACAACAGACTCCACCTTATTCTGCTTCAATGTCTATGAATTATACTCAACGGTTCGGTTGGAGGGAGGGTTTTGTGTTTCGCCATATCGGGTGTCGCATTTCAAAGAGAGAATACGAACCACCCAAGATTGTTTCAGTTCCTAGGCAACAAGGTAGACATAATCCAAAACCAGAATCGGACAGATTAGATGATCATAATGGAAGACTTCACCACCACATCTACTGGCTCCATTACTCAAATAAGATATACTGAGGAGGAAGGCAAGTGGAAGGCAAGTGGAAGGCAAGTGGAAGGCTTTTCGTATAGCCGAAACTTGTTGATGAGGTGATAAGAATTCCTGACAATAAAACCGATCTACTCAATACTTTCGATCTCTCTTGGCTCTTGCAGGCATGGATCTCTGCATTCTACAATCCATGAGAAAAACATCCACACCAAAACCATGGTTCGCTTCAAACTATTGAAAAGCTACTACAGTTAGAAATGGACCTCATAAGAACTGGAAGAATAATCCAAAAAGTGAAACTTAAGCTGAATATAAGCGTTTTAGGAATTTTTGTACTCTTGCAATTCATCCTTCCCACCTTTGGTTAAAGGTGACGGTTCTATCGCAGAATTGCCTAAAGCAAAGGCAGATATCTTTGCGAAAATGTTCCAAAAATTTCTATTTTAGATACATCAAATGCAGTGCCACCAAGTAACCCACATGTTCAATCGAATATGTCTGAAGTAAATTTCAGAGTCGGTATGATCAGGCACATTATTCAACAGCTGATCCGTTAGAAAGCAGTGGGTCTTGACGGAATACCACCAACTGTTTTGAAGAAATGTGCTTCAAACTCAATACCTGTTTTCAGTCATTCAGGGGAGCGTTTCTTGAATGTTGGGAAGTTGTGAGAGTGCAACCGATTTTGAAGAAAGCGCAGAACTGCCTACCCCAAAATTACCGTTAAATCGCATTGTTGTCCATTATGTAGGACGTCATGGAAGAAGACTGATAAATTATGAACTCATAAAAATATTTCGAGTTGCAGGATATCATCAGTGATCGACACTATTGTTTACGTAGACAACGATTAATAGTTCACCTTCTTACATACGTTACGCATTTGTCAATTGATCAAAAGCGTTTTCCAGAGAATCTGGAGAACCTCCCCTAATCATGTAAGAACATCGAATTTCCTCAGAAACGAACACCTACTCGGCAACACAGTCAATACCGGAAATTTCTGGCAAGACTATGTGTCAACTATTGCCAAATCAGCTTCTGCTAAATTTTATTTTCAGAGCTGAGCAGTACTTCACGCCATCACAGCTGATGCTTAATACAAGGCACAGGTTTAACCTGGTTTGCGATATTGTTCGCATGTGTTGGGCACCACACCCAAGATATAATTGCATCTATTGGACAGTGTCCAGAAGAGAGCAGTACGCTTTATTGACCACTCGGAGATCACTTGAAATGTTCAACTTCTCACTCGAATGCAGCAGGTTGCTGATCTTTCTCTTCTCTACAGATTCCATGGTAAATGTTATGAAGAACTGAAGAGTCTGTCCCGAAAAGAATCCAGTTCAAAAGAAAAACTATGGTCGCGAATGATCGAACTAGCAGAGTGACATGCCTCTCCTCATAATTTTTTTTTTCACAGTGCTAGTGTGCTGTGGAACTCTCTTTTATGGTACATCTTTCCGATAACTTATAATTTTGCCCTATTCAAGACAGAGAATCATGGAACACACACATTGAATCATCTTGGATAGCTGTAGCATTACAGGCATCGCCTCCTCCCAAATGTTGAGAATAATAACAGATGAATGGAAGACTAATATAACGCACCTACAAGCCCATACTATTTTTATAAGCTGAACATTCACAATATTTTTCAATGTATATTGATCCAAAATGGTGAATGCGCCGGGCTTTTTTGAATAGGAGGTATGAAAGTCAGACGAAGGGAAATTAACTTTGGAACTATGATATCTGATAGAAACGTAGCACGTTCAAATCATTAGACTGTTTTCTAAAGATAAGTTTGAAATGGCACCTTACAACTAATCCTGTGTGCCCCCAGGACCCTCAGAACCGTCCGACAGTCAGAGCAGTTCGAGTTCCACTCCACATTAAACTGCGCTACCTGATCCCTTCGTCGTTAAGCGATCTGTGTACTAAAGTCCGCTAGCTCTAAAATGATTCTTCTAGGTCATCCGAAGTGCAAAATCGAAATTCGGAACAGTCTAGTAGGCGGTGCTTACTGCCAGCTAAAATGTATCAGTAGCTTTGCGTCTCATTCTCATTGTAAACCAAGAACAATCAAATTATTTAGTTGTGAAAGATCTATTGTGAAAGTGTTCGGTACTTAATGAAAAAAATCAATTTTGATTCAAGTAACATAACATTAATGGGAAATGAAGCGTGTTTGAGTGGTCCATCAAACCAAATTATAAATCGTGTGTGTAAATGAATATATCTACGGTAAAATAACGAAGAAGGAACGACTTGATGTAATAAGTGGTGAAGCATTGGACTCTTCAAACCCTCTAAAAGATGGCGAGGACTTCCTAAAACTGAAATTGAATTGGAAAGAGATGACTTCATTAGAAATCATATTCACAATCACCATAAAATTGCAAGCAATTTATTGAAAATAGAAAAGGTCCTCGGTTGGTTATAACTCATGCTGTCAGTGAGCAGGGATTCGTTCCAGATTGACTTTTCTTATTCAAATCTGAAGCACAGTCAGGAGACTATCATGATGTTATGAAACATAAAAATTTTAGAAAGTGGATAGAAGATAAGTTAATATCAAATTTACCACCCAATTCTGTGTTTGTGATGCATTACGCTTCCTACAACAATGCTGCTACAGAAAAAAATATTATGTTTTCGAATAAATAGACCAAAATACAGCAATGATTGAATCAAAAATGTAAATTTCTAAACAATAAGCCACCAAACTAGAATTATATAAAATAATTCAGAAGCATAAACCATGGGTTGAGACATATGATATCGATGCCCTACTGACATTCGGTTCTTCGCTTACCCCCCTATGATCCTGAATAAAAAATGTGGGTATATGTAAGAAACTGGGTTGCCTCGAAAAATGTCACTTTCACGTTAGAAAATGTTGAGAATCTAACAATTCAAAGATTTCGCAATGTGCAACTGATGCCTAGTCAATATGTAAAGAAGTTGAATAAATTGAAGAAAAAAATTTAGAAACAGAACATATTCTTGATAATGTGGATCCTATGATTTATTTTAGGTGAAAACAGCTGTTATGTTACACTGATGATGGGGACACCGATGACGGCGATGATTAACTTTTTTCTACAAATTAGTTATTCATCATCTTAATAATTATTTCCATGCAGATAACCAGATCTTAAAATGTATAAACTTTTATTTCGTTAATTATAAACGGGATTGGAAATTTGAATTTGGGTATTGTTAAGTTAATAGCATGTGAATGATCTTCTACCTTGCTATCAAGATAGACCAAATGATTGGTGGATAAACAAGTGTATAAAGCCTATTTTCACTACTAATTTTACCGCCGTCTTTGGTATCTCGATTTCTACCTCGCAGTTTGGGATACAATAGACCAGTTCAGGTTTTAAATTGTTATCTTAAATATATTTTCCGGTACTGAACTATTTTAGTAATTGAATGCTGATAATCGATATTGAACCTTAAGGATGATTGACATGGTTCATTTTAGAGCTCGCGGACTCTAGATACATCCTACACCCGGCAAGGAGTCAATCATTTCCCCCACCGTTGTTTGAATGGTATTTTCACATCGATCTCATCACCGAAGTGGTACCTCGGCGAGTTCTCTAGTCGAGAAATCTTCAAGTGAAGTGCTTCGAAAGTTGAATATGGTTGCTTACGAGAAAACAAAAACAAGAAGAAATATTCGCGGTTTCTCTGGGTACATTTTCCATCATTGATTGAACATAAGCCATAAAAAATGAAATGTGCACTTTATTTCAATGATGTTCCAAACAAATTAAACAACATATAGATAGGTTGGAAAGTAACGTTCAATGGCCCCTAAGGTCACCACATTTAACCATGGATTCTCATTCATTGTGATCAGTATAAACATTAGTTGATGATATAATGCAAAGAATTCGAGATGCATTCCACATTGCTATGGAAAATCTTAATAACGTGGGGAGAAATTGTGTGCGTTGAATTGAAATATGCATCTGAAGGAGAAACATATTATGAATAATTTTGATTTATTCAGATATTGTTCCTAGTTTACGAATTTCAGCACAAACGAAGATTATGTGAAAATTAAAGCATAAAATAGGAAATCATTTTCGATTTCAAATCTGTTGGAAGAAGATATAGGAACGCATATCAGATTCCAATAGGTACTGGCATTCTCGTTCATTTTAATCACTGCATACACATTTGAAATAAAAAAATAATAAGATTTGAACCTGACCAAAATTTGATATCCTGTTAAGATGTACCAACAATTAATAATTATTCATTGATATTTAGTTAATTGCAATTCTCTATAGTAAAAGACCCGTATATTAAAACATATTTTTAGGACATGCAGCAAATTAGCATGTAACTAGATGCACACCAAATAGACACATGGTTTATCAAAATATTTTATTTTCTGGATAATAAACTATTATATATTCATCTACAATGAAATTATAGGGCGTAGGAGTAGATTGAAATTGCCTCAACTAACTGCTTTGTTTGCTTTTGCGTCCCCAAGTAAGAATAATTCTTTTCATTCATTATAAGAATGAACCTCAAATAATTGAAACTCCTCAAAACTAATCATCTGTAAGCTTTTCATATGAGATATTATTCAATACACTTTCGTGAAAAAAATCATTATCATCTGAAATAATTTCATGCAATAAAAAAGCTGTATGTATTTTCTGTAAGAATGTATTATTATATGAAAAGCACTTATCCATAGTGGCACAAAATATTACGTGTATATAAAAGCGATATCTAAAGTAACATGAAATTCATCTATTGGTATAGATGATAAATGACAACTTTCATATATTCGAGTCTGGTTGCATGTGAACATTATTTTGATATAATAAGCTTTTTACAGTCTAATGTTTCGGCAATTTCCATTGATTTATAAGTTATATTCACCAAGATAGATGAAATGAACATTTGAATGATTCCTCAACGAATGGTTCGTGCAATCGATGTAATTGCAGTAATTGAAACAATAATAATCCATCTGAGAATAACCATACCATTCACAGAGTGCCACCCATAAGGTCGTCAAACCTGCTCTTCCATCCAAAAATGGAAAAATATAAAAATGGTTCATATAGTGAATGCGTAATATGTTTTCGTGTTGAAATTTTATTTTTGTCAATATCTTCCTACAATAAGTTATTCGACTTATTGTATGTTACTCGTATTCGTACTATTTTCAACACGCAAAAGTTTTTACAGTATGCCACGGACATAACTCTTTACTAGGGACCGTATTGTATGCAAGGTGCATATTTGTGCATATCTGCATATTTTATGTATTTTTCAGATTTTCTGTATATGTACAAGTTTGATTATTAGCGTATCATGCATATTATTTTTTGATTCACAGTGTGTTTTTCTACTAATGCTAGAGACATTAGCAGGTATAGACTAAAAACCGTTCTCCATTGTGTCAAGTACTTACCTAAGCAAGCATAGTGGCACCTCTAAGGGGGAACGTAATGCAGTTAAGGAGTTTTGTCTGTATTCTCTCTTAATTCTATCAATACCTTGAAATCGCTGAAACCATTTTTTCATGATTATAATAACCAATTGAGAAATTCCGGGTATCTGACTGATCGAGCCTACCTGATGCCAAAGATAATCTCAAGCCGCTAAAAATTTAAAAATTGTTATTACAACCTCATTCATATTACATGTTTGGCTCACGGCCTTAATAGAGTAGCAGAAGAAATTATAAACCAATTTTCTGTCATCAATCGTTTGATAAAAAAAATATTTTTGAAAGATCCACATAGGATTCACTTTTATGAAGAAAAACTCCCGGGTACGCTACTTCCCTTGCAACATGTGTAGACTAAATGAAAAACCTGGTTGAGACCGGCAATATCTTATGCACACAATTATTCGAAAATAAAAGAAGTGATATTCAAAAGAAATGGTAATTCAGAGTGCGCACTGTATTCTCAAAAATTAGCATCAAGGACCTCCCTCAACATTTATGTTTCTTGAAATGTAACTGTAGTTTTATCACTCCAGCTATCGAAAGTTGGGTAAATGCATCTTTGAATTAAGTTGCATCTGACGAAATTGTTAAAAAATCGAAAACTTGAATGTTAGTGGTCAATTCAGTCCAATGATTAAAGCAAAACAAGAATCGGTTGTCCAAACAAACGAAGTCTTTGTAACTCAGAATAAAATTGCTCGAATTTTAAGAAGTGGGATCGTAGAAGAACATTCGTTAAATATAGAGTTAATTACAAATCTCAATGACATCAATGGATGTAGAGAAAAGCTTTTCAATGCAATGCATTAAAAAAATTCATTCAGATAGAAGAACTAATTTTCTTGTTGGAAAATTCGAAAGGTATTTAATTACTAGATAGTTTTATCATGGGAATAATAAATTGAATATGAATAGAAGGAAGATATAGATTTTAGGATAATATATAATAGATTTGTTTTATACGTATTACTTTTATCATTTGATATATATCGATTCTTCTTGTATTCCTATTATGTCATTATTGAAACGATTAAACAGCCTATTTTACTAAGTTGATGTGAAATTATCGATGTACATATAGTACATCGATAATTTTGCATAATGTTGATGAAGATCTTGCACATATATTTCCGCATTATTTGAAATTCTTGAATGCATATAATACAGTTTCTTCTTATTATTCATTTATTTACTTGAATAAACAAAAAAGAAAGAATGACGTATTTTATGTTCACTTTTTGCTGGTTAATGTTTTGTTTGTTTGTTTGTTATTCCTTTAACGTGCTGTATTTCTACCTTTCGGCGAATGACACGCTGGGGAATTCTGTCACCTCACTAACCCGGGAAATTTGCCGAACCCCTCTCGTGTCGAGGGAAGGGATCTTTAATGTCCAACACATCTCTGTTAGACAGGACCGACAGCTTTATCCGAAAGGTGGACACTCAATCAATTCGCATAATCCGAAAAATCGCACCGACTTTGTGGGGATTGAACCCAGGTAATTCTGCGCAGGAGACGAGCATCATATCCCCTACGCCACCGAGCCGGCAGGTTAATGTTTCAATCTAAACAAGAGAAACAGCTGATACCATATGCATATACTATAAACCATCTGGATATCGATATATACAACAATCCAACACGATCTGTTAGAAACATATATTTCTTGAATGAATCAACTACGAATAACACAAAGAGCAATAGACAAATACAAATTGAAATAAATGACAACGTGAGAGCTACCAACACAAGAAACATTACAAAAGTCATAATAGAAAGAGTACAAGTCTTGAAGACATGTAAGAACAGCTAACAACGAATGGGCTAAAAATGCAACGGAATGGAGCCCAAGAAAAATGAAGGACACCGTACAAGCCCTCCAAACAGATGGGATAAAGATTTGAAGAAGGTCGAATTTCTTGATTGAAACAAGCAGGTACCAACATGAGAAATAGTACAAAAGTCAGATATATAGTAGAAACACTAAAGCGTTTCAAGTGAAAACGGCCAGGACATATTGAAAGAAAAGCTAACAACAAGTTTACTGGAAAAGTAACAGAACAGGACTTAATAAAAATGGAGAGACCCCGTGGCCGCCCTTCAAACACAAAAAATCAAGATTTATAAACCGTAGCATCTCTGAATTGGCAAACAAACGCCCAAGGCAGGGTAGAAATATTACTTAACGGTAGCTTATCAGAACGAAACTGAAGAGGTCATATTCCTAGGAATTGAATAGGTTGTATCATTATCATTTTATCTGGTATCACATAGAATTTGATGTGTGATGTGTTTTATTTTTAGCATACTGAGATATAAAGTACACAATTAATCAACTCAGTCAGTATTAAAAATGAACCTCTATGGTTTGTTAATATAAATCGAAAATTTCAGTCGTATGCCTGTTGTGTTTTAGCTAGACCAAACTTACAAAGTTGAGTTGAAAAAAGAAATAAAACCGTGAGCATTTTCGCGTAATAATTTCCTACAATTGTCAGGAAAAGTTATCTCGACGAGTTGATTTCTGGGAATTTAAATGCAAAACGGTTGGTCCAAGAACAGATGCACCAAAAACATTGGCCACTCAGGAAAAAGAGAAGCTCTTTTCCATTGGCATCTGTTGACCGAAGAACAGAAAGCTTGAAGGATTAATTGGTGTCAAAAAACTGTGAACCATTTCAACTTCGGAAAGTTTAAAAGCAAGAACAACTTGTCAGTACTGATGATTTTTAGTTTTCTTCATACGAGCCAGAAAATAGTGTTTTTTTTTTCTGTTTTGGTATTCCAAGAGGAAGACAAACCAACAAAAGTCATCCGTGGCCTAAGTGTCTCCAAAACGATATAACGTTTGCTGCACAAACAAGTCATGTAGCAACAAATCTTTCACAAGATGTAAGAAGAAGATAGTTTTACTTTTCCCACAATCAAGAAGACACTTTCGGTGATTCCCAAAAGGCATCACAAGTTTCTATTTGACTATTTTATGTATTTGATTTTCAATAAGATCTGGGGCATGTTCATATCATTTCTTACTCACTGATATACCATATTCCATGCAAATATTCCAATGTAGATGATGAGCAACTATGTTTTAAGTGAGCAGCTTTTTGGCAAGAAATAAACAAATAAGGCTTGTGAGCAAGCATTCAAGAACCTTCAGATTAAATAAAATCTAATAGTTAAAATATGAATTGTTTGCTATGAACTAAAATAATACTATCGCGTAATGTCTTATCATTTATTTTCACGCATTTCGCAGCTTGAATCATTCTTAGTATTTAACGTTTCGCCAAGACTATAAATAAATTAGAAAACGTACATTCACTCGCGTTGAGTTGAGGAAAGATTACATCTCTTATGTGGGTTGATCGCAACTGAACCTTTCTGAAGTATTATGATGTAGGCGGCACTACATAAACAGAAAGCTTTGCCTTAATTTCCATTCTATATCTAATTTTCCTTACCTTATACGACAAATGCTAGTTGTTCTGATTTTTCACAGTATGTTTAATTTTTTCCTCTGAAAGTCAGTCCACAAATCATATATTTACATTGTTTGTGTAAACTAATGTCATTTCATTACATTAATATAGTTGGCTATTGCATAATCATGATTGCTAGAACCTTTCATATCACTTCCCAGTGCAACAAATGGCAAATTATTGATGATAATGTTCTAGTTATGGCTACCTTTCTGCTCTTCATTGTATTTGCTACGAAACAATCTCCACACAAACACTGAATTTGCATATCTGTAAATTGGATCAAAACGTTCTGAAAGCTTAGCAATTGAAAATGAAATTGAAAATTTGACTCTGTTCTCGATTTCGTGATAATCAGGCAGTATTCCCCGAGGGAGAATGGTAGCCGAATATGATGGAATAGGTGAATACTGAATGAAATGAAACATCATAAAATGAGTTTTTAAATTATATCCTCAGAACGCACGATATTCTATAACAAGAAGATGTAAAAAGCGTCTATTGCAGTATTTTGTCAACTTATCACTACATGAAATATTTAGGAATTGATTTTATATACATTACGAATTATACAAAATATGTTCCTCTTTAACTCGTCCATGTCGAGTTTTGCACACTCGTAAAAAAATGTCGAAGAACAATTAAACCCTTAATAGTAATCAAAGTATCCTTTTCCTTCTTGGAACAATTTATACAATTAAAAAGCTCCGCCTGGGACACAATATTATCATCAAATATATCAATTTTCATCTGAGCTCTATGCAAAAATTACTTCAGATATGTGATTGTGCAAATGATACACTAAATTTCTGCCATTTCCATTCTTACTTCACTATGAGAATAAAAACTGACGATCGACAACAAATTTGTACTTCAACTGAGGAAAATCAAAACTGAACTCAACAATATATTCGGGTAAAGGACTGGAAGGCTAGGAAATTCTGTCGAACAAATAACATGATTTGAAAGTTGAAGGAAATCGAGAAGACTTCGAAGTTTTATCGAATAAAATTTGGTTTTCCTCTGAAGGCTTGCCGTTCAAGTGAAGGAGTCTGGGAAATGGGGAATATCTTACCATTATGGCTTAAAATTTAAATACACGAACAGATATAAATATCAGAATACTGTTTTTTGGCCGTAACATTAAAATAAGTGTTACGTAATCGGTTCATAATTTTGTTCCTGTTGAATATATTGCAGACACATTCTGTCCGAGAATTGATTATTTGAAAAATCTGCTCGAAATGATTGTCAAAATTTTTGTTGTTGTTAAGTTGTCACAACTGTTTCATATACTGACGCGAGGTTCAAACACTATCTGCCATTTAGTTTTTCTACATTTTTCGATTGTGTCAGTTCTCCCAAGTGTTTTTTGCGATTATTTCGATGGATAAAAATATCAAGAAATGAATTTGTTTCAAATTTATTTCATATTTCGAATCGAATTTCGTTTATCGAATGGCTGAAAATGTTAGGGCATACGGTGAATGAAAAAAACGCGTGCATATGAATGGTACAGGGCATTCAGCTGCGGTCGAAGTCCGATGGAAGATTTGCCTCTCTCTGATTGGCCATCTGAAGTTGAAATGGATAAAGTGAAGGAAATGGTAATAGAAATCGTCATTTGAGTTTGAAAGAGATGGGCAATGAACTTTCTTTGTCTCACGGATCAATTTGTATCATTTTGAACGATCATTGGGCATGAAACGAATTGCCGCTAGACCTGAATTTTTTCCAATTATTGAATCGCGTAAAGGTCGCTGAAAACATGCTAGAACGAGCCAATTCCGACCACCACATTCATTAAATGCATTGTAAATGGTGATGAGACATAGGTTCATGAGTTTGACAAGCAAACCAGTCAATGTTGACTGTTGTCTTTGATTATCGTGGTGTTGTGCACTCGGAAGGTCAAAGTGTTCCATTACAGATATTCATATCGCAGTTATACAGGGTGTAACATAATAGTATGTCACAACTGTGTGTGTAAATCTACGTGCAATTGTGAAAAAAAAGTTTATATTAATATAGGTCCGCAAAAGCTTCGTTACGGAGCTACAGGATGTTGACATTTCCGGAAAAAATTGTTTTTTCTACATAACTCCTGCAGTTTTTGAGATACTCAGCCCAAATGTGGAATGCAAGCTATTTCTTACATCCTTCATCAATACACGTCCTAGATTCTAACTGAAATTCACATGGTGTTTTTTTCCGAGGCCATGTCTCATTTTGTTCTTTTAAACTTTTTCACAGTACGCCACTGACCAGCGTACAAACAATTTTCGTCATCTTCGTTCAATTAAGAAACTGACACTTGTAATTTTTTCGTATATTCAATCGTTTTCGAGTGAAAAATTATTGAATTTGAATTATTTGAATTGTATATTATTCGCTAAATAAAAAAATAATAGAAATACACGATAGGTATGCCCAAAATTTGCTTCTATTTCGATAGCTCGTCTTCTGGGACTCAACTTATACTTATTATACATCGAACTAAAAAAAAGAACAATCGAAAATTAAATAAATTGCTGGAAGTGCCTCCACCTGGAAGAATACAGGCCTTCCTCTTTCTTCGCATATTATCACGCACTCTTTGAAATATTTCTGGGGTATTTCTTATCGTGTCACAAGAGGTATTATTTGATTTCTCAATTCTTCCAGAGTGTTCACTGGAGTGGTATAAACTGAACTTTTGAGATATCCCTATAAGCAAAAGTCTCAACTATTTAAGGCTGGGAACCTAGGAGGCCATGGTTTTGACACACCCCGACCTATCTATCGGTTATTGAATGTATTTTTCAAGTATTCCCTAGCTTTTCCACTGTAATGTGCTGCTATCCCGTCATGCATGAACCACATTATGATGCTCACCAAAAGTGGCACATCATCTAGCAAAAAATGTAACTCCTCCTCAAGAAATTGCCAATAAGCGGGACCGTTAATTCTGTTAGGAGAAAAATGGCCCAATCAAATAATTTCAAATTATCCCGACCCAGACATTTAGTGAGAATTGTTCTTGATGAGAGATTCTTCAATTAAATGGGGAATTCCCTCAGCGCAATAATGATTATTTTGAAAATTTGTGACAGCAGTTCCCGGAAAGTCAGCTTCGTCTGTTAACATTATTTCACTATCAAAATTAGCGCACCTGATATAATCGCCTCGCTTCTGTTGTGTTTCCGTCAGCCAAACCGTACATATAATGGATATCATCCAAGTCGGTGTTAGTAGAATTAGCCATTTTTTCTTACAGCTCGAAAACGGTCGGAGATACGAAAAAGTTACAAGTGCCAAAGAAGTTTCTGAATTGAACGAAGATAACGAAAATTGATTCTACGCTGATCAGTGGAGCATGAAAAAAAGTTTGAGAGGGCAAAAAGAGACATAGCTCCGAAAAAAAAACACCTTGTAGATTCTAGTTTAAATTTAGTACGTGTAATGATGGAAGCTGTAAAAAATAGCTTGTATTCGAAATTTGGGCTGAATTTCTCAAAAACTGGAATTTCTCAAAAACTGCAGGTTTGAAGAAAAAAAAAACATTTTCTCGGGAATTTCAACAACACCCTGTAGCTCCGTAATGAAGCTTTTGCGGACCTATGTTTATATGAACTTTTTTTCTTAAAATTGCTCATGTTTCCAACATACTCCAAATATAGAAAACATAGGGCATCTTATTGAAAAAGATATGAAACACCCTGTATGTGTGAAAATAAGAAATGAGTATCTGAGTTTTCATTCATACATTTTCAATATATTTAACAGGAAATAAGTCAAGTGCTAATTATGAGCCAAATGGACACGCGATATTGTTGATATTTCATAACATTCTGCCATTGTCCAGGAAATATTTCAACCTATGCTTTCAAGTGAATTTTTCACGGATTCCGTGATATGAGATCGAACAGAGAATGAATTTCCCCATCAACCTTCCGGAATACCCAACTTGTATAAAGCTTGGTAGCCATTTTGTTTTCGAATAAATATTGTTCGTAATTTTCGAACGTCGATTGAAATTGCACTTTCTTCTAAAACACATTTTGCGACAAAGCAGTTTCTGGACTTTGAAGGTGAATTAAGTTTAGCGATTCTCCTTTCATTTCAGAAACTGAGGTTGGAAAAGTACGTTGTATACAGTATCCGACTGCTTCTTACCTCTTCTCTACAAGGTGTCCCAAATTCGTTGTCCTTGAATGGTCATTTCTAAACTAATAGAGAAAGAAGCATGTAGTTTCCACGAAGAGGTGCACCTTTTTGATGACCTTACAATTCTTGATTTTTTTCAAGTGGGGTTATCCTTTCGGTAAAGCGAATTATCCATAACACTCTACTGATTCCATCGATTCTCCACAGCCGAGATTCCAAAAGAATGAGAAAATCCTATTTATATGATGAAAATAGCATTTAAGCCTCTAACTGTTATATACAGGGTGTAAATTGATAATTGCGAAAAATTTCACGAGATATTGTCTCAATCCATTTTATGATGAAATGTTCGAGTGAATATCTAGGATTTCCAGAGCAAACCGGACAATTTATTTCCAGTTATAAAATTCACAATTTTAGAGCAAGATCATTCTTTCTCGCTTTATTGTAAAGACGAAGGACTAGGTTTTTTTCAGAAATTGTATCGAAATTTCACTCCCGGTGAAATTCATTATGGCTGACTCATTCGAAATGGGTAATATCAAGATTGCTTGAAAGTATTTTTTCACTAAAAAATTTGAATGGGGCTTTTAGTTGATAATTCAGTTTTTTCTGATGAATTGGACATATTGACATTCAATGAAACAGTTATACTCATTTGTTAAAATATTGTTAACAATTACAAACGTCAAAAACGAGCAACACCAAGATAAAATTCGAGTTCAAACCAGATGTTGTCTAAAACTCGATGAGATTTCATTAGTTTTTGTTTATCATAGAGTTGATGCTTGCAGTTTATGTACAGAGGTTTCACAACGGGGGGGGGGTGTCATTTGTGGTAGAAAAGAGAAACATTATTGACGACAATTGGCACAACTCTGAGTCAAAATTTGAGTTAGACCCCTCAAAATGATGTGAAAGGTTCAATCTTAAGATTGAATCACGCAGTTGATTCATTTCGACCGCGAAACATTTTTTAATGCGCGGTGAAAATTGTCAATAATTTAGGAAGTCGGCCATTTCGAATTCGAACAGAAATCAAATTTTAGGTTGGTTGAAATATGGTTTTTTGTCTTCTTAGAACATCCATGAAACACACAATAACAACGCCATTAGGTTAAAAAAAATTTTTCGATTTCAGCCGAAATTCAGAATGACAAAAATTTTTCACGTTACTTTTTTACCAATACTTGAAAAATTTTCGGAATCAATATGTCAAATTGTTCAAAAAAAACTGAGTTTTTCACTAAATGCCCCTTTCGAAAAAAAAGGTGCAATTGCGCCATGTGAGAGGATAACCGAGAAAGGAAGTGTACCTGAAGATAGAAGATTTTCAGAATCACATTCATCATCTTGAAAACGACGGGGACTATGAAAGTTTTGTTGACTGCATCGATTGTTAATTCAAAAAGTAGCACAATTTCGTGGAAACTGCATCCTTATATCTTTATCAGTTTGGAAGTTATCACTCAGGGACAACTAAATATAAACA
This sequence comes from Cryptolaemus montrouzieri, assembly GCA_013387265.2. Lineage (NCBI taxonomy): Eukaryota > Metazoa > Arthropoda > Insecta > Coleoptera > Coccinellidae > Cryptolaemus > Cryptolaemus montrouzieri. The sequence continues at coordinate 24,686,773 of JABFTP020000186.1, read as the reverse complement.
CCCCGTACAAAGAAACTATGAATGAAATGGACAAAAATTGAATATTTTTTCTACGAACACTGGATGTCCCAAAATGAAATAATGATAATTCGGGATCTGACACCCCAGTTAGGAAGTTTACCTCCAAAATTGAGATGAAAAAATTGTTTTTATTCGAATAAATCTGTTTCATTCAACAGATTTTAACTGAATTCTTGAGATTCTCATAACAAAAAACTGTATGATACACTATTCTTCATTTTTCAATTTGTTTTAAAATAAAAGGGGTTAACTAGCTCCAACGTTTCTCAGGCCCTTATTTCTAATTGGCTGAAATATTTTCAAATCTCATTTTTTTCTTAAAACTTCTTTCGGAAAAAAAGGACTCATATCAGGTGTCGAAGAAATGAAGAGTTTACGAGAAAAACTGCCCTGAATAGTGTTCCGTAACACAATTATTGAAATATTGAGCAATTGTCTTATAAGTTCAAATTGTTAACAGCTGTCCATCTTATTTTATAAGATATCAATCACACACTCTTAGATATAAGTACACGAAAATTTCTTATCGCATTTTTCTATGAGAAAACACTGTAGACAGCATACAAGAAGCATCCTGTACCTTCTCTCCAGTAATTTGTGATCAGAGTTCATTGAGTTATATAGGCTCTTTTGTATTTTTAATTATGCTATGCAGCTAAATAAATTGAGAACGCTTCCGATCATGAAAATTTATTTTCATATTTGATTGAAACATAAAGCAAAAGTTTCCACATAGCAGTATTATTGTTTGACACTAATTCGAAATGGAGTTGGTGTTATTCATTTGTATTAAACGATTAGTGAAAGGTGCTTCTGAATTTCAATTGCTAAATGTTATGATACATATATGTCTATGAAAAAGATGATACAGGTTGTTTCAGGTAAGCATTAACTTCTACAGGAGATGCCCGTCAAAAAAAACATGAAAAAAACTGCCTATGAACAGTGCTCCTTTCTCGAGATGAGAGGTTGTTGTTCTTCTCACGTTTCTGTTGATAACTCTTGCAGTTTTCAAGGGATCTAGTTCAAATTTTTACTGGATAATACAATTTTGAGAGTCACCTTTGTCCCTATCGAAATCATAGTCTAGTGCGCCACTGGTCCTTTCGAGAATACTTATTGCAAAGACATACTAATTATAATATTTTTTTCGTGTCTTGAAATGTTTTCGAAATCAGAAGGCATGCAGTTTTTGAATCAACTGAAGTTACGGTCGATAATTCGTAATTTCAAGCTGAGATCGAAACTGTTTCCATAACTTTTCAGAAAAACTGCAAGGATAGCCTTTTGAAATAGTTTTCATCTCTTCGGAGTTCGAATATACAGATTGTCCATTGTATTTAGCTGAAACACTTGGGTAAACTTTGAGTATTTTAGCGCATTCTTTAGACAGTCGTGTTTGATACGAAATAACATATGTCTATATTGAAAAATAAGAATTCTGATGGATGACTATATTCCGCTTTCAACGAAAATAGAAGCAACAAATGAAAATACCTACACACAGTACTAGGCCAACAACCGAACGGAAATACCTGCCATATTTCTCATTCTCTAACTTCCTTTCAAACCCTTTTCATGCAGTTTCTGTTTGGTATGGATTTTCGAATGCCTTCAGTCGAAGTAGTCTAGCGGATTCAGATTGAGGGAACGCGGGGGCTAAGCTCAGGAACACAAATCTATCTACTGAAATATGCTTCATTCAAAACATTCTTCACTTCTTTACGTGTAAGATGCAGACGAGCATAAACCACATTTTTCTTTTATTCGCACAAAGCAAGTCATCGATAAAGTCAGTCAGAGTGTTCTACAGGAAGTCGAGGAATACTAGAGAATTAATAAATTACTGGCTCTAACAATCTGTCATCACACCAGCCAGCCTAAACTACACTATGATTTTGATGGGGTCAAAGGAAACATGACCCTGAAAAAATATCACCCTGTATATTATCGTTACTTCTGGAGACATGTCATGAATTGATGAAAAAATATTCATTTTTCTGCAAATTGGAGCTAGATCCCTTGGAAATTACAGAAGTTACCAACATAAACCTAAAAAAAAATTGAACTTCAACAGCCTGTATCTCAAAAAAGGGAGAAATTTGGACATATGTATATGAACATGATCTGTTATGACGGATCTTCTGTAGAAATAATGACTGCATACCTGTATTCTTAATAATTCAAATAGACCAGTTTGTACTTAATGACCACAAAGGAAAGTCATAATACTTATTGCAATATATTCGTTTTCCTATTGATTTTTAGAGAAATGATTTAACATTTTATCAATTTATAGTACTGACGATGACTTCAAGAAATAAAGTGGGTGGACAAATTTCGATGTTTTAGTTAGGTAGTTATGTGAAATATTGTAGATAGCGAAAAATGATCCACCCTCTCTCGAGCTCGATTTTCGGGTGTGAGAAGATAGATCTCAGCTATGTTTTGTAGTTTTTCCGTAATTCTGAATTTTTCGGAATTTCGACATGTGACGGTATCTCCAATCCTTTCAAAGTTAGGTAAAAAATATTTTCACATTCCTCTCCTTTTTTTGAGTAGAATGTTGGCTATTCCAAAAAATGTTTTGCTCATCGGTTTCTGACTTTTCATTTTGATACAAATATAAGATTATTTTTTCTTTATAATATATCATACGCAATATCAATTCCTTCAAATAATCCTTTTTTTTTAAAACAAATATCAAGAATGTATACTGGGTCATTCACCAGCTCTGTAGATCGTACACTCTTGAAGATTTCTTTTTTGTTCGAACAGTATTGTATTTAGAAAGCAAAAATCCACTTCAGCAATTTATTTTGAAGTAAACAGGGTGTCCCAATTTTCTATAAAAAAATCTTTCAGATGGGAAGACCACTTTTTTGTTGAAGATTCAAGAGCGTCCTAAACTCTGCTTTAATGTCTTTAATTAATAAGTTTTTTTGGAGAGTAGTTTCGTCACAATTTTTTTCCAGAGAGGATGAATACTGTTTTCCTTTCGTTTTCTTATCGACTAAATATGTCTTTATTGATTAATTGAAATAGATTATCCTCGTTTTATACAGAAGTGACTCAAAAATTTTTTGAATATTGTAATTCTAGCAATATCATATCTGATTTTTGGAATGGAATGGAACATCCTGTATTTTATTATTCATGTCAACGCATAAAATATAGTGCCATATTATTGCAGAAGTAACCTTATCTTGTTCTCCGACCATTTTCAAAATGACAAAAAACTAAAATAATAAAATCAGAGGTTGCTTAAGAAGAGTTTATCAGTACATGTCATTATACTTGATCAGAGAAATGGAGATATTTTAAGATAATCGTGTATCAAACACTTAATAGATTGGTTTTAGGTGAGATGATCTTCAACTTGTTGAAGTATTTCAATAAGTGTTCGAAATGTTGCCCGTTTCTTTGTAGACACCACTCACTCTATCTGAGGAGAGACCGTCGAACTCTCGACAACATTTGAGGATTAACTGACTGAAAGGCGTCGACTATTCTCTGTCTCATATTCAACTGTGTTGTAGAAAGAATCTGGTAAACGATGCCCTTAATATAACCCCACAAGAAATAATCTAGACTTGCAAGGTCCGGAGACCTAGCTGGTAATCTAACAGGACCACCACGTCCTATCCATTTATTTGGAAATATATGATTCAAATGCTCCCTAACCTGATGTGAGTAATGTGCCGGTGCTACATCCTGTTGAAACCACAAATCTTGTCTTATATTCTCTGGTACATAGGAAAGGAGAACAAAAACTGGTAGATGATTTTGCAAAAAATCTGAATACATTTCACTATTGAGGTGCCCTTCGAAAAAGTGCAGCCCAATTAGATATCCATCTACTATAGCGGCCCATACATTCAAGGACCAACGATGCTATTTGTCTCATGAGGAGTGGATTTTCCGTCCTCGTCCGAGAAAAGAACTCTGCTAAACATATTTGGATTTTCCGGTACTTTGTTCCTTGTCATTTTGCAAAAATTGATTCGATTTGCATAGTCTTGATTGATCAGTTCCTGGTGCAGCTGTACATGATATGCATGAAATTTATTCACTTTCAAGATTCTCTGGATGGTTTGATTTATATCTGTTAACTGAAAAATCTCTCTTTGGCTTATATATGGGATCTCTGTCACTGTCAACACAACTGATAACTGGTTGTGTTTAGCTGAAGCAATTTTTGGTTTTTCATGTTTTTTGTGAACGATGTTACCCGTTTCGATAAATCTAATTAGAAGTTTTTCAAAGCATCTTGCATCAGGATAAAAATCATACCAACCATTTCTTCTTTGTAGAACTTCATGGCAGTCAATTGAGAAAATTAAGTTCAAACCTCACTTAAACAATGTTGTATAACGAAACACTGATAAGTTCACCATGTGAAAAGCAGAATATTATATGTCCCGACACCTGACAGAAGGCACAAATAAAAAAATTGTCAACTCATACCTCGATTTCAGTTTTAATCATCTTGATTTTATCATTCGTTGAAAGGAGTATCTTGTTTAGGTTTAATTTTTTACTACTTGAATCATAACAGAAAAAAAAAACGAATAATGATGCATGTTGATGAGTTTGATACGGTTTGTAGAATTTTCATCAAAATGTTTGCAAATAATCGAATATTTCGAAAATGATGGAAGATAAAGATAAGGTTACTTCAGAAAAATGAGGCACAATATATTATGCGTTGAGGTGAATAATAAAATACAGGGTATTCCTTTTGAAAGAATCAAGATATGATATTTTCAAAATTATAATATTCAATAATTTTTTGAGTCACTCCTGTATAAAATGAGGATAATCTATTTCAATTCGTCAATAAAGCTTCCTTGGGCAATAAGAGAACGAAAGGAAAAAAGTATTCATCCTCTATGGCCGAAGGAGCATGAATTTTCACTGAAAAAAGAATATTGTGACGAAACCACTCACCAAAAAAACTTATTACTTAAAGACATTATAGCAGAGTTAAGACCGCTTCTGAATCTTGAACAAAAAAGTGGTCTTTCAATCTGAAAAAACCACCCAAGATTTTTTTATAGAAAATTGGGACACCCTGTTTACTGCAAAATAAATTGCTGAAGTGGATTCTTACTTTCTAAATACAATACCGTTCGAACAAAAATGAAATCTTTAAGAGTGTACGAGCTATAGAGCACCGTGAACCACCCAGTATATATCCACTTGGAACATAGCAGATATCTGTGTGCATGAAAGATCCCATTTTGTGTTACCTTCTTAGAACATAGATTTTTTTGTTGAAAAATTTTGGACAATGTATTTTGACAGAAAGAAATCTTTATGCAATAAATCATCAACATGCCCGTACGGGAAAAAATCTAAGGGCGTCAGATCTGGGAAACGGACTGGCCATTCCATAGGTTCCCTAGTTCCTATCCAGTGATCACCGCAATTCCAGTTCGTTTTTGGTGTGGCGGGTCATGCTGAAAGTTTGTATTTCCTCTTTACCCCAATAGCAATTCATCTCAATATCGTTCCTATATTCACATCTATAATACGATGGTAGATTTAGCTATCAAGGTTGTCGTTAAAAGTAGTGTATGCTAATACACGATATCCAACAAAGCGACCCATACATTGAAACCGTATCCGACCCTGGTGTTGAAAATTCAACTGTCAATAGGGATTGGGATCCGACTAACATTGCTCATTGCGCTTATTGAAAATTCCGTCACTTTTAATGCAAACTTCATTGGTCAATATAACGCTTTCTGAAGATACCATTGACTGAAATTGGAGCATCCTCTCCATCTTCAATTTCATATGTTTTGATCCGTTGTGCTTTGAAAGAACCTCCAGCAATTAAATTGTTCTACAGTCTTTTGAAAAAAGACTTATGCGGCTGTCTACTCTCAGGGAATCTACCGATATAAGATCATTCCGCAGCATCCGAATCATACCAATTCTTCCAACATCTCATACCCTTCGTGATTTTGATTTTGAAAAGCCATAACATTGAGTTATATGTGGAAATTTTCGGAGTAGGTAGAGAAAATTGACATAAATTTATGACATAAATAATTGTTTGCACAGAATCTATGCTTTTGATTGGAGAAGGCCATTATTTCAAACACAGAAATGAATGAATCCACATCAATAAGATTGAATAGTTGAAATAGTGTCATAGGAAAAGGAGAATCCAAGTTCAAAAGGGTAAACTCTATTGTTTTCAACACAGAAATTGATGAATGGTATCTTTAACGTACCAAGACAAATCCCCTCTACCATAAAATTGGGAAAATCTGCGAATATCCTGGACGATAGATATAAAATAGATTTCTTAATGAAAGAGTCTGATGTTGAAGGAACTAATAAGGATGAGATATATATTTTGGGAAGAACAAAAATGATAGTCTCTATTGATACCAAAATCTAGTGTTTGAAAAATCACAAGACTTTAAATACGAAAAATTTCCTGTTGAATGTGAAAATATTTTTTATCTTACTTCAATAGGATTCGAGTTATCTTTCCATGTCGAAATCCTAAAAAATCCAGACTTCTGGAATAACTCGAAAACTAAATAAAATAGCTAAATCCGCTTTCACCAATGAAATTTTCTGGAAAAGCGAGCTCGTGAGAGGGGTTATCATTTGTCTCTATCTATAATATTCCACATAGCTGCCGTACTAATACATCGAATTGGGTGTATCCTGTACATCGAAATAATTATGTGCTAAAATCCTTTGTTTGAAATTTTGAGTTTTGTTTTTCGATTTTTTTCAGAGTTAATTTGTTTTTCGATTCATTTCCCGAAATTTCATATAGTTAAGGTTTTTTTCGAATTCGGTTTTCATTCTTGACAAACACTACTGAACCTAGTATATACTATTGGAAATATCCATGGGAATTGAATAACAGCATTCTGAATTTATACGTTGAAATATTCGGAATGAAGACATCTTGAGTTAAATGTTTAGAAAGTTCAAGAACGAAAATTTTTGAGGGCAGTGTTGCTACGAGAACTGAAACAGTTTGACAGAAGATAAATAATTAGAAATTTGGCTATCTGTGGAAGAAAATCCCAAATTGGGTGTACAGGAATTAAGAATTGAATCCGATATAAACAAACCTTTCACGTTAAAAATATTGATGAAAACTACACCATATTCAACCACATCAAGTATTATACCTAATTTCTAGTTTTTCATCCTCCTTAGGATGACATCAAGAAAGCTGATAATTTTCATTCGTTTTGCTGTTTGAAATTCATTGTTGGGAAGTGGGTTGCGGATGAGGTTAACGTAGACAATTATAAAGTTCAGGAGTTTACAAATTAACATCTCCCGAATGTATCAGAGTTTAATAACGAAAGGGTCGCTGTTTGGCCGTTAGGTATAGTAAAACACAAAAACTATTATGCCGCCTTTGTCAATCTTTGTTTTGACTCAGAATATGATAGTCTACTACTTCTGCTATAATTAATAAGAACCAAGATATAATTGAAAAAATGTCTTGCTATAGAACGAATCTGTGATACAGCTAACTATAGATTAATTCTCGAAGTTCATATAATTTTTTTTTGTCTGAAGTAGGTAACCTGACTCTATACAACCTGACTCTCTTGTCCTTCATCCTTCCGAAAACACTGAATCTGGCATTGTTGAATCTTGGAAGCAAGTCGCCATTTTGAAACACAAAACACTATCGAAATACGGGATACTTTTTCTTATTTTAATTTACGCTTTGAGACCAACATATTTGTAGTATATTTCCATAGTAAGCGCCTCTAGGTAAATACTGACATTTCCTCGCGTTGTACGTCGAGACGTTTTAAATTTATAGGAAATATACGCTGTCATAGTAACGTTCGTAGTTCACGAAAATGCATGGAAATATTTGTTGGATGTGTGCTCTCTACGTAGTAAGTTTCCTCGTGATGACAATAGAATTATTACGGAAACTGAAGTGAATGAATTCCCAGAGAAATTAACATTTTACTTTGATAAATGTTTCTAAGATATTGATTTTTTTTCTCTAGAAAGTCTTCCATGAAATAGTGTATTACGAGGGCTGTCTTTTATTTTCCGCATGCAGGGGCATAGAGGACACCATTGATCAACTGTCAGTACTAAAAATAAACCTCCATGATTTGTGGATATAAATCTTAAATATCAGTTATATACTTGCTATGTTTCAGCTACAACAATTGGTCAAAGTTAACAAGTTAGTTGAAAATTTCCATAAAACCGTGAGCATTTTCGCGAAATAGTTTTGTGAAAATTTAAAAGACAATAATCTCAACAAGAATGCCTCGGTGAGTTTATTTCTCTTTTCGGCCTTGAAGCACCACCACAATGGACAGTTTCGTGTTGGTATGGAGATTTTTCACGAAAAATGGTTAGCCTCAGCAACGATGAAACGGTGGTCTTCTTCTATCATCTGTGTATGTTAGCGATCACATTGTCCCATCTTATTTTGTTTACAGCGGATATAAATAAGGCTGTTGTTGACATCCCGGTCCATTGTTTCAGGTTTTTCAGCCACGAAATTCTTCTCCGGTCTGGACCCCTTCTTCTTCTTCTTCTTCGCTTGCTGTCTTCGTTCAACGAACGTTAGCTATCATGTTAGCTACAATAACCGCTTATACCGTCCATTTTTTTTTCAAGAATTAGGTGGAGTAGCTGATACTTTTCATTCCTCATGACATCTTCGAAATAAGCCGCTTTTCTAGTTTTGGTTGTTGGTATGACCTCTAAGTCTTTCTGCATTCTCTCTATTATTATGTCATTTGTAACGTGATGAATCCTCAATATGCGGAGGCCTGTAGCACTACATCTCAAAAGCCTGTTGTTTTCTACAAGACGCAGCAGTCAAGGTCCATGCCTCAGCGCCGTACAGGAGGGTGGAAAATACATAGCATCTAAGGACTCGTGTACTCAATCTCAGACTCAATGTCTCGCTACACATTGAAGGTTTTAAGCGGTTGAAGGCACTTCTGGCCTTCTCTATTCGGATATTCACCTCTTCAGAGTGTTACGAATCCTTGCTAAGATTGCAGCCCAATTACGTCACTCTTTTGGCTTGCCGCTACACCGAATAGCCGACAGTGAATTGTGGTTCTACATGGTTACCTCTGCTGACTGTGATATGGATCATCTTGCAGTTTAGCTCCATTCCATCTCGCCTTCTCACATCTACCACACGATCTATCGACCTATTAGATTGCGTAATACTTCTGCATTGTCAGCAATGAGAACGGTATCGTGTGCGTATCTGAGGTTGTTTATTATTTCTTCGTTGATGTTGGCATCATTCTCCACATCAAGATTCTTGTGTGTATGATATTCAAGAGAACTTTCAAGGCATGGCTCGTTAGACTGATAACCCGATGCTGCTCACATCTCGTTGCATTCCTGTTCTTTGAGATTGGTATGAAAAATGACAATAGCCACTCCAGGGAGAACTGTTCAGAGTCGTACAATCGTGTGAGCAGATGAACTTGTTCGTGATCCAGAAGCTTCAATAGCTCCCCGTGAACATCATCAGGACCAGGAGACTAGTTATTCTCCAAACTCTTGATTGCAGCAAGTCCAGTTGTTCCTTGTGCTACCTTTTCCATTACCCCTTTACTGCCAAAAATTTCCTCCAGGTGCTCCTTTCATCTTTGAGATCTACTTTTCTTGTAGTAAATAAAGGTATTATCTTTATCTTGTAAAAGATTGATGCTGCGTGTTCTTCCCATTTCTGTTGTATCCTTGATTTTCTTGTGGAGATTGAAAGTCATGCTTCTCTACTAGTTCGTCGATTTCGCGAGACTTCTTTCCGAGCTACACTTCTTTTGCCTCTTTGATCTTCCTTTGTACTATCTTATGTGTTTCTCTTTACTTTCTGTGATCTATGTTCTTATATTTTCGTCTCACCTCTATAAGGTCTGAAATGTCTGTTGTCATCCACTCTTGTTTTTTCCTTCTTTCTAATGCCAACTGCCCTTCTGTGACCTTTACCATTGTATTCATTCCATGTTTGCTCAATGTCAAGCTCAGGAGGAACGGGATCTCGAAAGAATGAGCACTTGGTCAGCATGTATGTCCGCCCCTGGGCATATCCTGACAGATCTTATAGAGTTTTTGAATCATAACTCAATATAGAGGTATTGGGGCATCATTGCAAGTTCAAAGACCTGTGTAACAAAATAGGTTTTCCTATAGATACGGTATCTGTTGACTGAAGAACACAAAGTTTGCAAGGGAGAATTGGAGTCAAAAAACTCTAGATGTTTTAATTTTGGAAATTCCGAAAGCGTTCACAACATTGTCAGATGAGTCTGGGATTTTTTTCATACGAACCAGAAAATAGCGCCAGTCTTCTCCTTGGGTTAGATTCCGAGCGGCAGAAAAACGGATGAAAGTTATCCGCGTCGAAAGTGTCTCCGAAAAGCTGATCGGAACGTTTATTTCAAGAACAGGTCATGTAGGATCAATTCCATTACAAGATCAAAGAACAGTTACTGGCGATTGGTACAGAACCATTTGTTTACCGCAAGTCGTTAGTAAGCTTCATAGATCAACTCCGAACAGCAAATCATCCCTAACCAAGACAATGCAAATTCTTAAAAATCTCGGAAAATAATTGAATATTTAGTATGGTGGGTCAAGAAAACGAATAATTTCTTGTCGCTTGGTACTCGGAAAAATAAGTTCCTAGACACCTTTAAGGAAGTCTCTCCAAGTATGAGCTATCAATTTTAACAGGAAGGTCCTCCGCTTTACAGTGTTCTATTTTTTCTTAACTCAACATAGCAAAATTGATATCACGCTTCCAATCATTAGAAAAAATATATCGCTTTATAGATTTCGTACAAGATAGAATATTCTATCAAAAATGCTTCCTACAATTTTTTCGTAAACCCATCCGTTTAAAAGATACTAACAGTTGAAATTTGATTATTTGAAGTTAATTTCTCTTTTCTTTCGAATTTTATGATTCAATGACAAAAAATCATGATGAATCATGAGACAGTTTTGTTTTGAATTAACTGCTCAAAATTGTCATAATTTTTCGATTAAGTTGAGCGTTTACGAGATATTCATCGTCAAACATGAATGTCTCTCAATTTTGCCAGCTTTTGATCAATAATTCGAGAAATTTCAATTTAATTCATAAGTTTTGGGGATATTTACCGAAATTTGAGTTTCTGTTATAGAAGTATTTCCTATAGAAGTTATATATTCAAAATTTATTCGAATGTTTTTATTCTAAGGAAAGTGTTCTTCAATTTTATCTCTATAAATCAAAATGTTAGTCCTGTTGTTATTTATTTTTATAATGTTGATTCAGTGCGTATTTAAAATTTTTTTTTTCGCAAAATATACATAAAATTTTTTGCAGGTAATTTGCATTTTGAAGTCCGTTACTTCTTCTGTTCTTCTTCTGAAGCTAACACTATCTATGTTTTTTACTTTCAACTATCTTTAGTATCTACCCGTTCAGAACCGTATTTTCAGTGATTCTGAAACTAATCGTCGTGCATACGTTACAGAATAATTCATTCCTAATAAACACCTCAAAAAAGTCTGGGGAACACTTACCAATATCTTTAAAATATGAATTTGATGATTCTAAATTATAGAAATCTTTCGGTTTTTGTTAGGATGTATTGTATATAATGTATTCTCAAGAAAACAAAATAATATTTGAAATTTGAAAATTACAAAATTTGGTGAAACACAAAAAAAATCCTGAACTGATATTTTCGAAGCGATATGGAAGCACTTATATTTTTCAGTGCCCAGAAGGTCCACCTCTGTTATTAATGACACTTTGGAATCGTCGCGGCATACTCAATATTAAATTGTCCATTAAGTTCTGGTCTAAGTCATTCCAAGCCCCCTGAACTGCTAATCGAAGCTCCTGTTCATGATGGAAAACGTTTTGACGCAGGAGATTTCTTTTTAGGGTGTCCCACACATGCTCGATAGGATTCAGATCTGGGAGCAGGATGGCCACGGTAGAAGATCGATATCATTCTCTTCAAGAACGTTCAAGACAACTCTAGCACGATGAGGGGGGGCATTATCTTGTTGGAAGAGTGGATTTTGACCCATTGTTTGGAGATACGGTACCACTACAGGTAAAACTATCAAATTTGCGTAAGAATTTCCCGTGAGGTTGTTCTGTATAAAAACGAGGTCAGTTCTTCCACCAAGGCGTATACCTCCCCAAAACATCACTGATCCGCCTCCCTGTCTAACAACTTCTCGAGCACGCTGGAGACGGTTTTGCTTTCCAGGTTCCCTCCATACTCGAATTCTTCCCGAATCGGGATAATAACTAGTTCTAGATTCATCATTGAAGAGAACTGTGGCCCACCTCTCTTGATCCCAGTTTGCGTGTTCTTGGCACCAAGCTAAACGAGCAGCGCGATTTCCATGGGTCAGTTGTGGAACTCTTCAAGGACGTCTGGAGTGGAGTTGACCTTCGTGCAGTCGATTTCTCACCGTTTGCTCGGAAATTTGTACATTATAAACTCGTCATAGCTCTTGAGCTAATTGAGACGCTGTGGTAGTACGATCTCTTCTGGCTTATAAAACCAAAAGTCGGTCTTGGGCGACTGTAATAATCCTGAAAAGGCCTCTATGGCGTTCTTCTACTCTACCTGTTTCATTGAAACGCGACCATAAACGGTTTATGACACTTGGGCTACTTCCCAGAACCCTGGATACTTACCGTTGTGAGCTCGCAGCTTGGAACATGCCAACGGCTCGTAACATCTCTTCTCTAGTCAAATGTCGTATTTCCATGGTCGAATCACAAAACTTGAATCTTTTATTTGTGCTTACAACCGAAACAAAGTGCCAACTAACTGATTTCAAACACTGGATACATGAAATGATTATAGAGCAGCGTCGCATCTGCTGCATTTTTAGTTTTTTATAGAAAAAACTGAAATCTGTTGCGGCACTTACATAATTTGGTGAGAAATTGATGCAGGTGTTCATTTCTTCAAATCATCCACATTGATCGTTCTGGATACGATATATCGATATTCTGAAGTGTTCCCCAGACATAAAGTCATTCATCATTAATCAACCTACAATCACTAAAGAAATCCGTTTTATCGGTATACCTATACAAAAAATTCCGGAACGTGAATTACCAAAAGTGGAAGAGGTTATGTGTGTGTTTTTCTAAAAACTTAAAGTTTTAAAGTATTCAATCAAACAATATGCGCGAAATTCAGTTGACCAAGTTGTTGAACTGTGGAAAAACATCAGATCCCAACTAGTGGAGCTCTTGAAATGCTGAACAATATATCGCAGTTGATAAGTAAATGAAGAAAGTATTTGATAAAGAAATGGCAACCCCTTGTTTTTTTCCTTTCAGTTCAATGTTTTTCGTATTAGATTGAAAATAAAAACGTTATTTATTTTAATTGAAATTGATCATTGACTATATGTTGAAGAAAATGCTTAATTTTTTTGTTTCAATGCAACCCAACATGCTCATGACTGAAACAAAAAATTTGAGAATAGTTCATAACATTTTTCTATTCCTAAGATGAAGTTGAGTAGGTTTCCCCAAAACTCATAAATTCAACCAATATTTTTCCAATTATTAATCAAAAACTGGAGAAATTGATAGGCATTGATGTTTGACGATGAATAGCTCGTAAATGCTCAACTCAATCGAAAAATTATAAACCAATTTGGTAGAGCAATGAATTTCCTACGGAACAGTAAGTTTGATGATTCATAAAAATTTTTTTTCATTGAGTTTCCAAATTCATGAGAAAAGAAAAAATTTACCTTCAAATAATCAAATTTCAACCGTTAATATCTTTTAAACGCTTAGGTTCTCGAAAAAATCGTAGAGGGCGTTTTTTGTAGAACATTGAACATTCCTACAAAATCTATGAAATGATATATTTCTTCAAATATTTGGAAGCGAGATATCAATTTTTGTGATGAGAAATAGAAAACTGTAAGGCGAAGGACGTTCCTGTTACAATCAAGAGCTCATACTTGGAGATATTTCCTTAGAGGTGTCAAGAAACCTATTTGTCAGAGTACCAAGCGAAAAAAACATTCGTTTCTTTTTGGACCACTCTTAAATTCAGTGCGAGAAAACCTAATTTTTATATCATACTGCGTACAGTCCAGACCTAAGTGACAACGAATAACGATTTTCTTTACCTTTCACAAAATCGAGATCAGACTGCAAGATCAAAGCTTTCAATCTTCAAAACAATCTGAATAATTCGAGAAACATTAAGTTTTATTATTATTCTATATGCAAAACTTAAGAGATTTCTCTCGTATCAAATAACTCACAGTGAATCTTCTCGTTTGTGATGTGACTGAATCCATTATCCTTTATGAATATAAAAATAAAAGCAATATTACGTTCAATACAGCATAACTTTAAATGGTGGCTTTGTAACGCGCTAACACGCGACATACAGGTAGTCATGCGCAAAATACAAAGCAATATAATGAATCCGCCATATTCCAATAACTCCCTGTCACTCAGATCACAGATTCAAATGGTTTCCTTCTTGTCTACATAATTACTGTTGAGAAAATATTAAATGAAAGAACAACATTCATTCTGTGAAATCTGAAAGGAATATTTAACTGGTTTTCTTAATGTATAAGTTCTTCGATAACGAAGTAAAGGTATGTTTATAAATTTTCACAGAATTCATATTTGGCGAAATTATGTTTGGAGAAGTTCCTGTTTCTTTCTGGGGTTCGAGAAAGAAAGGCTACAAATCTATTTAGTCTTTAGAAATCAACACTGAAGGTATTCCTACTCCACAAAATCAGTTTCGAAGAAAAATATTGATAAAGCCATCAAAGCTAAAAAAGAAAATAACAGGAAAACCCTGTCTCAGTGAAATATGCGTTTTAAATATGCTATGAAATTATTTTCAAAAATACAGGGTGATCCATTACAGAACTTCATATAAAAGTCATGTTTTTTTTTTAATGATCCCAACTCAATTGTATGGGAATTGAGAACCAAATGGAAGTATTTATAGAAAAACAATTGGGTTTTGCGAATACATCCAAGATAAATTGACAAAGAAAGAAATTTGTTTGTAATTTGTCTTTTTTAAAGTCGACGCGAAGACACACAAAACGCAATAAAAAATTTTTAACATCAGTTGGCCCTCAATGTGTATGAATGAATTGTTGATTATTATTAGTACGGGCCTCATTTATCAAGAAAAATTATACAGTAGTGATTGAGCATTTTTTTAATGCCATGAAAATGAAATGTAGATGCAATTGGATTGAGGACCTGCACATTATTTTATAGATGATGGTGATGATGCAAGGAATTCGAGATGCATTCCATAATATCACTCCCGGTTTAAATTATAGGATCAGCTTCATATAATTATATTTCATGAAATTTTGCGACATCCACAACTCATGAAATTGAAATCAGTCTACAGAAGAAGCTGTTGATGCCTTCAAAAAGCCATTTTGAATGTAAAAATTTATTGTGTCACCTTCAAAGTAGTCCCCTTCCGAAATAATACATTTACGCCAACAAATAATCCAAACATCAGAACATTCTTCAAGCTTTTTCCGAAATCGTCTTCATTTCTCGCCGGGATTTCTTCTTCATGTCTTCTTTAAATTCAAAATGGGTACTTCAAAGTGATAATTTGAGTTTTCGAAAATAAAAGAGCCGGCCGGAGCCATACCAGTATATGGAGGTTATTCGATGGTATTTGTTGTGTTCTTGATCAAAAATTCTTTCACAATGATAGTTTTTTTCAACAAATCTGGCATTTTTCGACGAATTTGTTCTCTCAAAAGCCGCATAACGTCCAGGTAATATTTTCTATATACCGTCTGATCTTTCGGAGAAAATTCCGAGTGCACAATACTGAGACAATCAAAGAAAACTGTCAACATTACCTTGAATTTTGATCGACTTCGACGTGGTTTTTTTTGGTTTCGGTTCATTACAAAACTTGTTCACTGGTTAACATATCAAACTCATAAAGTCATGTCTCGTCGCCAGTTACAATGTGTTTTATGAATTTAGAGTTGGATTTGACTAGCATGTCTTTAGCGACCTTCAGGCTACTCAGTTTTAGTAGAAAATTCAGTTCTTTTGAAACTAGTCTACGGGCAACGCGTTTCATGCCCAAACAATCATTTGAAATGGTAAAAATTGATTCGTGAGAGACAGAAAATTCATTGCTTATCACTCCCGAACTTAAATGACGATTTTCAATTACCATTCCCTTCACTTCATTCATGTTAACTTAAGTTCAAGATGTTGCTGGCCGACCAGAGAGAGACAAATCTTCCACCACATCTCGGACGTAGTTGAATTACCGCTCATATGCACGTGTCTTTTATAAAGTCGATTCACTGTAAACCTTCAGTAACATTTCCAGCCATTAGACACACGAAGTTCCATTTGCAATACAAAATTTGACTGACATACTCTCTGTTCGACATCTTCATCTATTTTAAAAATCGTAAAACACACTTGTGAGAACTGACAAAATCGAGCACTGCAAACAATATAAATGACAGATCGCGTTCAAACGATCAAACATATATTGTGACAATCATGTCAAGATTCTTTAAATAATTAATTGTCGGTATTCTTTTGACAGAATATACATGTCAAACAACAATCTACATTTCGTTTCATACCGCGTAGATATAAATGGTGGCTTTCTAACGTGTTTATAAGCGGTATACAGTTGTATATGCGCAAAACACGAAGCTGCAAGGTGAATCCAACATATTTCAATGACTTTTTCACTTCAATCACAGATTGAAATAGTTTTTTCTTTTTTTCTACATAATTTCTGTTGAATAAATATTAAATTAAACAATAACATTCATTTCATAAAATCTGGATGGAATATTTAACTGGTTTTCTAAGTAAAATATTTCTTCGATGCGGAATTACAGGTATGTTCATAAATATTTCACAGAATTCATATTTCCGCAGAATAATGCACGGAAAAGTTCCTGTTTCCTTATGGGATTTGAGAAAGAAGGAGCAACCGATCTATTTAGCCTTTAGAAATGAACACTGAAGGTATCCCTACTCCACGAAATTAGTTTCGAAGTTCTGGTAGAAGTCCGAAGTGAAAGAAAGGCGATAGGAATTTTAGCCTCGATTATTTTTCTTCGACTTTTCTGTCTGAGGATATTGATAAAGCGATTAAAGCTAAAACAGAAAACCCTGGTCTTAGTGAAATATGCGTTTTAAAGATACAAACAAATTATTTTCTAATAAACAGGGTAATCCATTACAGAATTTTATTTCAAAATTATATTTTTTATGATCCTAACTCAAGTGTATGGTAATTGAGCAGCAAATTGATTCATTCAACTTAATCG
Organism: Cryptolaemus montrouzieri; assembly: GCA_013387265.2. Lineage (NCBI taxonomy): Eukaryota > Metazoa > Arthropoda > Insecta > Coleoptera > Coccinellidae > Cryptolaemus > Cryptolaemus montrouzieri. Next base: position 24,669,388 of record JABFTP020000186.1, on the reverse strand, counting down.
AGAATTAGTTGGGGTGGATTATGGTAGAATGAATCCAAAATGAATTGACAGAGAAGAACTTTTCTGGAAATTTATTAGATGTACTGATGAATGCAGTAGTGACTCAGCATCTTGCTGACACCATAAAATGCAATGCACATTCTGTCATAGATGATGATGATGATGATGCAAAGAATTCGAGATGCAATCCATAATATCATTCCAGACAGTCCCAATAACGAGAAGAGACATTTTGTGGGTAGAATTGAAATGTAGTAAATCAGTAAATAAGTATATGAATCTAAATTTTGCTATATATCATTCTTGAATATAAATTGAACAGCTTTATTTGCGAGATTAGCTTCACACATTTATATTTCTTAAAATATTGCGACATCCACGAATCAATGAATTGAAATGTGAGAATCGAGATAATAATTGGTAGAAATTTTCTCATTTACAAATTCTTTCGAGGAAACTCACTCAAAAATTTCGAAATATACCACAAAGAAAAAATGCAAGCCTCTTTTTCATTCAACAAAAGTTGAACGATAGCAAACCTAATCTAACTATTTCTATACGATATGTTACGGCAAATATCATCAGAGCATAAAAACCCTGGTCTTAGTGAAATATACATTTTGAAGATACAAAAAATTGTTTTCAAATATACAGGGTGATCCATTACAGATTTTCATTTCAAATTTAAATTTTTTATGATCCCATAATAAGTGTATGGTAATTGAGCACCAAATTTATGTATTTAACTTAATCGAGAACTAGTTGAAGGTGGATTATGGTAGAATGAATCCAAAATGAATTGACAGAGAAAAACATTTCTGGAAATTTATTATATGAATGCTGTAGTCATTGAGCATCTTGCTGACACCATAAAATGCAATGCACATTCTTTCATAGATGATGATGCAAAGAATTCGAGATGCAATCCATAATATCACTCCAGACAGTCATTCTTGAATATGAATCGAAAAGCTTAGATTGCGAGATTAGCTTCACACAATTATATTTCTTAAAATATTGCGACATCCACGAATCAATGAATTGCAATGTGTGAATCGCGATAACAATTAGTGGAGATTTTCTCATTTACAAATTCTTTCAAGAAAACTCACTAAAAATTTTCGGAATATACCACAAAGAAAAAATGCAAGCCTCTTTTTCATTCAACAAAAGTTGAACGATAGCAAACCTAATCTAACTATTTCTATACGATATGTTACGGCAAGTATCATCAGAGCATATAAAAAAGTTTGTGCTAACCCTGAAATAGAATAAATGTAATATCCAATCTAACTGAATCAAGAATTAGTTGAGGTGAATTATTTTGGTAGAATGAATCCAAAATAAATTTACATAGAAAAACATTTCTGGAAATTTATTGTATGTACTGATGAATGCACATTCTATTAGAACACCTTCGTCAATATACACAACTTCCGAAAATTGACAAATCGTTCAGATGAACAATTTTCAACATCAGTTGACCTTCAATATCTGTGGAGTGATTGTTGATAATTATGAGATCGGGCCTCATTTAACGAGGAAGATTTCACAGTAGTGACTCAGCATCTTGCTGACACCATAAAATACAATGCACATTATTTCATAGATGATGATGATGATGCAAATAATTCGAGATGCAATCCATAGTATCACTCTAGACAGTCCCAATAACGAGAGGAGGAATTTTGTGGGTAGAATTGAAATGTAGTAATCAGTGAATAAGTAGGTAAATCCAAATTTTTCCATATATCATTCTTGGATATATATTGAACAGTTTAAATTGCGAGATTAGCTACTCACAATCATATATCCACGAATCAATGAATTGAAATGAGTGGATCCGAAAACAATTAGTAGAGATTTTCTTATTTACAAATTCTTTCAAGAAAACTCACTCAAAAATTTCGGAATATACCACCAAGGAAGAATTCAAGCCTCTTTTTCATTCAACACAAGTTGAATGATAACAAAGCTAATTCAACAATTTCTATACGATATGTTACGGTAAATATCATCAAAGCATAAAAGAAAGTTTGGGTTAAGCCTGAAATAGAAGAAATGTAATATCTAAGTTCGAGAGAAGTGTGCATTCAAACCAGGAATACAAAAACCATTTCCATAGTGAAAAGCAGAAAAAATTTTATATATTAAATTTGAACCCAAAAATCAGTACTCCTCAAAATATATAGGCTTCAACCTCAAATATTTCTAAGGCTGACTATGCAACCGAAATTTATTCTTTCTTGAGTACCGACATATCGAAAGCAGAACAAAATAATGATAACAATATAAACGTACAAAGCTAATTAGGAGGAAACTGAATTCGAGAAGGCTTACGAATAAATATTGCAATATTCTGGTGCAACGAGATATATTCATCCTAAGACATGTCACGAGAGTCTAGACTTTCATTAAGTAATTTGCGGGAATAATTTTACGCCTTCTTCAACTTCTATAATTCCATCGCAGTTCATGTTAAGATATCAGAAAGAAAAATGTAGAAATGAATAATATGGGCACTATAATTACTATTTGAATTATTTTCAAATGAGTATTCAATTGAGTAATTGAATGATTTCAGTAAATTTTCATAACATATCAATACCATATAATCAGTGGAAAAATAGACATCACACAAACAGGTTTACCTGTATTAGTAATAAGAAGATAAAACATCAGCAACGTATGATTCCTTCTCAGAAACATGTTGATACAGAAAAAATGTTTTATTCACATCAGTTGTAATTGACACAAAATACTCAAAATTTATTATAAAAAAATTTGGTAACAAATTTCCCCTTTATAAAAATCGAGTTTTTTGTTTCGTGGTCGCGCAAAAAAATTCGCAAATATCAAACACGAGATAAATTCCCGGGGCGGACCGCGTGTTGGAAACGTCAGATTTCTCTGAGAGACTAACCTTCCGCTATTCCAACTTTACCGCTTTTCTCCGCTACACTGCTGACTGTCAATTCGAACGAGCTTGCCGACGCGGTGCCGCTGGCAGCATAATCTGCAGCGCCCCCTACTGTTCGAATGCTCCCTTACTCGACTTGTTTGGTATCGACCTCCGCCAGGAGATTTGACTGCTATAAATTGAAGCACATTTTTCTTACAGGGTGTTATATTTTCAATTGGACAGCCATGTGTCAGAAAAGTTTTCACATTCCTTCTTGTCACTAGATGTTAGAGCTGAATCGAAATCGAGAAATTTAAAACTTTTCCAGTCCGCATCTTTGATGAAATAACATTTTACCCTAGTAAAACTCATGTAGAAGAATAATAGAATATTTTTCTGGACGTCTCAATTTTATTTCTGTGTGACATATTTTTTGAATTATTACACTTCCCCAGAAGGTGTTGGTTTCACCCTAATGATCAAATCGAAGGAAAGGGGTCAAGTGACACCTCATTTCAAAGAAGATTGAATTGCGTTTCTGATGTTATTGTGTTCATATAGATCGAGTGAGTATTTCCTGACTAAAAAACAAACACAAAAATCGAATATTTATACTCCTTGAAGTTTGACCAATTTAGACACTCACAGGTCAACGCTGTATATTTGGAGATATGAGAAATACAGGAGGCGTGTAATGCAAATTATATTATTCATGTTCGAATATATCTCTCTGACAACAATGCACGTTTGTAAACCAAGGTTTCTAACTGAAACACTTAGCCAGTCATCTTAGGGAATACTCTCAAAAGAGTGATTCAATCTATAAACACCTGATTTATTGTTTTTACCTGATTTGGTTTTATTTTTTTATATATTTGCCTAAATTATTATTAGTTTGAAATTCAACTATGTTGAAATTATTGCTTGGCTTAAGAATGATTTCAGTTTCTCAAATCATTCTTAAGTAGCAATAATTTCAACATAGCTTTCAAACTAATAATAATTTAGGCAAATATATAAAAAATAATAAAACCAAATCAGGTAAAAAATCAATAAATCAGGTGTTTATAGATTGAATTGCAATGACTGTGATAATTTCTACATTGGTAGAACACATAGAAATTTTAATATTAGAATATCGGAACATAAACGCAGTTTTTCAAATAAAAAATCAGATTCAAATTACGCGAATCATCTCTTAGAAAATAATCATTCTTTCGACCCACAGTTTAAAATTTTGCATACAGATAATAAATATTGGAAGGTAGATCTTTGGGAAACTTTAGAAATAAATAAATACAAACACTCAGGTAGACTCATCAATGAACAAGTCGATTTAAGCCCTTCACCTCTATTGAATCTTTTCGGGGAGCAATCTATTCCTTGATTTTATTGGATATACCTGTCATAAATAACCACTTAGGAGGAGGCGACCAATAAGCTTTTAATTACTCAAGAACATTTATAGTTATATTCTTATTTACATTTTTCTGCATAATCATTCGTCTGAAGAAGCTACGGTGTAGTGAAACGCGTTACGAATCGCAATTATTGAGTAAAATTTCTTAAAACACAGTACTTGTTTTTTATTATTGTAAACTACATATTTTATATATATTTTTCTTTCACCTACATCTCACAGATTATGCTCCCTCCAAGGGTTGTGAATCAAACAATTGAAAGCTAAACTATGAAAAAAACAGTTAGGACATTTGTGTCGTAAATAGGAACATTTTTGTGTTTAAAATTTTTCTTTGTGAAGATTTCAATTGTCCAGGATTGTCCTAGATACACGATAATTTCGACGAAACATTTTGAACTGGTGCAGGTTGTGATCAACATTCAATTATGCTCTCCGATACTTTGTCTTCATGTGGGCTGTTCCAGTTTAATTTTTTGAAGAATTCTTCAGGGATTACGCTTGACTAAATATTGAGTAATAATAGTGATAGTATGGTGTATCTATCTCATTGTGCTTCGCCGGTGGTGAAGGAGGATAAATATCATTCTTTCGTCGGATTTTCTCTTGTTTTTGATTCAGTTGAATCTGTGAGTGTTCCGAACCATAAATTTCCAAACTTTCACAGAGCTGATTATAATTTAATAAACCACAATTCTAGCAATTTCCCTTGGTATATCATACTTCAAAATCTCAATACTCACATAGAAACATTTTACAAATTAAATAATAATGAAATATCTGAAAACGTACCTCATGGGTTCTGGAAGTATAAATATCCTGTTTTCTTCACAAGCTCCACTATTAAAGTTATAATACATAAAAAAAGGAAAATATATGGTAATATACATGATCTCAGCACTTTTAGGTTACTAAGGAGTCGGTCGTAATAGAAGACCATGAGAATTACCTGCAGCACATTGAAGCGGAGATTCCTAATAACAGTAAGAAGTTCTGGCATTTTGTATCCAAATCCTACGAATATTTCATCTAATCTGACCTTTCAGGATGTCAACGCTATCGACACACCTGACATATGTAATTTCTTTGCCGACTATTTTAAAAGTGTATATAATCCTGAAAGTTCATCTGTATTCTGTGCTCCGTTTGATGGTACTGCAATTCTCAATACATTAAATTTAACTGAGAAAGAAGTATTTGATGTTTTATGTTCACTCGACTCTAAGAAGGGTGCTGGACCTGATGATATCCCTACTCTTTTTATCAAAAGATGTGCCTCGAGTCCTTCGCTTCCGCTTTGCTTGCTATTCAACCAGTCTCGTCGTGTTGGCATTTTTCCTGATCTGTGGAAGAAGGCAGCAAAAGTCCCGATACATAAATCTGGTGATAAAAGTGATATTTAAAATTATCGACCAATCTGTAAGTTAAATATATTCGAAAAATCAATCTATAAATATCTTTATTTCACTGTTAAAAATATTATTGCTTCTTCCGTAATCGGTCCATAGACTCTAACCTGATTTTCTATGTGGAATATATTCTCAAAAGTATGGATGAGCGGGTTCGGGTTGACTCCGTTTACACCGTCTTCAGTAAGGCCTTTGACAAGATAGATCACAATCTGCTCTTGATTAGGTTGTGTCAGGTCGGGGTGGGTGGTATCGTTTTGGATAGGTTCAGATCTTTCTTATCGGATCGACAACATCGAGTTGCTGTAGCGGGCTGTACCTCTGAATCCTCTATTGCAACTTCCGGAGTCCCCCAAGGGAGTCACTGGGGGCCGTTGTAGTTTATCATATATATAAATAAATAATTTATAATTTAATAAAATAAAACTTTTGGAGATTGTGTTCTGCTGCAGTCGGACCTTGTTAGATTCGAAGAATTTTGTAAGCTAAATAGTTTATTCATTAATGCCGATAAATGTTTCTTGATCACTTCCACAAGAAATCGTAATGAATTTCAATTCAACTTTGTGTTGAATGGCAAGACTCTTAAGCGCGAAGACGAAGCTAAGAACCTCAGGGTCAGCACTGATAGTAAACTAATCTTTAACCGTCATATCGTATCGTCGGTTCAGCATTTCGAATATTGGTGTTTGTGTACAGGAAATAAAAACATTTCCTGAATAATTATACATTACTCTCTTTATACTATGCTTATGTATTCGGTCGTTTGAACTTTGCCTCATCAGTATGGAACCCGCAGTACAATATTTATAAGACTCGCCTAGAGTCAGTTCACAATAAGTTTTTGAAAAGTTTGGCTTTCAAGAATAATGTGTTGTTTGATAGAGATTATAACTTCTTTCGCTCACATTTAAACGTCCTTTCGCTCGAAGATCGCTACAGATATATATGCAGGAGTAGATTCTCCCGATTGTTGCTTTCAGTGTTCCGCAGAAGAGTTTGAGACATTTCAACCTTTTCAATAAACCCTTTTTCAACACAAATAGCTCTTCGAATTCTCCTATGTCTAGAATTATCATCGATCGAGTAATAATTATTGTGAGAATATTTACCTTCTTATGGTATCATTATACTCCTTGAAAAGATTTCTGAAAAACACTCTAAGGAATAACCATCATTAGTTTTCTTGTTGTTTATTTTTCGATATAAAGATTTAGTTATAGTACAAGCAATTGATGTAATTTATGTTTGTAAAACGTGGACACTCTGCTGGGGTTTCCTGTTTGTGTCCCAAAAATAAATAAATAAATAAATAATTCGATTCATACCTTTATCTCCAATTCAAATGACTTCATAGATGGTCATAGAAAGCGATATATCTAAGCTTTTTCTAATTTGCACAACAAGTATTTCGAATCAGTCAGTATTTAAAATAAGTGGTGTAAAGATAGTTTCAAAATGCCGACGGTGAAGTCCATCGCAAAAGGAATCGAACCAGAGACGACCATGCATGAAGAAAGTTTATGTTGCGAAGCATTTTCGAAAATCAGGGTATTCATGAAAATATTTTTTATTTTCTCCCTTATACAGGGTACTTCAACGAAAACTAAACAGAGGCTATATCTACCAAGATATTCATTTCTGATCTAAACGCAAAAACAGGTAAATTTTTGTTTCAAGGGGGACATCTTTTGGGGTACAACACTTGCCTGAAATATCAACCCCTTAAGCGGGGGTTGCAATTCTTGAACATTTTGAATAAAGATGATGGATCGAGTGATGACTCAAAAGATAGGTGATATCTTTGTCTGTAGAAGATACAGAGTGAGCTACTATATTATATACTATATACTAATAATAACCACATACGAGGTTACCCGAGTCGTGAAATATCAAGGTTTGGCATAAAGGTGAAAACTCGTGACAGTAAAATATCTTGATATTGAAAAAAATCGTTGGAATAGCAGATATCGATATTCGGCAGAAATACCAACTACTTATAACGCCTCAGACGATTGAAATTTATCCAGAAAATCAAAAAGATTCTTAATTACTTTTACTGAAAATTATACACTCCAATCGCTACAGGTTACATGTTTTTTTTTTGTCATGCGAAAATTTTAAAAGGCAATCTACGTAGTCATATTTTCGCCTATAACTAAAAATTGCATTGTAATACAGCCAACAATATAATAATTTCATTGTTCCTTTAAATTACCATTAATTATTTCGAGTTTCAATATAGGTAAAATATCATTACCTATAGTATCCTTTTTATCACTGACTAGATCTCGAGTTCAAAAACCCTGAACTGATGGAAATGTCTGTTACGAGTGTCTACCTAGTTGTGCGTTTACCAAAATTAAGCAGGGAATTCTGATTTGACCCTACCCGGACTAAATGCCTTTCACTGTCGAGTTTTACTTTGAATAGAAACACCCTTTGAGTTCGACCCTTTCGAACCTCAATCAACTGTTAATAGTAAATTAATTTAGGATAATTATAAATGTTCCTTCAAATATATGCTCATCTTATACAAAATTATATTCAATGTAGGACATCTTGGAATTCATAGTATATTCATTTTCAATAGAGAGGGGTTTAGTTTGGGGTGGTGACATATCTCATTCAGAGATAGATGATGATGGAATTGTCCTGAAAAGATTTCACCATATGAGTTTAGTTAAATTTTCGCTGACAGATTTTTGATGTAGCTGAAAATATCAATATTTTTATTCGATTCATGATTGTTTATTTCATGGAATTTCATTCTTAAAAATAAGTCAAATGAAACACTTTCGCCTGATTTCCACAATGTTTATTTTTGATAAATCACCGGTTTCGACGGTTACGTCATTTTCGAGTCTGGAACGAACAGTTAGTTATCAGACAGAATGTGCTAATTATACCTATTTCAAATGGTATGTAGTGGGGAGTGAATCATTCTCAGTTGACTATTGAGAGTGGTGAATTTTGGGTTTCTACAAAGTTTGTTCTCCTCTAAACTTTCTAACACATTTATTGTCATCCTTTTATTGCATTTTTGCATTTTCAAATTATCTACGGTATTTATGTGATTTGTAGATTTCATTTTTTTACAACGGAGGATTTGTTTGTTTTGCGTGAGCTGTTTGGCGTTCCTTGCATACAATTCTGTCTGTTTCACACTGCTTAAATTCATTAGTTTTTTGTTTGTTCTGTGCATTGAATAGTAGTTTCTTTACGTTGAGACTACTGGAGATAAAAATTGTTAAATTAAATTCTGAACAATAATTACTGATGTTATTAAAGAGGGGTCCAATGTAAGTTAGACATGCGTATTTATTCTCTGGTTTTTCTATGAAAGAATATATTAATTGAGAAATTTGTATGTGTCCTTTGCGTTCAATAATTTATGTGGATGATGCAATTATTGATAGGGGGATGGAAAAGTCTCTATGAATCATTGAATTGTAAGTGGCTAATTTATCTGTGATGTGGTGAAATGAATCCATTGGGATTGTTGAATCTGTAAATATTTTTTTTCTACATATGTTGTAGGTGAGATGAGTAATATTACACGGAAACAATAATATTTATTTCTAAAACACTAAACTACACAATGAAGATCTTATTCTTATTTAAGCTGGTGAAAGAAATAGTATAGTGTGCCTGGTCAAAACCAAGTACCAAGACGAAATGCTTTATCGTCCATAGTTTGGACGTCACAGAAATCTCAAGAGACGATAATATAAAATTAAACTATGAATCATACTATCACAAGAGATTTATTGGAAATCTGGATTGAAATTTCCAATGGCCAGTCTGACGTATATAGAACCATTCACAATCCATACAGGAAAACTTGTAAGCTCCAGTTTTATTAAATCTATCAGTTTTACCTTTACTATTGAAAAATTCTTGTGACAGTTTCATGTAGCTCCTGATGGTATATTTTTGTATCGCGTACTCAACAAATATTTCAACTTTCCAATAGTGAATTATTTATGTTTCAATGTTCCCCAGTATCGGAACAGTCAAAATTCATTCTTTTATGTTCCTAGAGCTAGAACTGCACTTTTCTATAATTCTGTATTTTTTGAGATCCATGAGATTCTTCAATTATTATTTGAGTAGCTTGGATGTTTTCGTCCTTAGTGTAAATGTGTTCGCGCAAAAATTCACCTCTTATCTGATAAGAAATTACGAAGCTTTATTTTTAATTTTTGAGTTGATTTCTTTTATGAAATTGAATGAAACTTCTTTTTGTATTATAACGTTTGAATTCTATTACTGTAGATAATTCCTGTTATTCGGTTTTTCACTTGTTGGGATTCCGATTATTGAAAATAAATAAATAAATAGAATATAAATGTAAAGCTACTTTGTCGTGCTGTTTTGAGATGACTGATAGGACCAAAATAAGTTAATATCTATCTGTATTAGTTGATTCGATACGTGGATCGAAGAAACATATCATATATAAATCCAAGGATTTATTACAAAATCAAATGAGAATAGGAACAATCAAATTATGTTGCACATTTAGAATGCGACAAGAAGAAGTTCATTTTAATGTACCGTCAAGCTTCATGAATATACGTTCCAATGAAAATACATTTAGGGGAAAAGCCCGCCATGCCAATCGTTTCCTACATATACCTGCAGGTAAATTAGCAAGCTTTTGAAACCACAAATTTATGTAACTTACCAACTTTCATCCGCAATACAGCATTTTGAATTCTGCAGACCTGATAGATGAATTTTCGACACTCTGTAATTTTAATTTCCAATTTGTCTCTCTTAACATGAAAAATATGTGCCTAAACGTTTCAACAGATGAATGTGCGCCTCTAATAAAATAAATCTTGAACCAAAATAACATTTTATCCTATTATAGATGATTTTTGTTATCTGATTTGTTTGTCACAAAATTATTTCCGATTTGAATCGAAATTTTTCAAACTAAACTCAGGACTCCTCAGTGAATCCCTTTTATTAGCTGATATTTTTATGAACAATATTGAAAAATGTGTCATGAATAATAAATAACCTCAATAATAATATTATTTCTGTATACAGTTACGTTGATTATATTCTCCTGGACTTTTATGGTTCAAGTAGATAAATAGACCAGTTTTCACATTATCTAAATAAACTGCGTAATGAAATATTCTTCACTACTAAAAATGAAAGCACTTATTCAATAAATATCCTTGAAACAACCATCACTAAACTCTTTAATAATCTCACCTACAAACAGATATAGAAAAGAAACATTTACAGACCCAACAGTCCCAATGAATTCTTGTAATCACATTACACATAAATTATCTGCTAATAATTCTATGATTCACAAAATCTTCTCTATTCGCCCGTCCTAAATCACTTTTCTTTCATCGTCAAATACAATTTAGGGAACATATAGTAGTCGCACGGACTCAGATCAGGTGTATAGGGTGAATGTTGTGAGGCAATAATGTGATTTTTAAATCAAAATTTCAGATACATCTCTTGAACGATGTGATGTTGCAAAAGAAATCAACTGTCGTTTTATCGATATTCTGGCCGAATACGACAAATTCTTACCAGCAATCGTCCAAATGAAAGTCTTCTGTGACTGTCACGTGCCACATGGAGCAAATTCTTTGTGAATAATTCCATTACAATTGTAAGAGCAAAACAGCATAACCCTCACTTTTAACTTTTCCAAGCGACTTTTTTTGAGTTTTCCTTCATCAAACCCCCTCCATTCCGCATTTGGCACTTTATTTCAGGCTTATACTGAAAACACTACGTCTCGTCACCAGTTGAAATCGCTTTAAAAAATTACGGGTTCTTCCGAGTACTTTCAATGTTGTCTTTGCTATAAGCAATTCGATTAAATTTTTGGACTTAGATGAGTTTGTGTGGTACAAACCTCGAATGAACCTCCGTCTTCGATCAAAATATGGTATAGTGTAGTTCGAGGAATTCCTTATTCCATTTCAATAAATTTCACCGATGACGTTTTATTATTTTTTATTAATTCACGAGATTTCTTGATGTTTTCTGATAATCCAGTATCGAGACATTCTGGATCTTTGCATTAGCATTTTCAACGTTTCGGTGAAAGATTACCAACTTTAACACAAAACTCAATTGCAGCTCTTTGATTTGAACTCTTTCCGACCAATGTACGAACTCAAGTTGTTTCCATTCAAATATCATGAAGATTTTAACAGATGTCCATGAAGTACTAAGTTATCGAGGGGTACAACATCACAACAGATGACACTAGTAATACTGTTTTTTTAACAGTTTGTTTGCTTTAGGAATGGAGGGTCTAGAAAATAAACATTTACAGACTCATCAATCCCAATGGATACTGTCAGCCACAAAAAACATTTTTAAGTCGCTAATAATTCAATGATTCATAGAGCCTTTCCATTCCCTTATCCATATGGAAATCAATAACATTAGGAAAAGTGCATCAAAAATAATATTTCAGTCTCCATTTTCTTACAGTAATGTCAGACATAACTAACAAAAATAAATTTCTCAATTACTGTAATCTATTATACCAAAACCATTGGCTACCTCCTTAATAACATAAACAATTATATTTCCAAATTTGATGCAACCCTTAAATGACTACAGTTGCCAATCGGCAACAAATTATTTTTTGAAAACAAGAAAGTTTTGGCCTTACGATTTGGAACGCAGCATAATATGTGGACATAGACCATAGACTATTAGAAAAAAAGCAATCTTGAAATTTGGCGTTAGATTATTTATCATACGTCATTACTATTTAATCCCAACAAAGACATTCTGTGAAAAACAGGCCAAGTCCGATGGAGCTGCTTGTTAATCTGTAAAAAGTAATGAAATCTAGATAAAGTCGTGCCAAGGTCCAAGGTTCCTTACTGTAATGTTATATCTGTTGTAACTACCTAAGTTTGTTAAGCAACGTAATAGCCCACACTAGTATTGGTAATTAGACGCAAGTGTCTTATTTTAGGCTATTGTTGATGTTTCGTTTCCCCTTTACTCCCCTAAATTTAATTTTTCATTTATTTTATTTAATAATTTGATTTCAATTCTTTTCGCTTATTATTCTATTTTTGTTTATTTCTCATTTTATATATCATGCAAATTAAGGAAAGAGATCATACTAGTCGCGATTTTCTTTAATTTCAACTTGCATACATTTCAATAGTTCATAAAAAATCATTGTACTTGCCAATCTTCTTTCCTTCCATCCTGTATAATCCGTTTCCACATAATATCCCATATCTTCATCACACACAATGAGAGGAAAGGAGAGGGCCACATGCAATCAAGAGGAAGACAGATTACTTACAGATTAAAAACAGAACGGAATCACCTTTTTCGAAACGATCACGTATGCCGGTTCCTATACACTACTGATAATACTACTTGATTTTGTGCGAATAAACACTATTTTGCGCAAATCGATTTGTGCGTTAAAAGGACGAAGAACCTATACTAATAAATACATTTCCCAACCTCAACTTCCATCAATTGGTAAGTCTTTAAACATTCCTTACGTTATATGTTATAGTTAAACTCTTCCAATATCGATAATTATAAGTACTGAATCAGCTACTCGTGTGAAAAATTACAAACTCCACTCGGAGACGTTACAGTTCATTGTGCAACACATGTATTCAGCATTGACAATGTTAACTTCTGCTCACTTCTTTTGAGAGCGTCAAACTTTATTAAGCCTATGATTGACTGGTTATTCAATCAACGTTTTCCAAGAGGCAATTTTCCATCGTCAATAGGTAGCGGTTCTGGGGGCAGATTCGTGCAATGGTGGCACGGAGCACCTGGTTTTGTACCCTTTCAACGGCCAAGTCACACAACATTAATTGTAATAATAAAGAAATCGCAGAAAGGAACCTGAGACTTGGCATGACTGTCTAGATTTCATTACTTTTCAGAGATAAACAAGCAGCTCTATCGGGACTTGGTTCATTACAGAATGTTTTCAGTGGGATTTCACTTCTTTTTGTAGAAACGTGGGCATATTGATTCATTTCATTAGATTTCCTTATTCGACAATTTTTTTTCTTTTCTTTTGAGGAGCAGTTTTTTTCATATTACAAATCTTGCTTTTCTTTTCTTCCGGTTCTGATTCTTGTACATCAGCTTTTCATATAGCCCATTAGCTATTTCTTTTTGTAAACTTGTGACTATAAGTAAAAAAGACAGTCTGGTCTTATCCAGAATTTTCCATTAATTTTATTTATATGCGTATTAAAAGCAGAAGGAGAAGCATTCGCCCAGCAGTGGTACGCTATATATATATATATATATATATATATATATATATATATATATATATATATATATATATATATATATATATATATATATATATATATAAAGGGTTTTACCCCGACGAGTTACCAGTTATCTGTTCATGCAATCAAACTGATTTCATGAAAAAATATAAATCCACCACCCGGTAATTAATACCATTGCCAGGCAATGATTATAATCAAAACATATCCTGGAATAATTATATATTAGGATAACGTTAAATGTTATGAGAATATATCAATCTACCAGAGTATATACATACTAAAGCATCATCAGACAATGATATCAATGTACCAACGAGTAGTGTCAGAGGCTTTCTCCCCGGAAAAATCCAGTGTACGGACCTTAGTCAAGTAACACTGAATGTTACTCATTAATAGTTTCCTTTGTGTGAAGTGGTGAACGATCGAATAGAATACTGCTCTGAATATAAATATGACAAAATTGTCAGTTAATTATATTACATTTATCTAAACAAATAAATAAAATATGAAATGAGATTCTGAGCAGTATAAACTAAAGAGAAACCTATGACTCTACCTCATTATTATTTTCGGAAAGAAACCCACGAAGAATATTACAAGATTTGATGACTCTTATCTTTTGTAACTGTTCAAACAAATTTTTCTTCAGACCCAAAATCTCAATACTTTTGTGAAGATTTCTAGGAATAACACCTGTTGTGGAAATAATAATCGGTAGAATAAATATTTTCTTCATTTTCCACATTTTTTAATCTCGTCGCCAAGCATCATATATTTAGAAATTTTTCATTGTATTTATTTTGTATATTATGTGTGTCGGGTATAGCAATATCAATTATATATGTTATTTGATTTTGTTTATCATTAAGAATGATATCTGGTCTATTGTGTTCTACTGCTCTGTTGCAAAGAATTGTTTTATCAAAATAAAGTTTATATTTGTCATTTTCACAAATAATCTCAGGTTCATATTTGTGAAATTTTTTCTTTTGGGAATTAGGTCATGTTTAATTCCTAGATTAAAATGAATAATATTAGCGACGGCATTATGTCTTTCTAAATAATCTGTTGAAGCAAGGACTGAGCAAGATGATAATATATGAAAAACTGATATATATATATATATATATATATATATATATATATATATATATATATATATATGTGTGTAGGCTGGATGCTGGATGTAGGCTTTTTCCATATTGAACCATTTCTTTCTGCTAATAGCTTCTCTCATCCAAAGAAGACCAGCTGTTTTTTTGATATCGTCTCTCCACCTTGTGTTTGACCTGCCGATACTCCTATGCCCCACTCTTGGCCTCCATTCCATGAGCCGCTTGGTCCACCGATTGTCATTTCTTCGAGCTACGTGACCTGCCCATGACCACTTTAGCTGAGCTGCCCTCTCCATGACATCTGTCAGCTTGGTTTGTTCTCTTATCCAAGTATTTCTTATGCGATCTGATAGTTTAATATTTAATATTATTCTCTCGTGGGCTCTTTGGGTTTTCGTCAATTTTTGGGCCAACTTTTTAGTAAGACACCATGTTTTGGCTCCATATGTAAGCACAGGAAGAATGCATTGGTTGTAGAGGTTTTTCTTGAGGTTGTCTGATGTCAGGACATGTTTTAATTTGCCAAATGCCGCCCACGAAAGGGACACTCTTCGTGTAATCTCATCAGTCATGTTGTCTTTTTAGTAGTATATATATATATATATATATATATATATATATATATATATATATATATATATATATATATATTTTTTTGACAAGAGAGGATTTACAAAAATTCGAATAATTGTGTTTACAATAAATGTTTATATCTATAATTTTGGTGTGTGTCAGAAAAACACAATCGTGAAAAACAAGCGAATAAATAGAAAAAAGCAGAGAAAACAGACCATGCGTATTCCTTAATCTGGGATCTAAACACGCATCATGCCTCCTACGATTCGCCGTAAAGTGCGAGCACAGGAAATGTAACAGACGAACCATACTATCTTGTGTATGATTCAGTAAACGAGTGAAAAAACCTGTGTCACTATTGCACTAGCAATAGCTTGTCGGTCTGTTTATGTTGTGTTAGTGTCGTGTGTTTAAAAAGAGTACCAAAAATTATCCTGCTTAGCAGCTTCATTCTCTGATTGTCATCTTGCACCTCCATGATTTCCACGACTTCTTCACGAAGACAAGGGTCAAAAGGAAGGGGGATTGGGACTGGAAAAATCTGTAACAATGGAAAAAGAAAACCAGCAGAAAAATATTTCATCAAAACATACCTAACTCTTATATATCTAAACTCACTTGAATCTAAGAACTTAACTGATGCTCCTCTGTTTTTCAGCAGGAAACATCTCATACACCTGAAGCCCTACATGAGTGTAGCCCTTGCCTTATCAACATACAACATGGGAAAAAACACTAAGGGAGAGCAAAAACTAATCTCCTAAATAGACTCGAAGTTCTCTACCCAGTTGATCAAATTATCTGAAACGCAATGAATTTCTTGAAAACCACCTGTAAATTGGTAAATAGGACAATCAAGGACTAAATGTCTTATTGTTTCTTCAGCTGCGCCACACAGTACTACAGTATTCCATTTGAACAACGTACTATTATTATTACAACCATGTCCTGTCCTGAGACGTACACCAATTTTTCCTACTTATATCGAAACCTGCAACCCTTTTGGAAGGATCCTCTCTATATTAAAAACATCAACTTCCTGCCATTCAGTTTTCCAAAGATCAACAGCCTTCACCTGTGTACGCAAAGAGTCAATCGACCAAATAGGTTTCCTAGATTTCAGTCTCATTTTATTTGGATTTTGAAGATCGTGTATTATCGGAAAAACTTCTGGATATGAGTGATACTTATCCCAAGACGATTTAAGAGCTAATTTCCTGCGAATATGGAAAGGAACTATATTACAAATAACCGGAAGCCATGGGGTAGCAGTTGAACTGATACATCCACTTATAACTCTCATAGATTGAATCAGAAGATGTGTCCCACTACGCTAGATTTTTGCAATTACATTGCAGTGAGTCGTTTTTCCTCAGTTGAAACCAGCTGAGGGTTCTTCATCAGATACTTCAGACCTACGAGTTTTGACATCAAATGAAGCGGCCCACGAAGTTGAATATTTTTGTTAAGGTATGTCGATTTCTAATAGAATGGTTGGGCTCTTGTATTTTCTAATCAGGGTCACCAGGTATTCCAAATCTTCTATTATCTTAGTTTTTATATTTTTTTTTTTAACATTTGAATTTGGGAGGCTTTTACTTGATAAAATTCCATTATCAATAATAAAAACAAGTACTGTGTTTTAAGAATTTTACTTAATAATTGCGATTCGTAACGCGTTTCACTACACCGTAGCTTCTTCAGACGAATGATTATGCAGAAAAATGTAAATGAGAATATAACTATAAATGTTCTTGAGTAATTAAAAGCTTATTGGTCGGCTCCTCCTAAGTGGTTATTTATGGCAGGTATATCCAATAAAATTAAGGAATAGATTGCTCCCGAAAAGATTCAATAGAGGTGAAGGGCTTAAATCAACTTGTTCATTGATGAGTCTACCTGAGTGTTTGTATTTATTTATTTCTAAAGTTTCCCAAAGATCTACCTTCCAATATTTATTATCTGTATGCAAAATTTCAAACTGTGGGTCGAAAGAATGATTATTTTCTAAGAGATGATTCGCGTAATTTGAATCTGATTTTTATTTGAAAAACTGCGTTTATGTTCCGATATTCTAATATTAAAATTTCTATGTGTTCTACCAATGTAGAAATTATCACAGTCATTGCAATTCAATCTATAAACACCTGATTTATTGTTTTTACCTGGTTTGGTTTTATTATTTTTATATATTTGCCTAAATTATTATTAGTTTGGAAAGCTATGTTGAAATTATTGCTACTTAAGAATGATATTAGAAAGGAATCATGTCAATACTATCATTAAATCAGATATTCTTTCATTATTAAAAATTTGTTTAGATCAAAATTATTTCCATTTCAATTACAAATATTATACTATTGAAGACGGCTTGATTATGGGCAATCCGTTGAGTCCTTTGTTAGCAGAAATTTTCATGAATAACTTAGAGAAATTAATTCATAATCATCCACTCAGTAAATATTGTTTATACTGGTATCGCTATGTAGACGATATCATTATTTGCTTCACAGGAACAGATAGACAGTTGAAAATTTTCGAAAATCATATAAATTCATTACATCCAAAAATTGCATTCACAACCGAAATAGAAAGCAATAATTCGATAAATTTCTTAGACGTAACAATTTCGAATGAAAATTGAAAACATGTTTTCGCAATTTACCATAAGCCGTCACATACAGATATTATAATACATAACTCGTCGTGTCATCCATATCAACATAAAATGTCAGCATTCAATAGTTTTATTCATAGATTGATTAACATCCCGCTATCACCAGAAAATTTCAACAAAGAACTAAATTTGATTAAACAAATAGCCAAAAATAATGGTTACAATCCCAAACTAATAAATAATATTTTAAATAAAAACAAAGTAGAATCGCATTGAATGAAGTTTACCCTGTCGATAAATTGAAACAAAAATTCAACACCTCAACCTACGTTGGCATTACAAGTGAGAAACTGAAATCATTCTTAAGTAGCAATAATTTCAACATAGCTTTCCAAACTAATAATAATTTAGGCAAATATATAAAAATAATAAAACCAAACCAGGTAAAAACAATAAATCAGGTGTTTATAGATTGAATTGCAATGACTGTGATAATTTCTACATTGGTAGAACACATAGAAATTTTAATATTAGAATATCGGAACATAAACGCAGTTTTTCAAATAAAAAATCAGATTCAAATTACGCGAATCATCTCTTAGAAAATAATCATTCTTTCGACCCACAGTTTGAAATTTTGCATACAGATAATAAATATTGGAAGGTAGATCTTTGGAAAACTTTAGAAATAAATAAATACAAACACTCAGGTAGACTCATCAATGAACAAGTCGATTTAAGCCCTTCACCTCTATTGAATCTTTTCGGGGAGCAATCTATTCCTTAATTTTATTGGATATACCTGCCATAAATAACCACTTAGGAGGAGCCGACCAATAAGCTTTTAATTACTCAAGAACATTTATAGTTATATTCTCATTTACATTTATCTGCATAATCATTCGTCTGAAGAAGCTACGGTGTAGTGAAACGCCTTACGAATCGCAATTATTAAGTAAAATTCCTTAAAACACAGTACTTGTTTTTTATTATTTTTTTTTCATGTTTCTATTAAACCGTAAGTCTATAGCAAATTTCAGCTCTCTGAGTTCCTGGGAAGTGCTAGTTCGATTCTGATGAACTTAAGTGAGTGAGTGAGTGTCATAAATGCATAACTTTTCTCTCACATAACTTCAGCACTAAAGGACCTACAAACTTGAAATTTTGGATTTCAAGTATGTGATTATAGTTTACTAGATGACGAGAATTTTTGCTTTCTGGTCTCATCCAGAGGTTCTCAACTGGGGGCCTGAAATTGCGATGAAATGGTTCAAGTAAAGAATGCTACGGCAGTGTTTTCTTCGCGCTCGACTTGGCGAGTACTAGTGTACAAGTATAACACTTTCTGCATTGGAGGGGACAAGTATTTTGTTTTGCATTTCATATCAAATAAACTATCCTTCAAAGATTCGAAAAATGGTTATCCAGTTGAAAATAAGGTGAATCATTGATATATCATATGTTTGTCTTCGAATTTCTTTGTAATTTCATGTATTGTTTGTTTTTTGTAATGTTGCCAGATGGCAACGTTATGCGTTTGCCATATAAGTGCATGTTTGAAAATGGTAGGATTAGTTTTGTGGTGCTGGTTTGGCTTTATCTTATTGTTTCCGCTTTTTAGCATGACGCGGCGGTTGTGCGATAGATAAATGGAAGATATGGTCATGGCTTTAGAAAATGGTGGAGTCATTGAAGATGAAGAAGATAAACGTGATGAAAATGATATCGAATATTATCCTAATCTTCAAGATATTTCAGCTGATTCGGTTAATGAACCTCCCGAAAATGAAGAATTCAACGAAGCTGCTGAGGTCTCGCCTGTAGAACCTCAAGGATCGTCGCCCACTCCATCAGTATCGTATTTTCTTGGAGAAGCAGCTTGACGATCACGTAGCAGAGAACTTAGTTGAAAAAAACGCAATTTGCCATGGAATGAAGATCGCATTGCCTTCTAAGGAAGTACTGAGCTACCCCCAGAATAAGCGGACCTAGGAACTCCATACCAATTTGTTTCAAAAGAAACCAATTTATATATTGTCCAACAAGATGTTACTAGTGCTCCTGTAACTGCTTCAGAAATACGGCAATATTTAGACACTATCATATTCATGTAGGTGTTTCATTATCGCAGAGTTAGATCATATTATTATTCAAATAATGCATACCATGACGGTGAACAGATGAATAAATAAATTATCCTCAGCATGATTGCCTTCACAAAATAAAACCATTGATGGACCATTCAACTCATCGTTTGTAAGTATTGCTCCATTTGAGCACAGGTTTTCGTTAAATGAACAAATGTATGCCTCCAAAGTGGCTCATTTTATAAAGCAATATCTTCCGAATAAGCCACCCAAAGGTTTCAAGTTATTTGTTCTATGCTCTCTGTCTGAGTATGCATACAACTTTGAAATTTACTCTGGCTAGCAAGAGTTTGCTCTAGGTGAACCAGATCTAGAAGTGGTAGGAAATATCGTTAAAAGTGTCGTTTAGTCCCATGGTGTGTAAACTCCCTAATTCACTTCTATAACTTCTACATCTCAATTCCTTTACTGCACAACCCTGATAGTCAGGTTAGCTCTGTTCTGTGTACTATCAAAAGAAATCAGCTCAATAAGAATTGTAAACTGCCAGCCAAGAAGGATTTCGTGACAGATTCTGTACCTAGGGGACTATGAAGGTGTAGACATATCTGTAACGATCTGGAAAGGCAACAAACTAGTAACATTGGCATCTACATACATAGGGGTGGAACAAGCCGAGACAGACAATAAGTATGACATGAAACAGAAAATAGTTATAACTATACCTTGCCCCAAAATTATCGAGGACGCCCATATGGGAGGCATTGACCTAATGGATAGCTTTTTGGGAAGATATAGGTTTAGAATAAAGAGCAGAAGAAGGTACATAAACTCATGGGTCTTATAAGAGAAATCCAATGAAAGCAATCAAACCAAAAAGATGCCTTTAGGTGACTATAGAACTAAGTTAGCAGAGGCTTTATGCAACTATGAAAACATTGTTGAAGAGAGGGGAATAGCGTCTAGCAGCAATATTGAAAGAGAATTATTTAACCTAACTAAACGGCAACATATAGTTTTTCTCCAATAAAATCATAATTTCTTACATGTGGTTTTTTATTATTTTTCCTAGAATATATTGGCAAATATCTACACCAACATATTTCTTTTTTCCAAATTTCTAAATCATGCATTTAAGGGTTAACAACCTCCTCCTCCAGTGATCCCAACATGAGCAAATTACTATTCAATCCCAAAAAAAAAGTAAAAAATTCAAACAGTATAAAATAAACAGAATTCAATTCCATGAATTACCAATAGCTTTCGTAGGACACGTCAAAGATTTTAATGAAGATTCAAAGAACATCTACCCTCAGATAAATCCATAGTTGTTGAATATATTGAATCTACAAATCATATAATTAAATTAGATAATTTGAAGATTCTCCACAAACAAAATGAAGGGATGGCAATGATTCTGTTGGAAAATTTGGAGATCAACAAACTTAGTAAGAACCTAAAATTCACATCACTCAATCGTTAACTAGTATTGAATCACTCCCCACTACTTAGTATTTAAAATATGTATAGTTGGCACATTCTATCTAAAAACAGTTAGTTATCTGTTTTGTAAATATCAATTTCACTAATAACCGGCTCGGTGGCATAGGGGATATGATGCTTGTCTCCTGCGCAGAGTTACCTGGGTTCATTCCCCACAAAGTCGGTGCGATTTTTCGAATTCTGGGAATCGCTTGAGCATCCATCTTTCGGAGGAGATGTAAAGCCGTTGGTCCTATCTAACAGAGATGTGTTGGACATTAAAGATCCCTTCCCTCTACAGGAGAGGGGTTCGGCAAAATTCCCGGGTTAGTGAGGTGACAGAATTCCCCAGCGTGTCATTGGCCGAAAGGCGGAAATAGAGCACGTTAAAGGAATAACAAACAAACAAACAATTTCACTAATCAACCCAAGAAAGTTTCGCTGCTAAATTTTTTGTCACAGAGAATAATCAAATATTTCATCTTCAAATATATAAGATACAGGGTGATTCAGAGAGAATTGTCTAGGGAGTCCCGCGTTATTCCAGATTTCTTAGTTTTCCGAGATTTCGGTTTATACCAAAATACCGAAATTGCAATCCTGATTTTCAAAACATCTCTTGTGATAGTATAATACATAGTTTAATTTCTTACTATCATCATGATTAACTATCACGTAGTAATGGAGGAATCAATTAATTATTTGCAGGCAGAAGTGTTTCTGGACGTTCTAATTCTTGCATATTTAATTTCAAAAGCTCAAAACTCCATACAATTATCTACGGTAAAAGTTCAAAGTTATTTCATGTGAATTTTTTAATTGAGTTTATTATTTCAGGAAGATATTTCTTAGAATAATCCGGAATCATAATGAACGTCGAGCAACCAGAACAGTTTGACGTATATAATAACTCGATTTTCTCATGTATAGGATTCTGCTTTCCCAGGAGCTGAACAGAGATATGAAAAGGAATCATTGTTCCAACTTCAAGATATATATTTCAGACATGTTCTTGCTATATAAGGTAAAGCAAAAACAAAACATTTAATCTTTCAAGTTCCTCATATCTTGTTCCTTATTTCCTACGTTCGTTCTTACAATATAATATTTGATTTTTTTATATACGTTGCCAACCAGAAAATGAGAACGAGAACGTGAAGCATTTCGATTAGACATGATTACCTCCATTCTCCATGTGGAAATTTGAGAATTTCTATTTTATCGTCGAAACTGATATCAGTTTATATTATATCACCATGTCTAATCTTACCGTCAAAATGTTTTTATATCATAAACAGAGATATACAAAGGAAAATAAACTGTGCTCAAAAACTATTAGGATGAATTGTATGTTGTCTTGGGGCTTCAGAGATCTGTACCACTAAAACCATTCAAGACTTATTGCTCTCCTCTATTGACACTCATTCCTGAATGTGCAGAGTTATCTCCTTAACAAGGTTTAGAATCCCAGTTATAAGGTTTCTTACGCTCAGCTCTTTCAAGGTATCTTTTTCAAATGAAATTTCCCGTCTTTTTCAGACTAGAGCTCCGCATTCTTTCACAATGTGATAGGCTGTTTCTTCTCCTCTGTTACACAGTCTATATATAGGTTCTTCACGATAAATGTCTATTATGAGTAGTTGTTTTCTTAGTCTCCCATGTCTAATTATTAGGCCTGTTACGGTGCTTAGTTTTTCCCTTCTAAGAGATTCATTAGTGAACTTCCTCATATAGCTTGAAAGTTTTCGTTCCCGCGTAGTTGCTAGTTCAGGTGTCCCGCAGGGGTCCAATCTTGGTCCATTGTTGTTCATATTGTTCATTGATGATCTCATGGACATAATTAATATACCCAAATTGATGTATGCGAATGATCTGAAAATATATCTGAAGATAGCGTCAGAACGCGATTGTGAGGTCTTGCAGGAGGTTATAGGTTTCGTGTCAAACTGGTGTGTGATTAATCGTTTGGACTTGAATGTATCTAAGTGCACTGCCGTCACTTACTCTCGCATGAAAACATCATTTTTTCTGATTATATTATAAACAACGGTGTATTGAAACGTTCCACTGATATAAAAGATTTTGGTCTTATATTCGACCAAAATTCACTCTTGTTCCCCATATCAACTATTTATTTACATCGAAATTATATGGGTTCATAATTCGAAATTGAAAGCACTTTACGACATCAAATCCTTCAATTCTTCTTTTTGAGACTATTGTTAGGAGTAAGTTGGAATATGCGACGATTATTTGGCATCCCATCTATTATTGTGATGATTATCATTTGGAGGCGATTCAGAGAAGATTTTTTGAATACCTTGTCTACCGAGAAGATGGTGCCTACCCTGTAAGAAGGTATGATCATGGGGCACTCTTGAGTGGGTTCAGAGTGACAACCCTGAATATAAGAAGAGGCTTTCTTGCCTTAAATTTCTTTTCAACCTCTTGAATAATCGTTCCGATTGTCCCTCCATATTTCCTGAGCACGCCCAGAACAAACTCGCTCCACAATCTCCAATATTATTTATGTGTTCAACTTATAATTCCATCTCGAGATTGTGTGATATTAATTTCGATTCGTTTACCACTATTTGTAGTGTATATCTGGACAATGTTCTCTGAAGCGCATCTGAGTTATTGCATACTTTATTTCTCTACTTTTCAAATTTTCAGTTTTACTCACGCCATGAGTGTTTTCTTTCTATTTTATTTTATGCCATAGCTTTTTTTCCAATTTTTTTTTTCGATTTGTTCATTTCGTTTTTGTCATTTTCTGTACCGAGTAAGTTTCGAATAGCTGCATGGTTTTTAGTAATAACTCATTATTCATGATTAAGCCTTAAGTTGTTGATTTGTTATATAAATATTTAGATTTTTCCTGTAATTGGGTTCTACCTGTAGGAAATAAAGAACTTATTATTATTATCGTGGACTTATGCACTATCTCAGCTGTTAGCTGGATATAATTTTCCCAGATTCAGCAATCAAAGGGAATAGTCTCGATTACAATATACTTTACATAAATTTCCTAACTATCCTACATGTATAAAAAATTACAGCTTTTTGCATTTCTATGTAGGTATTCTTATGCAATTCTAATTTCTTAAGACTATCATGCAAAGTTTTGGGTATTAACCCAGTCGAGGATACGATGACAGGAACAATATCTATTTTCTCGAGGTGCCACATCTGCTTGATCTCAATAGCAAGGTCAGTGTATTTGGACTTTTTCTCCTGGAACTTATTCAGCACGTTGTTATTATTCAGTATGGCGACATCCACCAGCATTGCTGTTCTGGCTCTTCTATCATATACCACTATGTCCGGCCTATTATTTGTCACCATTGTGTCAGTGGTAACAGGCCTATCGTAGTATAATCTGATAGAGTCATTTTCCAATACGGGTGCCGGTTGAAACTTGTAATATGGCTGGAAGGTGTTCAGAAGTCCGTACTTGTGTGCAAGTTTCTGGTGGATAATGTTGCACACTTGATTATGCCTGTGAAGATACTCTGTATTGGCCTGTTGTTCGCATCCGGACGTAATATGCTGGATAGTCTCCGATCTTATATGGCATTTTCTGTTTGTAATGTTTCGTCCTTCATAATAAATTTTTTGTAATTGTTTGTTGCGGTCACTTGGTCTTGGATGGCCATAAGGAATCCTTCTGTTTCTGCGAATAATTCTCCTTTCATCAACCATTTGTTGAAGGTTTCTTTGTCGATGTGTGGTTGATTAATCTCATGGTGATGTCGTCCATGCAATTCCTTTCTTGACCATTGCTCTTGTTTTTCAGTATCTGATAGGAATGGTAGATTCAGGTCATCTCTGGTAGCAAGATTTAGAGATGTATATCCCTTTCCAACCACCGATACCACTCTATGGAGGTCAGAAGTGAGAGCTTTTGCTGAGAAGAATTCTCTGAGATTTTTTTATCTGTTCGGTGTGTAAAGTGACAATATCTATTAATCCGCGTCCTCCTTCTTTCCGCTTCAAAGTTGTCCGTATCACAGACGATTTTGGATGATGGTTGTTGTACTTTGTCAGCATCGTTCGGGTCTGCCTTTGAATATCATCCAGTTCTGTCTAAGTCCATCTGATTATTCCAAATGAGTAGAGCAACACTGGAATGGTGGAATGGCGTAGGTGTTAATTGCCTTGACTAGATTCCCCGAGTTCAACATCGATTTCAGCACAGACTTCAGACGCTGACTCTATTCTGAACGAATCTTCTCCTTTGATTGCTTTTGGTCTAGCAATCTGGCTTGTTGGTATCCCAGATATTTGTATGTTTCGTCAACTCTCATGCACTGTAATATATCACCGTTTGGAAGTTGTGTTTCACCATCTATGACTTTCCCTCTTTGAATGTTCAGGGTCTTACATTTTTCAATCCCGAACTTCATATGAACGTCTGCCGAGAACTCACTGACAGTTTTCAGCATATCATCCAATTGCTTCTTGTTCGAAGCATATAATTTGATGTCATCCATATACAGCAGGTGGGAGATTGTATGATAATTCCTTTCTGCTTTTATCCTAAATCCGTATCCTGTTATATTGAGCATTGAGGACAATGGGTTCATAGCTAAATAGAACCATAGTGGACTCAAAGAATCTCCTTGAAAAATTCCACGACGTATGGATATCTCGTCGGTTTTAATTGATATATTGTTCATATTGACTTGCAGAGACGTGCGCCAGTGTGTCATTGTTGTCTTCGAGAACTCTACCTGGGCTGGGTGAATTTTGCATATATGCAATACTTCAACAAGCCAAGAATGGGCAGTACTATCGAATGCCTTCAGATAATCGAGAAAAGCCGAATGAACATACCGATGCCCTACGTGTGCCTGTTTCACTATCACAGAATCGATGATGAGTTGTTCCTTGCACCCGTGGTGTTTCCTTCTGCATCCTTTCTGCTCCTCTGCTAATATATTATTGTCGTCAAGGTGTTGGTATATTCGATTAGGTATGCATGAGGTGAGTATTTTGTAGAGTGTTGGCAGGCAAGTGATTGGCCTATATTGGGACGCATCCTGTGTTCTATCGCTCTTAGGAAGCATATATGTTGAGCCTTGCGTTAGGAAAGTGGGTGTTTTCTTGGGATGTTGAAGAACATACGTGAGCTGTTTCGCTAGGGCTCCATGGAGCTTATCAAACCTGTTGTACCAGTAGTTGTGGATATTATCTATACCTGTGGCCTTCCTATTGTTGGTCGCTCGAACTACTATTGTGATTTCTTCCTCCGTTATTCCATCGAAGTCCATATGTCTGATATCGAGGCGTTCTTTTTCATTCGTGATCCATTCCGCATCTCTATTGTGTTCTTTGGGGTGCGACCATAGTGATGACCAATAGTCAGTCAAGCACTGTGCGTCAGGTACTTCTCTGTTATTGTTGGTCGCAGTTTTGTTATTTCCCTTATGAAAATTGGCCGCGTTTTGGAGAAACCTTTGGTTTTGGTGTTTCCTATCAGTACACTTGACGTATCTTGAAAGCCTCTTTGCTTTTGCTTGGAGTTATTATTATTATTATTATCGTGGACTTATGCACTATCTCAGCTGATAGCTGGATGTAATTTACCTTTCTCAGATTCAGCAATCAAAGGGAATAGGCTCGATTACAATGTACTTGACATAAATTTTCTAACTATCCTACATGTATTGAGAACTACAGCTTTTTGCATTTCTATATAGGTATTCTTATGCAATTCTAATTTCTTAAGGCTATCATGCAAAGTTTTGGGTATCAAACCAGTCGAGGATATCGATATCTATTTTCTCGAGGTGCCACATCTGCTTGATCTCAATAGCAAGGTCTGTGTATTTGGACTTTTTCTCCTGGAACTTGTTCAGCACGTTGTTATTATTATTATTATTTATTATCGTGGACCTATGCACTATCTCAGCTGTTAGATGGATATGATTCACCTTTCCCAGATTCAGCAATCAAAGGGAATAGGCTCGATTACAATATACTTGACATAAATTTTCTAACTATCCTACATGTATTAAGAATTACAGCTTTTTGCATTTCTATATATGTACTCTTATGCAATTCTAATTTCTTAAGGCTATCATGCAAAGTTTTGTGTATTACCCCAGTCTAGGATACGATGACAGGAACAATATCTATTTTCTCGAGGTGCCACATCTGTTTGAACTCAAAAGCAAGGTCTGTGTATTTGGACTTTTTCTCGTGGAACTTATTCAGCACGTTGTTATTATTTGGTATGGCGACATCCACCAGCATTGCTGTTCTGGCTCTCTTATCATACACCACTATGTCCGGCCTATTATTCGTCACCATTCTGTCAGTGATAACAGGCCTATCGAGGGCCCCTGTTGGTACACGGATGGACCAAAACCTGAAGAAGGTGTTGGAACTGGTCTCTACGGTCGAGGTGCCGCCAAGGAGCAGTCGATCTTTCTTCGTGGGCATGCGACTGTCTTTCAAGCAGAAATATTCGCCATTGACCACTGTGATAACCTCCTGCTTGGGGGAATTAACAAATAGATCAATTAAAATCCTCACCGAAACCCAGGCTGCACTTAAGGCATTGGCATCCGATACCTGTACGTCACGTATGTTGCAGGAATGCCGTTCATAGGATCGGAGCCTGATCTCGGAATTCCCCTGGAGACTGCAAGGATCAAAAATAGCCGATGGCTGGACCTTAGGGTACGTAAGCATTGGATGGGTCTTCTTAGTCTCAAACACGCTCGACGTGCCATCAGTGGACCTTCCACTGCGAAAGCAAACGCCTGGTTCAAACTCTCTAGGTTGGAACTGAGAGTTCTAACTGCCATACTAACGGGGTACTGTCGACTCAGAAAACACCTAAATGAGTTAGAATTGATTGAGGATCCTTGATGCAGGCTATGTGGAAGAAGATATAGAATCAATGGAACATGTTATGTGCGAGTGCCCAGCTGGGGACAGAGTCAGGATGGAAGAACTTGGCTCTTGCAAACTGAAGCTGACTGAGCTCATTAAGCTCTACCCCACGAAACTCGTATCCTTTACGAGAAGGATGGAGCCCGTGGATGAAATTTAGGACAGAGTGTGCCACAATAGACCACTGAGTTGTGGTAGCCACTCATATAATATCTAATCCAAAATCATCAATTTTCAATCTTAGGCGAAATGGTTTCCCAATAAATTTTTTATGGGTAATGTACATATCGGGATCAGAGAAAACGAAAGAGTTGATCAAGCTGCGAAAGCAGCATGCAAAAATCCCGTTCAAATGTCAAGTTTTGTCCCATCAGATCAATTTAATGTGTTTGAGAAATCTATTCTAAAAATTTCGACTCGTGAATATGAGATTAGCACAAAAAGTTCATTTTATGAGAATATTGAAGAAAGACTATGCGCCACAGTGTGGTTCAGAAATTGTTATTGTGATTGAAAACAAATCAGAAACTTATGTCGTCTAAGAAGTGAGCATGCACTGTCTCCCTACTATCTACACAAAATAAGACATAAAGAGAATCCTTTGAAAATTATTTATGAAGTATTGTTCAACTATTTGAACTCCCTTGAAATGAAATTTTGAAATTCACAACGCTGACCTCCTATGTTTTTCCTCCTATTGTAGAACCTTCCTTCCAATCCGCGACTCAAGTCTCGTTTGTGTATGAAGAAATATCCAATTGGTATGGTACATTGAATTATTAAATTGCTGGCTGATGACTAATGTCATTGCCATTCCTGGTTCCCTTGATCCAATGAATTAAAAAAAATGGTTGCTAGCATGTACCCAACCTGTTTCATGATATTTCCTGAATGCTTGAAATTGTCATTGTCCAAGATATAGGATTCCTTAAACTACAGTGACCTTTGTCGCATTAGTATCGCTGACGCAGATAAATGTTCATTTATAAATCGACGATGCAATATAGGGAGCACAGCACGTTAACTTTGCCTCTGGATGTGGTTGATGATATTGTTAGGTCTGTCTATTTGGGTATGATCGCTACACATATCCTCTCAGTTTCTCCAAATGCTTTGGACAGAGTTGATTAACATTTACCAATGCTGCGATTTTTGAGCCATATTAAGACAAGCTTTCTGAAGTAATAGTTACGTTATATTACGTCTGGGATGCTGCAGGGATCTGAGTTGATTCCTTTACTTTTTCTTCTTTGCACTCCTGATATTTTCCTTCAGAATGATTTCTGTAGGGCTCGTCTCTCTGAAGAAGACATCCAAGATTTTTTCAGCTTTGACGCTATGCACCCTTCACTTTTGCTGAAATGGTCAATGCTGACTTTTCGAAAATTTGTGAGTACTCCAAAGCACATGGTCTCAAGTTGAACTAGAGAAAGTGATTTGATTCTATTGGGTATAGAATCCGCGAAGAGTTCATTGACGCAGACTTTCTTGTTCAAATATCTCTTCAAATAAAGCTTTGAGGAAATCTGTAAGGAATTTTTGTGAGATTTCTGACCAAGGTCTTCATTTTCAGGATTATATTTTTCAAGGAATCTATTGAAATTTTTACCATCAAACTCAGAAAAACTAATTGTTTCTTTAGTACCACTACTATGAAATACCCTCTGGGTATTGCTAGTTGCAGCGTGTATAGAATTGCATGATATCGATTCGTGTAGTTTACAGATATAAGATCATGTTTCTACCAAAATTCAACAATTGAAATGGATGATAACTTATCACAAACTTGACACATGCCAGATTAGAATACCCTATTTTACATCGAACCTTCGTAGGAAATTAAGATTTAGGGTAATATGCGCAATAGAAACCCGAAAATTTTACTTTCACATATAACATGAATATTGATAACTGCCTTCCGACCTAGATGCGTACTCACTTGACACGCCACCTAATCCATTTGCAACAGAATGATCGACTCTGAGAGGCTGCAAGTACATGTGATCCAGGGTTGTCTTACATACACGATACACCCTACTATACCTACCTACCTACCTAGGTAGGGTGTACCGTAGCATATATAGATATTAGCTTTCCGCACAATGTTTATTATTTTAGTCGAGACTTAGGTTAGTTTTAGTTAGGTTTTTCCCTACAATATCAATGAAACTACTCATAGATATTTAAGATTGCTAGTTTATTGGTTGTTACGGAACAAAAGAGTTACATATGGTGTTCTTAACCTTACTAAGACGCAACTGATGTTGAAGCGTGGCACTGCATGTCCTCAGCATACTTTTTATAAGAAAGTACGTAACCACTAAGTGCTAATCGCAAGCATGGTGACATATGATTGTCAGTTAGTCGATAGCCATATTTTGACTTGATTATCTTCATTTCTGAAAATGCAGACGCACAAGTTGACCCAAATGATTGCCGTCAGTTGAAGGGCGATTGCCTTAGATTCGGATATTTTTCTTCATATGTAAAACACCAGAAATATGTATCAGATGCTGTAGCTTTGAGATGTATATCTGATATAATCTGCAGCAACTCATTTCCAACAGAACATGAGTTCATATTAAGCTGACTTGCTATTTCAGTTGCTAATTCCCCAATGTTTTTACATGGAAATGGATAACTCGTAATTGATGCTATATTTGCTAATTTACTGCTATCATAAAAACGCATTTCGAATTTTCCCAAAATGTTCAATAATTCAGCCTCATACGTATCATAATTCATCTGAGGAATCCTTGCTTTCAGAGACGGAAAATATTTCAGGTCCTTTCTTTTCAGTTGATCTATCATAATCAAAAATAGTTTTTCCTCTACCTTGAAGCTCCAAGTTAATGGTGTTTAAGTGCATTGTGATGTCAGTCACAATTTCCAAATCAGTCAGCCATTTTTCGTTTTTCTACATCTGAGTGTCATCACCTTTCTCGTCTAGGTAAGCTGTTATTTCGGGCAATAATCCTCGAAACCTTTCTGGGAATTTTCCGCGACTCAACCACCTGACGTCCATTTGAAAATCTAAATCAGTGTGTTCAGCTCACCTAACCTATCTTCCAACTGCAACCTAAAGAGCCGCCGTTGCAAGCTACGTGCACGGATGGAATTCACAATTTTTCTTGTGCCCATAATTTCCTTCGTGTTCAAAACTTTTGAACACAAAACTTGTAGATATATAATGCAATAGAATAAAAACCATTAAGGAAAACTACATTAGCTCGACACAATTCCACCTAACCGTTTTTATTTCCAGTCATTGCTGTTGATCTATCAGTTGTAATGCACACTAATTTATATATTGGTAGCTTGTAGTTTTCCACAAAATTGAAGAAAACATCATATATATTTTCGCCACGGGTCTCCCCCTTCAAAGGAATGATTGACAATATTCTTCCTTAGCCAACATGTCATTGAATTCCATCCGAATAAAAATACACAGCTGGGCAGTGTCTGTCATATCGGTGGATTCGTCGAACCTTAAAGAAAAGTATGTACATTTCATGATATCATGTTTTAGTTTATCTGCCATGTCCTGAATCAGGACTTCAATACTCCTTGTGACAGGTGGACGCGATAACTCAAGTTCTCTAATGGCAGACATGATTTCTGTTTTATTTTAAAACCTCCAAATAAAGTCTAACTCGCTTCAATAAATTCTTCCTTCACAACCGATTCATCTTCGAATGGCTTCTTGTGTTTCGTCAATATATGAGATATTTTGAATGGTAGCAGCTTTTGATTGTTTGGCTGGTCTTGTGAACATGGTTTGTTCTTTTTCAAAGAAGATATCAAATCACGTACTTTTCATTTTCTTAATGCACACTGTGGCGGAAAATCCTTTTCATAGTATTTATAAACCGTTTCATGATGCCTCACTAAGTTACCACGCTTGGGTATTGCAACAGACGCACTACAAATAAGACAAATGCACTTTTCCTCCACCATACAGAAGAAAAATTCTTCCCCTCAATCGTTTTTAAAATGATACGTTTCAGATTTCTTCGCTGCACTCATTTTGTACTATTCAATAATAAACTCTGTATCGACGTAGTATTGCCTTCAAGTTACAATTCAGAATGACTTCAAATCCTGCAGGCGCAACATTTATATCGGCGTGAACGAAAGTCTCGAATGTTTCTGTCTAACGCGCCTTCCTATTACTCAAAACGCATTCGCGGTGGACCGTTTGAGCACCCCTGATTTAGTCAATTTTCTTCCTGCTACCCCAGGGATGGCTTTTATATTCTATATAGTCCCTTTTTGTCATGGTTAACTTGAATGGTGATTGAATTTTACGACAATACTAACTTTAAGGTTGGTCATTCGAGAGTTGCTTGATAACTTTCAGAAGTGGAAAATGAGAAGATATCATTCAAAAGAGATGAGTTTATGATGGAAAATATCAACAATTTTCGAGTTAATGAAAAATTGAAATACTAATCATTTTCAAAATCGAGTATTTCTTCCCTGGGCCCTAATTACTGCCAGTATACATCTCGGAAGCACCTCAAACATATTTTGGATGTACTCTTGAGTCACTGAGTTCCAAATTTCAGGAAGCAGATTCTCTAGTTGTTGGAGTGTTCTACAAGGCATTCTACGTTGCGGAATTTGCCACCACATCTTGTTCCAAACATGTTCTACGGGATTCGAGTCGGGACTTCTGGCTGGCCATGTTAAAATATCAATTTCGGCTTCTTGCAGAAATTCTGTAACTACTCTAGCTGCATAAGGCCGAGCATTATCATGCATATAAATGAAGTTTTCGCCAATCAATAAGCCTAAGGATACAACATGGGGTCCAAGGATATCTGCGATGTATATGGCCGCTGTCATTCTTCCATTATTCACTAGGACTAACTCAGTTCAACAATGGAAAGAAATGCCTCCCCATACCATTACTGAGCCCCCTCCGAAGATTTCGGTTTGCCAGATATTGTATTGCTGATACCGTTCCCCAGGTCGTCTGTATACAGGCATGCGTCTATCATTTGATACTAGACAGAACCTGGACTCGTCGGAAAAGAGAGCATTCGACCATTCTGGAATACCCCAATTTGCATGTTCCCTCGCAAACTGAAGTCTTGCAACTCGATGCTCTTTGGTGAGACGCGGGCCGGTAAAAGCCACCCTTGGTCTGATATCGTCTTCTCTGAGCCTGTTCCTAACAGTTTGCAATGAAATATGCACATTTCTGAAAAGTGCAAGTTTATTTTGTAGCATTCTAGCCAAACAATACCGAACTCTTACTGCAGTTAAACGAAGCCAACGATCATCAACTGGTGTTGTTATCCGATTTCTTCCATGTCCGGCCCTTATTCCATATTCCCCTGTTTCGTGTTACCGATTAATTGCTCTTGAAATAGTGTTTTGGTTAACATTCAACAAGTTAGCCACGTAACGTTGGCTTCGCCCCTCCTCTAGAAGTGTTACAATTCTTACCACTTCATGATCACTCAAATAGCGTCCAGGACATTCAGCAGCCATTACAATAAATTCAAACATTCAAAAATCAACAAGAAACACAAAAAAATTGCATTAATTTAGCGTGAAAACTGAAGAGGAATTGAATGAATAATGAAAGTCAAATAAACTCATTCTTGTTTCTGACGTGTTTGAGATCATGTGGAAACAAATGTTACTACATAGATAAGATTTTTTTTCCCTTATATGTCCAAGAACGTATGTTGACAAAGAAACTGCGATCGAGCTGCTTAATCGATTGCGGAATTCAGAATACCAAGTGATGCGACACTTTTTCTGGTGTGTGTATTATTATACAAAATACTTTGAAAGCTAAAAATGAAAAAAAAAATGTAGCAACAGAGCAAATGAATCGGACACACGTGTGCTGACATTTTATTTATATTGATCTTCGAAAATCGCAATTTTCCAACAATATTGCGTCAGGAGCATTCACTTCAATAGTATAATATTTAACAATAGAGCAGATAAAATAGTTACCGATAAATGCTATCACACAATATCTGTAATAGATATCTCCATTCGTGATACACAATAAACAATTTAAATTTAATGAATCATAACAAGGAGCTGGTGAATTTAAACAATTATGAACCGAGAAGAGTATCACAGTATTCGTATTCATTTTCAAAAGCTCTTGAAATGCCAAAACATTCTGAACATATTTTGAATTTTTATAATGATAGTACCGTATAGAAATATTGTTTTGCAAAATTCGAAAAGCATAATAGCAAATTCAATAAAGCAGAATGGTCCATTGTATTTCATCGAGTTTGTGTAATTAATGGAGTTATTACACTAATTGCCATAAAACGAATCCAATTATTTAAACCTTTATTTGTATTATATTTTCGAATGTTACCAACAGCTTCTAAATTCACACGTTCATATCCAAGTGTATTACGATTTATTCATAATTGCCTTGACTACTGAGTTAATCCCAGATTTTATAATTATAACAAATATTGCCAAGATATTATAATGCCCATCGCACACGAATATCGTGAGAGGGTAAACATTCCCAGTAGAAGGGATACGGGGCTGGAATATTCCCTTCCGCTGATGAAAAGTTATATACAAACGCACCATTTAAGTGGAGCAGGAAACTGAATTTGGTTATATTGTTTCGGAATAGAAGGGTGAGCATGAGTAGGAACAAATGTTGAGGGACTGCACCATAACTAGGTTTTCATCAAGTCAAGCAGCTTGAAAATTTTTCGAAAAGCTTGACTAGAGTTGAAATTCAAGATATGAAATATTAAAGGTTTGACTTGACTTGAATTTGTAACCCAAAAGCTCAATTCGACATCAAAGTCTTTCGAGCTGTTGGAAAGCTTGACACTTGAAAGAGCATAAAGTTTAGTTCAGTTGTTAATCGTACAGGTGCAATAGAAGTAGGTAGTATATTAAGTCATACAGAAATATAAGACAATATATATAGGTTGATCCAACGAAAATTCAACACCTCGATTTCCCGGCTTTAATATAAAAATATAGAGCATCGCTCGGATCCGTCGATTTCTGATTCGAGGATGACCAACTTTTCGATTTTATCGTCCCCTTCAATTCCTTAAAAGGGGTGAGCACAACCCCCTGATTTTGAATAGGCATGAGGGGTGTTCCGATACCCCATTTTGAAGATCTCATTGAATACTATCTGAACCTAAATTTTCGCTTCAAAATTTTCATCGTTAACAAAATGGCAGCTAAAAAAGTGGAAGACTACTTACTTTTGTGATTAGTTTATTAAGTGCTGAAAATGGGCACCATTCACTTCCATGCTGGTGTATGGCTAGCCTATATTGAATGTTATTTGATTCTGTTTATCATTAAGAATGATATCTGGTCTATTGTGTTTTACAGCTCGGTTGCAAAGAATTGTCTTATCAAAATGAAATTATATTTGTCATTTTCACAAATAATCTCAGGTTCATATTTGTAAAATTTTTTTCTTTTGGGAATAAGGTCATGTTTAATTCCTAGATTAAAATGAATAATATTAGCGACGGCATTATGTCTTTCTGAATAATCTGTTGATGCAATGACTGAGCAAGATGATAATATATGAACAACTGTTTCTGAAGAACAGAAACATCTACGGCAAAAATCATCTATATTTTGTTTGATGATGTGTTTTCTATAATTCCTCGTCAAAACAACCTGATCCTGGATCGCAATTGCCAAGCCTTCTGTTTCAGCATACTATTCTCCAGATGCTAACCACTTATTCGATGCGATTTCATCAATATAATCATTTTTCAATTCTTTAGGGTGCTTTCCGTGTAATTCCTTCTGCATCCAACTTTCTCTTTTAGAATTATCATCAAATATATCAAAATCTACCTTTTGCATTGTCAAGTTCAGAGGTGTAAGATAATAATCTGAAGCAACAACAATATCATGTAATTTAGACGTTCTCTGTTTATCATGAAAATGGGAACGTAGATGAAAAATGTGTTTACTATGAAGATTATTCAAATCAGTTAATCCACGACCTCCAAGATGTCTAGGTAGTGTAACTCTCTGAACAGCGGACTTTGGGTGGTGCTTATGATATTTACAAAGTATTTTCCTCGTTTGACATTGTAATTCATTTAGATCAGTTTTAGACCATTTAATAATTCCAAAAGAAGATGTAAGAATAGGAACTGCATAGGAGTTGATAGCTCTGAAAAGGTTTTTACTAGTTAAATGACACTTGATGAAAATTCTAAGTCTTTTGTAATATGAACTTCTTATATTTTCCTTAGTGCTGCTATGGTTAATTGTCTTCTCTTGACGAAATCCTAGATATTTATATGTATCTCCTTGATGCATTGGCCCGATTTCGATAATGGAAGTCTTTATATAATCAGAGGTGATCTTTCCTTTTTCAATAGAAGGATTTATACATTTTTGAAGCCCAAATTTCATATGAATATCATTGGAATAGTTGAAAGTAATCTCAAGTAGACATTCTAAATGAGATCTGGTTTCGGCATATAATTTAACACCATCTGAATAAATTAAGTGACTTAATTTGAATTCAGTTGATAGACTCTTTATTTTGAAGCCGAAACTAGTAGCATTTAATTCATGAGATGATGGATTAAGGCAAAGACAAAAAAAAAATTTTTGCTGCGATAAAATTCCAAAAAATACAATAAAAAACAAATTTCTCAACCTAGATTCAGATTCAGATCATACCTAATAACAAAATTATAGGGCGTAAGCCCCCCTATAAATTTGTCATGTACATATTTCTTCTATCTTCGTTAGTTTAGCAGATAAATATGATTTACTGCTTTTTTCACGAAAATTCAGCTCAAAAGACATTTTTCTTGAACCTGTCAGAGTTACAAACTCGACACAATGGGCTTTTTTGTAGCTTTCTGTAAATTTCTTACGCTTAATAGATTAGACTCCCGGTACAACCTTGCAGTTGAATATTATCTAGATCGATGGAAAATATCATAGCATATGAGAATTTAAAAGCATGCGATGTTAGAAAATGAATTCTACAAAACTAGACAAGCTGGCTTTCTCGATCATCCTCTTTTCTATAAGTCATTCACAAAGATTTTTTTTCTACTTTGCCATAAAATTGTTCAATCTGCTACCGCTGAGCTTGAAATCCCTGTTGCAGTCCACCAGAAACAAAAAAATCGAAAACTCGATTAAATCTGAACTAACACAATTCATCAACATCAATGAAAATCTTTTTCTCTCAATCATGTCTTTATGAAGTATGAAAATAAAAAAAAAATCAAAATTAGAGATTATGTCAGTATTCTTTTTCTATCGGTTCTATTCAACTGGTTAAATGAGCTTCCTCAGATCATTATTACTGCGATTCATATCTATTGCAAGTAAATTTTTTAGTTATCTGCAATCATTCTTGTTTTTTGGATTGGTCAGACTTACACAAATCCTTGATTTAGGTGTCAGACTCGGTGAGTTTAATTTTCATATTATCTTATTGATCACAATTTTATTTAGTTATAAGTATTGTAAATAAAAGTATTATATGATTGTAGGTACTGGTATGTTATTGTACCCACATACATGAATAAATTTGATTCGATTTGAAAATTTGATTTAATTTGTATACGGTTTTCGTGGAATTGGGTCAAAGTTATTGAATCCCAATGAAACGCGTGTTCGATTTATGTAACTGGCTAGTTTGTCTCACTTTTCAGTTGAACACAAACGTCATTCGAAGTTCCCTTACAATCAATTTTCGCCATCATTTATTGGAATTCAATATTTGCACGCTTTGTCATTGTTTACGATGCCAATAGATAACCAAATACCAAAAATACTCATCTTTTGGGAAATATCAGGGTCGTACTGATATTTCTATATTTGTGTTGCTCCTTGAAACCATCACCGAGTATATGATTTTTCTTTTAAATTTTGGAATCATTAATAAGTGCTCGATGAAAATGACGTGCCCGATCGATGTTTCTAGAAATTTGGAAAACCCTCCGTTTTTCATCTTAATTTCACTGGAATGCTTTTTTCTTCGATAAGCTTTTATAAAACGCCAAAAGCCGAAATTTCGTACCACACATAGTGTTAATGGGGTCTATACAGGGATATCCACCGGGACAGTCCGTTAAAAACTTCCAATTACAATATCAAGCTGAAATTTTATACGCGGCCATAACTAGCAGTTTTCCAATTAGAGTGAAATATTTTCGAAGTGATACCATTTCCGGTTATACCAGAAGTGGGTCATCACTTTGTTATTTCAAATGGCAATCTACCTTTTTTATTATACATCTAAAACCGACATTTGAGCAAGGCACTGCCAAAACTTTTGACAGATTTAATTATTTTTGTTATAAACTCGATTTATGAGGAACATTTAAAAAAATTGTAACTCGTAGATCTTTTGCACTACAGAAACAATTTTTGCTTGGGTGGATAGAAGAAAGATCAAGGAATTTTTAGAGCAATCTACACATGTCAAATGTTCATTGCGTTATTTTATATGATCTTTTCAATTTGGCCTTTTTCAAACAGCAATAACTCAATTTTTTCAAATTGCACTTGCCAATTTTTAAATCGCCATCAGATAAAGCGTCAAATTTCAGATTGAACTGTATGAGCATGTACTATAATCATTTCTTATAGTTCCGAAATAATTTGGGAATATATTGAATTTTAATGTTTTTGCAAGAACTAACAGAGAATGCTTTGAAATAATTGAACCAAGTAGCTGAACTGGCTACGCTCAGCTGACAAGTGCCTAAAATTAATGTACTTGTCACTTCGTTCATTCGTATTTGATATTTCAACAAGAATTGTCCTTATTTTAGATTGAAAAGATCCAAAAAATACAACACATTTGGAATAAAACCACTTGTTAATGGAAAACATATTTAATCTATTTTTAATTCCTTTTAGAATGTCAAAAAGTAGTGGGTTGCAGGCAATTCAATAAGCAATTCCCAAATTCACCGTCTATAAGTAAGATAAAATTTCGAAGTATTAGAAGCAATTTTCTTTAATTCGCATGAATAAAAATTGTAGGAACTTAGCGAAAACCAATCATCGAAGGAAATTACATCAATACCAATAAATGATAGCAAACATCATAGGAGAAAACTAATTTACGATCTGAATAAATGTTCAATATGAGCCCCATTTTGCTCGATACACTTGACAGCTCGTATACGAACATGATGAGTTGCCCTCCTAGTTTCCTCAGGATCAATATTACGAAAAGCATTATGAATGCGCTCTAGTAACTCTTCTTTACTTCTCACATAAATGAGATACACTTCACTCTTGATTTTGCCCCATAAATAAGAATCAAGAGGTGTCAGGTCCGGAGAACGCAGAGGCCATAAATTTGGTCCTTGATTACCATCTATCCTCAAACACTTCTGTTAGCTGCCAATCTACAGCTCGTGTTTTATGTGCTGGTGCAATATACATTTGGTAATAGCAATCCCTCAGAATGTTAGGGGATAATCCATCTAAAAAATTTGCTAATGTCCCTCTCAAAATTTCCAGGTATCTTTGTCCATTAAGATTTTGCTCACAAATGTGATAATCCAACAAATCATTCATTAAAATTGCAAAAACGTTCACGCTGAATTTATTTTGGAAATCAACAACCTCAATGAAATGTGGATTTTCTGTGGCCCAAAAATGTCGATTTCTCCTGTTGGTTATTCCATTTTTCATTAAACTTGGCTTCATCAGACCATATAATTTTTTGCAGAATTGTCTCATCTTCTTCAAGCCGAATTATTAAATTTTCACAGAAATTCAGCTGCTTGGGAAGATCAGTTGGTTTTCAATTTTTCTAGTCTGATAAAAGAATACGGGTGCATGTTATGTTTCTTAAGGGTCCTTTGAATGGAAGTATTACCTAATCCAATATCCATTGATGCTGACTTAATAGACGCATGTAGATTGGCACGAAAATACGCTAGCGTTTTAATTTGATTGTCGTCATCCTCGAGAATTGGTTTTCTTCTAGTTTCTATGTATTCTGTTCCTCCAAATTGCAGAAAATTACTTCTAATCCTTCGAAATTTTGTTTTACTCATAGGCGCCGAATTTGGAAATTGGTTACTGAATTGCTTGCGAGTTCTATCCACCACTTTTTGACATTCGCCATGAACTAAAAAGAGTTTAAACATATCCTCGTTTGAATAATCATCCATTTTATTATCAATCTGGTGTTTTTCAAAAATTTTCACTTCAAATTAGCAACAATTCTTGTTGAAATATTAAATTCGAATGAACGAAGTGACAAGTACATTAATTTTATGCAACTGTCAGGTAAGCGTAGCCAGTTCAGCTACTTGATTCAAATATTTCAAAGCATTCTCTGTTAGTTCTTGCCAAATCTTCAACATTCAATATATTCCCAAATTATTTCGGAACTATAAGAGATGGGTATAGTAAAAAAATTCCTTGATGCTTCTTCTATCCACCCAAGCAAAAATTGTGTCTGTAGTGCAAAAGATCTACGAGCTACAATTTTTTTTTTAAATGTTCCTCAAAAATCGAGTTTATAACAAAAATAACTAAATCTGTAAAAAAAAGGTTTGACAGATAAGTGCCAACATCTTGGGTATTTTATGCCTTGCTCAAATATCGGTTCTAGATGTATAATATCCCTGTATAAAAGTTTGTAGTTCCAAATTATGGAAGATCGCCGATATTCTCCTCCTAAAATTTTGTCTACTCATACATAATCTTGTACAAGGTTTCACAATTTATTATGAAATTTCAAAACAGGATTTATGTGACAGAAAAATTGGCGTATTCGCAGAATAACGAATAACACAAAACAAACAAATAACTAGAGAAAACACGATCACAAAAACATCAGAATAATACAAATTATACCTTACAAAATATTTTCAAAAGGCTTTCCATTGACTTCAATGCATTTTTCTGACCGACTTGAGAGGTTTGCGACCGTATTTCGTATCATCACCGCGTCGCATTTCTTGACAGAAATGTCTCATTCTCTCCATTATAAGGAGATATATAAAAATAAAATACACATTTCGTGTGGAAATTCATGCAGAAAAAAAAAAGAGTAATTATTCTGACATCTCGTCGAAAATTGCTGAAAGGCAACAGCAACCACACGAAGAGTGAAAGAAGAGTTTTCTTTCATTTCAATATTTTTTTTTTCAGAAATCGTTATTCTCCCGAAATTACAAACAGAGTGTTCATTTTTAAGTTATTCTATCACAAAAGAAACAAAAAATTCATGTTATACCTTTTAATTTTGAAGGCGTTTCTTGTTGTTTTTGTTAAAGTCAATTCTTCATATTAGTGAATGATCAAAGGCCTAAATCAATAAACACCAATAATATAAGAAACTATCATGAATATAGAAGGAGAACTTCGTTTTGAACAAGGTGTTCTAGTTATTAACCTGATGGAAAAAGAAATTCATCACAATTGAAAGATTTCTCAAAATTAATGAATCCTTATACCTACAGAGTGAAAATTACGAATTGAGTTAAATTTATATATTCTATTGACTACTTTAATTGATAAAAATCCCAGACTGAACAATTTTTGTTCCAAGAAGACACTTAAGTGTTTGCTGGGTACGATGACGCACCCGTACGTATCACACAATTAAAAATAAAAATAAATTTTTTAAATTTTCAGTACATCAGTTGTCGATATCCACGAGGGAACTCTTGACATAATACCTACTGTAAGTTAACTATTATTGAAAGGAAAATGAACATAGCTTCCAATGATTTTGACTTGGTCTATTTTACCATCTAA
Organism: Cryptolaemus montrouzieri; assembly: GCA_013387265.2. NCBI lineage: Eukaryota > Metazoa > Arthropoda > Insecta > Coleoptera > Coccinellidae > Cryptolaemus > Cryptolaemus montrouzieri. The sequence continues at coordinate 24,626,822 of JABFTP020000186.1, read as the reverse complement.
TTGAAAAGAAACTCAGATTTTCTGATTTTCCGCCGTACAGAGATAGAGGCTATAGAAACTCCGTGATGTTAGCCAAACAATAGTTATTAAGCCTGACTTTTTACAAGGATTCCATTTTATTCTTTTGGGTCATATGTCAGAAACAACATAACCATCACTCAAATATATGCGTCATTATTTACCTTATGTCAGCTGAAGTTATCAACCTTTCAACTTCAGAGGTATTGGAGGTGAAGACAAGTAAACGCGTCTTTATAACCCTGAATAACTGACTGAAGCTGGAATATCTGATAATCTTCCGATACGCGAAAGATATCTCTTGGGAATCCTGGGTAATTAGGACGAATAGAGAAGCTTTGACGTCTCTGATAGATATACCAAAACATGGTTATGAAGTTTGTTTCCCAAATTGCTACAAGCTGTATTATAATCTGTTCGAATTAATTTGAAAGTATAATTTGTGTTTTCACGAACAAATCTCATACTTTCCAATAAATAAAAAAAAGTTACTAATATATTGATCAAGATGGTATAATGCTTGAAAATAATAACATCAGAAATACGTGAGCAATTAAACCATTCGTATTTTTATGGTTCAGATAATACTCTCTCACCGGCTTAGGGCTTTTATAGCAACCGACGGGCCCTTCTCCTGAACATTTTCGAGGAGTATCTAATCTTTTCTGAGATCACCCGACGTTATGTGCAGAATAATCATATTCCAAAAAATTTAAAGCATTAACCAAAATATAAGTTTTCATCAATAATTGTTATTCATTGTACATCTGTGATGGGAAAATCATTAGCTTTTCACATTTATTATAACCATCTTTACAATACTTTCTCCAGAATGCAATAAAGTTTTTTCAATTAACTTCTTACCTTAGGCTTTTGCTTTACTTTTCAAGGAAGAAATCCGTCAAAAAACCTAAAAAATCTTTTTATAAGTACCATCATGGTTCACCTCCATGACTAAGGATGTTTCTTACTTGGCTTACTGGGTTTCGTTGAGCCGCAACAAGCCCGAAAGATGCTCCCTTCAAGGTACTTTATTGTGGTACAAATGCCGAAAATGATCACGAAAGTCCACAATATTGTGTATAATGATCTCCGAGTGAAGTTGAAAGAGATAGCGAAAGTTAACATCATATACAGCATTTGCACGTTAAGAATCTACCGGCAAAGATGATAATTGACCGAAAACGTGAAATTGTGAAACTTTTGGCCAATTTAATTTTCTTCATGCTACTGCTATGGCCGCCCAAGATGATTCAATGTGTATCTTCAATCGTTTGTTGTAGAGGGTTAAATAGTTAGTTATTGGAAAAATTATCGATGAAAGAGAGTTCCACAGTTCACAATCCCAGTAGACAAAAGAACTTTTACACATATAATTCATAGCGTTGCTAGGTGGACCGTCTTCTGATGACAGTTTTCCGCAAGTATGGTTTCTCTTTGGATTGGATTTTTTACGGAACCAAGCCTTTCAGTTTTCTCGAGCATCTACTATGGAAGTATTTTTAAAGAAGGGAAAATAGAGCTACCTCCCGCCTTTGAACGAGAGGCTGGAATCAGGCGTGCACTCCGGGTGGTCGATGATGCTAAGTGCTCTCTTCTGAACACTATCGAAAAGATGAAATTATGTGTGGGAGCGAAGATCCTCACAAAGGAAAAGTATTGCAGACCAGTTCGCATTGGTGCTTTGTAGAAAAGCATCATCTGTGGTGGCGAGCACTACTGCTTAGCCCTGAGAAGAAAACTGAGTTTAGCAGGAGCGTATTTGGCAAGGGCTGATACATGGCCTGAGCTCTATCATTGAGTTTCATTTTGTTCAAAAACTCAGATTGTTCTAAATTAAAAATTAGTACCTATGTAGTTTAAATTCATCTCATCTGAAACTGCTTTATTGTAATTGGTACAATTTTGTAGTTAAGTTTTTTCTTGCATTAGTTACCTTGATTAGAGCTAGTAATTTATTAGTCGGGTAATGTGATTTCGAAAATTATTCTGCTAGTTGAATGAAGTGATGGGTACTATTTCTCACACACTGAGATAAAGGGACTCTGATCTAACTAGTGGAGTGCTTTGAGAGAAGCGCTTACAGTCACCCAAGAAACCGACATAGGACTAACCAGCACAAAAAGAAAACAACCTTGGATGACTGACGAAATTCTTCAAATGATGCACGATAGAAGAGAACTGAAATCAAAAAACATCGAACGATATAGAGAACTGAACAAAATAATTCGACGGAAATGTAGGGAGGCCAAAGAGAAATGGCTAATCAACCAATGCACAGAAATTGAAAATCTCCAAAAAAAGCATGATCTATTCAACATGCACAAAAAGATCAGGGAGATAACAGGAAGACAACACAAAGCTAACAGTGGAATGTTAAATGGGGCCAACAACGAGTTACTGATCGGGGTCGAAGAAAAGCTGAAACGATGGAAGGACTATATTGAAGAACTTTTTGGGGAAGATCGAACGGAAAGCCCGCAACCTGAAGAATTTAATGAAACTAGTCCTTTCATTACATCGGAAGAAGTTATACGAGCAATAAAGCTTCAAAAAAATGGTAAAGCTATTGGCCCCGACGGAATCTATGCAGAGACGCTTAAGCTAATGACACAGCAAGAAGGGGCTGGCCCTAAGCTCTTAACAGCACTGTTTAATAACATTTATAGAGCCGGTAAAATCCCAGCAGACTGGCTCAAATCTGTGTTTGTCACCCTGCCCAAAAAGACCAATGTGACAAAAGGTGATGACTACAGAATGATTAGCCTGATGTCGCATGTTCTGAAAACCTTCCTACGAATTATACATACTCGAATCTACACCAAATGCAAGCGAGAAATCGATCCAGTTCAGTTCGGTTTCAGAAATGGCCTAGGAACGCGTGAGGCTCTCTTTTCTCTTAATGTACGCACCCAAAGATGTAGAGACATGAATGTCGATGTTTACGCCTGCTTTGTTGACTATCGGAAGGCTTCTGACTGCGTTTCACATAAAAAAATGGCGGAAATTCTAGAAAATAACGGGGTTGATGCAGAAGACTTACGCATTATTACAAACCTTTATTGGCACCAAACTGCACAAGTGAGAGTTAATGGGCTAACATCTGAACAGGTAGCAATACGGAAAGGTGTACGTCAAAGCTGTGTGCTGTCGCCTCTATTGTTTAACATCTACTCAGGAGCAATATTCAAAGAAGCACTTGAAAACATAGACACATGCATTAGAATAAATGGAAAACTACTTAGTAATATCCGCTACGCAGACGACACCGTGGTACTAGCTAACAACCTTCAAAACTTGCAGAGAGCCATGAACCTTATTGTAGAGCATAGCCAACGCTTTGGACTATCTGTTAACATTAACAAAACTAAAAGTATGGTGTTTTCTAAGTAAGCAGTGGAGGCTGTAATACGCATTAACAACCAACCTGTGGAACAGGTGCATTCGTTTCGGTATTTAGGAGCCGCGGTGAACGACCAAAGTGACCCGAAAATAGAGATCAAATCTCGAATCGAACAAGCCCGTAAAACTTCCGTTGGCATGAGAGACCTTTTCGTCAACCGCGGACCTAATCTTCAGCTTCGTATGCGACTACTTCGTTGTTATGTTTTTCCTGTCCTTACTTATGGATGTGAAAGTTGGACTTTCAATCCAGAAATGGAAAGACGCATAGACGCTTTCGAAATGGCTGAAAGATCTACGGAGGTGGTTTGGAAGAACGTCCACTGAAATGTTTAGAGCTGCAGTGTCGAAAACAATTATTGCCAATTGGATCGCCAACCTTCGTTTGGAGATGGCGTCATAAGAAGAAGAAGATCTAGCTAGGCATAGGTAATTTAAAGGTAGTTTCAATTGTCATTTCAGTTCAACTAGCCTTGCTATAATTAAATGTTATTCAACTTCATTATTTAAAATTCTTATTTCAAGTAGAATTGAAATACTTCTACAGTTTTAGATATTCTTGAAACAGAACCATTACAATGGTTATGCCAGTAAACTGCGGTATTGACAGCATGATAAATGGAGGGTCTGCAGCAGTAACATTTCTGGAGACATTGTTGATTACAGCTTATTCACGTTTAAATTGAGCAAGTTGAAGTGGTTCTACTCTTTTATCTTTTCTAAGTTTGAATTCAATGACATGCTCTATTGGTATCTTCGTCAGTGTTTTTTCTTATTACTGTAGGACCAATTGAAGAAGGATACCAAAATAAAGCAGCAACATCTTGCTAAGAAGAAAATCCCATTTCACATGTTGCCCCTGCCCTTCCTTCCACCCTTTCAACAACTAAAATTGAAAGATGACTTGCTGAATCATCCACCATATTTTCCTGACTTGGATCCCACTGATTTATATTTGATTACTACTACGAAGAAGGCATCGAAAATTTTCAGCAACACCTTAGCAAGTATACAACTCTAAAACGAGATTATATTGAAAACTAAATAACAACCTGTAGAGAAAAGTGAGTTCTACCTCAATATTCATCAGACCTGTCAATTTACCCTTGTATATTCACATTTATCCTTCAAATCTAGATCAAATGGCTAAATAACAGTTTCTGCTTTAATAGAATTGGAATATCTCGAGTAACTTAGCCTGAAACCTACGAATTTGTTTTTATTTCTTTCCGGAAAATATGTCTACATAATGTTATATCATTTCGAATTTAATAGAATGTTTAGGAGAGATTGAGTTTGCTGCAATTAGAGTAGAGAATTTTCATACTGCAACTTGATATACTTAGGTGGTTGTTACCATGACAACATCAAGATATCTATTTTCTTCAACTCCACGTCCTGAGTTTGGGATAATTAAATAAAAATCCACGGATCAAACAGGGTGTGAAAGGAAGTGACTTAAATGAAAATGAAATGTGACAATTATTTCTCATTTATTTTCTACGCCAACTCCTTATTTTTTGTAGTAAAACAAATTTATTACCTCAATTTTTCGAAACCACTGTTGAGCTTCAGGTGGGGATCAAAAAGAATTAATGCAACGACTTCAAAGTGTTCATTGAGAAAGAATTTCGTGAAAAACTAATCCCTTCAAATCTGTACGGAACGCAAATTTTACTGCAAACATTACTGGATCACATGTAAAATTAGCTGTTGCTTTTATTCATAGGTAACAGTTCTATTTTACCTTCTATTGAAAGCACAAGCAAGGGAATATCAACTACGACCAGTGTTTTAACTTGTCTGAGCGACTGGACTTAAGACTACAATATTCCTGCTGGTGTAATATACCTTGCCCTTGCTTATGCTTCCAACAGAGTAACGGGTGAGAGGCTGCTCTATAAAGTGGATATGGTCTGCATACTAGCGAACGTTCATCTATGGATTAGCAATTATGTACAAGGCAGAACTTCTTTTGCAATTGAAGTTCCACAAGGATCTTCTTTGAAACCATCCCTTCCAACATTTTCATAAACGATCTTTCCCTTCAAATTCAATCTCGCAGATGATACTAAGATTTACACTAATCTGTTTCAAGAATCAAGGATGTTGCAATCTTATCAACATTGAAATGTAAACTGATTACCTCCTCTGATAGTCAGAAAACGCGTTGACGCATTGTTTTGCGAATAAGTCCAAATGAACCATGCCCAATACAATATCTAAGGACGTCTGCTCAGAGTTGCATCTCACGTGGATGTAGGCGTGCTTGTCTTGTCGGACTTGACATCTTCTTTTTCTCCTTGAGTTGTTATTTGTCTTGTAAAAACTTCCTGACGAATCTTGAAAGACTGTTGTGGGGGGTCTCCTGAATCAAGTTGGGGTGCTAGGTGTTTCAACGCCCAAGGTGTACAGTCTGGTTTTCTAATGGGCAGGACATTCGAAGAGTATGTGTTTCGTTGTTTCGTCATCTTCTAGGCAACCACGACATTGTGTGGTTTTCGATAGTTTCATGACGTGTAGATGTTTGTTGAGTTGGTGTTCCGTTAATAAGCCCACTACGATCCCAACAGATATTTTATCGAGGGACAGTAGTTCAGGTACCCTCTTCTTTGATGACGGCCTTTTTATGAGCCTTTTTGACTGTCTCAGTCCCGAGATGCCTGCCCACTAGTTTTGGACCTCGGTGGTGTTCCAGTTTTGAAATAGAGAGAGCACATGGGTCCATGGGATGGTCCGAATTGGTCGCATCGGCCTGACAGCTGTTGCCTTTTAAGCGAGGCTATCTGCTATCTTGTTTCCTTCGATCCCCTGATGGGCTGGGCACCAAATCAGAATGACTGTCTTTGTAACACAGAGTTGTCGAAGTGCTGTTCTGCATTCGTCCACTAGTTTGGATTTAACCTTCGTATCTTTCAGATATCCAAGGGCGTTTTGGCTATCAGAGCATTTGTAGATGTATGCGTTTTTATAGTTCCTGTGTAGGTTTTCCTGTACTCACCGGAGAATAGCAAATATTTCTGCGTGTGTTACGGTGACGCAGTCTCCCAGAGCAATCAAAATGTTTGCCCTGGGGCTGTGAACGCCGATGTCTGTACCCATCCCGGTTTTGGATTCCTCCGTAAACCAGGTGGGGCCCTGTGAGGTGAGTAAGGCGTGGGCTGTGGTCCAAATTTAGTCTGATGGAATAACCACTTTGTATGGTTCGTCAAAAAATAGGTAGGTCTCTTTTGATCTCCTCTTGTGAGAAGGTCAGGTCGGAGTTCTCTGATTTAATTCAGGGATGAGGATTGTTCAGAGGATTTTTGTCCCTCCACATATCTCCCTCCCACAGTCTCCAAGAGGTCCCCAAGGCCACCTCCTCCACCACTATGTGTAGTGGAGGGAGGCCCAGAAGACACTCCATAGAGGCCGTTGGTGTGGATCTCAAGGCTCCCGTGACTGCCAGACATGCTTGCCTTTGGATCTTGTTGATTTTGTTCTGCTTTACCTCTTCTTTCAGCGCAGGCCACCGTACGATGGCGGCATAGGTCAGGAGCGGTCTTATCACTGTTGTGTATAGCCAATATATTATCTTTCGGACTTGACATGATCCGAGAACAAATTTGGTATCTGCAAGTATTAAATTCTTGTTTTATCTTTTCCACAAATCTTTCTCCCATCTCTTTTATCTCAGTTCTCAATTCCATAACTCTCTGTGGTTAGTGTGTTCGTCCAATTCTGGAGTTTGCGGGTATGGTTTGTTGTCTGATACTCATACGTGGCCAGTCCAAAGCGTCTTTGCTTCGGAAATATAAGACCTTCTTACTCCGATAGACTTCGTTCGGCTTTTAAACAACAGATGCCAACGGGGAAACCTGATCATCTCCTATTTATTATGATATGACAACAACAATCTCAGATCGATGCTCGTGTTTAATGAGTATACTCCTCTTACGTTACTACGTTTTCAAGATAAAAAAAGGAAAAATTCTCTACTAGGCAAAGACAAAATTTCTTTATGTTCGAATTTCTGAGAAGTGGAACAAGCTACCTAGTGAAATCGAAAATAACAAATCAAGAAAACACATTGCTCTCAAGACTTCTGTTTAAGAGAGGGCTATGTATTTTGCCAGATCGGACGTCTCATTCCGAAAAAGGGATACGTTGGAGAATGACACTTTCAACATAGCATGCTTCAAAACTGTTTATGTAATATAACTATGTTTTTCTGTAGTCTGTATCGATCTCCTGACAATAACAACTACCCTAGACGAAAAGGTAGACACGATCCAAATACAGAATCTGTCAGCTAAGGTGATTATAATGGAAGACTTCAACGTCCACAACATCAATTGGTTCTAACACTCGAATAGGACCGACGAAGCAGGAAGGTAAGCGGAGGTCTTTGCGATCATCCGCAACATGGCTCAACTTGTCAATGAGCTGACAATATTTCCTGGCAATATAACTGATTTTCGCAATACTTTCGATCTCGTTTTTGTACCAGATACAAATGATTAATTTTTACAGACCTCAGCACCCTTTGGTAACTCTCGACCACAACCTATTTTCTGCTACAGCTAATTTCGTACAGCCTCTCAATATCCAACACCTTTGAAGAGGATATGACATCACAACCAAGCCAGCTGGAAGGAACTTTCGTATTATCCTGTTAATGACATTTGTTTCCCAGAAACATCCACACAAAAGCCCTGTCTCACTAGAAACTATCAAGGAGCTGCCACAGTTAAAAACAGAGCTTATAAAAACTGAAAGAAAATTCCAACAGATAGAACTAAAGCTGAATATGTGCGTTTCAGCAATATTTGTGACTCAAGAATTGATAAAGCGAAAACCTACTCCAATGAAAGAATGGGGAATAGACTCTTGGAGAGATCCAAGGGAACTTGTCAGTTCTGGTCTATGGCGATGGCAGTCAGCAACAACTTTTGCTGGCTGCCATCCTTCCGTCTTTTATTAGAGATAACGGTTCTTCGCATTATGGCCTGAAACAAAGGTGGCTCTCTTGGTGAAATTGTTTCCTAGATACATCAAATGCATTGCTAGCAAGCATCCTACATGTCGACCATGTGTGAATTAAGTTCGAACTGCATACGGTTAGACGCGTTCTTCCGTAATTCAAATGTAAGAATACATTGGGTCTGGATGGAATACCATTGTTCTCAAGAAAATGTCTCTAGAGTAAGCAACTATTCCTAATCACCTGTTTCGGATTCCTCACGAGAACCATACGTTTCCAGAGTGTTGGAAAGTTGTGAGAGTACAACCGATTTCAAAGAAGGGGCATTATATCGAAAATCATAGAAAGGCTGCGATGAGCATATAAAATATCTCGAGTTACAGGGTGTCATTAGTGATCTACGGTACGGTTTTCGTAGAAAACGTTCAACTGGTGACCTCCTTGCATATGTTATAATTTTGTGAACATCAACAATCGATTAGCATGGATTACCGAAAGCTGTTGCTCTTGGCATCTTGAAGGCCTCCAACAGGGCTTAGCACGAATTCTTAATGAAGAAAGTATCCGCATGTGGAATTCCTGAAAATGGTTTCATTAGTGGTCTTTTCAGTAGATCTATTCGAATGGTAGCTGATAGTGTAACGACTGAATTCTTTCTGGTTACTGCAGGAGTACCCCAGGGCTTCATATTCTCGTCAACTATTGTCTGTTGCAGATTAATAATATGCGCCACTCCGCTGAAAATAGAGCATTTGGGTTTGCTGACGACTATACTATGAAGTCCTCATTTTCTAGTAAACGTCCTATAACTGCTGATGAGTCACATCGACAAAGATACCAACAGAGCATGTCATTGAATCCAGACTTGCAGAATATATCAGAGTGGTGCTGATTGAGCTTGTTCAATTATAACGGGAACAAGAGAGTGCAATGATCTACAGTTTCCTCAGACAAAGTCCTGCATCTGCTCGGCATCACAGTCAATACTGCATGCTGGCATGACCATGGTCATCTATTGCTAAATATGATTCTGCTAAACTCTTTCCTCTTTTCAGGGCTTTGCAGGAGTTCACTCTATCACAGCTGATCATGTTATATAAAACAAGATGCGACCTAGTCTAAAATAATGTTCTCATGTGTAGCGCTTCGCACCTAAACATCCATTACATCTATTGTAAAGTATCCAGAAGAGAGCAGTGCGTTTCTTCGACCACCCGGAGAGCACGTGGGATCTCCAGCCTGAAGGCAAAAAGTTGCTTATCTTTCTCTTTTGTACAGGTCCTTCCATGGTAAATGCTCTGAAGTAATAAAATGCTTGGTTCCAGAAAGAATCCGTTTCAAAGAATCTCGCAAAAACTTTCATCAGCGGACGGTCCAACTAGCTACGCCATGTACCTTTCCGTATGAAAATTCTTTTGCTGGCTGTGCTCTTGATCCCTCTTTCATCGAACATCATTTCGATTACTTTCAATTAGGCCCTCTTCAAGAAGCGATTGAAAACACACATTAAATGATCTTGGCAGCCACATATGTGGCATTACAGGCGTCGTCCCCTCCGAAGAGTTAAGAATAACAAAAAAAATATATTAAATGTCTAAATCTAACGATGACCGCAACCGGCTAGTGGCGAGATTCGTGCATCAAATAACTAACAAAATAACTAACTATATCAGAACACAAAAAAATTAACACATTACTAAATTTGTGTTGAGTGCCATTATTTTTTTCTTAGTTTGAAGGCAAAATTACTATCTACAGCCGAAAATGTGGGTCGAACATTTGGGAGTAGGTTACGCTGTTTCGTAAATCTCACATAAATTGCATAATTATTAAGTTTTGAACAATGTATTTACACCAGATAAATTCCCTCAGGTACTAAGTAATAAAGGACTCAAGGTATTTCAAGAACAACCTCAGAATATTTCTTCAAGTAACGGAAAATAATATACAAAAAAAAGTTGTGTGTCAGAACTATGTTAGACACCTTGAGATTTTCCCCACAACCGTTCGTATAGAGTAAGAAGCAGCAAGATCCGCGATGAGTTGTTTGAACTGAATCATATTTATTCCATAATGCAAAGTATTTCATTTGTATGCTACCCCTTTCGTAAAAAAAATGTTGTATATTAGATTATTACGTAAGACACTAATAATCTATACATGCGTATTTAAGCATTATATCTGAACGACAACAAGAAAATACCTGAAAATGCCTAGAGTCATAAATTTATTCTCAAAGATTTTTTTAGAAATAGTTTCATTCACAAACTCATTCTCATATACACATCACTGCGGAGGGTGTTTTCAAAATAGACTTATTACACGTAAGATAATCCAAGTCATGGCAACAAATATTAGCTCACTGTTACTGAGAGAATCTGTACGATTACCGAGAACCTGCGGTCGATGTCGGTGTGGTTGGTAATCTGGATGATACCGTACGAATCAAGGCGCGAAAGAAATTTTGAGTTTTGTGATATAATAGCATATGATACCCACTCGCATCACGTTTCACATAGTGGTTGATCTGTGTTGGTATTGTGATTGTTAGTTATCATATTTTTGTAGGTTATATACTTGTAAGGGTATGTACATATAATGTGATGAAGACGATTCCATTCCAAAGAAACAGTAAATTCTTCTATATCTGTAACATATTAATATATATGATTGGAACATATTTCTAACGCCTTTTTAGGATTTCAATCCAATCAACTCTTTCCTGAAGTAAAAATAAATGAAATGAATAGTAAAAATCACTGAGAAATTCATTTTTAAATCTGATTTCAACAAATTTGGTAACTCTGCTATAAATTACTTGTCTCATTCACAAAGGAACTTTCAAAAATTAATAATTTCATTAAACATATCATATGATGCTCATTCGCATGGCGTTTAACAAGGTTTTGGGTTATGTTATTTGTGTTAAACCTGTGATATTGTGATTGTTGATATTTAGGATTATGAAATTTATATACTTAAAAATACAATGTAATTGGCCCCATTTCATAAAAATACACAGATTTCTCTACTGAGAAATTCCTTCATGTAGAAGAATTTTTAAATCTGAAGATTTAAGAATTGGATGCCAACAAATTTGGTAAAACTCTGCTATAAATGAGGCTACTTGTCTCATTCACAAAGGAACTGCAGGCGGGTAGAAGCTTCTGGGTTCAAAAAATTAATAATTTCATTAAACAGAATATCATATGATGCTCATTCGCATGGCGTTTAACATAGGTTTTGGGTTATGTTATTTGTGTTAGTTAGGTTTACCTGTGATGGTATTGTGATTGTTGATATTTAGGATTATGAAATTTATATACTTATAAAAGTGTGCACATACAATGTGACGTATTGGCCCCATTTCAAAGAAATAAAAAATACACAGATTTCTCTATATGTGTAACATATATGATTGGAACATTTTTGCAACGCCTTAGCCCAGTTTTTCCAACCACAATTTATATTCTGAATTGAAAATAAATAAAGTAGACTGTTAAAATTACTGAAAATCCGTGATCTGCAGAATTATTCGAATGTGAAAGATATTTATGAAAATTCCAATAGTGCCTTTGATAGATGACAAATAAGCGGAAAATGAAAGATATAGTTCGGAGGGAAGTGATACCTTCAAACACTCTGCTATACTAACTTTATTACGAACAAAATCCTACGGGGTATAAAAGTCTGGGTTGAGAAAATGGCAATTTTAGAAAAAAGAATAGCATACGATGCTTATTTGCATCCCATTTCACATAGTGGTTGCATTGGTGTATTGTTGACATTTTTAATTATGAAGTTTATATACTTGTAATAGTGTGCACATACAATGCGATGAGAATGGCTCGATTTCAAAGAAATAGTACACAGATATCTTCATATGTGTAAAATATGTGATTGGAATATATTTCTAACTTATCAACACCTAAACATTTCTTCCAACAACTTTTTCTGAATTAAGAATAAATAAAATCAACAGTAAAAAGTACTGAAAATTTCCTTGATCTACAGGAATATTGAAATGTCAACATTCAAGAGTTTGCAAAACAACATCATGAAGGACCAAAATAAGAAAGGGTTCCTTGAAGAATTGAATTAGGATATTTGAGAAAATTTAAATGGTCCAATTGGAAGATGACAATCTTTGGGAAATGGAAAATACAGTTTGAGGGGAAAGAAATATATTCAAGAACTCAGCTATACTGGGGCAACTAGTTTCATTCACAACAGAATTACAGGGGGAAGAAAAATTTTGACTGAGAAAATGGATCATTTTAAAGAAAAGAAAAGTTTATGATACTCATTTGCATCTTGTTTCACAATATGGTTGATCTGTTATGGTATTGTAATTGTTGAGATTTATAATAATGATGTATATACTATACTTGCACTGATTTTTCTATATGTGTGAAATAAGTGATTGGAACATATTTTCTTACCTTTTTTTAGAACATTGATGTGCAGATTTAAGAGTTTGATGCCGACAAATTTGGAAGAATATTGCACAACATCAAAACGACGACCCAAAATGAAGAAGAGATTCCTTGAAAAATTGTAAGATATTTACGAAAATTCAAATAGTCCAATTGGAAGATGACAATCGTAAGAAAATGAGAAACACAGTTTAGAGAGGAGTAATATATTCATGATCTCGCCTATACTAGGGACTGCTAGTTTTATTCTCAATTGAACTGCAGGGTTTAAAAGTCTGAGTTCAGAAAATGGATAATTTTGAAGAATATAATAGCACATAATACTCATTTGATTTTCATCACGTTTCACATAGTAGTTGATCTGTAATACTATTATTGTTGTTCATATTTCCAACTGTGAAGCTTATATACTTGCAAAAGTGTGCACATACAATGCGATGAAGTAGGCCCATTTCAAAGAAACAGTGCAAAAAAAATCAGTGGAGACAGTTGGAACAGATGATGAAAGATAGAGCAGATATGCTGCTAAAAGATGATAGCAAAGCAGATCAAGGAGGTTGGTATGATGAAGAGTGCAGGAGAGCAGTACTTGAAAGAGAAGAATCAAGAATGAGTATGATGAAAAACAACGCAAAAGAGAACCAGAAGCTGTATAGGTAAAACAGAAGAAAAGCAAAAAGTACATGCAGAAGAAAGAAAAGAGAATATATAGAGGCTGAAATGGAAAATCTGGAAAACAATTATATTCGAAAACAGACGAGACAATTCTATAAAAATATAAAATATCAGAAGAGGCTCTATCAGCAAAATAAAATATTATTCTGCGAAAACAAAAACGGGCAGTTGGTAGGAGGAATAGAAGAAAGTTTGAAGAGATGGAGTGAGTATTTCAGAGAGTTGTTAGACGGGGAAAGTGAAGAGACTAGTGAAAATGCGAACGAGGAAGGGGCGGGGCGTTCCTAAATAAAGCGTATGAGGAACCACCAAATACAAGAAATGGCGGACATTATATATTTTATAATATCTAAAGTTTGGGAAGAGGAGAAAATGCCAGGTAGGTGGAAGAAAGCTCTAATATGTCCGTTGCACAAGAAGGGGGATACGACCAATTGCAAGAACTATAGACGGATTGCCTTGATGGACACTATCTACAAGATTATGGCGAAATCTATCGAAAATAGACTAAACGAAATAATAGAACCAAAGGTAGGACAGTATCAGTGTGGGTTCCAAAAAAATAGATCAGTCATGGATCAGATTTTTGTGTTGAAGCAAATTATAGATAATACTATTGATCAAAACATGATACTCCATATGCTTTTCATCGATTATAAACAGGCTTATGATAGTATAATAAGAAAATATATATATGAAGCAATGGATGATCTAGAAATAAAAGGCAAACTAATTAGGCTGGTAAGAATGACATTGACGGATACCACCTATAAAGTTAAGATGAGCGGACAATTGTCGGAATCATTCTGTGTTGACAAAGGCCTGAGACAGGGACATCCCCTTTCTACTACACTTTTCAATATCGTGATGGATGAAATTATAAAAGAGAGCAGTATAGCTAGCAAAGGTACAATATACAGTCAGAAGATACAAGTTTTAGCGTATACAGATGACATAGTTATTGTGACCAGAACAAGAGAACATTTGGTGAGTGAATTCAGGAAGTTAGAAACCGCTGCAAGAAGAAAGGGTTTAATGATAAATGAAAATAAAACCAGGTATATGATAGTAGGACAACAAGAGAATGAACGGCACTCAAATCTGCAGATAATTAGTGATGACAGGACATACTGCTTTGAAAAGGTAGAATACTTCAACTGTTTAGGTGTAACATTGACGAGAACAGGGGAGGAGAAAGTAGAAATACAGGAGAGGATAGCTAAAGGAACAAAATGCTTAGGAGGATTATACAGAGGGCTCAGGTCCAAAAATATGTCGAAGAACGCGAAAAAGAAAATTTATCAGAAGATCATCAGACCTGTGTCAACATACGGTTGCGAACTGTGGAAGTTGAATCAGGGGGAAAAATGTACATTAAAAGTTTTCGAGAGAAGAATACTAAGAAGAATATATGGTGGAAAGAAGGTAGAAAATCGTTGGGAAAGGAGAACGAACGCCGAGCTTCCAAAATTGTATGGATAACCCTCAATAATAAATGTGGCTAGAGCACAAAGAATGAGATGGCTTGGCTATGTTTTCCGACTGGGAGACGATAGAACAACAAGACAAGTTTTGACAAGGGGAATAACGGGAAGAAGAGGCAGGAGAAGACCACGCACAGAATGGATCAAGATGGTGGAGAAAGATATTGAAGAGCTAGAAGTGAAGGACTGGAAGGGAGCAGTTAATAATAAAATGAAATGGAGGAGAACGTGTAATGAAGCCATGGGCCTACTTGGCCTGTAGAGCTGTTTATATATATTTGGCAGATGACAAATTACCAGAAAATGAAAAAAACAGTTCAAAGAGAAGAGAAACATTCAGAAACTCCGCTGAACAGGGGCTGCTAGCTTCATTTTCAACAAAATTACAGAGTTGAAAAAGCTTTCCGTTAGAAAGCTTATAAAGGAGGCCGTGAATACATTAGAGCTGAACGTTGACGCATTGAAGAATACAATGCTCAAAAATCGTAATGTTCTCTCCAGCAAAACAGCACATATCCTTCTGAAGAGCAGGAATACTGTACAGTTCCCGAAAGGGAATACTTCGAAAGCGACCAAATAGAACCTAACGGTTAAATGAATGATTTGTGATTTATTTAACGATTCCATTACTTTTCTGTTGGTAGGTACACAACAGCTTACCATGAAACTAATTGAACTGCTTTATATCATTCCAACGGTACCACACTCTTCACGATCGGATATCAAGATTCTAAACAATAGTAAATACAGGGTGGGGCGCAATGGAAGGGCGTTTTTGGCACGGGTAGTACACGTAATGGTGAGTGAGTAGAGGGGAGCGGATGAGGTTATTCAACTCAGGAGACGTTACAATTTAGTTCACAATGGTTATCTGGACGAAAGAGCACCATCCGTTCGCAGTTGAAAGGTATTCAAAAACGGGAGAATCTGTTATTGTCGTGCAACGGTGCTTTCGCCAGCGCTTCAACATTGGTCGTAACGCTTCAGTTCCGAAACGCGAAACAATCATGCGAAGGGTACAGAATTTCAGATCGACTGCATCAGCAATGAATCCGAAACCTCAAGGTCATCCTCGAATTGAAGGACACCAGCTTCAGTGGGAACAGTGAGACAAGATGTAATTTAAAGCTCTATGTGCTCCCTCCGAAAACGAGCTGCAACACTCCAAATGAGTAGTCGAACTGTTCGCATAATTTTACACCAAGATCTCCGCTTTCACCTTTATAGGCTGATGGTTGTCCAATACCTAAATGAAGGAGATTTTGCACAACGCCAGAAGTTCGCTGAGAAAATATAAATGATTATAGCTGATGAAAATGAACCAGTGACAATGATGAGTGATGAGGCTCATTTTCATTCGAGCGGTTTGGTTAATAAATAAAACCGCTGATATTGGGCAGCAGGAAACCCCCGAGACCTGCATCAATCCTAACTTCTCAGTGTGAAAGTAACCGTTTGGTGTGCTATGAGACGCCTTGAGGTGATGGGTTCTTATTTCTTCGAGGACGAGGAAAGCGCAATCGTTACTGTAAACTCTGAGCGATACGTTTTCATGCTGGAGAAAGTTTTTATTCCTGAATTGCAAAGACAAGGAATGAATAGACGAAATGATTGGATCCAGCAGGTTGGTCCACGGCACATACAGCTAGAGCCTCAATGGAAATTGTGCAACGCATTTTTTCTGGTCGTATAATCTCTCGTTTTGGTGATGTGCTGTGGCTCCCTGATTCCCCAAATCTCACTGCTTGGGATGATTTTTGTGAGGAAACTTGAAGTCTAAGGTCTACGTCGATAAACCTTGACATCTGCAGGAGTAGAAAGAAGCCATCACAAGAGAAGTTAGGGCAATCGATACCGATTTGTATGTATGGGTGATGCAGAACTATGAAAATCGACTACAGCAATGTATTTCGGAACACGGACGTCATCTGCCTGATGTCATTTTCAGAACATGATTCTCTTCACTTTTTCTATACTGAATAGTAACATTCAAGCTTTCCTTGTAGGTGTTATTCTCAATTCAAAAACGCCGTTCCATTACGCCCCACCCTGTATATCCTGCTTATAGTCGGTGCTTATAACAACCTATGAGAAAACATCATTATATCAATTTTCACATATAAAATTCATTTGAATATTGTCAATTTTCAAATACATATTCGAAATTCTCTTTCCTTCTTCCATTTTGCCTCAAGATCGTGAGAGGTATCGGTGACAGATATTCTTACATAACGTTTTTGGGGTAATATTATTTGCTTGATGCCTGTTCGTAACAATAGAGAAGGAAACGTGTCGATTAAGCCTTAACACAGGCGAGATAATAGCTATAGCTCCACTCAAAATACATTATATTATGGCGTATCATTACTCCCAACCACCGTAACGCGGCACTAAATTATTAAATGGTGCTGATGAAACATCAATTGATGGTAGTTTCCTGCTACGCAATAGGGATTAAATTTTTCTTTTGTACATCGATTCAACCGTGGATGCATTGTTGGAATAATTTCACAATGCAGAATGATCAATCACCTAGAAAAACATGAAGGAGTCATTCCTTATCCTAAGATGGAAGAGGTGGAAATGATGAATCCAAAAATAAATATAGATTCGTGTTAATATCTGCGAGTTCTGAGGACTCGATCTTCCGTAATTATAATTCGATACATTAAATAAGTTTTTTTAGGTATTACATATTAGTTCAAGAATTGATAAAATAAACGGTATATTTTGAACACAAATTTCCTGATGTAGCACCTGGAGTTAGTGGCAGGGTTGTTATTCGTTTAACGCAGTCGGTTTCAAAACACAGAAACCATAAAATCTCTTTAGATAATTGGTATAATAGCTTCAGGTATATGTAACTTGAAATGGTATTCTGTTTTTGGGTAGAGTGCGATTGAACCGAGTGCCCAAATGATTTTCTAGTAATAATTGAAGAAAAAAGAAAGAGGACACATTACTGAAAAACTATTCCTGCTCTACGTAAAACTTCTTAATTGGTAACATGCTCTGTCCAGGTTTCTATTCGGTTCAAGGTCCTAGTATTAATGGACCAAGTCTCAGCACCTTACAGCATAATAGGCCAAACATAGCATCGAATCACTCGAATTCGGGTGTTCAAAGACATATCCCTGTCGAGAAGGAGGTTCCTTAGTTTGTTGAAGGTTGTTTTTGCTCGGCCAATTCTACACTTGACCTCCTCATCGCAGTCCCATCTATCATTAAGAGTGACGCCCAGATATATAAACATTGTTATTCGCTCTATGACTTGTCTATTGATAATGAGTGCACAATTTTGATTATTTCTACACACCATCATCATTTTTGTTTTGGCAGTGTTTATCTTCAACCTTAGCTGTTCTCCATGCTGGTTAATTTTATTCAATAAAAGCCGAAGATCTTCCAAGTTACTGGTGAAAATAACGGTATCATCTGCACCGGATGTTGTTCAAGAGATTTCCATTCATTTTCATTCCCCGTGTTTCGTTTTCTAGTGCCCTCTGAAATATTTTGTCCGCATAAATGTAGAATAATATAGGTGACAGAATACATCCCTGCCTAACCCCCTGAGAAATGTCGAAGGTTTCTGTTGTTGTGTCTCTATTAATGCGAATCTCAGCTTACTCGTGCCAATACAGTTGTCCAATTATTCTGATTTCTTTCTCATCTATATTCATTTCTTGTAAAATTTCCATCATCGGTTCACGCTTGACGTTATCAAATGCTTTCTAATAGTCTATGAAACACATAAATGCATCTAGACTTTGGTCATAGCACTTTTGTGCTAGCAATTTCATAGAAAACAAGGCTTCTCTGCTACCGAGTCCTTAAAGAACCCAAACTGTGTGTAACCTCTCATATTTTCACAGTTTTTGTAAATTCTTGAGTGAATTATTCGTAGAGAGGCTTCAAGTGCATAGCTCATAAGACTTATGAGTCTATAGTCTTTACAGTGTTCTGGATTGGCTTCTTTCGGAATAGTGATGAATGTGGATTTCAACCAGTCTATCGGAAGCTGCCCTTTAGCATATATAACATTAAAGAGATATGTGAGCTGTTTGAAATCAATTTGCTTCAAGATTTCTGCACATCATCGTGTCCTGGACTCTTATTGTGCTTCAGATTATCTACGGCATATCTTACTTCCGGCTCTAGAATTTTGGGACCGCTCATATTTTCGTTTTGTAATGTGAGGTTTTGGTACTGTAAGGAAGTAAAGGAACTGGCAGATATGAAACGTGAAAGCTATCTATTGTATTTAAGTTCACCAACAGAAACCAATCGAACGAGATACTTTGAAAATAGAAACAAAGCTAATGCAGCCATCAGAGCCATCAAAAGGGATCGCTGGAGACAGTTTACCAGTGAAATGGAACACGACCTTTATTGAGCCCAAAGAAAGGTATGGAAGATGCTGAAAAACAGGAAAATCCAGTATATGAATACGTTCAAACTAATATCATATCACCTGACATCTGGAAAAAATATTTTACCGAGCTGTACCAAGATGAAGAAACAACTGATACATGGGTGAACAAAGACGAAACACCAGATGATGTTTTGATAACAGAGGAAGAGCTGAGAAAAAGAATACAAACGCTAAAAAACAGGAAAGCCGCGGGAACAGACAACATCCCGAACGAATTGCTAAAATATGGGGAAAGAAACTCACCGAGAAGCTGCTAACTCTTTTCAATAAAAACACATCACAGATTCCTGAAGAATGACGCAGCAGCATCACTATTCCTATCTTCAAAACGGGGCAAAAGACATCACCTGAAAACTATAGGGGTATAACCCTGCAAAGTACGTCCATGAAACTGCTCACTGGCATCCTAAACGACAAATTGGAATCACGTATCGAGAATAAAGAGGAACAGTTTGGATTTCGAACAAATAGATCAACAACGGACGCTCTCTCCATAATGAAACAACTAAAGGAGAAATCAATAGAGTTCAACAAGCCTGCTTACATCTGCTTTATAGACTTAACAAAGGCATTCGACAAAGTGCACTTGACAGACATCCTACAAATTCTAATAAAAAGACAGTCCCCGTCCCAAATCACCAAACTAATTAAAGACTTAAACACCGGAAATGTGACAAAGATCAAGTCAGGCGAACATACTACACCTAACATAAAAATACCAGTGGAATTAGACAGGGTGACAGCCTGAGCCCTTTCTTTTTCAACCTCTTGATGGATGAAATAATACAAGTCACATCCTTAGATTTGGGATACAGAATGGGCCACTCTGAAATATCTGTGGTCTGCTATTCTGACGACGCAGCTATTACAGCAGAAACGGGGAACGATCTTCAGAGACAGCTTCTTAAATTCTATCAAGTCAGCCAACAACTCAACATGGTAATTTCAATACCAAAAACCAAAGCCGTGACATTCTCCAGAGAACCTGTCAGGTGTAAAGTGGTTGTGGAAGACAAGTCAATCAAGCAAGTTATTGTCTTTAAATATCTAGGCATGGACATCTGCAGCTACCACGATCCGGCGAAGGAAGTAAGAAGCCTCATAACTAAAGCAGCAGCTCTGTCAGGGTGTCTTAGAGATGTGATATGGTACAACCAGCACATGGGAACAGATAGCAAGGTGAATATCTATAAGACTTGCATCAGACCTATCATGACTTAAGGCATAGAGGCACGCAAAGACACAAACAAAACTAAAAGTATGCTACGCGCGGCCGAAATGAAAACCCTAAGAACTATCCTCGGAAAGACCAGACTGGACAGGATAAGAAACACTGACATACGAGCTCATTGCTGCATAGTAGACATAGTCAGATGGTGCAGACAAAGACGAAGAGAATGGTATGCGCACGTGCGAAGAATGCACGAAAGCAGATTACCACGCATAATGATGGAGAGCAAGCCACATGGAAAGCGCCCACCAGGAAGACCCCCAAAAAGTTGGCAGGAAAGCTGGAAGTCCACCTCACAAGAAACCATCCAGAGACGGCTTCGGCAAGCAACAGACCAATAGGTCTATTTAAAAAAAGAAGAAGAAGAAGAAGGTTAAGATTAGTACGTTGATCGTTAAACAGATTTTCAGCGTATTCCTGAATTAATGAATGAATGAATCTTTATTGTGATGAGATACATGTACGTATGTGCTCTCGTCGATGGTTTCACACAAGATTAAATTAAGACACCAGAAAAATAGAATGAACATCAAAAAATATAAATATTTAACACTCAATTGACTACACCTAGTATAAATAGAGAATAACTATGTATATTCAACAAAAACGAACACATAAGAAGTGAAATCAATATAACATAAATAATAAATTAGGACAGGAACAAGTTGTTGTCATTTAAAAACTCATCATAGATAGAATAACCAAAACACATTTCATCTGGGCTCTGAGCTTATCAAGGGCAAGGCCCCTGAGACGCAGAGGTAACTTATTATAAAACCACATAATGGACCAAACAAAAAGTTCGGTCCATTCTGTGATCTGCTCAATCTAAGATAGGGGACATGAATATCATCTCTATTTCTTGTATTGTGGGTATGTAAGTCACTATTTAGATTTAAAGATTTTTGTTTTCTGTGTATATCAGACACTCAAAAATAAATAGGCTTGGGAGAGTGAGGACTTTTAACTTTTTCAAAACGTTTGCTACAGCAATCTCTATATTTGAGTCCATCAACTATTCTGATCGCCCGTCGCTGAATCCGAAATATTCTTTCAAATTCACTACAATTTCCCCATACCACTAAACCATACCGCAAGTGGGTCTCACAGAGCCCATAATAGGCTTTCTTCGAGACACAACCGGATACGGATGAAGCCAGATTTCTCAGCACAAAGATGTTTTACTGAGCTTTTTAGATAAATAGTCAGCATATACACTCCACTCGAGTCTAGAATCAAGATAAACACCTAACTGGCTATGCTCACCTGACAGGTGCCTAAAATTAATGTACTCGTCACCTCATTCATTCGAATTTGATATTTCAACAAGAATTGTCGTTATTTCAGATTGAAAATATCTAAAAAATACAACACATTTGGAATAAAACCACTGGTTTTTCAAACGAATATATATTTAATCTTTTTTAATTCATTTTAGAAAGTCGAAAGGTAGTGGATAGAAATTGCAGGCAATTCAATAACCAATTTCCAAATTTACCGTCTATGAATAAAATAAAATTTCGAAGTATTAGAAGCAATTTTCTACAATTCGGATGAATAAAAATTGTGAAAACTAAGCGAAAACCAATCATCGAAGATAATTATATTGATTCGAATAAATGATAGCAAACATCATAGGAGAAAACTAATTTACGATCTGAATAAATGTTGAATATGGGCCCCATTTTGCTCGATACACTTGACAGCTCGTATACGAACATGATGAGTTGCCCTTCTAGTTTCCGCAGGATCAATATTACGAAATGCATTATGAATGCGCTCTAGTAACTCTTCTTTACTTCTTACAGGAATAAGTTACACTTCACTCTTGATTTAGCCCCATAAATAATAATCAAGGGGCGTCAGATCCGGTGAGAGCGGTGACCATAAATTTGATCCTTGATTACTGCACCATATATCCCTGAACATTTCTTTCTACACCTCGTGTTTTGTGTGCTAGTGCACTATCCATTTGGTAATAGCAATCCCTCAGAATGTTGAGGGGTAATCCATCTAAAAAATTTGCTAATGTTCCTCTCAAAATTTCCAGGTATCTTTGTCCATTAAGATTTTCCTCATAAATGTGATAAGCCAGCAAATCATTCATTAACATTGCAAAAACGTTCACGCTGAATTTATTTTGGAAATCAATAACCTCAATGATATGTGGATTTTCTGTGGCCCAAAAATGTCGATTTCTCCTGTTGATTATTCCACTTTCATTGAACTTGGCTTCATCAGACCATATAATTTTTTGCAGAATTGTCTCATCTTCTTGAAGCCGAATTAATAAATTTTCACAGAAATTTAGCCGCTTGGGAAGGTCAGTTGATTTCAATTTCTGTAGTCTTTTAAAGGAATACGGATGCATGTTATGTTTCTTAAGGATCCTTTGAATGGAAGTATAACTCAATCCAATATCCATTGATGCTGACTTGATGGACGCATATGGATTGGCACGAAATTACGCTAGCGTATTAATTTGAATGTCGTCGTTCTCGAGGATTGGTTTTCTTCTAGTTTCTATGTATTCTGTTTCTCCAAATTGCAGAAAATTGCTTCTAATCCTTCGAAATTTTGTTTTACTCATACGCGCCA
Organism: Cryptolaemus montrouzieri; assembly: GCA_013387265.2. Classification (NCBI taxonomy): domain Eukaryota; kingdom Metazoa; phylum Arthropoda; class Insecta; order Coleoptera; family Coccinellidae; genus Cryptolaemus; species Cryptolaemus montrouzieri. The sequence goes on along the minus strand of JABFTP020000186.1, from coordinate 24,603,583 downwards.
AATTTGGAAATTGGTTATGGAATTGCCTGCAAGTTCTATCCACCACATTTTGACATTCGGCATGAATTAAAAAGAGATTAAACATATCCTCGTTTGAATAATCAGCCATTTTATTATAAATCTGGTGTTCTTCAAAAATTTTCTATTCAAATTACCAACAATTCTTGTTGAAATATCAAATTCGAGTGAACGAAGTGACAAGTACATTAATTTTAGGCACCTGTCAGGAGAGCGGATCCAGTTCAGCTACTTGATTCAAATATTTGAAAACATTCTCTGTTCTTGCAAAATTATCAAAATTCAATACATTTCCAAATTATTTCGGAACTATCAGAGATGGGTAAATTACATGCTGATACAATTACATCTGAAATTTGACGCTTCATCTGATGACGATATAAAAATTGGCACGTGCCATTTGAAAGAATTGAGTTATTGCTGTTTGAAAAAGGCCAAATTGAAAAAATCATACAAAACAACGCAATAAACATTTGACATGTGTAGACTGCTCTAAAAATTCCCTGATTCTTCTTCTATCCACCCAAGCAAAAATTGTGTCTGTAGTGCAAAATATCTATGAGCTACAATTTTTTTAAATGTTCCTCAAAAATCGAGTTTATAACAGAAATAAATAAATCTGTCAAAAGTTTTGACAGATAAGTGCCGACAACTTGGGTATTTTATGCCGAGCTCAAATATCGCTTCTAGATGTATAATAAAAAAGGTAGATTGCCATTTGAAATAACAAAGTGATGACCCACTTCCGGTATAACCAGAAATGGTATCACTTCGAAAATATTTCACTACAATTGGAAATCGCTAGTTATGGCCGCGTATAAAATTTCAGCTTGATATTGTAATTGGAACTCAAAAATTTTTTAACGGACGGTCCCGGTGGATATCCCTGTATAGTATTTGCTCATTTGTGTGGCTAGCCATTCTGTATCAATTTATTCGATTGATAGTTAAAACAATAAGAGTTTGTTATCTATGCATCAGAATCAGCAATCTCTATGCTCTGGGATATGTCTATGCACGTGCAGGATTCTAAGCCGCCTTTGCCAACTTTAGGTACGTAAAATTGGATTTCTAGCCATAACTTGAAAACTTGGAATGTCAGGTAGAGGGTATATATGGGAACTTCATTTGGTTTTTTCCGGCAAATCTAATGAATTGAGAAAAAATATGAGCCACAATTTGTAGTTTTCGATGTTTCTTCGTTTCGAAATGGCTGCGCCCATGTACAAAGGTGATACAGTAAAACAATAGTCTATTTCAATGGAAACATACAGGATATTAAGTGAGCATATATTTGAAAAGTATCTGGTTGATTTGAATAGCAGCGAGCAACAATAGAATCAATGTGTAGAGTAAAAGTAAAGATAGAGTAAAGTCATGATAAACACCCGAATCCAGAACCAACCGTTTCCAAGGTAACACCGTTGATCATATAATTAAAACTAAGGGGTCGTAATTGCCTAGTAAATTCATCATGTTTGAAATAAGGAATATTAGGAGTCTTTCCATTTGTACTGCACCCTCTATTAAAAGAATTTGAATTCTCTTCCAGAATAATCTAATCCCTGCTTGTACGAACACATTTAAAAATCTTACAATCATCTACAAAGACCAAAAATCTGCAGCTTAAAACTTCTTTCGGTTCAGGACCCTATCGAACAATTTCTTAGAAACCTTATATATGCAATCCATTGAGAACCCATCCCTAATACACTAACATAGTAAAGTAGAAAAAAAAAAGATCTCGGTGGACCACGCATAAAACCATGCTGCTTATCGATTGCAGAGTGAACGTAGGACAACAGTAATTCATACAAAATTTTATCAAAAACTGTTGGTATATATTGTTAGATTTTGTAATCTAAATATCAAATTCCCAATCAGATGCCACATATGTTATATCCATTGCCAAAGAAACTGAATATATTTCATGTTTTCACTTTCAATATTGAAATTTCTAATATCAGGCAAATTTTTTTTGGATCACCCACATATTTCCACACACTAACTAATATACACCTACATGGACGTATAGTTGAATATGGGGAATATTATGTAAAATTGCTTCACACGAGTGAGCATTTTCATTAATTTCGTGTTATGTTGTATCTGTTTAGGGATTAAAGTTGCTGTATCTTTGGCACATACAATTTTGTTCAATATTCAAAAATGGTGTAGGTTTAATGCAATTGACCCCGTACATGCAATTGAATGGATTTGAGCGATTATACTAGCTCAGCACTGTAGTTTCGTATAATAAAATTATGCTGCCGAATTTACTGAATACTTTCATTGATTTAAAATGAATGGGGCATTTTCGTGATAATTTATGTATACTGGTCCATTAAATCGAAATGTGCATCACAGGAAAATATGAAAACACAGCTGGTCGGACTATATAATGTTATGAATTAAATTTTATCGCTATAAGCTATGCAATAGCAATAACTTATTTTGAAGCAACAACCAATGTCATATTTCATATTCATTGTATATTATCTTCTCTTAAACAAATTTAATTAAAAGATTATCTGCAATTGTATCGAGAAAACTTCAAATCCATCCCAAGACAGAATTTTCTTTCCAATCGTGTATTTACGGCATGGAATGATCTACCACCACATGTAATTTCTTCTTCTTCTGTCAATGCTTTCAAGAATGCCAATGATTCATGGATATTATCTGAAACAGGCAACTGAAGATTTCTAAGTACCTACAACATGTTTTTGATAAGCAATTATTGTATTTCATTTGAGTTTTCTGTAGGTAGGTTAAATGTTTGATCTACTTGCTTTTGAGAATATTTTTATTTTGTTTTCACCAGATTAGAATAGCCTAACCTATTTTTTAAGTCATTTTGTGTTACTTTGTTTTCTCTGATTTGCAAACTGTTAGACATAATGTATATTATGATTTTTGAGTTATATAGGCATTACGCCTCAACTCTAATTTATATTAAATAATAATAATAATAATAACACAGTAGTATCTCGTGAAAGGCCATCCCAGTGGTTGGTGAACAAAAACAAAGATTTTATAGACTTTTCGAAGTAATCAACAGAAAGGTCAAGCCGCTATGAATTGCTCCGACTGTGAATCTGCTCGAATTAGCGGTAAATTAACAGAGGTAGGGATAGTTGAAAAAAATTAAGAGGAACGCGGCCAGTTTTTTTTTCAAATTGAAACAAGACGTCGGGCCTTCTTGTTTGTGAATTTTTGGAGGGCCATCTCTTCGAAGTTAACAATGTTCCTAATCGTTGTCCTGTGAATGGATATTGAAGCTGATCCACTGAGTTAGTTGGAGGTCACTGTGGACCTTGGCTCGGTCAGTATAGCTAGACGCACGTCAGGAAAAAATGCTGTATGCTGCATGCTGTAATGTAGTCACGAAATCGACTTCGACAGCTTTCATCTCAGCCCAATATCGTATTCACAAGTCTATTTCAATGTAGAGTGTGTTGATTTCATGGAATTCTCCCCCCTCTATCAGCGCATTTCTGGATGTTGTCTGTTTTTGTATATTTTTGGGATGGACCCTCCCTTAAGCGAATGGAATGTATTGCTGGTATCGAAAGTAACTTTTAGCAATGAGTTTGTGTACGGAATGGAGACAGCTTCTATGAAGTAGTTCGCTGTTGCCGTAGGGTAGGTCCGAAGGGTTCGTTTCTCGACTATTCTCGGTTGAATTATTCCGACACTAATCTCTTCAGAAAATTCTTGAACATTATTGTTGATGATCTACTCTGTTTCATTAGTATTATCTCGGTAGTCAAAAATCATATCTATTATAATCTGTATTTGACCTTTGGCCTGGAGCCAGTCAATGGTCACCTCCTGTAATACATTTACAATCGGCTCTTAATAAGATGAATAATTTGAAATAAGGCAAAGGCATGAAAGTACTCATAGTCGCTGCTACGTATGGTTGGTAGGCTTGCTTGCGACTAGTTGCGTTGCCTTTCCCTGAAGTCGCTAGCAGTCCATTGATGGCCGAAGCTCTCCTTATAAGCAGAATTCTTCAATATTTTTGTCACCATCGTGTTCCACATAGAAGAGGCAGAAACGGAGCATGCACTCTCCCTAGAGATAATTCACGGAAGAAATGTATGATGTCCTTGATGATTTCAATTGAGTTGTGTTTTCTCCTTCAGAAACGTAGTTAAGGTCATTAAGAACAAGGTTGAACTTGTGACTAGCAGAGTGGAGGAACAACGATCTTGGAAAAGATTCTCGTAGACGTTTCTGTACCCATTTTCTTTCCTTGTCATTGTCGAGCAGCCATCGTAACCCTGGCCTACGCTTTTCTGAGGATTAACTTCAAGACTCAATTGCAACAATCCAATTGCTGAAGCCATTGTCAACGCGTCCATTCTGTTTACTTCGACGAACCCCAAAAATTTCTCTCTAATTCGGCTTCGTCAAAGAATTTGACACCAATTGATAACTGTTCTTCATAATTCTAGCAGCAATCTGCTGTAGGGCAGATTCGAGTTGATCAATAACCACAAAATTTTTCAAGAAGATATGAGGACCTTCAGCAGCTTATTTATGCCGTTGGCAGCCGAAATGAATGGCCTGGTATCCATAATTTTTTCTAATTCAGAAAAGGCCTCATCAAGAAAGAGTCCTTCAACCCTCGCAATGTAGGGAGCAAAAAACACGCATTATATGCGCAGAGGTCTTCTAACTTTAGCAGAATATTTCATCCAAGGCGAATAGGGTATAAGCCCCTTCAATTCTTGCTTAAGGTTCTTCGTATCTTCCCTGAAATCGTAACTTTCGGGTGGTTCCCCAGCAATGTCTAAATATTCCACCTTCTCTTCATTGTTCATTGTTAAATATCAAATAACTTCCTTATAATATAATAAAGCACACATGTGACGTCAGAGGCTTGCTGGGTGCGATCAAAAATGGGTAGGTTCCTTCTGCGAGCAAAATAGAAGCATGGAAATCCTACTTCGAGGAAGAAGAGGGTGTACCGGACTCAAATCGTCTTCAGCGCATTCTCTCTGCAGCAGGACTTAAAGACATCTAATCAAAGTTTGTATACACCGGAAGGAGTAAAAACAGAGACAAAGGATGAAACACTGAAACACCTGGCGGAATTCCATTTGCCATGTTTTCTTAGAGAAAACACATCAATTCAGAAGTTAAATGGACATTCTGTCAAAGCAAACTGAAACACAGCCTCAATGGCAATTACAGTGTAAAAGGTGTGCAGTAAATACTTTTCAATCACATAAAGCATAAGGAGCAGATGGTATATACCCTGTACATTTAATTAAAAGGAACAGACCAAACTGATATGCATTTAATCTACATTTTCCAGATCCTGCCGTGCCTTGGGATATATTCCGGGCGCCTGGAAAAGGGTTCGAGTTGTCTTCAATCCCAAGGCGGGCAAGATCGTACATAAAATTGCCCAAGATTTCAGACAAATTGGTCTCACCTCCTTCGTACTGAAGACTATCGAGAGACTAATGGAAAAATATCTTATGGAGGAAACCCTAGCGGAGCGCCCTCTACATATCAATCTACATGTCTACGAGCAAGATTCATTAGTCGACTCAGCACCACACTCTGTAGTAGGGTATATTAAGAAAGGACTGGGAAAATGTGAAGTGACCCTGGAAATGATCCCAGACATAGAGGGAGCTTTCGACAACACACTTCATAAATCGATAGATGAAGCTGTTGTAAATAGAAGAGTACACAACATCATAACAAGGTGGCTGGGTAGTCTGCTCTCGACCAGGCGCATCGAAGCTCATCTCAGCGAGTCGACCGTCAGGGGGACCGCCAGCAGGGGATATCGTCAGGGAGGAGAACTATCTCGTCTCCTTTGGAACTTTGTGCTGGATGGACTACTGGTGGTCTTTGCCGATGTTGGGCACTTCGCATTGGGTTATGTCGACGATCTCGTTCTCCTTGTTCGTGGAAAAAACCTCAGCACCATATGCAAAGTTGCGCAGAACTCTGCAAATGACTGAACAATGATACAGAGGAAACAACCTGTCTGTTAATCCAAACATAGCATACATGATTCTATTCACTCTAAAAAGAAAACTACTGCCTCTCAAGGCATCCATTCTTACTAACGAGGAACTAACACTGGTAGAACAAGTGGAATATATAGGTGTGATGCTTGATGCCAAACTAAATTGGGAAAATCACATCGAAACATAAGCGCTAAGAGCGCAGAAAACACTCTGTGCCTGCCAGTGATTATTCGGCCTCATATGGGACTCAAAACAAACATAATATTGGTTATACACGACAGTGATCAGACCGCACCTAACCAATGCAGCCATCGTAAAGTGGCCTGCACTGGACAAGGAAATGAAACGGAACAAAATGAACAAGATTCTGATTCAATCATGTCTAACAGTGACGCAGTGTTCTTATCCACGGCCTCTATGTAGTGTCTTCTGGGCGTCCGTTCACTACACATAGTGGTGAAGGAGGCAGCCATGAGGGCCTTTTTGAGACTGTAGGAAGGAGGTATGTAGAAGGACAGAAATCCAACTTCTGGACACTCTACATCCCTCAACAAAATTAAAGAACTCCGACCTAACCTCCTCCCAGAGGAGGAAATTAGAGCCACCTACCAATTTGACGAACCCCTGATAGTCGTCATTCCACCAAAAGAAATTCAGTCCATACCCCCTCCCTACTCATCCACAGGACCCCATCTGGTTTACAGACGGGTCCAACACCGGGATGGGTGCAGGTATCGGCGTCAACAGCCAGAGGGAAAACATAACGATTGCTCTAGAAGATCATGTCACCGTAACACACGCAGAAATATTTGCCATTCTCCGGTGTATACAGCAAAACCTACACATGAACTACAGAGACACATACATCTACATATGCTTTGACAGTCAGACCACCCTTGGAAATCTGAAAGATGGAGGGTACATCCAAACTAGGTGACGAATGCAAAGTAGCACTTCGAAAATTCAGTGCTAAAAACAGAGTTACTCTGCTTTGGTGCCTAGCCCATCTAAGCATCGAAGGAAATGAGATAGCAGACAGCCTTGTCAAAAAGCAACAGCTGTTAGGCCGATGGAACCAAATCCTATTCTGACCCTCCCGTGGACCCACGTGCTCTCATTCTTTCAAAACTGGAACACCACCGAGGCGCTGAACTATTAGGCAGGCATCTCGGGACTGAGAAAGTCAAAAAGACTTATAAAGGGGCGGCATCGGAGAAGAGGGTATGTGAACTATTGTCCTTGATGAAGAGTCTATTGGGATTGTAGTTGGCATATTGACGGGACCCCAACTCAATAAACATATCGGAACAACACAGTGCCGTTGTTGCCTTGAAAATGACGTAACAACGGAACACATACTCTTCTAATATTCCACTTATAACTTGACTTTACTAAGCACCTTGGGCGCTGAAAAACCTATCGCCTTCTGCAACAGTTCTGCAAACTTCAAACATCATCAAAAAGTTTTTGCAGGATCAATAACAAAATACCACAACACGCCAAGCACAATGAACCAAATGGTCTGAGTACTGTCCATAAGGTCGCCGTGCAGGAAGTAAAATAAGAAGCTTAGAAATTTGCTACTGTTTCTTAATCCATAAGTGCTGGGTGACAGGAACTCTTACTTCCACGTTCCTTGGCGTGAAACGTATGGCTGGATATCCTGGGGCATTATCTAAGGGTAATTTACCTTTACGTTCAAGTGTTTTTCTGTCCACAGTAGAATTTGGCTAATGGGCATAAACTATTGAAATTCCAATCTTGAAAAACTCTCCGTGCAACCCACACAATTCTGTTGGACCGCCACACGACTGGTCGGCTCGTTTTCTCTATTCCTCAAAGAGAGTTCCTGAATGGTACACTAGTAACGGTTTCAGTTTGCTTATCGATGTTCTGCAGCTTAGAAACCGCTGGCTTGACGTTTTTCGTTAGTGATGAATTTTCGAGGGAACATTCTTCTCCAATAAAGCCCGGTCTTATCAACAATGAAGATAGGATATGCAGAAACTTTATCTCGTGCTCGCGAAACTTTTCTGGAAACTCATATGCAGTGCCCGTACCCGCGGCCTTATTGTAAAGATTAAAAAGCATCTTCTGCTGGCAGCAAAACTCAATGTGGAATTACCTTCACTAGTTATTTATTTCTTCAATAAAGAATAACAGAAACTTCTCCATTTTTCAGAAATAGAGAATCTCAAACGAGAATGTTTTGTTGCACTTATAGGTGTTGAATTTTCGCTGGAAAGTTTAATTATCTCCCGATTTTCAAAAACCGATTTCACAGTCCATTCTGAAAGTCCAAAATCTCTACCAATAATTGAAGCTTTGCCTCCACTTTCCATTCACGGTTTCACACTCTTTTTCCTTCACGGGTGGCATTTTTAACATAGTGTTGAATTTTGTATCGCTACCAAACGTCAATACACGACTGCCAACCAGGATGAACATAAGGAACAAACGAAACAATCTGAGGAATTCCCACAGGGTCATAGGACGGCAAATCCCCTTTTCTTCAATCGAACTGGTCAGAGAAAGCAGGGATTCCCGCGAGAGAAATCAAAGACTAAATTTTAACACTCATATTTTTAAGAAAGCAATTCGCGTAATTTTAGCGCGAAACTTAAAATTCGCGTTGAAGTGAAATCATGCAATGCGAGATATTATTGTACAAGAATCGCAAATGTGCTGTTCTTTCACGCAGATGATAAACTAAAGCAACGATTAGAAAGTGAGTAGTCTGGTTCATGTTATGTCATAAATGCGTCTACATAATTGCATCGTCATTTCAATTTTGAATCATTTGTCGTTACACTGTTCTTAGATTCAACGATTTAATTAACATCAATTATACAAATAAACCGCTCATTCAATGAAAAGAAGAACATATTTCATCAGCGCTGCAACTTAGCGAGTGCATCTCTCTTAACTTCTCAAACTATTAAAAATGAAGAAAGAAATCAACCAAGAGCGAGAACGAAAATATTCAATATCATTCGATTTAATATTTCGTAATATACAGCTGATTTTCGTACGATCTAAATCTACACTAACTCCCAAGGAAGTGATCCCATTACATAATATACTCAAAACTGAAGTGTGGCTTTTGTTCATACAAATTAACCCCGTTGAACCCGTCTACCTTCTCCGGGTCACGTGAGTTCGCGAGCAGCTTGCTGTTTTTGCACCAGATATCACATTAGCATAATCACTTATCTGGCTTCCTTTCTACTAAGTGGCAGTCAGGAGGCTATATTTTGATTGCGTGTTAGCATTAATTTCCAGTGATCTCTACCAGCAAGTATCTGAAGAGGGCTAAGTTAAAATTGATTGAAATACTCGACTCCGTTCAAGTAGGAAAATTTCATATTACCAGGACCTTTATATTGGATTGAAATTTGTGGTTTCATTCCTTAAGTTCGATTAATTCATACTGCATCATGAAATGAAAAATTATACGTGCTTTCTTCCCGGAAAAATCTAGAGTACGGACAAAAAAGTCACACCGATTGTAACACAAATCACTTTGTGAAATTGAACTCATTTCCACAATATGATTTATGTTATGCACATGCGATAATTCAATTTTGTTTCCTCTTTTGCTGTATTTCGGGGGAAGGTGGAAACGTTCCATTCCATTCGCCCGGTGTAATAACATTACATCGCGAGTAAAACGAAATGAGACACTTTTGTCACTTTTCCACAATTTATTCAATAATCATGACCGGTTTCGACCCTACGGTCATTTTCAAGTGAATAACAATATAATACATGAGTAGGGAAGTACAAGTACAGAATGAAATTTATCCTAAATATTGAGTAGTGGGGATCCATTATGCTCTAGTTGGCTGTTGAGGGTAATAAATTGTGGGTGTACATGGTTTGTTAATCTCCAAACTTTCCAACAAATTCATCTCTCTCCCTTTGTTACATTTATGAAGAATTCTAAGATTGTTCAATAATATCGAGTAGTTTAGTTGATTTTATGTGTTCAAATATTAGTGAATTTTTATCTGAGGAAATATGTTCCTTGAATCTAGTTTCAAAATTTCTCCCTGTTTGACCGACGGAGGCTATCTGACATTCATTGCATTTGATTTGATGAATTCCTGATTGCTTGAATTTATCGTTCTTTTGTTTGGCATTGAATAATAATCTGCTTAAGTTGGGGCCGCTTGAGAAAGAAGTAGTTATGTTTGATTTGGAAAAATAGTTACTGAATTCAATTTCAATCTAAATTCTTTAAACAAAATTCCAGACCAATGGGTTCACCTCCTAGCCCTCTACCGGATGACATTTTCACGAATAATTTAGAGAAAAAATCAATATTAAACACAGATTTTGCTAAAAAACACATTATTTTCTGGTTCCGATATGTAGATGACATTTTAGTTGGTTTTCGTGGTTCATACAGACAAATTCAGCAATTTTTAAATTTCCTGAATAAAATACATTACCGCATCAGCTTTACTTTCGAATTGGAAAATAATAACCCTATTAATTTCCTCGACTTAGCCATTACAAATTCAAATAACCAACTCACTTATAAAATTTACAGAACGGAAACATTCACAGACGCATCGATTCCAATGAACTCGTTCAGTCATTTGAGCCACAAACTAGCTGCATATAACTCCATGATTTAAACAGCTTACTCTGTTCCCCTTTCGACAGAAAATTTTCAAACTGAACTTAATTTCATCAGAAAAAAAATAACAACATAGCACACGCTCAATTACTATATAGCATCGTAGAAATTCTGGAAAAAAGATACACTAGTCTCAGATACACCGGCAAACTCTCTAACAGAATCAGTAACTACTTTTCCAAATTGAACATCACTATTTCTTTCTCAAGCGGCCCCAACTTAAGCAGATTATTATTCAATGCCAAACAAAAGAACGATAAATTCAAGCAATTAGGAATTTATCGAATCAAATGCAATTAATGTCAGGAAGCCTATGTTGGACAAACAGGGAGAAGTTTCGAAGCTAAATTCAAGGAACATATTTCCTCAGATAAAAATTCGCCAATATTTGAACACATAAAATCAACTAACTACTCGATATCATCGAACAATATAAGAATCCTTCATAAATGTAACAAAGGGAGAGAGATGAATTTGTTGGAAAGTTTGGAGATTGACAAACTATGTAAAAACCATAATTTATTACCCTCAACAGCCAACTAGAGCATAATAGATCCCTACTACTCAATATTCAGGATAAATTTCATTCTGTACTTGTACTTCCCTAGTCATGTATTATATTGTTATTTACTTGAAAATGACCGTAGGGTCGAAACCGGTCGTGATTATTGAATAAATTGTGGAAAAGAGACAAAAGTGTCTCATTTCGTTTTACTTTAAAAATGGATTTCCATAAAATAAATAAATCATCAATATTAACAATTATCACAACGTGCTATAGCCTTCGCGAATTGTTTCTTTGTCACTAGTTTCAGGAACTTGGCACATTGTTCGTCCTTCAGAGTAGGAAGAATTTTCCATGAAATATATGATGAGCTCTTTTGGGACTAAATTAATCAGAAGTAACCTCGTTCCCTAGTCGGATATCCGAGACGTAAGGAGACCTCCTATATCCGATGATAGAAGCTAGTTCCTTGTTAAGTTTTGCAACATAAGGGGACAAGGACACACCAACATGAATGGGAAATCACTACATCAGCTCTTGCAAGTCACACAACCTCATGTCCTATCTCTTTTATAAACACAAATAGAGCCTACAACATACACCACCTACTTCTGTTTCAATGAATTACACAAAGCTTCGGTTTAAGGGAGGACTTACTATTTCTGTCAGATTGGACACCACATTCCATAAAGAAGAAACATTTGAAAATGACGTTTTCGACCAGGTATGGTTCAAAATCTGTTGATATAACAAAACCATGTTTCTCTGTTGTCTTCATCCATCTCCTAACGATAATGCTAGATTGTTTCAGTATCTAAGCGACAAGGTAGATACGATCCAAATGCAGCATTCATCAGCAGAGCTGATCATAGCTGGAAATCATCAACTGGCTACAAGAATCAAATAGCACCGACGCAGCAGAAAGGCAAATATCTTTGCGATCAGCTGCAACTTAAAGATCTCTTTCTTGTTTCAGATCCAGGCAATTCCCCTTCACAGGTCTCAGCCCCTTTAAGCTCCGACCACAACCTTGTCTCTGCCACTGATAACTTCGTACAACCACAAAATATTGATACAACGGCTTTCAGCATTAGAACTAATCCAGATGGGAGGGGCAGCCAGTGTTTTTCTCAGTATTTCCTTTCATTGTTGGCCATTTTTCATATCCTGTTATCATTATCTACACTGAATCCGTCACTGAATTTATTCTTGCAGGCATGGACCTCTCTTTCCTTGCTCCTCGAGAAACATATCCTCACAAAAGCCTTGGTTCACTAAAAACTGTTGCTGTTGAAAAGAGAGTTTATAAAAACTGGAGGAAAAATCCAACACATAGAACTGCAGCTGAATATGTGCTTTTCCGGAATATTTCTAACTAAACAATCCATAAAGCAGAAATCAACACTATTGAAAGAATTACAAATAGAATAGTCCACCTTTCCGCCTTTGATTAAGGATAACGGTTCTCTCTCATCATCACCTAGAAAAAGGTCTTCGCAAAATGTTTCAGATACATCAAACGCAATGCTACCAAGTAACCGAAATATTCCATGCACTATGTGTGAAGTAATGTTCAGAGTGCGTACGGTGAAGCGCACTATTCAAAATTTGAATTATAAGAAAGCAGTTGATCTTGAAGTACTACCACCAACTATTTTGAAGAGATGTGCTCTAGAATTAGCACCCGTTCGCTCAATCGTTTGTTTCAAATTTCGTATGAGAGCCAGACGTTTTCGGAGTGTTGGACAGTTGCAAAAGTACAACCGATTTTAAAGAAAAAGAAGAGTTTCCTACCCCAAAACTATCGTCCAATCGCATTGTTGCCCATTATGTTCAAAGACATGGAAAGAGTGATATACGATGACCTCATATACGGTCCTCACAATAAGGCTTCCGTAGAATCCTACCAACAAGTGACCTCAGTGCGTACGTTTCGCATTTGTGAACATCAACAAAATATGGAGAATCAAGAGCGATTGCTCCTTATATCCCAAAGTTTGTCGACAGTGTTTGGTTTGCAACCTTGACGGATAAACTAATCGCATATGTAAATTGCTTGGTTATATTAGTAGCTTTCCCTTCAGTAGATGGATTCAGTGTTAAAGATACCAATAGAGAATGTCACTGAATTTAGACTTGGAGAAGATATCAGAATGGGGTCGGTTGAACTCAGTCGATTTTAATTGGATCAAGAAGCCTTTAACAACGACCTCCAGAGAAGGCAATGCTGAAGAACCTCCTTTAATCATGAAAGGACATTGAATTCTCTCAGACACTAATATGAATCTACTCGTGATCATAGTCAACAAATCTGCTTCTACTGAAGCCATTTTTCTTTTCAGAGCTAAGAAGTACATCATTCCATCAAAGCTAATCTTTTTATACAAGCCGCAGGTGTGACTTCATCTGGAGTACTGTTTTAATGGGCTCAGCACCCAATCAATCGTTACATCTATTTGATAGTGTCCTGAAGAGAAAAGTGCAACGCATCGACCATCCAGAAATCACGCGTGATCTCCACCGTCGCGCTCAAAGGCGCCAGTTTGCTGATCTTTCTCTTTTCCAAAGACACTTCCAGGGTGAATGATCTGATGAACTGAACGGCTTGGTTCCGAAAGAAGAACCAAGTTTGCGGAAAACTCTTATCAGCAGACGGTCCAGCTAGCAACGCTTTCTACCTCTCTGCATAAAAATACTTATGTGTACAGGACTAGTGTGCAGTGAAATGCGCTACCAACGAATTTCTTTCCGATAAACTATCATTTGGATGTCTTCAAGAAACGAGTGAGCATAAATACACTCCCCACAAAAATTTTCGCTTCGCCCTACTTTTACGACAATACTATATAATCTTTTAGGTTGGTCATTCAAGAGTCGCGTGGTAGCTTTCAGAAGTGAACAATAAGAATAAATCATTCAAAAGAGATAAGTTTATGATAGAAAATATCAACAATTTTCGAGTTAAAACAAAAAAAAATTTAAAAAATCTACCAATCAACTAGCATCGAATGGTTACTAATCATTTTCAAAATCGAGTGTTTCCTCCTCGGGCCCTAATTACTGCTAGTTGACGTCTGGGAAGCCCCTCAAACAAGTTTTGGATATACTCTTCAGTCACTGAGTTCCAAGTTTCAGGAAGCAGATTTTCTAGTTGTTGGAGTGTTCTACAAGGCATCCTACGTTGCTGAATTTGCCACCCCATGTTGTCCGTAACATGTTCTATGGGATTCAAGTCGGGACTTCTGGCTGGCCATCTTAAAATATCAATTTCGGCATTTTGCAGAAGTTCTGTAACTACTCTAGCTGCATGAGGCCGAGCATTATCATGCATATAAAGGATATCTTCGATGTATCTGGCCGCTGTCATTCTTCCATTATTCACTAGGACTAACTCAGTTCAACCATGGAAAGAAATGCCTCCCCACACCATTACTGAGCCCCCTCCGAAATTTCGGTTTGCCGGATATTGCATTGTTGATACCGTTCGCCAGATCGTCTGTATACAGGCATGCGTCTACCATTTGATACTAGACAGAATCAGGACTCGTCGGAATAGAGAACATTCGACCATTCTGGAATACCCCAATTTGCATGTTCCCTTGCAAACTGAAGTCTTGCAACTTGATGCTCTCTGGTGGGAGGCGGGTCGGTAGAGGCCATATCTGATATCGTCTTCTCTGAGATTGTTCCTAACGGTTTGCAATAAAATATGCACATTTCTGGAAAGTGCAAGTTAATTTTGTAGCATTCTTGCCGTACAGTGCCGAACTCTTAGTGCAGTTAAACGAAGTCAACGATCATCAACTGGTGTTGTTATCCGATTTCTTTCCTGTCCGGCCCTTCTTCCATATTCCCCAATTTCGTGGTACCGATTAATTGCTCTTGAGAAAGTGCTTTGGTTAACATTCAGCAAGTCAGTCACGTAACGTTGGCTTCGCCCCTCCTCTAGAAGTGTTACAATTCTCACCACTTCATGATCACTCAAATAGCGTCCAAGATGTTTAGCAGCCATTACAATAAATTTGAAGATTCGAAAATCAACAAGAAACACAGAAAACTGAAGAGGAATTGAATGAATACTGATAGTCAAATAAACTCATTCTTGTTTCAGACGTGTTTGAGATCATATGGAAACAAATATTACTACATGGATAAGATGTTTATCCCCTCATATGTCGAAAAACATATGTTGACAAAGAAACTGCGTCAACAGTCAAACAGAATAACGTGAGCTGTTGCGTAACCCACAAAACAACCTTTATACCAGAAGACCTGTTACAAGCCTTAATCTAACTGCAGAGCACCGGGCAGCTTCCCTCCAGCTGCAAATATGCTGTATTTTTGAACTACAGCTCACAGTTCATGGTACCCCGGCTAATGTTCTCTTTGTCTTATCTGTAACAAGAAAACTCTTAGTGCCTCCACTTTTTAACTCCACTGTATGATGTCACAAGTACTAGCACAATGCGCATGATATGGAAGGTAGTAAATCAGCTTTCTTATAGTGAAGCAGGTGGTTAACAACCTTCTGCATAATAAATAAATGTCCTACCTAACGATCTGCCCAGTAAAAAACCAAATAGTTTCAATTCCCTAAACTCAATCTATTGTTTAACTCTCATTATATAATTCTCATTTCTTTTGTGGAAAATCACGGCCCTTTCAAGTGAATGAGATTTCATGCAAATATGTGGTGCCTCTGGCCCTCTTGTTGGTCAAGATATTCTTTTCAAGCAAAATAATGCCAGACTACATATGGATGAGAAATATCTCGATGAGGTGGCCTTCGCTATATCCTGATTAAGACAACGAAACTTAAGTCCACCTGTTCAAACTTTTTCAACTCAAGTAAATTTTTTTGAAATATGAATCAAAGATATGAGGACTTTATAAGGGCTCGAAGCAAAATTACCCAGTATTGATTACTTTGAATGTTAATTCCATCTGGTCCAACACTTACTTCTTTTACCTTAAAATCATTAACAAGAAAAACGCCTAAAGCAATTGAATTGAGGACATCAATAATTTCTCCTATGAAAAAATATTACACGAAAATAGCTTCCCACACAGCTAATAACCCAGTGAAGTATTACTTAAGCATATTCGAGTTCGTTAACTCGCAAATATAACAAATCTACATGCAGAACTGATCGCACTTCTACCTTCTCATTACCATAACAAAACGAAAAACTCGACTATTTCATAGCATGGTTGTTGTGGATTTAAATATGACACCATTACATACATTAGAACAATATATTCATCTAATTTATTTGTACGCAAATCATAAAAAAGCTACTAAAATAATTATTACGACGAAAACTTTGATATACGTATTGCCGGTAGTTGTATAATAATGAATGTATGTAATAAGAAATTGAAATATGTATTATACTATCACAAAACATTTATTGAACGTGAGAATTGCAATTTCGGTCTCTCGACCATCTTCAACTGACAACAAATATTGAATTAAAGTTCAAAATACATTCTTAAACACCTCAAAAAGTCTAGGAACACTTCTAAATATCGATATATCGTATCCATAACGATCAATATGGATGATTTTTTTTTAAGAAATGAACACCTGCATCAATTTCTCACCAAATTATGTAGAGATTTCAGTTTTTTTTTATAAAAAACTGAAAATGCAGCAGATGCGACGCTGCTTTATAATCATTCTATGTATTCAGTGTTTGAAATCAGTTAGTTGGCACTTTGTTTTTGTTGTAAGCACAAATAAAAGATTCAAGTTTTGTGATTCGACCATGGAAAGACGACATTTGACTAGATGTTACGAGCCGTTGGCATGCTCCGAGCTGGGAGCTCACAGCGGGAAGTATCCAGGGTTCTGGGAAGTAGCCCAAGTGTCAAAGCCGTTTATGGTCGCGTTCCAAAACAGGTAGCGTAGAAGAACGACATACAAATCGTTCCAGGATTACTACAGTCGCCCAAGACCGATTTTTGGTTTTACAAGCCAGAAGAGATCGTACTACTACAGCATCCCAATTAGCTCCAGAGCTATCACGAGTTCATAATGTACTAATTTCCGACCAAACTGTGAGAAATCGACTGCACGAAGGTCAACTCCACTCCAGACGTCCTTTAAGAGTTCCACAACTGACCCATGGAAATCGCGCTGATATCGTTTAGCTTGATGCCAAGAAAACGTAAACGTGGATCAAGTGAGGTGGGCCACAGTTCCCTTCAATGATGAATATAGATTTAGTTATTATCCTGATTCGGGAAGAATTCGAATATGGAGGAAACCTGGAAAGCAGAACCGTCTTCAGCATGCTCGAGAAGTTGTTAGACAGGGAGGCAGTTCAGTGATGTTTTG
The DNA here is from genome assembly GCA_013387265.2 of Cryptolaemus montrouzieri. Taxonomy (NCBI): domain Eukaryota; kingdom Metazoa; phylum Arthropoda; class Insecta; order Coleoptera; family Coccinellidae; genus Cryptolaemus; species Cryptolaemus montrouzieri. The sequence continues at coordinate 24,586,076 of JABFTP020000186.1, read as the reverse complement.
GGGAGGTATACGCCTTGGTGGAAGAACTGACCTCGTTTTTATACAGAACAACCCCACAGGAAACTCTTACGCAAATGAGATAGTTTTACCTGTAGTGGTACCGTATCTCCAATCAATAGGTCAAAATCCACTCTTCCAACAAGATAATGCCCCTCCTCATCGTGCAAGAGTTGTCTGAACGTTCTTGAAGAGAATGATATCGATCTTCTACCGTGGCCATCCTGCTCCCCAGATATGAATCCCATCAAGCATGTGTGGAACACCCTACAAAGAAATCTCCTGCATCAAAACGTCTTCCATCATGAACAGGAGCTTCGATTAACAGTTCAGGGGTCTTGGAATGACTTAGGCCAAAATGTAATAGACAATTTAATATTGAGCATGCCGCGACGATGCCAAAGTGTCATTGATAACAGAGGTGGACCTTATGGGTACTGGACTATATAAGTGCTTCCATATCGTTTCGAAAGTATTAGTTCAGGATTTTTTTTGTGTTTTACCAAATTTCGTCATTTTCTAATTTCAATTTTTTTTATAATAGGTGCTTTGGAGAAGCCAAATATTATTTTGTTTTCTTGAGAATATATTATATACAATACATCCTAACAAAAACCGAAAGATTTCTATAAATTCGAATCATAAAACTCATATTTTGAAGATATTGGTAAGTGTTCCCTAGACTTTTTTGACTTTTAATAAGGGTACGAACAAGAGCTAATTATGATTAAAGCAGGTGATATTTGAAGATATCAAATAGGGATGAATAATCCGGGTGATACTGGTCGTTCAGAAGATTTTCTCTATGGGGGATTTGTTGCAGTTAAAATTTCAATGGAATCCAAGAAATCAACATTCGTCAATCAAGTATTCTGTGAATAATTTAAAATTGATTTATTGGTGGAAAATGATGGCCATATTCGCTACAATGTGAAGCAAAAATAGATTCGTCGGTTCTCTGGTTATTGTGATGTGATTGATGCTCCTTGTATCCAGTTTTGACTGAACGACCAGTTTGACCTATATGGACGCCTTTACAATCTATACAGGAAAACTTGTAAACTCCAGTTGTGTCAAATTTATCAGTTTTATTTTTACTATTGAAATCTTCCTGGGAGAGTTTCATGTGTGTCCTGGAAGCTACTGTTTTGAAGTGACATTTACAATCTTTTCGCTTATAGGGCCAAAATATGTTAATGAAATCTACTTATTCGTATTAGTTGATTCTATACTTGTGTTTATATTATGATTTGCTGTTTGTGTTTCTTTTTCTTTGAGCATTCCTGTATTATATTTGGGGAATAACAATTGTTCTTAGCTATTTCTTCAATACTTGACACTTCCCTGGACATATTTTTGTCAGAAAATGGCAGAGAGAAAGCCCTATGAATAATTGAATTAAACGCGGCGTATTTATGAGATTTTGGGTGTGTTCAGTCATAAGGGATGCGAATATCAGTGAAGGTGGGATTTCGATATACAGAGGCTATATCTACCAAGATATTCATTTCTGATCGAAACGCAATGTCGCATATCGCTTCTCAGCATCCTACCAAGCTACATCGGGGTACCCTATCAATTCCAGAAAGGACGCACCTCGTACATACGTAAGAGCGTCGCCATCTATGGACCGACACGGTGAACCCGCTACCGGACTTCGAGAAAGATACGAACAATAACAAACAGATGTGGAAACGTCACATGGCGGGCAGATTTGGGAACTAGTTCTTGTCAGGAGGGATTATTCATTGATCTACAGATTTTTGAATAATTCGTCTTGTCTCAAGTTTACATATGTAGACTCCTCGCGAAGTTTATCGCGGAAGATATTGGACCCACCAAATATTTACCGACGGGAGGTTTATCGCGGAAACAGAGGAAAAGAGCACTATTCCAGCGGGATTATTGCGCTCGTTTTCTACCGTTGATGTGATTCACGGAACGGCGAAAGATGTCTCCCAAATGTTTGAAATTTTTAACGTTTCCACATCTGTTTGTTATTGTTCGTATTTTTCTAGAAGTCCGGTAGCGGGTTCGCCATGTCGGTCCATAGAGGGCGACTCTCATACGTATGTACGAGGTGCGTTCTTTCTGGAATTGATAGGGTACCTCGATGTAGCTTGGTAGGATGCTGAGAAGCGATATGCGACACTGATGAGCTCATAATAAGGGCGAAACTGCAGTCTGCCGCTCAATTTCTCGGCATCCTGCTTAGTTGCACTATTGTGGCGCTTGGGGCTGCGTGCAGGCGGGCAGATTAGGGAACTAGCTCTTGTCAGAAGGAATTATTCATTGATCTACAGATATTTGAATGATTCGTCTTGTCTCAAGTTTACATATATATATATATATATATATATATATATATATATATATATATATATATATATATATATATATATATATATATATATATATATATATATATATATATATATATATATATATATATATATATATATATATATATATATATATATATATATATTCGCTGCATTATAAAAATATTTTGAAATTATTGTCATGTAACCTCAGAAATCACAAGCAAAAATTGGTAAAGACATAAATTAATTTTCGTGGAATCATTAATGAAGAATAAAGCAAAATTTTCGAATCAACTAATAATTTGTATGAACCCCTCGGAACTTCACGACGCAACTACATGCCATATGTTCAATAATCAAGCTGATAATGCCGTTGTAGTTGTTGCAAAATACCCTGCCTCCTTTGATGTTCATTCAAGCGACACTGAAGAGTTTGCCATGCTCGATTGGTTTAAGGTCGGTTGACCTTTGAGGATGTAGTTAGTTCGCTGATTTTCTAGTTCGTTCATCATATTATGAGATCTATGAGGTTTGGCATTGGAGTCGACAAAAACAAAGTCATCTTCTTTGGCGCCATGAAAGTTATGTTACATATTCTTGTTTCGGTATATCACTTCTTAATTAGCCGAATTCATGGTGTTTTAGCGCAAGTAGAGATCAGATCAGATTTTTTATCGTATCAAATTCCTCTTCAAACCACTATGTAACTATCTCGTTAAGAGCATGAAAGATGATACTTTGGGAGACATTGAATAAACGTGCCACTCTATTTCTACTTTCTACAACTAACTTTCGTCGAACCATCGCAAAAAGTGATAGGGCAGACTTAAAATGCAGAGTATAGCAACTAGAGGAAACATATAAGAGCGAATAAAATTAACTCACAGCAACAATTTATCAAAATTTCGCATATTCTAATTTTCCTGCCCAAACGACATATAAGTAAATATCATTTTCATGGTGTAAAATAGTGCGTTGAAATTTGCCATCACCCTAACTTAACATATATTGAAAGGGTGAGGTAATAGGTCACACCGGGTTTGCTTGCTGCCTTCCAATCTGATGGAAATGTAACAGATTGCTGAGTTTTATGTCTACAACACTGAATCCACCCCAAAAAGAAATATCATAAAACTTGACCCTGTCGTATATCCATTATGATCCCAACATTAGCTTTTTTACATTACGATTTATGCGGTCATGCAGGCTCTGGATGTTTTATTTTTGTGTCAATTTCTCTATGATTTATGTTAACCGTGTACTCCAGAAAAAAAGGCGTGAAAATTTTTATAACCAAGTATACTTTTTTTATTATACAGCACAGTTTTAGAATATAAAATGAGGAATCCGTGAAGATCAAAAGTGATAGTAATTTCTAAGACAACAGAGAATGATTTTGGTCTGAAATAAATCAGAAAACATTACATGTGTTTTATACTTTGAAAAGGATAAAAAACCCTGAATCCGAAAGAAATACATGGTTTATGGTTCATGTCAAAAAAATTTGTTTACATTATGATTTTCTTCTTTTCACTGAATCTTAATTAGACAATTATTTATAGAGTAACAAAAACATTTTAATACGACATTGATGATAACCAAGATATCCGTTAATGACGATCTTCCTGTAATATTTGACTTAGATGCCGTATTAATTCCTACACTCTGTGCAGATTTTGACGTTTTAGTACTATTATGTGAAATATTGTGGATTGAAAAAAATTACCCCCTCAAACAATTAATTGCCAATATCTCGATAGTTGCATTTTAGCATGAACTATAAGCGACTTTAATTTGTTGAGTCGAATTATTTTTTTGCCTTTCCGAAAATATATCACATGTGCACTCAATTATGGCTAAAATATTTTTTCATTATGAACAGTACAAATCAAATATGGCCCCCAGTGCCCAGCAGTCCTACACTCTCTGACCAAGGCAGCGATCAGGCAAAGAGAGGCACAGGGGGAGCTAAGAATCCCTGAGTTGGACCCGGCTGCTACAATAAAACGAAACAGGCAACGACTAGGAAAATCCAAATAGCAACATACAATGTCAGAACACTCTCCACCAATGATAGACTAGAAGAAATAGAGAAACAACTAAAGGATATTAAGTGGCACATATTAGGACTGAGTGAAGTAAGGAGAATAGGGGAAGACATCGTCAAACTAAAGTCACGACATGTGCTATTCTATAAAGGACAAGATAATGTCAAACGCCATGGTGTTGGATTTCTTGTACACAGCAAACTTGCAAAATTGGTAACGGAATATGTAGGAATTTCAGACAGAATCGCTTATGTTACAGTAAGGATCTCAGAAGAATACTCCATGCAAATAGTCCAGGTGTATGCCTCTACTTCGGATTACGACGACGATGTTATAGAGAGTTTCTATGAATAACTAGAGGAAATCATAAACAACAAAACCGGAAAAGACATTCTTATAAAAGGCGATTTTAATGCCAAAATACGCAATCAAGTAAATGAAACCGAGAGAGCAGTAGCTCAATACGTATACGGTACAAGAAATGAACGTGGAGACACGATGGTTGACTTTTTAGAGATGAACCAGCTTCATGCTATGAATACCTTCTTCTAAAAACGTAAATATAGAAAATGGACCTGGAGAAGTCCAGACTTCAAGTATAAAAACGAAATTGACTTTATAGTTTCGAGTAACCCTCTCATAGTAGAAGATGTCGCTACAGTCAGCAGGGTAAATGTGGGAAGTGACCACAGAATGATACGAGCAAAGGTCAGAATAAAAATATATAAGAGGAATTTAACGTTGAAACCCCAAAAGAGAGTAGACCCTGAAGTCCTTATCAATAGAAAAGAACAGTACCAATTAAAAATAGACGAAGATATTGATAAGGCACCCCCAACTCTAAGAAAGAAGGAAACTAAAACCAGATAAAGATAGGAACTTAAAGGAATGAGCTGAACTGAATAAATTAATAAGAAGAGAAATTAGAAAAGACATTAGGAAATTTAATACCAAGATCATAAAAGAAACTATTGAGAATAACAAAGGCCCAAAAATTTTTAATAGACATGTTAGTATAGGAAGAAGAGAAATGACATCACTCAAAGACAAAGCTGGGAAGGTCATTATAAATAGATATCAAATGCTCAAATTAATAGAAAGCTTTTATAAAGAATTATATGATTCCGAATTACAACCAAACGCACAGCAAAAGGAAGATGGAAAGAGAAAAATATGTAATGTCGGTTCTGAGGATATTCCCGAAATTACTGTTAATGAATTAAACTCTCAGCCCTGAATAATCTTAAAAATTCCAAGGCGGCTGGACCAGATGGCATAATTCCAGAAATGCTCAAATGTGGAAGTCCTCGCCTAAAACAAGAACTGGTAATATTGTTCAACAAATGCTTGGATCAAAGTCAAGTCCCCAAAGCATGGCTTGAGGCTGAAGTAAAGTGAAAAGGCGACATAAGAAACCTTGGTAATTATAGACCAATAAGCCTTTTATCCCAGCTATATAAATTATTCACCAAAATAATTACCAAAAGATTAACGGGAAAAATAGATTTCCAGCAACCCCGTGAACAAGCTGGATTTAGATCTGGGTTCAGTACGCTGGATCATATTCATGCAATTAAACACCTAATAGAAAAGTGCAATGAGTATAATTTAGATCTTTATATAGCCTTTATAGACTACCAAAAGGCCTTTGACAGTATAGAATTTTGGGCAGTCCTTAATTCTCTTAATGCATGTAGAGTGGACAAGAGATACACGAACCTGATAAAAAACATCTATTCTTCCGCCATAATGCATGTCCAGTTATGGAATAAAACCAACGACATTCCAATAAAACGAGATGTCCGACAAGGAGATACAGTGTCACCGGGCCATTTATTGCAGCTTTGAACGAAATCTTCAGAAAAATGGATTGGCATAAGAAAGGAATCAACATTGATGGCGAGCTTCTACATCATCTACGCTTTGCCGACGATATTGTACTAATAAGTAGTAACGTCCAAGAATTACAAGATATGATCCTAGACTTGAACAACCATTCAAAAAATGTTGGCCTAGAAATGAACATCAGCAAGACGAAGATAATGACTAACACAAACAATAACCCCGTATTCCACGTAGAAGGTCAACAACTAGAGAATGTCCAAAATTACATATACCTGGGACAAAAACTAACTACTAAAAAAGACAACATGACTGACGAGATTACACGATGAGTGTCCCTTTCGTGGGCATTTGGCAAATTAAAACATATCCTCACATCAGACATACCCCACAACCTCAAGAAAAACCTTTACAACCAATGCATTCTTCCTGTGCTTACATATGGAGCCGAAACATGGTGTCTTACTAAGAAGTTGGCCCAAAAATTGACGAAAACCCAAAGAGCCCACGAGAGAATAATATTAAATATTAAACTATCAGATCGCATAAGAAATACTTGGATAAGAGAACAAACCAAGCTGACAGATGTCATGGAGAGGGCAGCTCAACTAAAGTGGTCATGGGCAGGTCACGTAGCTCGAAGAAATGACAATCGGTGGACCAAGAGGCTCATGGAATGGAGGCCAAGAGTGGGGCATAGGAGTATCGGCAGGCCAAACACAAGGTGGAGAGACGATATTAAAAAATCAGCGGGTCTTCTTTGGATGAGAGAAGCTTTTAGCAGAAAGAAATGGTTCAATATGGGAAAAGCCTACATCCAGCAGTGGATTGAAATAGGCAGATCGTGATCGTGTGCACTCAATTTCACCGTTCATAGAATTCACATAGAATGATTGAAAACGATTAAGTAGGTTCTGTTTTCATTACGACAATCCTAATATTAATTCTTGCAAGGACAATTCAGATAAATTATTTAATGATTTTCATTGAGTTACAACTATTGTATAAATATAGTATCGTTTGTCAATACGAAACGATCATGCCATTCGAAAGTTGTGGGTTTATGTCCGATCACCAATGTTCATTGTGACGATTACATATGCCATCACTACTGATTTGAACTTCATTTGTCTAAATTATTTCTTGGAGCAACTTCGGATTTTCTTTGGATTCTTGCAGAAACCTATCGCGAAAATCGAGTCAAGATTGGAAATCACCTGGCAACAAATACTAGGATATACCCATTTTGTAAAGTTTATATCTTTATTTCTTTAAAAATACTGAGCGCTAGACTCTTAGATACCCCTGTTTCCATTCCAACTTGCCTACTCGAAATCGATGGATTAGCAGTTACTCCTATTGCATCTTATCCATCAACTTATTCATATTATTATTTCCTTAGGATGTTGAATGTAGAATGGTTCATGAGATTCTCCCTAAATTAATCGAATATACAATTATGAGGTTCTTGCCACTCAGGAAAATGATCCAAACAGGCGCTTCTGCTGCATTATCATGATAATTATTTTAAATATAACATTATCATGATAATTATTTTAAATATAACATTCAATCCAATCAATGAAACGTTTCAAAATTTTTATACGCCATGTTGCTTCGTTATTGTAAATGATATATTGATACAATACTTGTAACTTGATGAAGAAACAATAAATTATTTGTATTGTTAATGCAAGTATTAATTCTTGTTCTGTCATAATGACAACAGAGAACATATTTAAGCTATGGCAATAATTTCATATAAATACTGTCGATGAACCTAGAGTTACCGAATGAAATTAGTGAAAACTTATATACATTTTTCAGCTTTTTATGAAAACGCGTCCTGGATAAAAATTGGGTGTACATAAGATATATTTTTGGAAAGGATAAAAAACACTAACGAAATCGAACTTGCCTAGAATTTATATTTCAGAAACTCAAGTTTACATTCTAACTCAAAAACCGCTGAACAGAGAAAGAATTTCCGCTAGTAGTTGTCTGTCAAATATCGAAAACAGTTTTACATAACTTCAGAAATAATAGAGATATTGGTACTGATACTGATTCTGAATATTTGCAAATAGCAAATAGTCGAAATAATCGAAAAAAGGTAGCAGCTTGAATCTGTTTGCAGAGATGAATTGCTCCAGCAAAAAGAACACGGGACAAGGGGTGTTGTTTCCTCGTTTCACATTAGTTCACAAAGCTGTAGTACTAAAACGTTGATATTAATCCACCCTGTACATTTGAATTTTGAAAAATCATTTCCATTACATTCTGTCACAAGAAATGCAAGCGTTGATTACATTTCGTATATTTTATGTAAACGTGTAAATTCGTATAAGACGAAAATACAGAATGTTCAACGAATTATCATTTCCAGAAATTTTCACATTTTGGTCATTGTACATTTCAGCTACGATATTCTGTTCTCTTCAAAATATTCATAACCAAAGCGTTATTTTTCGTGTCAAACTTACTATCAGAATCAAAACGAATATACTCACGGTTAATAGCTTCTGTTAACCAACGACTTCATGGCACCATAACAAATTGAAACTATTTTTAAAACTAACAAAATTCACTCACATAACTAATATAGCTGCACTTTCAATGAAAGAATACTTAACGTTTTCGAGAATAACCGCGATCATGCAAAAAATACAAAAAACGGAATGAAAAATACATGTTTCTCCACGCTGATCTACGTCACTTCAAAGTTGCCATTTGAAAGAACTTATCTCTGAAAAATATAACAAACTTCAAAGAACATGAAAATATCGCATGCGTACTATTGATAAATCTGGCAGATTTGGAATTAATTTGGTAATTGTAACAAAAATATGAAGAAGCTTGTGTAGGCTATGAGTTTTCTCTAAGTCATTTCAGATAAAGACATATCGTTCATCGTTTTTGGAATCACTAATCTCGTGAAAAGTGTATCAAATGAAATGTATATCTAATGAAAGAAGCAACCTCGAATTTCAAGATTTGGATAATCGGTTTCCTAAAAATTGAAAGTTACATATCTAAATTAACCATCAAAGATTATCTTGAAACAGATTTTTTATTTCCACAGCTTCATTTCACTCACAAATGTTATTATTACATTAAATGTTCATACGATTTCTCCGCTCACATTCCTTCAGAACTTTATAAGTATTTCACTTACACTTTAAATTCATTTAAAATAACTTGATTCAGTAATCCTCTCTTGGCATCTACATTAGAATAATATAATGTCAAACACCGAAATTGGAGGCTTATCATAAAAATTTTAATTCTTTATGGTTCTAGTGAAACCAATATTCATAATGAATGCACAGAACAAACTCAAGCTATTTGAATAATTTAGTGTAAATCTTGTGAATGAACATAGAAATACTAGATGAAATTAAGATAAAATGATCCCACCAAAAACATAAAATGTCCAAAAATGCAAATCTCGCAATGAAAACACTCTGCCGTAAAAAGGTGGGATATATCATGTGAAACCTAGTCGATCATTTCAGTTAATATCCACACATTTGTATTTATATAGAAAAAACATAATGAATTGGCAATCGCATGGCACGATATGTCAAAATTGAGCAGCAACCTTATTTTCAGTATTTGGTATTACAGCTGCTTCATCCAATCGAGGAGATTGTAAATCCTATGTTATTTTGTTGTAGACCGATTGCCAAGTCATTATGTTTTTTTCTATATAAATACAAATGTGTGGATATTAACTGAAATGATCGACTTGGTTTCACATGATATCTCACACCATTTTACGGCAGAGTGTTTTCATTTCCAGACTTGCATTTTTGTAGGTTTTATATTTTTGGTGGGATCTCATCTCTTTTTGTCAATGATCATTGGCTACCTTCACGAAGGAAGAACATAATCAATAACTTTTTATATGGTTTTCAAAATTGATGCAAGGTACCAATATAACGAGAAAAAATGTATTGAAATGAATAACATAAGCAAACTCAGCAACATTGTATCTAAGTCGAAGGAGGAGTATATACTGTCAACTGTGGTTATAATTTAAAAGTTCTTCTTCATAGTCTAGGTATTCTTCCTTTTTTTCTTCTAGGTAGGAAATCATTTTTCCGCGCTTCAGCTACAGATTTCCTCAGAACCCATTCCCTGTCTTTATTGGTAGTTTTAATATTTTTGATGGAAGAAGTCTGGTCAGTAAATTTCTCTTAGTCGATTAAATTCGACTATCGCAGACTCTCTAGCTCTTATAGAAGAGAAGTTTATATTTATCAGGTGTTATCCATCTAGACTCGTCACTCTAGAAAGAGCAACGTATGCTTGGCCACATGTAAACACTGATGACCCGAGGTCCATCAAAGCATTAGTCAAACTCAGTCCCTGGCTTTTATGTATAGTGATTGCATATGCGACCGAAAGAGGAAATTGTTCACGATGAATATAAGCCCAGCTTATAATTTCGAATTTAGTTTTTACGGGGCCGAGTTCGTAAAGCTGATTTTTGTGAAAAATTATATCTATCTTTTTGATAATTTCTTTGTATCAGCTTTTACTCCATGTATAATACCTATCGAGCCATTGACTTGACCCAGACTCACGTCAATATTTTGTCTCAATCTATGCGCCACACATCGTGCCGTTACCACTATTCCATGTGATATATTTAAATTCAGTTTCAATATATTCATTCAATTATGGTTATTTTGAATTGAAGAAAGCCTATGTCGTGGATACATTATCTACAATATAGATATTTCTCTGAAATTAAGAGGCCAAAGTAAGCCGCACAAGCAATAGAGTCTTGTTGCGTATTGTTGGATGCCTAAAGAATCGTTTCTTAAGGGGCGCGGTAGTTCAACTCTTTCTTCTACAGAGGCCGCCTCAGACGTTCAATAATATTGTCAATATTTTGCGATATTGAAAATATTATTGATCGTGTAGGGATGAAATATTGATGGTTTGCTACCATATTGATGGATTGATGTCAATATTTTTGACATAAATATTAACAATATTATTGACCGTGTGAGGCGCCCTTTTTGAGTTCTTTTTATGGCGTAGGAATGAGCGGACTTCTGTTTATGGTATGAGTGGCGGAGGAATACACTTTCAGTGAGGTTATTAGGTTAAACCAAAATTGCAATAAAAATGAAAAGTGCTAAGTTTTATGGAATTTATGAATGAATGTGAATATTAGTGTTCGAAGCTTCTGCAAATTCCTCCCAAGGCCATACAAATGATGTCGTATCGTTCGTTTCATGACAAGAAGGATATTACGTACCTTTCTCGAAGTAGTTTTCCAAGGTGAGGAAGCACTTGGTATGGGCGAAAGTCGATTTCAGGAAACAGAGCCTGGATTCTAGAATTTTTGAATTTTTTCTCACTCTGTGGAATGAATAATGACTGAATCCAAAATTTGAAGTATGTGTGTATGCTAGAAGTTCTCAAACAATGTGATGATCAGTGAATCAGTTATTACAGAAAGAGGTGAAAATGGAGAAGTTCGACAGTCTGTAGTTTCTATAATATAAGTAATATGAGCAAGAAAATTTGAAAAACGGGTAACTTTGGTAGAATCCCTGGAACAATGGAGGCACAGGTAGTCTGCTTCATCCAGAAAAAAGTTATAGAAGGTTGAAAATGCTCTGAAACGGTTCCTGAAAAGGATGGTACGGCCGTGCGTTTGTGTTTTGTTCGTTTATTTTTCACGATGTTCATGCTTTTTGCTCGACTTGGGGGGGGCAGTGCCGTACCCCCAGAAATTAATTTATGTATCATACTTTCACAAGAGATTTATTGAAAACGAGGATGACAGTTTCGGGCTGTCGACCATCTTTAGTTGACAACAAGTATTTAACTGAAGTTCGAAATGCATACATATATAAATAAGTAGATACAGACTTTATTATGTTGCAAACAAGAGGTAATAAACTAATTATGATAAAAGCAGGTATTGTTTAAAGATATCGAATAGGGGACGAATAAGCCGAGCCATACTGGTCGTTTAGAAGATTATCTCTATGGGGGATTTGTTGCAGTTTGGAAATTTCGATGGAATCGAAGAGATCTAACCTTCGTTACTCAGGTAATCTGTGAATAATTTGAAGTTGATCTATAGGTGAGAAATGAATACCATTTTCGATAAAACGTGGAGCAAAAGTAGATTCGTTGGTTCTCTGGTTATTGTAATCTTATTGAAGCTCCTGGTATCTAGTTTTGACTGAACGACCAGTCTGACCTATTTAACGCTTTCACAATCCATAATACATACAGAACAATTTGTAAAGAGTATTATCAAATATATTAGTTCTATCTTTAGCTCTATCTTCCTAGCTATTCATTCATTAGTTGACACTTCCATGGACATATTTTTTCGGATAATGGCAGGGAGAATGCCCTATGAATCATTGAATTAAACGCAGTGTGTTCAGTCATAAGGTATGCAAACATGTTATCTACATCCAAACTGATTATATATGATTTTATTGGGGTTTGAACATGTTTTAAGTTTTGTGATAATTAAATTGAGTTTTTCATCAAATTTTAATAATTTCGTATCCTCCTGTTTATATATTTTCAACTTAAGTTCTATACTGTCATGATTAACTATCACGTAGTGACGGCAGAATAATTGAACTATTGGATTGGATTAGGAGATTTTATATTTTTGATGAAAACACGTCCAGATGAACAAAGTAAGTGCACATGTGATACATTTTTGACAACCAAAAAAAAAAGCTATTTATCTTTTTAATGAAATCAGAATTACCCATATTCAAGGACTAACATATTAAAGCCATTTTTACATTGATTCAGAAATAATCAAGATACTGGCACTTGATTGATTCTGAAAACTTCCGAAATTTCCAAATAAATGAGACTGGGATATAGGGGGGATCCTTTTCCACTTTTCACAATATTTTCCATAGATTCGGAACAAAACGTTGAAATGTGCTCACCTTTACAGTAGTCTGTAGGTCTGCGAATGAAGAGAACAACCCTGTATATCGTGGGATATATTTCAACCTTAAAATGAAAATTGCTGCCATGAAACAAATACAAAGGACTTAGCCTGATGAAAAAACTCAAAACTTAAATATTTATGAGATTCTACGGTGGGTTGACTGTCTTCTGAACTTTGCCATTTATGCTTGTATGGTTCATTATGCGAGAAGGATTCAATATAAAGTTGCTTTTACAGAGGCAGTCTTCCAGCAAATGAGCGACAAGCCAAAACCGGAATCAGTCATCGATAATTTGCTCTTGACGTGATAAGTATTCTCTGTGAATTATTAACCAAATTAGTTTCAATCCATGTTATCATCCCCATGGAAATAATTTCACTGTAGGTTAAATAATTACTAGTTATAAATATTCCCGAGCTCTCATCGTCAGGGTTCCATTTAAGAGATGCCAGGTTCGAACACGGCTCTTTGCCTAATTAATTAGACCTTGATATTATCTAGTGAACATTCATAAAATTATCGTGGTAGATCTGATGTTTATTGTGAGCTTTGAAACAGGAAAGGCCCAACTTTATCTTTCACACGAAAATTTTTTTGAATAGAAGAGTTTACTTCGATGATGAAAGCAAGCAAGTAATGGCATGCAAACTTTGTAAGAAGAATCATTCCATGTTCGCATGTTGGCAGGATAAAGTCGAACAACCCTCCATGATACAACTGAGGACAGTTTCATGCAAAATACACTTTGATTATAAAAGCTAAGAATTAATGAGTTTGACCCCTTTAGTGGGTACGTGCACCATCGTGTTGAAAGAGAGTATTCGCTCTTTGTGCTAGGAATGTTTTATAAAGAAATCCTCCAATATAATTATCAGGGGGGATTCCTTCATAACGATCATCATTCAGGTTTTCATAAAAAATTTCGATAGCTAAGGCGGCATTCTTTGACGGGACATATCTTCCTCGATAATTCACATCAATATATCGCAAAGCAGACGAAAACAGATTGAAAAAATTTGGATACGCATTTTGTAGGGCCTCAACATGCATCCTTTCAGGATACCGAGTGTACACTGTGACGAAAAAGTACGCGGAAATTTGAAATAAAAGGCAAAAATCTTAATGTACTTCGATATTCATTGAATCTCCTTCAAAATATGCTCAATTTGAAGCGATACACATGTGCCAACGTTTTTTCCAATTATCGAAACGATAATTGATTTATAAGCGCTTTCAGGGATGGCACTCAGGTCCTACTGCAGGTTTTTTTTATGACGTGTATAGAATCAAATCTGGTTTCCCGGAGCGGCAATTTCAGTCTGGAAAAGAGAAAAAGGCACACGGAGCTGGATCAGGCGAATAAGGTGGCTGCTCGATGGAATTTATCGAGTGTTTAGTCTTAAGCTCGTTAATAACCGTGGCTCGATGAGATGGTGCTTTATCGTCATGCAAAATTCACTAATTGTTTTGCCACAAGTACAGCCGTTTGCGGCGAATATATTCACGGAAACGTCTCAAAATGGTTGAATTTAAGTCCTCATTGACCATTTGTTCTTGCGGAACGAATTTATGATGAACCACACCACGAATATCGAAAAAAAAATCAACATCGTCTTGATTTTCAAACGACTTTGATGAGGTTTTTCGGTTTTGGCTAATTTTTTCCCCATCCATTGCACTGATTGTTGGCTCGTTAGTGTATGGTATTCATAGACCAAAGTCTCGACACCAGTAATGATCCGTCATATAAACGTGGGATTAAAATTTGCACGATCCAGTATGTGTGCAGATACCCGCATCTGGTACCATTTTGAAGAAAATTCAGCTTTATCGGAACGAGCCGAGCAGCGATACGCCGCATGCCCAATTGGTTCACCAACATCAAACGAGCTGTTCCACGAGAGATGTTGAGATCACGAGATATCTTTCCAACCTGGAATGACGATTTTCGAGCACCATTTCCTTGATTTTTTGGACTTTATCGTCGGTTGAAGAGGTCGAAGGTCGTTCGGGACGACGCATATCTCTCGACCGTCTTTAAAGCCTTTGTACTACTCTTACACTTGCATTTTCGATAAAACAGGGTCTCAATAAGCCTTTTCCAGCATTCGCAATGATTCAGCACACGGAATTTTGTTCAAAACGCCTAATTTTAGACAAACTCTTCGTTCAATATTTTTTCTTTCCTAAAATTTGCAAAGTACCACTGAGTTCGACTAGTTTCAGCAGCTGTTGTGAAACTAGTTGACAGATCGCGCTCATGTTCGGCATAGAAATTGAGGACAGTCCTACCAACGTAGAGAAACTTGAAATGCTTACAAATACTCAACGCGGGTAATTTGAGTGGGAATTTCCGGATACTTTCTTGTCACAGATTATAACCTCTAGAAATTGCAGCTTACCTACTCCAAATGGAAGGTACCGCCAGCTGTTACTACTACAATTATTGTTTCTTCTTTATCCCGACTGCAATTGTTTTCCTTGATCTTTAAATAATCAATTATTAATGAAATTTTCTTTCAACTTATGTAAAGAAGATTTATAATGCTGGTACCTATCAAAAAATTAAATCAAATATGTTTCAGTCGTTGCAGCTGAACATACCCATATTCCATCATGTTAAATTTCTTATATTTCAGATACTTGAAAGAGCATCGTATGCGGTTGAAAAAATACTTAAGTTGAATACTTTTGAACATATAACAATTCGGATTCGATATCTGAAAAAAATCAATACACTTCAAAATTAAAATCCTGAGTGTTCCCACCCTGTACCTTTTCCCAAGAACCGATACCACAGCCTACTTAGTGCTACAAATACCAAGTTTCTCTGCAAAATTAAACAGTTCAACCTCACAAATACACGTTTCGCTTCATTTTAATTTATTTTGTGGTAATATGGTGTTGTTCTTATACACCGCGCCTAGAAATTAACGCTCAATTCCAATATTTCAAATTTCGCTTTTGGTAGGCAACTTATTATGTACACAGATTTTTTTCGGATATGTCCAGACATACACCAACGAAATTTGATGTTTTTCTTGCAAGAAACAGCTATTTATTGATAACAGCTGTCGTTGATCTATTTTGCGAGTGAGTTTGTTCTTTTTGAAAATTATCGGTAATATTCTACACTCCTTGACATAAACTCCTCAAAAAAGTCTAGGGAACACTTCTGAATATCGATATATCGTATCCAGAACGATCAATATGGATGATTTTTTTTAAATGAACACCTGAATCGATTTCTCACCAAATTATAAAGAGTGCCGCAACAGATTTCAGTTTGTTTTTATAAAAAACTAAAAACGTAGCAGATGCGACGCTGCCTTATAATCATTTTATGTATTCAGTGTTTGAAATCAGTTAGTTGGCACTTTGTTTCTGTTGTAAGCACAAACAAAAAATTCAAGTTTTGTGATTCGATCATGAAAATACGACATTTGACTAGAGAGGAGATGTTACGAGCCGTTGGCATGCTCCAAGGTGTCAGCTCATAATAGGAAGTATCCAGGGTTCTGGGAAGTAGACCAAGTATCATAAACCGTTTATGGTCGCCTTTCAATGAAACAGGTAGCGTAGAAGAACGCCATACAGGTCGTTTCAGGATTACTACAGTCGCCCAAGACCGATTTTTGGTTTCACAAGCCAGAAGAGATCGTACTACCGCAGCATCTCAATTAGCTCAAGAGCTATCACGAGTTCATAATGTACAAATTTCCGACGAAACTGTGAGAAATCGACTGCACGAAGGTCAACTCCACTCCAGACGTTCTTTAAGAGTTCCACAACTGACCCATGGAAATCGCGCTGCACGCTTAGCTTGGTGCCAAGAACACGTAAACTGGGATCAAGAGAGGTTGGCCACAGTTCTCTTCAGTGATGAATCTAGATTCAGTTATTATCCCGATTCGGGAAGAATTCGAATATGGAGGGAACCTGGAAAGCAAAACCGTCTCCAGCATGCTCGAGAAGTTGTTAGACAGGAAGGCGGATCAGTGATGTTTTGGAGAGGTATACGCCTTGGTGGAAGAACTGACCTCGTTTTCATACAGAACAACCTCACGGGAAATTCTAACGCAAATGAGATAGTTTTACCTGTGGTGGTGGGTCAAAATCCACTCTTTCAACAAGATAATGCCCCTCCTCATCGTGCAAGAGTTGTCTTGAACGTTCTTGAAGAAAATGATATCGATCTTCTACCGTGGCCATCCTGCTCCCCAGATCTGAATCATATCTAGTATGTGTGGGACACCATAAAAAGAAATCTCCTGCGTCAAAATGTCTTCCATCATGAACAGGAGCTTCAATTAGCAGTTCAGGGGGCTTGGAATGACTTAGGCCAAAATGTAATTTTATATTAAGCATGCCGCGACGATGCCAAAGTGTCATTAATAACAGAGGTGGACCTTCTGGGTACTGAAAAATATAAGTGGTTCCATATCGTTTCGAGAATATTAGTTCAGGATTTTTTTGTGTTTTATCAAATTTCGTCATTATGAAATTTAAATTTTTTTTATAATAGGTGCTTTGGAGAAGTCAAATATTATTTTGTTTTCTTAAGAATACATTATACACAATACATCCTAACAAAAACCGAAAGATTTCTATAAATTCGAATCATCAAATTCATATTTTATAGATATTGTTCCCTAGACTTTTCTGAGGTGTTTAAGTAGTAGTAAATCTCTTCCTAGTGATACAGTGAAACTCATCAACAACGCTCTTCAAATTAATGAAGTCAATCTGGTAATTCAATCAGAAATCTTAAACCTTCTAGAAATTTGTTTAGAACAAAGTTATTTTAAGTTCAATGGATCATTATATAATAGTAAAAAGGTTTAATCATGGGTAATCCTCTGAGCCCTCTATTCGCTGAGATTTTCATGGATAATATTGAAATCACTATTAAAGAACATTCGTTATTCAAATACTTTATTTATTGGTTTAGATATGTCGACGATATCATTTGCTGTTGCACTGGCACAAACAGACAATTAGAGTCATTCAAAACTTTCATCAACATAATTCAGGATAATATTAAATTCACGTTAGAGATAGAAACACAAAATAATTTTATAAAGGAGCAAATATAATTAAACAAATAGCAGTCAATAACGGTTACAGGTTACAGGTTACAGTCCTATTATTGAGAATATGATTTCACGCAAAAAATTCAAAGAGCAATCCAGGAAGTATTTACAAGTATAAGAAATTCTAACACAAGATACAACAGCTTAACATACAGGGTGCTTCAACGAGAGCTAAACAGAGGCTATATCTACCAAGATATTCATTTCTGATCAAAACGCAAAAACAGGTCAATTTTTGTTTCAATGGGGACATCTTCTGGGATACAAAACTTATCAATTTCAATATCAATTACCTGAGCGGGGGATGCAATCCTTGAACATTTTGAATAAGGAAGATGGGTCGAGTGATAACTCAGAAGCAAGGTGGTATCTTTGTCTACATTGCCTTGAACGAATTTCAATTTTTAATTGAAAACTGTAGAAGATACAGAGTGAGCAACTGAAAGATAGGGAAGACTATTTCCCTGAGACTATTCAAGTTTCAGTGAGGTAAAATGAAATAGATCCATGCTGATTAAAGGCAGTCATCATCAAGTACCATCCTCATCTAGAATTTCAATCCCTAGAGAAGAGGAGACAACCCTTAAAAATTTGGAAGAGGGTAAATGGGTCGAGTGATAACTCGAAAGAAAGGTATCATCTTTGTTTGCATTCCCATGGAAGAATTTTCATTTTCGATTGAAAACTGTAGAAAATACAGAGTGAGCCACTGAAGAATAGAGAAGACTATCGCCCCAAGACTATTGGAGTATTATTGCGAAAAACTGGAATAGGTTTATTTAGATCAAAGATGACAGCCTTTGATCTGGAATGAATCTGTTCCATTTTTTGCACTAATACTTGTATAGCTCAGGGCGAAAGATAGTCTCCTCTTTTTTTCAGTAGTTCACTCTGTATCTTCTACAGTTCTCAATCAAAAATGAAAATTCGTTCACGGGGATGTAGACAACGATAAAACTTTTCTTTCGAGGTCTCACTCGACCTATCTACTCTCTTTCAAAATTTCAAGGGTGGTCACACCTGCTCTAGGGGTTGAATTTGAGATGAGGATGCTACTTGATGATGACTGCCATTGATCAGCATGTAACTGTTCCATTTTACTTCACTGAAACTTGAATAGTCTCAGGAAAATAGTCTTCCCTATCTTTCAGTTGCTCACCCTGTATCTCTTGCAGTTTTCAATTAAAAATGGAAATTCGTTCAAGGCAATATAGACAAAGATACCACCTTTCTTTTGAGTCCTCACTTGACCCATCTTCCCCATTCAAAATGTTGATATTCAGGCAAGTTGTCCCCCTTGAAACAAAAATTGACCTGTTTAGCGTTTTGATCAGAAATGAATGTCTTTGTAGATATAGCCTGTGTTTAGTTTTCGTTGTAGCACCCTGTATATTGGTAATCCTAGCCTAAAATTGAAATCATTCCTCGCGCATTATAATTTCAATATAGCATTCCGAACTGATAATTCTTTAGGCCGACATATCAGAGTTAGATTATCCAAGCACAAACGTAGTTTTAATTATCGTAAATCAGATTCCCATTAGTATAATCACTAACTTTAATGATAATTTCAGAATTCAACACTATAAAAATAATAAACAAAATCTCAATCTATGGGAAATTTTGAAGATTAACAAAGGAAAAATTTCAGGTAGGTTATTTAATAGTCCATTAGATCTAAATCCTTCTCCTTTACACAATCTTGTCAATTCTTAAAGTAAGCAACTCCGATGGGTTTTGCAACATACCCCTTGTACTTATACCTATTGTAATATTAAGTAGGAAATAAGAATAATATATAAGGAATAACTCTGTTCATTAGTTTGTATCTATCTGATGAAGCCACAGTGTGATGAAACCGGTCATAGTTTTGTTAATATAGTGAAAATCTAAATACCATATTTTATTTCATTGAAAATATGTATATCGATCTTCATCAAGTAATGACTTCCTCAATCAAATTATACTTGCCTTAGTGTATAATCTAAAAACTGAGAAGAAAATCCACATCAACCCATACATACTGATTATAAATATGGCTTTAAATAACGAATTAGAACAATTCCTAAATCGTAAACTAAGTTTTTCCCGATAGAATAGACTATTAAACTTTCAAGCTGACTTGCGTGTACGTAGAAGCTTCGGCTTTCACACGCTCCTGAGGTTTTGTAATTCCATACCCGACCAGGAACTTTCTGATCGTCATGTTGCTAGGGTTCACTCCAATTAAGGAACTGATCACACAAGAATATCCTACCAAAATGTTGGTTCAAATATTGAATGGATCGCTGGAAAACCTTATAAAAGGAAAAAACAATTTTGCTAGAAGAGGGTGCTGAGAGGCATCGTACAATTACTTCATTTCAGAAGTCGCGTATCGTGTCTCGAATATATCGGCGATTTGGGTTAATACGCTATTATAGAGATGCGATTAAATTCACCTGCTACTTATCGATACTTTTCCATGATGATTCCAATTAATTGTTATACAGATTATCAATTTAACGACGAATTCTTGATGCAGGGATAACATTTGTTATACACGGTTACGCACTGCAAAATTTTCACTTATTATAAAGCTGATACAGAGGGACCATGGACGAAAAAGGTTTCACATATTCTTGATAGAGAGAGGAGGTGCTCAAAAGGTTTGAATACATGAGGTATCTTGGAATTGTTTTAGCTGCTCAATTCGTTGACACAAGCCTTCTGAATTATGAACTGAGATTAGTTGTATCAATTTTATATCATTATAGCGTATCCAAATGAAATCTCAAGGGTC
The DNA here is from genome assembly GCA_013387265.2 of Cryptolaemus montrouzieri. Classification (NCBI taxonomy): domain Eukaryota; kingdom Metazoa; phylum Arthropoda; class Insecta; order Coleoptera; family Coccinellidae; genus Cryptolaemus; species Cryptolaemus montrouzieri. The sequence continues at coordinate 24,565,034 of JABFTP020000186.1, read as the reverse complement.
ATTCAGTATAACCTTGGTTATAATCCAGTGTCAATATAAGTGACAACTTATGTCCAAAGTCAAGAAAAGATTTATAAACGATGAGCTCATGAAATATCTCGAGATACAGGGTAGACTGCGAACAACTAGTGAACTCAATGCATACTTTACGCATTTGTGAACATATACAGTCGAAAAGCATGGTGTTAAAAAAACTGTGTAAATACACGTTCAATGTGACGTCACTGACCACCTCCTACCCTGGCGCTTCTGTAAATACGGCCCCAATAGCCCAATAACAACTACCTGAATACTCATTGGCATAAGAAACTGTTGTAAGACCAGTCGCTAAAATTTCTTGTACTTCTTTCGTTAATCAAATATAAAATATCACAAGAAAATATTCCTTTTCTTGAATTGAACAACCTAAAAATAATTAATATAAATTTTCATTTGTACCTTGTGTTGTTTGACTAATCGGTTCTTGAGATTTTTTAACTGCTCCAGTATTTTTGTTTTCGACAATATTCGTATGGATAACGTTTTGGTTTTTGAAACAAAGCAAAGAATGATGATTATTCGATCTGTTACACACGATGCAATTTGAAGATATTGTACATTTCGACGAAGCAGAATGCTTAAGGCATTTTTTGCAAGTTTTGAGTCCGTTCGCCTTTTCGAAACGTTCCTTAGTCTTCAAATTCAAGAAGACAACGCACTGAGTTGAAAAGTGATTATCACCACACAAGGGACATGAAAGATGATTCATCCCCAACAAGTCTTAGTCATTGTACACTTTCTAACGACGTCCTTTTATCCACCGCCCAAGTTAAAGTGGACGCTGCTGGTAACAATAAACTGGTGGTCAAAGCGTTGTAAGATGGGGTGTCTCAATCAATTTTTATAACTTCCGATATATGTGACAAACTAAATTTGGAGACATTTTCAGCAAATACTGAAATAAAAGGTGTAAATAGAAGCACTTGCATGGTGAATAAATATGTTACATTAAAATTCAAATCTGTTCATGGTGATTTTGAGACAGAAGTAATAATAAAAAACAGGTACTGTGTTTTAAGGAATTTTACTTAATAATTGCAATTCGTAACGCGTGTCACTACACCGTAGCTTCTTCAGACGAATGAATATACAGAAAAAATATAAATGAGAATATAACTATGAATGTTCTTGAGTAATTAAAAGTTTATTGGGTTGCTTCTTCTTAAGTGGTTATTTATGACAGGTATATCCAATAAAATTAAGAAATAGATTGCACCCCGAAGAGATTCAATAGAGGTGAAAGGCTTAAATCGACTTGTTCATTGATGAGTATACCTGAGTGTTTGTATTCATTGATTTCTAAAGTTTCCCAAAGATCTACCTTCCAATATTTATTATCTGTATGCAAAATTTCAAACTGTGGGTCGAAAGAGTGATTATTTTCTAAGAGATGATTCGCGTAATTTGAATCTGATTTTTTATTTGAAAAACTGCGTTTATGTTCCGATATTCTAATATTAAAATTTCTATGTGTTCTACCAATGTAGAAATTATCACAGCCATTGCAATTCAATCTATAAACACCTGATTTATTGTCTTTACCTGGTTTGGTTTCATTATTTTTATATATTTGCCTAAATTATTATTAGTTTGGAAAGCTATGTTGAAATGATTGCTCTTTAAGAATGATTTCAGTTTCTCACTTGTAATGCTAACGTAGGTTAAGGTGTTGAATTTTTGTTTCAATTTATCGACAGGGTAAACTTCATTCAATGCGATTCTACTTTGTTTTTTTTTTATTTAAAATATGATTTATTAGTTTGGGATTGTAACCATTATTTTTGGCTATTTGTTCAATCAAATTTAGTTCTTTGTTGAAATTTTCTGGTGATAACGGGATGTTAATCAATCTATGAATAAAACTATTGAATTCTGACATTTTATGTTGATATGGATGACACGACGAGTTATGTATTATAATATCTGTATGTGACGGCTTATGGTAAATTGCGAAAACATGTTTTCCATTTTCATTCGAAATTGTTACGTCTAAGAAATTTATCGAATTATTGCTTTCTATTTCGGTTGTGAATGTAATTTTGGATGTAATGAATTTTATGATTTTCGAATATTTTCAACTGTCTTTCTGTTCCTGTGAAGCAAATAATGATATCGTCTACATAGCGATACCAGTATAAACAATATTTACTAAATGCATGATTATGCACTGATTTCTCTAAGTTATTCATGAATATTTCTGCTAACAAGGGTCTTAACGGATTGCCCATAATCAAGCCGACTTCAATAGTATAATATTTGTTATTGAAATGGAAATAATTTTGATCCAAACAAATTTGTAATAATGCAAGAATATCTGATTTAATGATAGTATCTAACGGCACCTTCGTTCAAATTTTCAAAATTCCTCAACGACTTGCTAATAAAACATTGCAATTTTAAATCTAAATTTTCGGTCAAAAATTCATACGAACTTATTGCCAATATCAAAGATACCTTTATACCACCCAATTCCAAACTCATTTCCTTCGATGTTGAGAATCTATTTCCCAACATTCCTCCGAAAGATACGTATTACTCAGTTGAAGAATTATTAGAAAAGGATCATGTTAATACTATCATTAAATCAGATATTCTTGCAATATTACAAATTTGTTCAGATCAAAATTATTGCCATTTCAATAACAAATATTATACTATTGAAGACGGCTTGATTATGGGCAATCCGTTAAGACCTTTGTTAGCAGAAATATTCATGAATAACTTAGAGAAATTAATTCATAATCATCCACCCAGTAAATATTGTTTATACTGGAATCGCTATGTAGACGATGTCATTATTTGCTTCACATGAACAGATAGTCAGTTGAAAATTTTCGAAAATCATATAAATTCATTACATCCAAAAATTGCATTCACAACCGAAATAGAAAGCAATAATTCGATAAATTTCTTAGACGTAACAATTTCGAATGAAAATGGAAAACATGTTTTCGCAATTTACCATAAGCCGTCACATACAGATATTATAATACATAACTAGTCGTGTCATCCATATCAACATAAAATGTCAAATTATCAAATCACAGTTTGAGATTTTGCATACAGATAATAAATATTGGAAGGTAGATCTTTGGGAAACTTTAGAAATCAATAAATACAAACACTCAGGTAGACTCATCAATGAACAAGTCGAGCGCCAGCGGTTGTCAAACTTACTAGTTTTGGTATTAGAATTTTATACGAAAATATAAAATTTTTTAAATGACGAAACAATTCATGTCCAGTAGAATATGCTTTCATTCAAAAGTTTTCCGTAAATCGTTGAATCACTAAAAGAACATTCTGATGTAAGTGCATTACAATTCAGATGTGCGAGCTAGGCTGAAATACTGTTCCCATGTGTGTACGCCTCATCTACCATCCGGAAATCACGCCTGTTTTTCAGCACCTTGCTCAAAGGCAGCCGGTTGCTTATCTTTCTCTCTTTAATAGGTACTTCCATAACGAATGCTCTGAAGAACTAATAGGCTTGGTTCCAGAAAGAATCCAGTTTCCAAGAAAAACCATGTTCACGAAAAATCCTCGGCAGCGACGGTCAAACTAGCAACAACAGGTACCTCTCCTTATGAAAATGCTTTTGTTCAAAGGGATAGTGTGTTGTGGAGCTCTCTTCTATCGAACATCTTTCCGATTACTTGTAATTTGGACCTATTCAAGAAGTGAGTGAAGATTAGATCATCTTGGGCGGCCACAGTAGTGACAAGACCAGCATCACTTCCTGCCAGGAGTTGAGAATAGAAAAAGTACCGCAGGGCTCCACACTCTCGCCAACTCGTTTTCTGCTGCTAAAAAATGATCTGATCCACTTCATTCAGAACAAAATATTTGGGTTTGCGGACGACCACACTTTGGTGACCCAATTTTCTAATAAGCGTCCTCAAACTTCTGAGAAGTCATATTGACGATGATACCAACAGAGCAGGTCCCTGAATTCAGACTTGAAGAAAATATCAGTTTGTGAGGCCAATTTAACTTGGTTAATTTCGAAGCAGACAAGATGCAATCAACGTTTTGCAGAGAATTCATTGCTGAAGAACCTCTTTTAATCATGGAAGGACATCAAATTGCTTCAGAAACTAAAGAGCATCTACTCGCCATCACAGGGAACACCGGAGTTTTCTGGCATGACCATTAGCTATGCCTAATCTGCTTCTGCGTAACTCAGTTATCCTCTCAGGGCTGAGCAGTACTCGATGCCATCACAAGAAATGCTTTTATACAAATTACAGATGCGACCTATCCTGGAATCACCCGGAAATAAGACCTGATCTCCAGCCTCTCGCTCAAAGGCGTCAAGTTGCTGATCTTTCTCTTTTTCACAGATATTTACTCAGTAAATGCTCGGAAGAACCGAATGGCTTGGTTCCGAAAAGAATCCAGTTCCGAAGAAAAACCAGGCTCGCGGAATTCACTTTCATCGAGCATGTTTCCGATAACTTGCGATTCATTCCCCTTCAAGAAGAAAGTGAACATTCTCATCTAGGACGGCCACAGCTAATAGCATGACACAAGAGCCCTATCAGGAGTTGACAAATTGGCTCGATTGGCGAATACATGCTTTTTCTCCTATGTAAATTAGTCGACTTCAGTTTCAAAATAACATCCGAATAATCAATGAATTATGATCGTGTTGAAAGTCAGTCTTTCGGTAAATTGGTTGTTTATTCATTCCATCTGGCGCAATATCAATATGTTTCAACCATTCATTGAATGAATTTTGGTGATATTTTGACGGATGACGTTGAGTGTTATCGTAAAAGTTACTTAATTAGAACAACTGGAATATCCAACATCGATATATTGATCCTTTTAGTTATTTGTTTTCACTGCAAAAATATGCATCATGGAGGTTGATTTAATACGTTGGTGTGTACGTATGTTAATGAAACCTTATTCATAGCGAAAGAAATGAAGAAATTATGGTAGTATTAGAATACTTTTGATTCTTCAAGAACAAAAAGAAGTGATAAGCACCATTTTTCACATACCTCATCAAAGAAAAACGTTCAAATTTTCACCTTTTTCATGCATAACAACCAATTTAAATATAAACACTCTTATACATAATGCGTACAATCAACCAAGGCAAAATAATGAAAAATTTGGCGTGTGGGGCATGTACTTGGACTAATAATCGCCAAAGTTCTCAAAGTGTTGAACTTCTAAATATTTATCTTACATTCTATGGACCAGATATATTTCGTATTTGAGACTAACGATTCTAAGGCTACATCGTTTTAAGAGTTAATCACCATTTCTATTGCAAGCGATGTCTTCGCCAAAGATACGCATGGCACAAGTTCGAATCTATTAGCAATTTTCCGAAGGATCACATAACAAATTGCGATACTGAAGCAATTTCGTTGAAATCTTCAGGACAATTTAGGTTAACTTTCAAGAAATTTATTCTATATGCAATTCCAATGGATTATGAGATGTATTTTTCTAATAATAAGAAAATACTTACCATCATCTAGATCAGGTTTTGTTCCCTAAACTACCTAAAGCTTTTTAAATTGCATTAATATGAGTTGATTAAGTATTTCTGTAATGACTACGATAAAACCAAAATTTTTGAGTTAGATTGTGTTGCATAATGGATTCATCCTGATGTTTTTACTGTGACAGATGACACATTGAAACGTTTCAACACCCATTCTTCACTCAACGTTCAGAGCGAAGAAGTAGTTCAATGCAACAAGTTTTCAACGGATATCATAATGTTGTTTTGTTTCATAGAATTTCCATGTAATACTTGCTAATTGATGAAACAATGGTTACAAAGGAGTTGCTGAAAACTTTCATCTTTACAATATAGCCTCACCAGACTCCTATCACAATCTTCTATAACTATCTTTGGTATCAGAATTTTATACGAAAATATAAAATTTTTTAAATGACAAAACAATTCACTTCCAGTAGAATGTGCATGTATTCAGAAGTTTTCCGTTAATCGTTGAATCACTAAAAAACATTCTGATGTAAATGCATTAGGATGCCAGTTACGTTAGATCAACTTAGCTTAGATATTCATAAAATGTGTCCCATTAGATAAGATCACATAAATTTCTGAGAATTAGTCGATTCCGATAAATCTAACATTATGCGCATTTTGAAGATGATAAATCATTACTGTTTCGGATGTTAAGACTTTCTCATTGTCTACTAAGGTCTTCTGATAAATCTTAAGTTGCCATTCATCTCTATCTATTTCTAAAGATTCTTCTTTTATGGAATTATTTAAGACACCCGGTATGATTCTTCTAATGCAGGTTTTTTCTGACAGAATTATGACCCATCCATTAAGTTATTGTTCAATTCAATATATATATATATATATATATATATATATATATATATATATATGTACTTGGGTATGCAACAAGCACTGGAGATGAGAACATTCGATCAAAAAGAAGCATTCAAGAACAAATTCTTCGATAGAATAAAAAAAGTCCTCCGCACTGAACTAAATTCGAAGGCAATGTTCACTGCAATAAACACATGGGCGACACCAAGCATAGCCTACTTCTTTGGCGTGCTCAGATCGTCAAACACGGATTTAAAGGCGATTGGCACACGGTTGCGAGTTCTAATGTCCAAATATGGTATTCACCACCCCCATGCATCGGTAGTAAGACTTGATTTACCAAGGCACCAGGGAGCAGGGAGGTAGAGGTTTGCAAAATGTGGAGATGGCCCACAATAAGGCGGTTACAGACCTAAGAAAAAGTATTTTCACTCGAAAAACTTACCGTTTCTCCAATCGATATGCCAAGAAGACCAAAACATCACGGCTCTTAATCTAGCATGCAGAAGCGACCCACCACAGACGCCATCACCTGAACAGATGCTGGAGAAATGGCACAGCAAACCCTTACATGACAGGTATCCGGATGCACTGAAAGACAAAAGAGTGAACAAAGATCAATCACTTACTTACCTTAAATCCTGATATTTGTTCTCGGAGACCGAGGGGCGTCCCGCTGCTATCCAGGATCAGGTGGTACCAACGAGAGCATACATGAAGCATATCACAAAGAAGAACATTCCAACTGATAGATGCCAAAAATGCCTCCAAGGTCTGGAAACCATTCAGCTTGTAACGTCCTCATGCTCCATCCTGGCACCAAGAGAGTACAACTAGCGGCACAATGTTATGGCAAAAATTTATCACCAAGCGATTGCCATAAATGTAGGACTTATACTTACCTCTCGAAGGATGCACGAATACTTTCCCTATTTTTTGAAAAATAGTGAGTTAGAACTCACTATTAGAAAATAGTAAGTTCATACTTTACTGGGACAGCACTATAATAACAGACAGCACGGTGCCGCACAACAGACCTGACATCATCATCTTCGATAAGGAAAACCTCCGAGCTACCATCATTGATATAACCGTCCCGGCGGATGATAACATCAGCAAGGCGTATACGGAGAAACTAACGAAGTACCATGATCTAGCTTTTGAAATGAAAGAAATGTACCAGCTTAGATCGGTTAGAATTCTTCCCCTGATAATATCCACGAATGGATTAGTTGAGAACCACCTGGCAGAAAACACTGAGTTCCTAGAAATTGATAGAGAACTAATAAGTAGAGCACAGAAGGGGGTGATACTCTGGACCACAAGAATCGTCCGAATGTTCCTAACTGCTGCCTAAGAAGTCCTTGGTAGTAGACCCGATCTTTCTAGAAAACCCTGAATGATATATAAAATATATATATATATATATATATATATATATATATATATATATATATATATATATATATATATATATATATATATATATATATATATATATATCATCATTCAGGGGTTAGAGTATCTGTTGTGTTACTCTTCGCTCCCGCTGCATTTGCATTTATTCAGTAAAAAAAAATCAGGGAAAATTGTGATAATCGGTGAGGGTGAAGTTAAATCTGTTCCTGTGCCCATACAATAACTCATCCTCATTTTCGGTGAGTTTTGTGCCCATTGAGAATGTCGATTTTTTGTAATTCTTGTGGAAAATCAACCTCGAAGCGGGCGCCTGGCATACGATGTAGTGGTTTTCGTGGTTGTTCTTATCACGCTAACGGCAAATGTACAGATGTTAGCGGTGATCAGCTGCCGCTTATCAAATCTCTGCCTGGTGGAAGATGGTTCTGCAGGAGGTGTCGCACGGACAACAATACTCCCTTGGCCCCTGGCGGGATCAACAAACGTCAACGATAAACAATCACGACAGTCTATCGTTCAACCTGTAGTGTCTAATCAGATTGGCGATGACGACGTCATAAATGTATAGCGTGCAGAAATTGCTTTTCTTCGTACCGAGATCTCGGAGCTAAAGCGTTCAGTAAATTTTTGCTCCGATAAAATAAGCGACTTCTAAGTGATTCTGGTCACTCTCAATAGTCAAGTCAGACTGAAGAACTTAAGAAGGAAAACCTGCTGTTAAACGAAAAATTATCGGCCATGTCAACAAAACTCAATATTATGGAGCAATACAGTCAATCGAATAATATGAAGATTCAGGATGTGCCAGAGAAAAAGAATGAAAATCTAATTGTAGTAATCGTAAACATAGGTAATTTTCTCAATTTCCGGATTGAGAAGTCTGTCATAGACTATATTACCCTTGTGCCAACGGTTAGTGCCGACAAAGATAAGCCTAAGCCTAAGAACATCATAATCAGATTCCTATCTAAACTATCCAGAGATGAATTTTTGGCTCGTACAAAAGCTAAACGCATCGAGACTAAATTATCTGGATTCAAAATTGATGGGATATCTGATCGACTTTTTATAAATGATTATTTGACCCCTATGAACAATATTCTCTATAAAAATGCTAGCGTCGCTGCTAAACAACATCAATTTAAATATGTTTGGGTGCGAAGTGGCAACATTTTTGTGAGAAAGGACGATACAACTAAAATTCTTTAGATATCAAGCGAACAAGATCTGACGAAAATTAAATAGGTGTTCGAACTAAACAGTTACAATTTTTTTTTTTCGTGATTTTTCAACATGGCTTTTAACATCATATATCAAAATGTTAGAGGTCTGCGTACTAAACTGCGCGACTTTAAATTGTCTTCTATGATCAATAACCACGATATCATATTTGTAACAGAGTCCTGGTTGAACAGTAATATACTCGACTCGGAAATTCTTGATACGAACATCTACTGCTAGTAGTAAAAAAGACGGTGGAGGTGTTTCATAGCTATAAAGAATACCTTGGATGCAAAACAGGTGATGGATCTCCGAAGCGACTCCGAGGATGTGTGAGTCCAAAATAAAATAGGAAAAATTAAATCACTACTGTGTTGCGTTCACCTCTCTCCTAGGGATTCAAATGCAAGCACAAGTTTTGCCTCAAAGTTTTGTGAAATTAAGGATAAAATTGAAATTAAGATCTTATTAATTTGCGGTGACATGAACTTCTCATCTGTTCGGTGGGTGCGTGATACGGACTCGAACTTCTCATTCCTCGAACCGAGAGGAGTCGATTCGAATTCTTCCACTGTTTTTGATTCTATATCTATTTGTGAACTTATGCAATTCACTGGAGTTGCCAATTGCTCAGATAAGACTCTCGATCTAATTTTTTGTAAAAAATGTAGAGTATCATCTTTAGCGCGATGTGATAGCCTCTTGTGCGGGAGGATGAATACCAATCAATGTATTGAATTCCTTTCCAACTTAAACTATAAATATTTAGAAACTCGCAAGAAATCGGAGGTCTTCAGGTTCCACAAATCTGATTATATAACTATTAATCGAAGAATCTCAGATGTACCTTGGTCAGAAATATTATCAAATGTTGATATAAACGCTGATCTGAACACCTTCTATGCTAACTCATTAATATTATCGAAGATCATGTATCTAAAAGTTATTAAGTAAAACATTCCAGAATTACTTCTCCAGAAACACTTTAAAAATTATCAATCGAAAGAACAAAATTCACAAGAAATGGAAAATTTATCAAAACTACGATGACTTCCTAAGTTTCAAACATTTGAGAAGGGAAAGTAAAGCCTGGATTTTGGCATATTATAATAATTTCATTTCAAATATCGAAACTAATCCAAAAACAATATTCAGTATTTCTTCTTCTAAGCGACTCGGTAGTAGCTTGCCGTCGACAATGCACTATAACAAGGAAACCGCTAATGGAGCCACGGAAATCTGTGAATTGTTCGCTAGTTTCTTTCTCTCGCTATTTGTGCCGCCAACAGTAGCAGCAACTCCTCGCGTTGATCCAGGTTCGGAACCCCCTGCTCATTTTTCATTCATTTCGTTAACTCCAAAAGAGATTGAGAAATCAATAAGAGCTCTTGTTCAAAATAAAGGAGCTGGACCTGATGAAATACCTTCTCTTTTTGTAAAGTCGTGCCATGAATTATGTACACCTCTTTCTCTTTTATTTAATGCATCACTCAAAGACGGTGTTTTTCCGGATCGTTGGATATGCGCGAGTGCGACACCTATTTTTAAAGGTGTAGACAAAAGCAATGTCGAAAATTACAGGCCCATTAACAAACTGTTTGAATCATTGATCTACAAATATATTTTTTCTCTCGTCAAATTTCAAATCATGCCTGAACAGCTTGGATTCTTCAAAAACAGGTCAATCGGAACTAATTTATTGACATTTGTCAAGCATATTTTGAGTGCTATGGGTGAAGGCTTACAAGTGGATACCGTCTACACCGACTTTGGAACGGGCTTTGACAGAATTTGTCATAATATTCTTGGTTGTCGGGTCGAGGAGGTTGGTGTGGGTGGTTCACTTTTTCGATGGGTCGACTCTTATGTACGAAATCAGCGACAGTACGTTGCTATTGGTGGTGGGCTTAGATCGGAGACATATTACTGTACATCTGGGGTCCCCCAAGGATCACACCTTGGTCCCCTCCTGTTTCTCATATATGTAAATAATATAAGATATATTTTTAAAAAATGTAACTTTTCACCATACGCTGACGATCTCAAAATCTATTATAACACCAGGAGCTTGTCCGACTGTCTTGTTGTACAGGAGGAGCTCTCGCTTTCTTCAGATTATTGCAAAACCAATAGCCTTTTCCCAAATTTGAACAAATGTCAAACTATCACAATCACTCGAAATTCGAAATCCTTCAATTCTTCTTATCAACTACATAACAATATTTTTATGAAAGTGTCACAAATTCGAGATCTTGGAGTCATCCTGGATTCGAAGTTGGTTTTCGATCAACACATTGATTGCATAGTCAGCTGTTCAAGTAGAATGTTGGGGTACCTCCGGCAGTGTCGTATATTCAAAAATTCTAGTTCTGTTCTCAGTGTTTGCTATGCGTACGTATTCAGCAAACTCAACTTTGCCTCCGTTATATGGAATCCTCAGTATAAAGTTTAAATCTCGCGAATTGAAAAAATGCAGAATAAACTTTTAAAATATCTGGCTTATTTGTGAAATTTCGCGGAGGCGGAGGGGGTTGACTTCTATGCGGAAGCAAGAAAACAATTTCACTTGGTATCACTTGAGGACAGAAGAAAGATAAATGACATCCTAACTCTTCAGAAGGTATTGGCTGGGGAGGTTAGTGCACCAACTATTCTGGAAAATATATTCTTCAACTCTACTTATTTTCACTGGAGGAAACATGAGAGTTCTACATTCCTTTCAAAAGAACTAACTATTCCAAGCACGCGCCCTTAACGAGAATGCTACGCAGGGGCAATGAATTTAATCAATCTGTTGATATTTTATCAAATAACATCGTAAGATCTAAAAGAATTCTGAGAGACTTGTTCTTGATGCAGTTTCTTTTTTTGTACTTTTTTTTCAATTTTTCATATTTTCCATTTCTATTTACTCAATACCTTATCTTTTTTTTCACATTGTTCTTAGTGAATACTGTTTTATGGGTTTGAACCTGTTTGTATTCTCGAAACAATAAACAATAAACAAGCAACAATTGTTTCCTCTGCTTTTGATAAAAACAAGATACGCTTGGAGTATATGCTTTTCTCGGATGAATCTAGCTCTACATTGAACGGTGAGTTCAATCGTCAAACTGTTGATATTGCTCTGAAGAAATCCTCACTGAAGTGAAGTTTCAGTATAAGTGATTAAATCTAATACTCCAGAAATTGAAACTGAAAAACCATGTAACTTTTATCTCATATTGTTCACATGATCCTTTTTTCCATATTTTCTTAAGAGATTTCGTTAAATTAGGAATAGAGTGTAACTATATCAAACTCAATCAAAAATACCTCCCACGGCAACTGCCAGTCCTACCTTTAGCTGTGAAAAGTTTGTTGAAATTCTGAGCTTCGGTAAGTTACCCCCGTTGAAGTTTGTATGCGTGGAAAATATATTCAGAATAATCTAAACATATTTATTTTCACTTGATTTTCAACTTCATATTCGTTCTGCTCCCATATTATATATTAAGAATTCACTCCTGAAGGAGTGAATATTGATATTAATTCTACTTTTTCAGCCATCTTCTGATATTGATTTATCTGTCATATCCAATTCTTTTTTGTTGCTTTCGAGTCTGTGGGACCAATATTAGCTATCAATCAAGTTCACATTTGGAACTGGATAATTTCATGTCAGACTTTTTGAATTTTCCACAACTACTTAGATTCAAGTTGTTATTATTATCACACACTCGTAACATCTTTCGTGGAAACTTCCATATATTGCGAAAATGCCTTGTATATCTTTATTTATTTACTGAATACTCCTGGTATGATGACATATATATAAAATTGTTCGAAACTTGGTGATAATTTTTGTTTCTGTCATCGTGACAAGGCTATGTAAAGTTAAGCTGGTCGAACAGCTGTAACTAACTACAAGCGTTTTCCGTTTTGCCTAAGATAGTTTCATCAACTTTTAATTTGACTTTGTAGACCTTTAATAACTACTATTTTATCATTGTCTGATGAAGGCGTATAAATCAAATTCTCTTTTATTTTCCATTCATTATAGGTTTCCTGGTAAAGACATTTCTGACAAACCCGAAATGTAACCCACAAGCAATAATGTAGAAATCATTATATACTTGACAAATTGTACATATGAGCATTGGAACGGTATTTATAACAAGAAATATCTCAAACCAATATCCGAGCATGCTATTATTAAACTTATCCATCCGTTAATTATGAAATTACCGTGCTTAATTAAATTACTTATATAACAGTTGAAAATTATAAGCTGCGAAGCTAATATCACAGTGAAATGTAGTTTAGTTTATAAATTTGATATGTCACCCTGCTATTACTAATTAATTGGAACGCTTGCATGAAGTATTGTCTCGCCAAATTAGGAATTCCTCATCAGAAATTTCATAAATGAGCAATCAAACTATAATTAGTGCTGTAAGGTGAGGTTCCACATCGACTACATTACACACCATTTCCTACATTATTGTCAGCCAATTTATTTCATTTGATGCGTATAAGCTGGTTTGGATAAAGCGAAATGATTTTAATGTTCACATGTCTTTTGGGATTCAAATGATGGTAATTGGAAGGGTTAATTTTTCTACAACCAACAAATAGAGCGATGTCAGGGAAGTTTAATAATATAGAAACTTATTTTTGTCTAGTTTGATCTTCTGTCTACTTTTTGTCATTAGTTATAGCCATATTTCCTACATATGTGTCCTCAATATTTATCCTCCCTCTAATGAGTTTTTTTGTATTCGTAGGTAATGTCTATTTTCTAATTGAACACATCATTGAGTATTTCTTAAAACTACCTTATGCGGACATCCACTACATTGGCTGACTCAATGACGATGATCTATGACTAATAGCGTCTCGTTGCTATCGTAGAGACTAACCAGTTAATTTGTATTTATTGGTTACATTCAAATATATAATTAATATCCTATCATATGACTATTATTGAATAGTGTACATATTACTGAATAGTGCACATCAGAAGTGGTTGATTAAGTGTCGAGTACGAATTTGCGTGAGCGCTTTGAGTCTCACTGCAAACGAAGAAATGGGTGATAGCAAAAAAAGCAGGAAAAGAAGAGACGTCCTCCGTCCCCATCATCTTCATCGGCAAGTTCATCATCGTTTCCATCTTTTTGTTCGTCCTTCACTTCAGAAGTTCGGACATCATCAAGTAGAAAAAGGTATAGAAAAAATCAAAGGATTCATACGAAAACAGACGAAAAGTGGAACGAAAAACTGTAAGTCAGACATCTTTTCCAAGTAATAATATTGACCAGGTACCATCAAATATTACGATATCCCCGATTATACCTGAGTTCAATCCCAAACAAATGGAAATCACTGACTGGATTGAAACAGTTCGATTCAATGCGACCACATATAAATGGTCCGAGAAAGTTGCCGTATTTCAATGGAATGGAATGGAACTGCAGAATCATGGTATGACAGTTATATTCAGAGCGAAAAGGGATTGTTTTAGCATATTTGGGTGGAATGGAAAGAAATATTGAGTACGACATTCAAATCAAATCGAGATATCCATAAACTTTTGATGAACCTGGTTGATCACAAACCAATTGCGGGTTCACTGTACGTTTTTCTATCTAGAACATCTTTCTAAAATCTATAAAATGAAATAATGTTTTCCTGATGCTGATAAAGTTTGTTTAATTGTAGATGGCAAATAGTTAAGGCTAACCATGATGACATTGGGCACTTTGCGTACGACAAAACAATTGATCGTATCGAACATCTTATTGGTTTCCAAAAATGAACAGGTTCATTAAAAATATATTCAATCTTGCGTTCCTTGTCTTTATCATGAAGAACAAGGAGAAAAAAACCTGGTTATCTTCACTTCATCCCTAAGTATGCTCGACCACACCATACCTTGCACTTGGATCATCTCGGTACATTCGTACAGTCAACATGTGAAAATAAATACCTGCTCACTGTAGTAGACGGTTTCTCGAAATATGTTTATATCGAAGCAGTATCTGATGAAACAACGGAAAACGTGATAGGAAAATTTAATGAAATATTCACAGACGCATAGGCTACCACGGGATCAACTACAAAAGAGAATTACTGGGACTCCAAACTGTATCGAATACAGCAAGGAATAAACAGTGCCAAGCACCGAATCACTCGACCTTCGCCCGCATAACTATTATTCGGTTTTCGACTCAAAACAGAT
The DNA here is from genome assembly GCA_013387265.2 of Cryptolaemus montrouzieri. Lineage (NCBI taxonomy): Eukaryota > Metazoa > Arthropoda > Insecta > Coleoptera > Coccinellidae > Cryptolaemus > Cryptolaemus montrouzieri. The sequence goes on along the minus strand of JABFTP020000186.1, from coordinate 24,549,804 downwards.
CCAGATCGCTTTGAAGTATCAGATGAAGAAATACTCGACGTGACCAAAATACGCTAAGAAGCCAGCAGTAGAATGGAAGCGAACAGGGCGCAGCAAGACGCTACGTTCAACAAGAATCTTGCAGCACCAGAACGATTCGCAGTAGGTGACCTAGTGCTAACAAGAATAACCAGCCACCCTGCCAACCGAAAGAAGCTACTACCAAAATATAGAGGACCATTCAAGGTGATAGAGTTCTTACCAAACGACCGTTATCGAGTGAAAACATTCACACCGAAAGATCTAACAGACCATATACAGGAGTTGTTGGTGTGAAACATATGAAACCCTTCACAATCCAAGAAAAATAGACTACAGAAAAGATCAATAAACAGTTCGCCATCTTACGCAAAAAGACCGCCATTTAAGGCAAATAGCTCGCCATCTTAGGCAAAAAGACCGCCATCTGAGGCTGGAAATTCTTCGATTCAACGAAGGGCTATTGGCGGACTTTTGCAAAATTTCGCTCCATTTTCCTCATTCCGAACATCTCTGACGGCCAGAAATTAAGTAACGTCGAGCTGTCAAAATAAGTGGTTTTCTTGCATCCGTCCTACTCATACGGGGTTAGCGGGAGATTGGATTCGGGTGTCGAACGATTCCTACATATCTCGAGATCAGATCCGCGAAGAGAAGTCAGACCTAGATTCTCGAGAAAAAGACTGCAAACACGGGGGCGGAACCAGTCACTTTCCTACCGACCCTATTCAATGTCGGAAGTGAGCTTTACCATCGTGTAAAATTTAATGCTCTCTATCTTTTGAATGAAAATATTGAGATGGAAATAGTTAGTTACTTTTATTGTCACCAACATAATTTTGGTACTACCAACATCTAGAACATAGTGCTCTCTCTCTCTCTCTCTCTCTTCTGAGTGACAATCGAATCTAACCTTATTTCAATTAGTCTCATATTCGATCTGTCAAAATAAGTAATTCCAAATTTTATTAGAATGAAAAGTTTGACGAAACTTGAAATGAACTTTTGGAGATAAGTGAACGTACTTTGATGTTTATCTTAACCATTTTATGTACATTGTGATTATTTTCTAAGAGATGATTTGCGTAATTTTAATCTGATTTTTCATTTGAAGACTGCGTATATGTTCCGATATTCTAATATTGAAATTTCTATGTGTTCTACCAATGTAGAAATTATCACAATAAATCAGGTGTTTATAGATTTCATTGCAATGACTGTGATGATTTCTACATTGGTAGAACACATAGAAATTTTAATATTAGAATATCGGAACATAAACGCAGTTTTTCAAATAAAAAATCAGATTCAAATTACGCGAATCATCTCTTAGAAAATAATCTTTCTTTCGACCCACAGTTTGAAACCGTGCATACAGATAATAAATATTGGAAGGTAGATCTTTGGGAAACTTTAGAAATCAATAAATACCAACACTCAGATAGACTCATGAATGAACAAGTCGATTTAAGCCCTTCACCTCTATTGAATCTCTTCGGGGAGCAATCTATTCCTTAATTTTATTGGATATACCTGTCATAAATAACCACTTAAGAAGAAGCAACCCAATAAGCTTTTAATTACTCAAGAACATTTATATTTATATTCTCATTTATATTTTCTGTAAATTCATTCGTCTGAAGAAGCTACGGTGTAGTGAAACGCGTTACGAATCGCAATTATTAAGTAAAATTCCTTGAAACACAGTACTTGTTTTATATTTGTTGTTCATTATAATTCATGAATCTTATTCGATTCTTATCTGATCTAATACGAATCAGAACTGTTGAGTAAAAATTAAAAATTTGAAACTATAGATCTGCATATATCGATCTTTCTGAAGTATATATGTAATACTTTTGAAACTGAAAATTACAAATATTGTGAATTAATATAAGAGTTGTTGATGATTGAATTTCTATGCCTAAAGGGTGATTGAACAATTTGTTCTATTGAATCAATGTTGGAATGTTTTTGATTTCATCTTATGCTAGCTCAATTGGAGGAAGTTAACATTTTCGAATTGAATGTATCTTTTTGAATCCGGATAGTAGTGAATAGTCTTGAAATTCGTGTAGTTGATGAGTCAGTATCCATAAAACAATACTGGACGCTGCGTTACCCTAAGTATGACTGAGGCAATATATGAGAGAGTTCCATGTAACATTAAGAAGTATATTAACTATAAATATGAATAATGAAATGAATATAATAAGGCGTTCAGTATAAATAGAGTTGGGTATGAAAAGGCGTTCATTATATTTGGGGTTAAGTATATTAGACATTTAGTATATAAGGCGTGTTCAGTATATTAGTATATTGGCTATTCAGATATAAACGGCGATCTTAATGGGCTCACTAGTTGTGAATGATTGTCTAACCATAAATCATTGAATCAACAAAACAACAATCGAAGAACCACCGTATTCACCTGATGAGGCTCCGTCCGACCTTTTGTTTTCTAAAACTCAAAGAACCACTTCGAGGAACCAGTTTCAAATCGATAGAAGACATAAAAGAGAATTCGTTTGAAACATGTTTTGGTGATTGGATTTTTCGTTGGCATATATGTTTTATTCGAAGGCGATACAATAACTTTGGATGAAAAATAAATATTTTGTGTTGTATCGCCCAATTTCCAGTATTTTTTCAACAGAATATATAACAGAATGATAACAAAATCAGTCCCGTTTTAATGAAGCCGTCAAGGTTGCATAAGGAAACATGCCTAACAATATTCGGATTATACAATTTTCTTAATTAAAATACGCAATCAAGGTAGCTTACATTCTTGAAGAAAACATTAGCGTTGGCTGACCAATCATTTCAACGGTGTGAAAGTTGATGTATACGAGCAACATATTTCGTAATTAATTAATTTTGGCTACATTTATAGCATGCTGGTGTTCCACAGTTTGTGTATTAATTAATTCAGACACTCTTCCCTCAGTTTCTGAATCCACACTCCCGCTGAGGATTCGCTTCCTCACGAGAGTAACGAGATCCGGTTTTGAACTATCAGGTTTGTACCGTAACTTTTATTCCTAATTTGCGTTTTGAGCGCGCACCCCTAACAGATGTCACAAAACTATTGTCTAGCTGGATATAGAACCATTTCATCAATACCATACGTTTAGGGTGACATTTCTTGGGTATTTATGCTAATGACAACTTCCAACAATTATGGCAATGAAAAATTGATGTGGAAGAAGAACAACCCGAATATTGTATGATATTAAATTCATTGAATATATCGAAAATGATCAAAAAACGTCACACATCTAGCTCATTAGCTTGGTTGATGCACTCAAGTCATTCTCACATCCAGTTGATGTCCGACAATTCAAACTGGGTACATAAGTCCATTTCTATTCGAGGTGTACACCAATTGATCCGTTTATTGTAACTGACAACTTGTCATAAAAATTGAGCTTAATTGCTTTCATAATTTAATATGTAGTCATTTATTTTTGCAATTTTGTCTAAATTTAGAAACATTGTATAGGAACTAATTGCCATCGTCGAATCTGCAATTTGATGGGGAGTAAATATGCAAATGATTGCATGTGCTGCCATAATTATTCGTATCCTATTTATATATATGCGACAAATGTTTAATGATTATGACAGAGATAGAATAAATATAGAAGCATACGTGTCTGAAAGGAATCGGTGAACAAAGAATTCGGATCTGACTAGCGCTTGAATTATATATGTTAAGCGTGTACATACCGTTTGGGAAATTACTTGAAAGTGTCTCTCCACTCCTTCCGATTTTTTTTAATCACCCTCTAGATTTTTATAGGCCTCTCCTCCAAATCCTCCACCTGTTTCTACTCCTTCCTCGGCAGCCTTCTTTCTCTTCTGCCCGCCGGTGTCTTCTGTCGTATGATCCTTGTCAACCTAATCCCTTCCACATTCACCATTTTTTTCATAGACCGTGATATGTCCTTGCACCTTATCAAAATGTTCAGAGCACCTTCACATTTGTTACACTTCGCTTGTCTCTAATTCATTACTTAGTCTTCATAACATATCTTTCCATTGTTTGTACTTCTGAATTATCCTGGTCTGCCTCTTTGCGTCTCTGTTCCACAAATTTACTGTTTTCCATGGCCGAATTGTCACTGCACCTAGAATAAAAGATCTCCGTACCTTCATTCTCCTTTCACTCCAAATTCTTTCTTCAATTTTCTTCGTATCTTTAATTCTGCATATGTGTTCTGCAACGTCATCATTATTAGTGCTATTAACCTATCAGGCACTTTAAATTATTATTACATACCCATTATTAAATTTCTGAAAACCGAATCATAGTCTTACCTAAACTAAATATACACTGGCTCTCCAAACTCCAGGCATTCAGTATATATCTGTTTCAATATCCGTGGTTTCTCTATTTTTTCTAAATCCACATTTTTACTACTCCAAATCTATTTCGGCATAAATTTCCAGTCTGCTTTTCATCAGCGTAGCCACTACCTTATAAGCAACATCTACTACAGTAATTCTTCTATAGTTACTACAAACTATTAAATCGCCTTTCTTCTGAATTGGAGCTATGACTGATTGACCAGAATGCTGAGGCATACCTGATGTAGCTCAAACTTCTTTTCATCATGCTATGTATAACATTCATTATTGTTTCTTCATCATACTTCAAGTTCTCCATTTCCACCAGGACTCATATTATTTTTCAGGGCTGCTACTATTTCCTCAATTTTGTTTCTTGAATGAAATAAAGTCGTGGTTTTAGAAAAATTTAATACTGTCTGGAATACTGTTTCCATGTGTGAAACTCCACACCCAAATATTCATTACACCGATCTCTTTGCTCTGTTGTTCCCGAAGAATTCTGTGCTAGATTCATCTAACGCAATACCACCGAACATTCCACCTACAAATTCTTTCATGGCAGAAATTAAGTTCAGAGTCCGCACTGTGAGACGGGCTCTCGAGCAGCTGAACTCCAGTTGGTCTAGACGAAATACTGCCAATCGTCCTGAGAAAGTGTGCACTCATTCTTAATCCTCTGTTTCAGATTTTTTATGAAAGCTAGACTTTTTCGATCAACTGGAAAAAAGCGAGAATTCAATCGATTCCAAAGAAATGAAAGAAGTCCTTACCGCAAAACTACCGCCCTGTTGCACTTCTTTCCATTTTGTCCGAAGTAATGGAGATAGTCATAAATGAAGAACCCATCAAATATCTTGAGTTGCAGGGAATTATTAACGACCGTCAGTATGGTTTTCACAGGCAAAGATTGACAGGAGATCTGCTCACCTACATCACTCGTGTTTGTTCATCAACGATGGAAAGGCATGAGAAATCTAGAGTAATAGCCCTCGACATCTCTAAAGCCTTCGATAGGGTTTGGCATGCAGCCTTGTTGAATAAACTTGCTGCATATTGGCTTCCTATAAAATTGTGGGGTAGGATAATCAGATTTTTCTCAAATAGATCGATACAAGTTGTGGTCGACGCTATAACATCTGATTGTTTTCGGTTGCAAGCAGGAGTACCTCAAGGATCCATTCTTTCACCAACCTTGTTTCTGTTGCAGACGAACGATCTTCTGTCATCTAAAGAGATCAAGATCTTCGGTTTTGCAGACGATTGTACCCTGGTTTCGTTTTTCAGGGGTCTGCGGCCGATGGCAGTTGCGGAAACTCAGCGCCTGATATGTCAACAAATTAATTACTCAAACTCTGACTTACAGAGCATATTTGAGTGGGGTCAGTTGAACCTTGTAAATCCAACGCGAGCAAGACGCAAGTAACTACGTTTCTAGAAAGATTCCCGCTGGAGAATCTCCTCTAATGATGCAAGGCCAACAAATTGCATCCAAAGATTCGATGCACCTTCTCAGAAAAATGGTAAGTCCAGGGTTTGCAAGCACGAACATGTATCAGCAATAGTTGAGTTGGCAACAGCTAAACTTAGTTCTCTTTTCAGAGCCAAACGATACTTCACGTCATCTCAGCAGTTGCTTCTATAGAAGGCGCAGATTCGACCTGCTTTGGAATATTGTACTCACGTATGGGTTAGATCTGCGTCCAAACATTCGTTGCAGGTGTTGGATAGTGTGCAAAAATGGACTGTGTGCCTCATCGACCACCCGGAGATCACCCGCGATCTCCAACCGCTGTCTCTCAGAAGACAAGTTGCTGATCTTTCTCTGTTTTACAGATACTTTCACAGAAGATGCTTCAAGAAGCTGAAAGGCCATTGTTCCAGGAAAATTCATGTTTTGCCGCAACACAAATTCTTTCGTTTACAGCACCGGTGAGCTGTGGAACTAGCTTCCGTCCAACATCTTCCCAACATCCTACAATTGGGCCGCTCTTCAAGAAGCGAGTAAACAGACACCTCAATTCTTCCCAGGCGCCCACTCATGTGATGTAAAATGTTCTCCTATTCCTAGTAAGCGCGCTTAAAAAAAACCTTTTGAATAGTAACCAGAAGAGAGCAGAACGTCTAGGGTTTCATCAAGTCAGCTTGAATATTCTTCGAAATACTTGACTTGACTTGGAATTGAGTTTTTTAGAAAATCAAAGATTTGTCTTGACTTTTGGTTTGCCACAAAACCTTGCCTCGATATCAAGTTTTATCAAGCTTCTTGAAGGATTGATACAGCATACAGTTTAGTTCACTTACTAATCGCTTGTTGCCGTACTTGTACAGGGGCAATAGAAGAATGTTATATCTCTGGTTATACAGAATTTTTCAATTGGCTACGACACACCGGGATCTCAAAACTTAGTACGTTCGATAAGTCAATTCGTTTTGCAGCGGAACAAGTACATATAAAAAGTTCCGCGAGAAAATTTGGTAAATTTGAAGAAAAAAGGAAGAAATCAACTAGCAGTCATTTCAGATATGTGAAAAACTCCTATATTCAACAACATAACCCAACAAAATATTGATATCGCCTACAATCTACGATAGATTTCATATAATATAGAATAGATTCGAATGAAATGATTCTTTCGAAGGTTTTTCGTATCATTTCTTGAAAACTCAATATTACTTGTAAAAGGATAGAAAACTGAAAGAAATTTATGTAGTGACGTTACGTAGCAGCCATAACTGTAAGTATAATAATCTACAATCCTACAAAAATCATTTATATTTTTCATTACTTTTTTTTAAGATATAACGACATTCCCTACCTTTTCCCTCTATTCAGTCTCATTCATTTAGAGGAAGTTTCCCATATAAGCAATTAACTTATCACGATTTCATCCAACAATATATCACGATTCATTCAACATTTCAGCAAGAATTATTGTGTTCGCAGCAGACATAAACAAAGCAACCTGACAGAAAATATATTCTTACCGAAAACTTTCGTTAATAATAATCATTACGAGCTTTGCGGAATGACGGAATGAACAGATCCTTCACATATTTCATCCAGCAGAACAGTGTATATTATATAGAATACAGAGAATATAAGGAGGCTTCTGCATGCTATCCTGCCATTTATTTTTCGATTTTCCAGTGTCCTGGAGGGTGATAATTATTTATTAACGGCTTCTTCTTAAATTGTTTTTTTTCCTGAATTCTGTTGAGTTATGATGAAATATCAAGGTACCCATCATTAAAAGTACTGAATGAATTATTTGTATTCGGATAGCAAAAACTATGAGAGAATTACTTGAAGTGATGAAGATTGATAGAGATAGTTTCTTCTATTGTTTTGCATAACCTCAGTTTTCGTGAATTAGAGCATAATCGACTCTCCCTGATGAACTTTCTCAAATATTCCAGAGTAGCAGCCAAAACTTCCATAGACCAAATGAGATAGATCAAATAAAAAGCCATGTGATTGTCTTGCACCTGAACTTGCCTTGAAGTACTTTCCATTATAAGATGGGACCTTCTGTTGTATTGTGTATTTGTAGTAACCTTTTCAAGTTCTTTAATGTGAGCTCTGATGTGATATAACCAATACTTCGTCGCTGAAACTATAGGAAAGGGAATAAAATATCTAAAATAGATCGGGTACCAATCTCGTTTTGATCTTAGCAACAATCATATTCAATGGTTTTCTTTGCAATCTTAGTCGTCTTCTAATGAATTTATTGGGACATTAGATCATTCGAATACCTTTTTTTGGATCTCATCCATATTATTAGTAATAGCTGGGATATAACAACATTTATAGATATGCCTAATTGGCCGTCATCCATATTTTGAGTGGTAACTGGGATAGTAAATCATTCATAGGCAGGCCTAATTGGCCCTCACCCATATTATGCGTGGTAGTTGGCCCTTTGAGGATTTTGGTAATATAATAAATTTTATTCAAGGAACAATATTCAACCCTCCGTGGAAAGCTAAACATATTTTCCTGAAAGAGGTGATTTTGTTATCCACCCTCCATAATCATCGTCAACCACAGCAGTGGTACAGCTCGGTCAGATTTCATGAATAGGAGGAAAAGACTGCAGTTTTGGTCTCATTCGACCTCGTAAGTGTTGCCTACCCATTCACAACATCAGGCCAGACTGTTACCTACTCATCTCAATCCGTTGGAGCGCTACGAAACATGTATAAGTTATTGCGCCCCCCAACGGACCGACACAGAGGCTAACTACCATCGTCACCGGAAAATCATGAAAACGAAGAGTAAACAGAAAATAATAAAAAACAAGTACTGTGTTTTAAGGAATTTTACTTAATAATTGCGATTCGTAACGCGTTTCACTACACCGTAGCTTCTTCAGACGAATAATTATGCAGAAAAATGTGAATGAGAATATAACTATAAATGTTCTTGAGTAATTAAAAGCTTATTGGTCGCCTCCTCCTAAGTGGTTATTTATGACAGGTATATCCAATAAAATTAAGGAATAGATTGCTCCCCGAAAAGATTCAATAGAGGTGAAGGGCTTAAATCGACTTGTTCATTGATGAGTCTACCTGAGTGTTTGTATTTATTCATTTCTAAAGTTTCCCAAAGATCTACCTTCCAATATTTATTATCTGTATGCAAAATTTCAAACTGTAGGTCGAAAGAATGATTATTTTCTAAGAGATGATTCGCGTAATTTGAATCTGATTTTTATTTGAAAAACTGCGTTTATGTTCCGATATTCTAATATTAAAATTTCTATGTGTTCTACCAATGTAGAAATTATCACAGTCATTGCAATTCAATCTATAAACACCTGATTTATTGTTTTTACAAACAATATTGATTTATTGTTTTTGTTGTTTTGAATTATAAATGTAAAAACAGAATTAATAGTCAATTTCAATACATTTCAAATAGTGACTAAGTTGTTGGGGTTAATATAAAATAATTTCATTTGCCAAGTTATGAAAACGAATGTAAAAATCAGTATTAAATGATATGAGTACACAGGTGTGGAATGATAGGCATCGTCTCCTCCCAAGAGTTGAGTATGAAAATAAAAACAAAAAGTCTTCCCACTGTAAATTTGAGTTCAAAAGAAATATACTGGGTGGGAAAACTAGAACGAAAAAGACCCAATGACTGCTGAAATATTCGTTTCTGGGCAAAAAGCCGAAACAGATCAATTTTTGTCTGAAGAAGGACATCTTTTAACACACAGGGCTGCACAAAACTCAGTTTTTTGATGAAAAGATAGGTCGAGTGACACCTCTCAGCAAAGCTTTTTTGGGTCTCAACACAAGTTTAATGATTTTTTAGTTCTGACATATTCGGAAGAAGATACTGGCTGGTCCGTCAAAAGAAGAGTTATTTTCAGTGATTGCAAAATCTGTCGATTTCGAATGAACATTCACCAAAATACTATTGCATCCCCCTAGATGAGGGTGTTAATTCCTTTCTGAATTGATCAGTTAGTTTGAGTACTCACTCATTAGAAACGTTTCAGAAATTCTAGAAGTTGAATATCTAAACAATTTTGCTTCATCTTCATTGTGATGAAGATACAGAGTGAATTAATACAGAACGATGCAGTGTTTGCGAGGTCTGCTGATTTTGGATGGAGATTCAGAACGCGTTTGTTTGTTTGGTTTTCAAATAATAGAGCTTATTCATAGAATTACCTACATGTTGGTTGTGTACAGAAAAATTGAAAAAATAATTGAATTTATTATACCTGATAAATTTTATAGGTCAACTCGGTATATATCGAACAAATGTTCTAGCCTACTTCCAAACACAAATACAAATTTTGCTCGAATCGTTCCCGGACATTACGTAGCACGATTACATTCGACTACAATCCGTTGTCGTAAATCCACCAAATGTGCTAGATCAGTTTCATGAATTTAACTCTTTAAGTGGCCCCATAAAAAATCCAATGGTGACAAGTGGGGAGAACATGGGGGCCATTCTGTAGGGTCTCTTCTCCCGATACATCGATCAGGAAATTATCGATCTAGATATTGTCGAACAGGATGTGCAAAATGCGGATTGGGGGCACCATCCTGATGAAACACTACATCTTCTTCTGAATAGCTAGGATTATTTTCCAACGCTATGGCCGGACTGATCTGTTCTTCAAGTAATTGGAGATACATTTCTTCCGTCAGATTTCCTGGTGATAAAAATGGCCCAATCAGACGATTCTAATAGATGCCAACCCAAATATTAAATTTTTCAGTATGTTAGGTATGTACTCCACGAAAGATTCTGGGATTTGAAACCGACCAGAACCAGCAGTTATGACGATTTAGAGTTCATTAAGAAAAAAGTGCATTCTTCCGAGAAGCAAATTCTTAGAGAGAGTGGGGATTGTTTGCGATTCGCTAACTTATTATTTCTCAGAATTACACTCTGCGGTCGAAGTCATCCTCATTCAATTCCTGGATCATCTTCATTTTATACGGATGGAATTTGTATTGTTTGAAAATTCGTCCAATAGTTCTTCGACTCACTCCAATTTCACTTTCCATTTTTCTTGTACTCAGTGTGGGATCGATCACGACTTGCCCAAGCAACACACTTTCCATTTCCTCATTTCGTATGGGACTTTGGACATGCTCTCTTTTTCTATTCTTCAGAGCCAGTTTCTCTAAATTTTTCCACCAACTCCAAAATATACTTGGCACGTCGTTATGGCGTCATTGAATATAGCAGCTACCCTATTTGCACAAGTATTATTGCTGAAAAAAATTTCAATAATTTTTCTCTTTCAGCTATTGAATAAACCATTATACTGATATGGATGCTACCCGTGAGCAGCTAGATAAACAAACAAGCTAATTTGAATTTTATTCATCAGATACAAATAATATGAAAAAAAAACAAAAACTGCCGCATTTGTTGTTGAAAGGGGTAGTGGAAACACCACTGCTTAAAGATATTCTTCCCCAAAATGCAACAGTATTTCGGTGAATGTTCTTTCGAAACCGACAGATCTTGCAATCACTGAAAATAACTCTTTTGACGAACCAGTCTGTATCTTCTTCCGACTATGTCACAACTCGAAAATTATTACATATTTGTATTGACAATCAAACGAGGTTTGCAATGAGGTATCACTCGACCTATCTTCCCCATTCAAAAAATTGAGTTTTCTGCACCCCTGCTTAGGGAATTGATGTAAAATAAAATCACCGTGTGTTAAAAGATGTCTTCCTTCAGATAAAAATTTACTTGTTTCTGCTTTTTGTCCAGAAACGAATAGTTTAGCAGTTATTGAATCTTTTTCGTTTTAGTTGCCCCACCCGGTATAAAATGTGTCGTGGGTAGATTTACACAATACATTATTCCCAACTGACAATAAAGTTCAATTAAATCGAAAATCGAGTAATATATGGATAATTCTTAACCTCCTTAACTTACTCATTTCGTTAGTATAATGCAATTAAAGCAAATCAAAACACATATCAATTACATCTTCAAAGCATCGAGTAAGCTATGTTTCGTATGACCAAAATTAATGAAGCACCAAATTAGACGCGTCAAATAGTCACCACTATAAGCAAATTACTGTTAGTATTTCAAACATGGAAACTCTGATTTGTGTGGGAAGTAGAGAACAACAGAACCGATTTACAGTGATATTGTCGCAATAATTACGAATAAAGCTATTGTCTACTTCGTTGAAGTTATGCCGGCAATGGGGCCTTTATACAAGCTTATATATAAAATAGGTTTCCGAATAATTGAGCTTGCCCGAATCATTTACATAACTGGGCTTTAGTTTCGATTCTTGAAATAACAATAGCGTAGCCATACATACAAATTCTGCGAAAAGGATTACTGAATGGATCTTATTCTGGGAGTATTTATACACATTAATACCCAATATTTATGGTTATCTCATAAGTCGTATCAGAATCTATAAGGCGACAATAATTCTTTAATTGAATTCCGTATTCATATGTTTTTTCTGCTAGTTTATTTCAGTTGATTCACTGATGTAAGTGTATCTACATACAAGGCAAAAAAGTAACGATTTTATAAAAATCTGCCTTATTTTCAAACAGTAAATAGGATGAAGTGAAGGTGAAAGAAATCGTATAGAGGGAAGCTCATATTTTTTCATGTTTGTTATATTTGTTGGTGTTACTAATTCTTCTGGTAAATAAACAATATAAAGAGAACAAGAGGTGGTATGAAAGCTAATGCTGAGCTATGTTAGCTACTCAGGATGTTGCTGAAAAATGTAAGATATTAGGGGTAACTACCTTTCAAATTAAATGTGCTTGTCTTCTCCATGTAATGCTCTATATTTTTCTTATGTACTGCCATTCGCGACACTGTCTCTTTTTCTTCGTTCTGTGTTGCCTTGAACACTACTATGTTATATCCTTTGACTATTGGTCTTCTTGCTCTTCATCACTAAGTCTACCATTTTCATTTCAATTTCCTTACGCAGAAAAAATTGTCTTTAATTTCAGTCAGGCTTTTACCTCATGTCAAAAGCTAATACCATTAACACGCAATCGAAACACTCCCCGCTTCCGCGGACATCTCAAGTAGTACGGTACACACATCCTCAGAACCTACGCGTATCTCATTTTACTCTGTAGATTCTCTCAAGTATTATTCATGATTTCCAGATCTAGTTTTAGGTCATATTTCATATTCAAATTCATTCAAGATGAACTTACTACATCTCAAGCATAGTATTCACTAAAAAAACAATATTCATCGACAAAAATCATTCAATACATACAAAGAAATAACGCTAACCATTCATTTTTATGTTATCTTTTCATAAAAACAAAAAATTAAAGAATCAGTTTCCTACAGCAAAATCTATGACTTCAGATGCTGATTTACATCCAATAACGAAACGTGAAATGGATGGCTAGATAGATATTAAATGACTGAGGGCTGCTTCGCAGCCCGGCCACTGCGACCCAGTGGTCTATTGTGGTACACTCTGTCCTTAATTTCATCCACGAGCGCCATCCTTCTCATAGAGGATTCGAGTTTCGTGGGCGAGAGCTCAATAAGCTCAGTCAGCTTCAGTTTGCAAGATCCAAGTTCGTCCATTCTGACTCTGTCCCCAACTGGCTACTAGCACATAACATGTTCCATTAAATCTTTATCTTCTTCACATAGCCTACATGAAAGATCCTCAATCAGTCCTTGCTTATTCAGGTATATCCTGAGGCGACAGTGCCCCTTAATATGGCAGTTAAAACTCTCAGTTCTAGCCTAGAGAGTTTGAGCCAGGCGGGTCTAAGACCTGAGAGACTCACCCAGTTTCCACGTACCTTCAGGTCTAGGCATAGTCTGTTTTCCATCCTTGCAGTCTCCAGGGAGATTCTGAGCTTATGCTCCGGTCCCATGAACTCCAGGCCAGTTCCTCAAGCGGCCAATGAGTCTGGCATCTCATTTTCCTGAATGCCCGAGCGACCAGGAACCCATATTAGACGAAGCCAGATCCGCTCTCTTAGTTTTGCAAAGGTAACGTACAGGTATCGGATGCCAATGCTTTCAGTGCTGCTTGGCTATCGGTGAGGATTTTAAATTGACCTATTTTTTAATTTCCCCACAAGCAAGATGTAAGCAGAGTAATCAATCGCGAATATCTCTTATTGAAAGACAGTCGCATGCCCACCAAGACAGATTGACCTTAGACAACAGCTCTAACACCTTTTCCTGTTTTTGAGCCATCCGTGTACCAACAGGGACCCTCAAGTAGACGTTCCTTGGAACTGGTCTATTCCTGTCTATCCGGAATGATGATCTGGAATGGCCTCTCTCTGTTGGTTTTAGGTGTTTTTATGTCAGATCTCATACTCAGCACTTTATTGTCATCGATTTCAGATTGTAAGGCGCTGGGCACGAAACCGCACCTACCCGCTTCATTTAGGAAAAGATGGTAGAAAATGTAGAAGGACATTCTAGCCACTTCTCGTATCACCAGATGAAAAGGGGCAAATCCCAATATCAGTTCCATGGCCGCAGTTGGTGTAGAGCGAAATGCTCCAGTAATGGCAACGTAGAGAGCTTGAGTTGGGATTGCTTCTTGAGAGTGCACTCCCACGAAGGAATGCAGCCATACGTAATACGAGGTCTAACCACCGTCATATATAGCCACTAAAGTTCCTTTGGGGCAAGACCTAACTTTTTTCCACAGGTAATTTGACATGCCCATAGGGAATGTCTAGCCTTGCGTACTGTGTGTTCCAGGTGCGAATTCCCCGTAAGTTTACTATTCAAGATAATCCCCAGATATTTTGCTTCCTTCAGAATCGGAATAAACCCCAAGGTCGGGGGGGGGGGGGATCAAATATCCTCCTTTTCCTGATGAATCGTACCATAAGGCTTTTGTAGGTATGTAGGCTAAGTTTCTCCCCCTCACAACACCCCTGAATTGCTGACATAGCATCCTGAAGTTCGTCGGAGACATCGCTGTCATCTCCGATGGCCACAATGACTATATCATCAGCGTATGCTTGTAAATAAATATTCAGGTATTGACAGAAGGTCACCAACTAGCAGAGACCACAACAGAGGGGATAGTACTTCCCCCTGAGGGCAGCCCCTGCCAGCCACAAAAGTGACTACTTCCCCTTTCAGGGAAGTGTTGATCAATCTGGCATTTAGCATGTTACTAATCATCGCTGTCATCTCCGACAGCCAGAATGACTATATCATCAGCGTATGCTTGTACATAAACATCCAGTTATTGACAAAAAGTCACCAGCTATCAGAGACCACAACAGAGGGGAGAGTATTTCTCCCTGAGAGCAGCCCACAAATGTGACTACTTCCCTTTTCAGGGAAGTGTTAATCACTCTGGCATTTAGCATATTACTGATCCATTCCGCAATTAAGTTTGATACTCCTCTGGCTCTCGCAGCTTCACACAGCGAGCTAGAGGGGGCCGCATTAAACGCACCTTGAATGTCTATGAAGGCTACAGCTGCAATCTCTTTGTGGTCCAGAGACTGAGAGATTCTCCCGACTGATTGCCAGATCAGTTGATTTACCTTTTGAAAGACATATTGATGTCTCAAAGGCCTCAGAGACAACACCTCGGCTCTGATGTATTCATCTAACACCTTCTCCAGGGTTTTCAAATTAAAAGACATAAGACTAATCGGTCTAAATGACCTAGCTTGTGAGTTTGATTTACCCACCTAAGGGATGTGAACAACCCTGACTCTTCGCCAGCTGGCCAAGACAACATTCCAGGCACGACTCGACCGGAAGAGCCTAATGAGGTATGGGAGAAAGACATTCACCCCCTGTTGTAACAAGGCCGTCATGATGCCATCCTCTCCTTCAGCTCCACGTGAAATGGATCACGGGCAGGAAGATAGTATCGAAACAACATCCGGCAGATTGGCACGTTTCGAGAATAGTTTGTTTTTTTACATCGAATTTTATAAATGTTTTGGACTCGTAGCCTCACATCAGGCACTCTGCAAGGTATCACTTATATGGTGCTAGGCACCGACAAGCAAGGTGCGTAATTTTCTTTTTTAAAAAAGAACTGTATGATTCTGTTGGCTCAATTAATTGTTAATGCTTAACATTTATATTCCTAGTGAAGGTAATTTTGAAACATTTTTATAATACGAAAAAAGGGAATTCTTCATGTAATTACTGTGAAATTTCTTCCTGAATCACATAGCAATCATCAAAATCATCAATTTTCTTAAGGAATTTTAAATTCAGCGTATAGCAGGAAGTTATAATGGCGAAAGCATGTCCCTATATCATTTATATGCAGGATGGTCCCACGAAAACTTAACACCTCGATTTTCCGGTTTAAAGATGAAAATCTTTTGCGATTTTTTCATCCCCCTAACTTCAATCACCTACTAGGGGTGAGCACAACTCCCTGATTTTAAATAGGGATGAGTGGTGTTTCGATACCTCTTTTTGAAGATCTCATCAAGAACTATCTATCCCTAAACCTTCGCTTCAAAATTTTCATCGTTAACGAAGTAGCAACTGTGACAGGCGGACTAGATAACTGAAGTTCTCTGATAGCAGACATGATTTCTGTTTTATTTTTAAAATCTCCAAATAAAATAAAGTCTCACCCACTTCAATGAATGCTTCCTTCACAACCGATCCATCTGCGAATGACTTCTTGTGTTTCGCCAATATATGAGATATTTTAAATGACGCGATCGTAGCAGCTTTTGATTGTTTGGCTGGTCTTGGGAACATGGTTGGTTCTTTTTTCAAACACGATATCAAACCACGTACTTTTTGTTTACTTAATTCACTCTGTGGCGGAAAATCCTTTTCATAGTTTTTAGAACGGTTTTATGATGCCTCTTTGAGTTACGATGCTTTGGTATTGCAACTGACGCACGACAAATAAGACAAATGCACTTCTCTTTCAAACTTCTTCCTTCCAATCCTTTTCTGAGATGATACGTTTCAGATTTCTTCGCTGCACTCATTTTGTACTATTCAATGATAATCCTTGTATCGACGTAGTAATACCTTCACGTTACAATTCAGAACTACTCCAATTCCTGCAGGCGCAACATTTATATCGGCGTGAATGAAAGTTAGGAATATACCCGTCAAACGCGTCGCCCAAAGTTTGTAGAAAAGCAGCAAGAATAAAAAACAAAGGCTTTTCTTTGACAAGTATCGCGCGTTCCTCTGATAAAGCCGCCTTTTGCCGCTAGCAGAGTGTTGTTTCATTACGTAATAAATTTTTGTAGTTTAGTTACCTATTTATTTAAAAATTTTTTCTTCTCGAAATCTACTCAAAAAGCATTCGCGATCGACCGTTTGAGCACCCCTGTTCTAGATCCGGTCAGGCGAGGATTAAAAGTAATATTTAACAAATCCGTACTAGCTTTTTGAACATCTTGTATACCCGGAATTGCGATGTCTTTATAGTTCCTATCCATGTGAACCAAAAGGGGGCCCCAAGTAGACGGCCTTGGTAATTTAACCTAACCCATTTCTCTTTACTGGAAATCTTAAGTCAGACCTCAGTCAGATCATGTTATTGGCTTCAATTTCAGACATACAGGAATCTGATCAAATGTGGACTATTTTGGGAAGGTTGATGCAATCCAGACCAACACTCTCCTCTTCCACTCCTGTAATCGCCAGGTGAACTGGACCAAATCCCAGTATGAATTCTATGGTTCTACTCAGTGTATAACCTTGCAGTGACGATAGTGTAAATTGTCCTGCAATTAGGTGAGCTTGAACTGGAATTGTATTTTGTAGCTGAATCGTTACCAAGCAATATATCAACTGGCATAAATACTCCACTCGAGATGTGCCAAACCCAATCAAATTTATGAATAAATTTTACTCAAAAGGATAATTTCGAAGTAATATTCAACAATACAATTTGTTTGAAGATCAGGTATATCAAGCATTGCGAAGTCTATAATATAGGTTGCTTGGTTTTAATTACACTCTCAGATATGTGGCCGATCATGTGAAACCAATTCAAGATTAAGATAATTCTTGTTTGATGACATCGGTTGTACCCGCTGCATCTCAGAAATCTAAATATGAAATGGCTAGGTCGAGATTAGATTTCAAACTGTAATTTCATCATCCATTTAGGCTGCGAGTTTGGGGAAGTGTGAAAGCGGTTGCATAATTAAGGAATTACATACATATTCGAGTTTATTTGTTATAGCAACGTTCTTAATTCAGGCTATTTCACTTAGCGGAAGTACAGAATTTGTAAGAAGTTAGTTGTTTATTCATCAACTTATCAACAAGTTATAACCGAGGTAAGTTGAGACTCTACGTACATTCCAAGAGATACATCTGTTTCCTTGCGTGTTCCGCACGAATTGTTGAGATTTGTAATTCCGAAAGTCATAAATTATTCGTGAACTTTTGCTTTGTGCTTTTCTGAATTAATAACTAGGGCTGAGAAGTCACGAGGCTGACAAAAAAATACAAGTTTTTATCAAAATCTTACTATATATATATCTAGATATCTAGATAGAATCCAAGAATTTCGATATCATTTTTTTAAGGAAAGATTTGTCAAAACCCATACGGAAGGTTCAATTTCATTTTCACATTACTATTTTGGGTTATTTTAATTTGTGCTTCCTAATGAAAGTCTTTTTCATGAAGTGTAACGTGCAGAAATGCACTTTACACGTTGCCTCTATCGCTTCTTCAATTTTTTGTTACGCTCAAACTATACCACGATCACACCTTCGATTACGTTATCCTTTCCCTTTCCATAGTTTCCCTAATATTCTATAATATTATATCCCTTCCAATGCCTGATGCTTCTGTCTTGTTCATTTCCTTATATATTAAACACCTTTCCGCGGCTCTACCAGTTTGTGAATGAAGAATAATAATCACTTTGACAAACCCCTTAGAGTGTGTATCCACGTCTTTCCTCTTTGATTCTTCTAAATTAACTAAATGGTATCAGGATAGGTACAAAGGCCATAGAGAATCCCTTCTATATATCCTTATAAATACATAATAACCTGCTGGCTAATGTTTTCAAAAGGTGTCAATAATAACTGTTATCTTGCTGAAGGATTCCTGAGGACAAAGATTCGCCTTGGTCACTAAATATACATCTTCCCCGTATTGCTGAATTAGCTTCTTTTGATGTCAAAAACTTATTTCCATGACGCGAGACCCAATCGGTATCGTTAAAACAGTTTGGAACTTAATAACGTGAACCCTTCCATTTAACACGAAATATTGGTGTTAATGAATATGGATGTTAAACGAAATTACTTTTTTTCTAGTATTTATTTCACATTTCGAGCTGTGGTTTTATTATAAGGAAATCTGCTCAGCCCTCTATTAGCAGAAATATTCATTGATAACTTAGGAACTACAATACATAGCAATCTTTTACAAATAAAATACCTAACCGATCAGTTGAACAAAACGATTCTATAAATTTTTTAGGATTTAACAATCACCAAAGTGAATAATAGACCCGATTTCTTCATCTTTAGAGAATTAGCGTATACAGACATCCGAATTCATAATACGTCCTTTCATCATGTTCAACATGAAATGGCAGCTTTCTGTAATAGGTCGGGTTTCAATCAGTCAAATTCTTTTTGTTGAATACAAAAGTTTAATAAATGTAAACACTTACATTAATTTCCACACTATACTAATTTTCCTCACAGAAGAATATGTATATTTGTAAGTAGTGGTTATGACAACTAAACTGAACTTGACAATAGAATGAATGTTGGAAGAATGAGAACTGAATGAATGAGTCTAAGCGAATCTTTTGAATCAATGTAACTGTGGTATATATATATATATATATATATATATATATATATATATATATATATATATATATATATATATATATATAATATATATGCCACTTACTGAATTGACCTGGAAGAAGTATCTTTTATAGACATATGGTTCTCGAAAAGTGTGGGGTCAACAGGCGCCACATAATTCATGGTTGAGTTGACAAGAATTCTAAAGAATTCTCTAGTTTTGGAAAGTTCTGGATTTTATGTTATGCTACGTTATATGATAACTCGGACAAATTTTATGAAAGAAAGATTCCTTTTCATTACATAGGCGATATAAATGTTAATTAAAGAAACACCTCATATAAATATATTGATAATTCGAATTAAAACTGTTTGACTTTTGACTGACGTGTCAAAGATAGGTACTCAGCAATATTTGTTGTAACAGTGAATTCGCAGTTTCTATAGCCATGAATATGCTACTGGCCCATTCAAAAAGAATCCATTTTCAAGTTTCGTTTCCTCAAAATCTAGTTGGCAGAGTTCATTGATTCTTTTTTATCTGATCATTTAGGCTAACTTCTTGTTTGTATCATGTGGTTATTGTTGAGTTCAACAGTTCGTTTGCCTGAAAATCAAGTACGTTGGCTCCTTTGGACAAACTTAGGTAGCTTCTCAATGTATAGTTGATGGTAAATGAAGTCTTAGGCAGGTAACACAGCTACGCGCGCGTGACGGTTTTTGTTTTAAATTTGATTTCACTCGAAGTTTCATCTGTAGTTACTACAAAAATATGCTCAAATATTAGAACACGAAAAATTTATATTTTTTTCATGAATCCTTTTCTTTTAGCCTAACAACGTAGATTACAATAAATTCAATAGTGTCTGCTATGTCTAATAAAATCTGTGAAGCTATTTCGCTTTATTATTTTATAACGGAAAAGTTCCGAAGAATCTTACAAAGTTCCTTGGACTAAAGTAGATATCAAACTGAAATTTCATAATTTATTCAATATGGTAGTTTGCGAAAGTGCAATAATGGTTAAATAATTGATGCATCGATACCTGATCGACTTTATTTGTCTAAAAGAGATTCTTGGTTCAGTCTTTCGCACTGAGTAGAATTTGCAAGAAGTTAGTTGTTTATTCATTCACTTTTCAACAAGTTATAGCCAGAGTGAGTCATGGCTGTGAACTGACAATATTCGCCAACCTCGTCGATATTTTTAACTTGGAAAATCATAAATTATTCGATGATTTTATTATGAACTCTTTGTGAATAAAATTTCCTTACTCACATGAGAATTTTATTGAAGGTATGACAGGACTTCTTGCGTTCTATTTACACCGTTAGGTCCATTACCAATTTTTGAAATATTTCTGGATTTCAGGCATTTCACGCATTTTGTCCGTTCAAGTAGAGATTCCTTTATGTACGAAAATTGAAAATTACCAGAAATCGATGAAATAAGGTGGCCTTCGCGGAATCCTGATCTGAATTCAATTGAACTCATATTGGATTCCATTAATGAGATGATGAATTAATCAATTTGCAACAAAACTTGCAACTGTAACAATATTAAAAATACACAGAACCAAATTTGGAAGAAAAATAGAAAAAAATTGAAAATTGTTTTCTCACAGGGTTTTTCTTCGACCTCAGTAGCTTTTATTACCGCCTCTTGCCCTGATACAAGCCTGAATCCGTCTATCCATGCTTTGGATTAGGTTATCGACCTCCTCTGGGGTGATATTCTGCCACTCTTCTGTGGCGGCTTGGATGTGCTGTTGTGGGGTTCTTGGATTATCCTGGCGCGATCAAATTTTCCTTTTGAGATCATCCCATAAATGTTCAATAGGATTTAGGTCTGGAGAGCAAGCTGTTCAGTCCAAAATAGCGATTCCCTCTGTTTCAAGATAATGTCACGCGAGGTTGCTGGTATGAAGTATATATCTTGCATAAAAGTGGAATTCTCGTATTAATCTATCCTCTTGCCCTGATACAAGCCTGAATCCGTCTAGGCTTGTTTTGGATTAGGTTTTCGACCTCCTCTTGGGTGATATTCTGCCACTCTTCTGTGGCGGCTTGGATGAGCTGTTGTGGGGTTCTTGAATTATCCTGGCACGATCTTATTTCCCTATTTTGAGATTATTCTATAATTGTTCAATAGGATTTAGGGCTGGAGAGCAAGCTGGCCAGTCCAAAATGGCGATTCCTTCTTTTTCGAGATAATGTCTCGCGAGATTGCTGGTATACGGAGGAGCATTATCTTTGATAAAAGTGAAATTTTCCTCGCCGGAGTCTCACTATGGGCTCCAGCACTTGGTCCTCGTCATTTCTTCTAGCCATTATACTCGCAGGAAACGAAATCAAATCTGTTTTGTCTCCCAGCATAATGTGACCCCAAAACATTCCCTCTTCGTATTTCGGAATTTGTCTTGCTGCTCGGTGTCTAGCTTGTCTTTCACGAACCCTTAAAATCTGAATTCGGCCGTGATCTGATCGAACACCAATTTTGGTCTTATGAGAAAAAAGAACATTTCGCCAATTCTCAATATTCCAATTTTGGTGCTCGAAACACCAATTAAGTCTGTTAATTCTTTGTTGTCTGGTTACTCTGGAACTCTTAAGGCCTTCTACTGTATGAACCCCTTGAACAAATTCTTTGACGTATCGTTTCTACTAATACACTAATGACTGTTGCTTCCAGAAATTGCATTTGGAGTATGGTGTGCGACGCACTAGGGTCTCTTCTTACAATTTGACACAAAAAGCGGTCTTGTTCGTCAGAAGTGATCTTCCTACGACTTCTTCTAGGCCTATTTTGTAGAGGTTGTAGCTTCTCGTGTCGGGCGTAGGTTTTTGAAATCATTTCCAGTGATACCCCCATTGTGGCAGCTATATCCCTCTATGTCACCCTTTCTTCAACGAGAGCAATTATTTGACCTCTCTGCACATCGGACAATCCAACGTTCGGCATTTTCAATTATGTTTATAGGCTTTTTTCAATTTTAAAATTCACAGTTTCAAATTTCAGACGACTGAGTACTATATCCCGAGCATGTGGTGATAATTCAACATTTCTTATCATATTATCCAGTGTTTTCATAACAAAAAACTTCATTCTTCACAAGTAATCAAAGACCCATGGTTAAAAAGAATCAATAATGTAAAATACCGAGTGATTTCATATAAATTTGGTTGTGTGTATTATTGTTCGCGAGTAATTCAGTAGGACGAGGGTGTGTCTTTAGTTCGGATGTGAAAAGTGTCTGACGAGAAGAATATCGCTAATGATTGGTCACAGACAAGAAATTGAACAGAAAAAAGTAAAAGTTATGAAGAAATAATGCTTCAACATCATTCTCCGACTAGAGTTGCACACTCAAGCCGACAATTAGCTTTATAATATCAGATTAATTGGCTGTTTTTCATTATTTGAAGATGATTATCTTGTTAGCACTAGTTATTCAGAAAGGTATTTAAGTTTCTTGGTTTATTTGTTGTGAAATCCTCGAGGAACTTTGTGGCCAAACAATTCGAATTTAAATACTTCCACAACTGTATACGCAGAAGACTCTAATTAAGGGCTATATAATTAACGACGATAATTGTAATTCGTCAGTTAAGTGTATGCAGATTGATGATTTAAAGATTATTAAATATACTTGGAGCAGTTCAAAATTTTTAGGATACCATGTTTATCGTTTTAATTCATCCATTCCCATGCAAGAGGGGAGTAACATATAAAATTTGATCCCAGTCGCTTTTATTCACAATTATTGGCAGGAGGCGATGCTTGTCAGTCGACTGCTGTGGCTGTCTAAGATGACTTAATGTGTGTATTCACTCGCTTCTTGAAAAGGGCCTTATAATAAGTTATCGGAAAGATGTTAGATAGTTGTGAGTTCCACAGCACACTATCCCTGTGAATAAAAAAAACATTCATGTAGTAAGGTACGTGTCGTAGTTTGTTGGACGTTCCGTTGATGGGAGTTTGACCCAAGCCTGGTTTTTCTTTGGAACTGGGTTCCTTGCGGAACCGAGTCTTTCAGTTCTTCAGAGCATTCATCATGGAAGTATCTGTAAGAAAAAGAAAGATCAACAACCTTCTGCCTTTGAATGTTTGGGGGCGAAGCTCAACACATCTAACCGGTTGCACTTATGCTTTGAAAAAAGCATTAGCTGCGATGACATGAAGAACTGCTTAGTCCTGAAAGGGCAACTGAGTTTAGTAGAAGCAGATTTGGTAATGGCTGACACATGATCATGACAGCAAACTCCGGTGTTGACTGTGATGCCGAGTAGATGCATGGTCGTTTCTCAGGAAATTCAATGTCCTTGCATGATTAAAGTATGTTCTCCAGCAGTGACTTTTCTGGAGAACGTTATTGGTTGCGTCTTGTTCGCATTAAAATTGACTAGCCTTGATCAGCCACATTCTGATATCTTTTCCAAGTTTGAATTCAGTGACATGCTCTATTGGTATCTCTGTCAATGTAACTCATCAGCAGTAAATGAATGCTGATTGCAAAATGAGGACACCCGAGTATAGTTGTCCGTTAACAAACATTCTGTTCTCGGCGGAGTAGAGCAGATCATTAATCTGTAGCTGAAAAAGAATTGGCGAAAGCATTGAGCCCTGAAGTGCCCCTGGAAGAGAAAGCTGGCATCGGTTCTTGCCATGGTTTTTAATTGTCGGTGTTCACATATGCGTAATGTGTTCAAGAAAGTCACCAGTTGATCGTTATCTACGGAAAACGTACTGTGAATCGCTCATGAATCCCTTTTATGAGCCCATCTGTCAGATTTCTTTCATGACTTTCGACATAATGGACAATAATGCGATTGGACGGGAATTTAAGGTTAGGTACTTCTGTCATTTTTTATGAATTGGTTGTACTCTGGCAACCACACTCGTACTCTCGTACGAGAACTGAAATAAACGATTATGAACAGGTACTAACTGTTGAGCACATTTCTTCAGACCCACTGCTTACAATTTAGTTGTTAAAGAACTCGCCTCACCATACGCACTCTGAAGTTCACTTCACACATAATCGATTGACCATGTAGGATGCTTAGAATCTCGAAATATCAATTACTGTGAAACAAGTTTGGAGGATAGCCCCAGCTTGTTTTCATTTTATACTCATCTGATGAAGTTTCAGTGTTGTCGAAACGCGTTTTAAATATAGTCAATAAGTGTAAATCATGTTTTCTTTGATTTATCATTGGGTATATACATTTTAACACCCTCTTTGTTTTTTCTGTCTACTTAACAGAATTATTCGTACACAAACAAGAATGATGAGTACAGCTTTCTTTAATTGACATATCCAACCACGGATCCAAATAACAAAATTTAATGTATAAGAAAATACTTATCCTTTCAGTCGTAATTCTCGAAATCATAAAGATATTTAAATTTCCTGTTTAACGACCGAAAAGTTCTTTTTAAACTATATATTCTCACATAACTTTTGTAAGCATAGTTCAAGAATATAAATAAGATCTTGACAACTCACCATAAAACCTCTGTTTTTGACATCGCACGCAAATTTCAGTGATAACGCATAAGTTGACGCTGCTGATCCATAAAAATATTTTATAATGTGATTTTATACCAGAATAACGATGTTATTATAGGTGAACTCCTAAGGGTTTAATTTCAGCATTGTAAAATAGCACGAAGAAAAATTGCCTACATTCACGGAACAAACATTTGTTTCAAGACGTGAATGTGTTGTTAGTTTCGGGATGTGCGTGATGGCGTGGTTCAATGTTTATTTAATGGTTGCCTAGATAACATCGATACACCCTAAAATGATTTGCACAGTTGAGAAGATCACGAGACTATAACATGACTGAAATGTTAAGCTTTATGATTATGATCTATAATTCAAAACGTTTGTGGAAGCAAATCCTGTATCAAAAATACGTTTATTTTTTACAACTCAATTTTCGATCCGGACGTTTTTTATAAATGTTAAATTATTTTATAACATCATTAGAATAGAGGATACAATGACGCAGTCTGTTTTCCCAAATAGTCCCAGAGGCTCAAATATCTCTGGTACAACGAACAAAATTGGAAATTCAAATTTTCTGAGAAGTTCAGACATGTTGAACAATTATTTGCCTAGTAGTCCATCAGCACTGGGTAATGCATGAAAACAATCAAAATGAAAATGGAATTAATTAAAAATGAGATAAAACTGATAATGAAACATGTAAAACTTCGGAAAAAGTCTACAAAAATGTGTTAATAACAAATGTTTCACCCCTGGTATGAATAACTGCATGACACCTAAGATTCGTACTCAAAATCAATGACTTTATATCATTCTGATACATTTCGTTTCAAAGTTTGATCAGTACGTTACGAATTTCATTCACAGCTGGCTGGTGTTACTGGCTTCTTCATCTTCTATTGAGAATGTGTAAAACATATTGAAGTCTAGATTCCGTACAAGCAACTCCCTTGAAATAGTTTCGTTCTCTAAAAGGAAGTTCCTAACGATATGAGCTTGGTAAGGTCTGGCGTTATCATCCATAAACTAGAAGTTTTCACTCATGTTTGCTGCAAATGCTAACATATTATCTCCTGAAATGTTTATAACGCACCTCTGAGCATTCACGGTTCCATTATTAACGATAACTAGATCAGTGCGGATTTTCTAAGAAATTCCTTCCCACACCATTATTGAACCTCTACCAAAACCATTGGTAGGTTAAGAGTTGAACTGGACATATCTCCCATTTCGAGGTCTGTTCACTAGAGGACGTCAATAGCAATGAGAACGACTGACTCTGGCTCTTTAAAATGCTGCGATTAAAGCTGGGCCTCGAACAGCGACACAAGGTCCGTTGTCTCTGCGAGGAACTTCTCAAATACCGGTCATGGATCACCGTTGTTGCCTGAGGTCATCTTGTTCAGATCTTTTTTCATTACTTCCAATCTTCCTGGAATTGCAGATCATTCGGGATGCAGTTAAGTGTGGCACCCTAAACCTTTGTCCCATTTTTGTATGAGTCAAGTCATCTAACACCACTGCTTTAGCACACTCTACCGGCGTCAAATTCAGTGATTTGTGCTGCATTAATACCGAAAATCAAAATTTTCAAGGAGTTACTTTACTCGCCAAAAATTGCTCAACAGCAGCTCTTATTAAGGAGTTACATGGGTTTCCTTGGGCAAAAAACGGCCTTTTTTCAATAATTTTTTTTACATATAAAAAATGAAATATTTTAATGAAATTTTTTTTCGTTTAAAAGATACATATTTAATAAACGTTTTGTGAAATTTTCAAAACAAAAAATCAAAATAGCGGTCATTACGACGCCATTTCCGGCAGTCCCTCAGAAAAAAGGTGCCTTCGCGTTGTCAGCAGAACTTCTTTCAGGATCATCTGAAATTAAAATAAAAAATACGTGTTGCAGTAAAGACAATAAACTAGGTATTGGACGAAGGAAAAAAAAATGAAAATTGGATTTTTGGCAGCCGTTTTTATAAAAAATGCAAATTTCGATGAAAATTTCTCGACTTTTTTTTTTAAATAGTTGTAATTAAAAGAAAAATCCTTCGTTCAAGACCTTGTAAATGATATCTCGAAGACCTGTGTAAAATTTTATCAAGATCGGTTGAGTAGTTCGCGAGAAATCTTGACAACCGACTTTGAAAACATAGTTTTGAGAAAAACGCGTTTAAAGTTTTGAGAGACAATAAAAGTGGGAAAAATTTTTTTTTTCTAACTAACATTGAATCGTCGATTCCTGGGCCATAAAGTAGAGAACCTGCTGCAGCTGCAATGTCCAGGGCATCCTTTTGCTCCAGTCTATGACGAATCCTGGCTTCACGAGTCTGGCTGGTAGATTTCTTTTCGGCTCCGGTCACCCAGTTCTCATCCATGTTTCGGGCATATTCAAGGGAATTTGGACCAAGTTTTAGGTCCATACCGTGCATAATTAATGATAATGCTGATATCCCTTCATTGAAAACACAAGCAGCGATTAATGCAGCATTTTGAACGATTATCGACCCGGCTGGAAGTATTTTGGGAGTAATTTTCCAAATCAACTGATTGAAACTTTCATTGTTATTTTGTGTAAATCCTCCAACACACCGATCCAGAAGCTCATCCTTACTCAGGTCTTCATAAATTGGTTTCATTGCAGTCAAAACATCATCTGGTAATGGAGTATATTGGTGTTTGAACGATGAGAGAGTACCTGATGCTGACTCTCGCTGCCAGGTGCACCACGTGTCTGGATCTTCAGGGCAATTTTGATGCTGCGGGTTTTTGTCAGTAGAACTGTAGTGGTAGTAAGTTGCCCATATCGCATCCCTCATTTTATCAGTTGAATCACTGTTTCTTCTTATCGCTAAGCCGTAATATGCAGTTAATTTGTCAATCAATTTACTAGTCCATTTACCTTTACCAGAAAGAATTTTTTTTTGAGTTTTTTTGCCATTGACTATTTTTTGCTCAACAGTTCTTCTTCACTAAATCACGCAACCGGGATCCCATCCTCTTCTGTACGTGGCCAACGCATTCTTTCTTGTTGACAACAAAATTTTCACCTTAAGGTTTGGCTTTGAGAATACCAGAGTATGTTTTAGAATCTCCATCTCCTATATAATTTACGTACCTCAAGCCATGTTTTACAATAGAACGTTTAAATATTTCAATAATTGAAGATACTTCCATGTTTCCAGATGCTCCAGTGTGATTGGTGGTACATTGTTCATTTTTGATGTGTTCTTCTTTCCACTCTTCAAATTCTGCCGTATCTAACTTTTTTTCCAAGACTCAAATAGTTTACAGTATGAACATTTAACAATGACATCCAAGACTTTTCCTGAGTGATATCCGATTAGAGAACTAACACCATAAAGTGATGCAAAACCACGCTTTTTCCACGTCCCATCACCGGAGACAGTCACATCTGTCGTATCTTCCATGTTGTTTGCTAAACATGTCAATTGCTTTTCCTCTGTAGCAGCAGAGGAGAACAGTTTCTCAGTAACTATGGTAATACATTCATTTATTTTATTAATATGAAAGTCGCATGTTGATTAATTCAAAAAAAAGCTGCTTAGATCCATCAAACCGCAAATCTTCTTGCATCCAGCAAGACCCAAACCCAATACTCGCATAACAAAAATGAACCGCCGATTTAGTTCATACATTCTGCCAATTTGTTGTCATGATAAAATATATTTTGGCATACATCGTTCACATTCTACCACAAGTTTAAATCCCAGACCGAATTTGGAGCATTGTATAAAATTTACTTTTCCATTACAAAATTTTTCTTCACCTCCACTTTCAATAATGTTTGAACACCGTACAAAACACGAAAGTGTAGAAAAAACCAGAGCAAAGTCAATGATCGAATATTGTAGCGTGGCTTCCTCTGGCACGTGCTGTTTGTCATCGCCTTTTAATTTTTTTGCCGACGTAGTCCTGAAAGAATTATCATCTACCTCAGGATTTTTTGGATTAAAGGATTGTTTCCTCTTCTTAAGTCTATCTTTTCTACGAACACCATCCGTTATCTGGGTTCTAGACACTTTAAACGGCATTTCTTATCGAATGAAATTCACAACAAACACTTATAAACTCAAAATGATTTTCGTAGTTTAACGAGAAATCACCAAATGAAATATTTTCCAGTAGTTTACCTTATTATAAAAAAAAAGGACAATAATTACGGCTAACAATAGATGAGCTGCAGCTGCGCTATACCTATTGCGCCCTCAGCATATACCTGACCTCAAGCGTCCACCTTTTCAAGGCTGTATCTCCGAAACTATTAGTCGGATCAACTTGAAATTTAGGACAATATTCTAGAGATGTTATAGAATTTAATGAGACAAAAAAAAAGTTTTCGATTTTTTGAAACCGTGAAACCCATGTAACCCCTTAATATGTGGTGGTTTCTTGCAAAATCTCAATTTATTTCTTTCATTTTACTTCTCATGAGAGGAACAGGTGCGCCTAGAAAAAAATTGAGATTTTTTGGCATATATCTGGACATATCCAAAAAAAACTATGTGTTAATGATTAGTTGCCTATCAAGCAAGGAAATTTAGAGTATTGAAATTGTGCGTTAGTTCCTAGGAGTAGTGAACCACAAGAGAACGTACACTAGAAAATGATTTGGTCGATCTTTAAACAAAACCAAGTAGCTTGTTTACTCATGCAAACTTCTCAAAACGGTTGAATAGAAGCCCTTATTGACCGTTTCACTTTGCGGAACGAGTTCATGATGAACCACATCACGAATATCGAAGAAAACAATCAGCATCGTATTGGTTTTTGAACGACTTTGGCGAGGTTTTCTCGATTTAGCTCATTTTTACACACCCATTCCAATGATTGTTGACTCGCTAGTGTCTCGTATCTATGGACCCATGTCTCGTCACCAGGTACAATCCGTCCCATGAACGTGGGATCAGGATTCGCACGATCCAGCATGTCTGCATCCGGTACTGTTCTCGATGAAAATTGAGCTCTATCGGGAAGAGTCGAGCGGCGACACGCCGCATGCCTATTGGTTCACCAAAATCAAACGAGCGGTCGCACGAGAGATTTTGAGATCACGAGCCATTTCTCTAATATTGGCATGATGATTTTTGAGAACCATTTAATTGATTTTTTTGACGTTTCAAATCTTCGAGAATCTCCCGACCGTCTTTAAAGGCTCTGTACTATTCGTAGACTTGGATTTTCGATGGAACAGTGTCTCCATAAGCCTTTTCCAGCATTCGAAACGATTCAGCATACGGAATTTTGTTCAAAACAGAAAATTTGAGGCGAACTCTTTGTTCAATATTCATTTCCATTGTAAAATTCGCAGAGTAATACTGCGATCGACTGGTTTCAACAGCTGTCGTAAACAAACTAGTTGACATGTTTAGCATAGTCATTAAGGACAGTCCTACCAACTTAGAAAACTTAAAAATACTCATCGCAGGCAATTCAAATGAGAATTTCCGGATACTTTTTTGTCGCAGAGTACGGTGCTGTGGAAGTGGTACATATCCACTTAAGTTAGATCTCCCAGTTTTTTTTCCTTACAGCATACATATTGCAATAAAAACGAATATATCGGCATACGTATTCGTCAAAAGAGATGAAAAATTTTCGTAGGTGAAGAGTGCAATTTTGAATCATGATTCTATAAGCTTGTTTTTTAATCATTGCAAAAACGCTAGTACAAGAACATCTCCATCTATATTTTGGTGTTTACCACTGGGAATGTCAATTTCAGCGTCATTTAACAATTGAATTTCTAATAAATTATAAACGTTCATTACATCTTCGTCACCAGAGTTCTATCTCGTTCAGTGGAGGTTGTAATACTAGTCAATACTGACTACTGTTTGGAAGCGGTTCATCATCCTCTTGTAGAACATTCAGAACTTCGTTTAGCATCAAAGCGCTGAATATTAGGCATCTAGACCTGCAGCAGCTCTTGCAAATGTCCAGTTTCATAGTCGCATATCAGTGATTTGTGGACTCTAGGCTTGGTACTATAGATTTAAGTTCCTGTGTCTATAATAGTTCTGGTACCATCTGTGAGGAAGATAGGTGTGACTTAAAGATGACAGCAGCTTGCTAGTTACAATTGTTACTTCAAAGTGTCGATGTCGACTTATTAATTTTGGCATGGTGTTTGATATTATTGCAGAGTTCAGCTTAAGCTGTTGTTCCACTTATCTCTGAAATTCAGACACAAGTGCGTCCATAAAACTGAATAACTTATCTAATTAACAATCGAACACAAAAAAAGAAACTAAAACACCAAAGAACAAAGATAGACAAAATATATGGTTGATATGAAAAACCATCAATACTCGATTGACAATCATCCACTTCGCTCAGTTACTTCACATGTAAATCTAGGAGTAACCGTTACTTCAAACCTTACGTGGTCGGAACATGTCCTAAGGGTTTCTAAACGTGCTGATTCTTTAATTTATCTCATTCGTAGATCGTTCGTTAAGTTGTCCTTCTCTAGTTCGGTTACACTTCATAAGACTTATGTGCGTCCTATTTTGGAGTATGCAGGCTCGGTTTGGTGCCCGGTTCTCGCTCGGGATAAAAGCATGCTTGAGGGTGTTCAGCGCCGTGCTACACGTATGACTTTTGGAGCCGTTCGTCCCTCATATAATGAAAGATTGGCTAGAGCTGGTCTCATAACCTTCGAGCAGCGAAGACATCGCAGAGATCTAATCTTGTGCTATCGTATAATTAAACACAATTACGCCAACCTGAGATGATTGTTTAGTTTGAGTGCTGATACTCGTTTGCCTGGTCATCATCTGAAGCTGAAAAAAAAAGAAAAATTTTCGTCCAGACAAATACAGTATTTTCTTGTGAATAGGGTGTTCGTCTATTGGAACAGGTTTTCTAGTGATGTGGTGGACTCAAATTCGGTTAATGAATTCAAAAATAAATTGGACTTTTTTTTGTTTAATTAGATTTCGTTTTTGACATAAGTGGATTTAGTTATTATATATGTGTGCATATTTGATTATGGCTAAGCTGTGCTTGCAATACTATAGAAATTATTGTTTTGTTATTAGCCTTCTAAAGGACTTGTCCTCAGCCTTGAATTACTTCAATAATAATAACAATAATAATAAGCGGGACATAGTGGTGTATGATAAGGAAGACAGAACAGCAATGCTGGTGGATGTCGCCATACCGAATAATAACAACGTGCTGAATAAGTTCCAGGAGAAAAAGTCCAAATACATTGACCTTGCTATTGAGATCAAGCAGCTGTGGCACCTCGATAAAATAGATATTGTTCCTGTCATCGTATCCTCGACTGGGTTAATACCCAAAACTTTGCATGATAGTCTTAAGAAATTAGAATTGCATAAGAATACCTATATAGAAATGCAAAAAGCTGTAATTCTTAATACATGTAGGATACTTAGGAAATTTATGTCAAGTATATTGTAATCGAGTCTATTCCCTTTGATTGCTGAATCTGGGAAAGGTAAATTATATCCAGCTAACAGCTGAGATAGTGCATAAGTCTACGATAATAAATAGCCTAACATAACATGTATGCTACCTAAGAGCGATAGAACACAGGATCCGCCCCAATATAGGCCAATAACTTGCCTGCCAACACTCTACAAAATACTCACCTCATGCATATCTAATCGAATCTACCAACACCTTGACGACAACAATATATTAGTAGAGGAGCAGAAAGGATGCAGAACGAAGCACCACGGGTGCAAGGAACAACTCATCATCGATTCTGTGATAATGAAACAGGCACACGTAGGGCATCGGAATGTTCATTCGGCTTTTCTAGATTATCTGAAGGCATTCGATAGTACCGCCCATTCTTGGTTTGTTGAAGTATTGCAGATATACAAAATTCTTCTAGCCCTGGTAGAGTTCTTGAAGACAACAATGACACACTGGCGCACGTCTGATCAGGTCATCATGAACAATACATCAATTAAACCCGACGAGATACCCATACGTCGTGGAATTTTTCAAGGAGACTCTTTGAGTCCACTATGGTTCTGTTTAGCTATGAACCCATTGTCCTCAATGCTCAATAGAACAGAATACGGATTTAGGATAAAAGCAGAAAGGAATTATCATACAATCTCCCACCTGCTGTATATGGATGACATCAAATTATATGCTTCGAACAAGAAGCAATTGGATGATTTGCTGAAAACTGTCAGTGAGTTCTCGACAGATGTTCATATGAAATTCGGGATTGAAAAATGTAAGACCCTGAACATTCAAAGAGGGAAAGTCATAGATGGTGAAACACAACTTCCAAACGGTGATATAATACAGTGCATGAGAGATGGCGAAACATACAAATATCTGGGATACCAACAAGCCAGATTGCTAGACCAAAAACAATCAAAGGAGAATATTCGTGGTGTATGATAAGAGAGCCAGAACAGCAATGCTGGTGGATGTCGCCATACCGAATAATAACAACGTGCTGAATAAGTTCCAGGAGAAAAAGTCCAAATACACTGACCTTGCTATTGAGATCAAGCAGATGTGGCACCTCGAGAAAATAGATATTGTTCCTGTCATCGTATCCTCGACTGGGTTAATACCCAAAACTTTGCATGATAGCCTTAAGAAATTAGAATTGCATAAGAATACCTATATAGAAATGGAAAAAGCTGTAATTCTTAACACATGTAGGATAGTTAGGAAATTTATGTCAAGTATCTTGTAATCGAGCCTATTCCCTTTGATTGCTTAATCTGGGAAAGGTAAATTATATCCAGCTACTAGCTGAGATAGTGCATAAGTCCACAATAATAAATAATAATAATAACCTACACAAATTATGCCTGTAGTTCAAATAGTTTTGCTGTGAAGCACCTTTTGAAGGACAATGATGTATCACAGCCATGGAAAACTCTCAAATACATATTTAAAATTTTGGCAGAGACATACTTAAAACAATTCTAAAATTTAGTAGTTTTGTGTAAAGGAATAGATAAAGGATGGCCATGCCTGACATTTGCACTGTGACACTGGTTTCTTCTCACGATCATCTCACTCGAGTGGGAAGGCTCAGAGAACTTCAAGTCCTTAAAGAAAATCAAAGCATACTGTTAAAGAAACACATATTCACACCTCAATAACCCAATAGTAATATAGTGGGGTGTTACATGTTCGCGATGCCCAATATCATAAGAGGAACGCCAGTTTCGGTTTTGAAACCTCTGAACCAAAGACGCGCACTCCAGTAGCAAACAAAAAATTAACGGCACTACAATAACTGAATGGACTCATAATCACTGCAGCAGTTAGTCTCCACTACACAGTACTGTACAGGAACCATTTGTAGCTATAGATAATCTTGAACTTTATATATGCAGCAGTTAGCAAGTTCTTGATGTGATCTTCATAGTTTAGCTCACCATGAAAAAGTACACCCAGATTTTTTGCACAGTAACTCAATTTTAATATGAGGTCATTCAGGATAACATTCTCACTGACCTGTCCTACTGCTTTTCTTCGCAATGATTTATTAACCATAGAAGAGACCACAGTCTTGCATGGATTCAACAAAAGTGCATTAACCCGAGACCAGTTTCCTATCACATTCAGGTCACTGTTCATCAGGCGGTTAGCAGAATTTATATCAAAGAGGTATAAGGCCTTATACAACTGGGTATCATCCGCATACTGATGAACTGCACAGTAGCTAACCGAGCCTGAAATGTCCGCGGTATACACTGAAAACAACATTGGCCACAAAACACTTCCCTGAGGCACCCCCTGACTCACACTGCGAATACTCGATGATGAACTAGCCAACCATAAATATTTAGTTCTCCCAGACAGATAATTGAAGAACCAGGTAGGCACCGCAGGATGTAGGGAACTATAATGCAGCTTTGCAATGGTTACCATGTGTTTCATGATATCAAACGCCTTACTGTAGTCCAACAATATCAGAAAAGCCACCTCAGAATCATCTATGGCCCTCATAAGGTCATTAGTAACTTCTTCTGCGTATAGCCCCAACTCCGTAGTTTTTATTTCTCTATAATACGCTTGATGACCGGTGGACCAACTCTGCCTATAGGATCTATTCTTTAGTTTTAGCATTCCTTTAATATTATGTGGTATATTGGAATGCGAAGGTCTCGTCAAAGTAATTTTCTTTAACGGTGTATGCGTGTCAAAGGTCGATATGATGGAATCATTCAGAAAACTTGTCTTATCGTCAATGCTTTCCACTTGAAGAATTGAGTCCCAGTCAACATAAGCAGCTATGTGAAAGTATGTCGATCAGCAATGCTGATCCCTATCCGGTAAAACTCTTGCCGTTCTAAGTTATTTATATGTGGGCAATTCTGTCACCCCTTGTCTCTCCAGAAATACAAAGGAAGAAGGGATATTGGGAAGAACCTCCATAGTTGTAGTTCACGTAGTATGAAATTCCTGCTAATAGCCAATTACCATTGTCTAGGTAGACCTGTCAGCATGTGTTGAACAGTCTATCCTTCGCTTTTCCTCTTGCTCGATACAGAGCTACACGTGATCTTCAGTTTGATAACCATAATATCCGT
The DNA here is from genome assembly GCA_013387265.2 of Cryptolaemus montrouzieri. NCBI lineage: Eukaryota > Metazoa > Arthropoda > Insecta > Coleoptera > Coccinellidae > Cryptolaemus > Cryptolaemus montrouzieri. Next base: position 24,514,058 of record JABFTP020000186.1, on the reverse strand, counting down.
TTGATGCTTCTTAAATAATTCAGACGTAGTTGCTGTATTTCAGGTTTTTCCATAAGTAGCTTTCAATTCGTTTTCGTCTTAATCCAACGGAACCCCATTCCCCTCAAAACTTTTCGAATGCTCTCTCGTGATCCTGCATATTCATTCTTCTTCTTCAATCTTCGATCTTCTTCATTTCGCTCGAAATTTTTGCACAGTTCGCAAACCTACTCCTGTTGCGATAGCTACACGTCCTTGAACCTTTTCAAAGAAATTACAAATTCATTCTGCATCTCTTCCCGTTTTAAGAAATGAGTTTCACCAAAACTCAGAAATATTGAAATGAAATTCGCAAGATACAGTTCTGTTCGCTTGCTCTTTTTGAAGCTTCAAAGGTTCATTGAGTAATGAGCTCTTGGCCACGTGACTGGCAAAGTTAATGGGCAACAAGGGGAGGGGTTATTTTAGCCGCACAGATGTTCTTGTCGACCGATACATTTTTCAATTGAATAAAACAATGATGTTCAAATTTTCACTGTATTGACAATTTAAGACGCGTTTCAACACACTGTGGCTTCTTAGATAAGAAGTACATATAGAACAATGATGTGCCTTATCTAATACATGGTAAAACCAGGTGTTTAACTTGAACGGAAGGAAATCCAAACAGGGTTGCTTCTTCTGAGAACTGAATTTTCCGGAATTTTTCTGTTCATTGATTTCCAAAGCTTCCCATTGGTTCAGTTTCAATTTATTATTTCCATCATGTAAAAATTTAAATTAATTATAGAATGTATGGTTTTCTTCTAGTAGATGAATTACATCGTGAGAATCGGATTTTTATTTGTCAAAACTGCGTTCATTCTCAGATATCCTAATGTTGAAATTTCTAAAAGTTCGACCTACATAAATTTTATCGCAACCTTCACATGAGTGTTTGAACACCCCTGATTTGTTTACCTTGTGAATTTTAGGTTAACAATTGTTATGTACATCTGCCTAGAGAGTTATCCGATCTGAAAGCTATGTTCAAATCATGAGATGAGAAGAATGACTTTAAATTCAGACTGGGTTTAGCAATATAAGTTAATATATTATATTTTTGATTGGTCTCTTTAACAATAGGTAAAGCCTCATGGATTGCTTGTTGAAATTGTTTACGAGAATACTTACTGTTAATCATATTAGAATTATAACCATTATTGACCGCTATTTGTTTCATAGTATCAAGTTCTTTCAAGAAATTATTTTTTGGCATTGGTATCGGGGTGAGTCTATGTATCATACTGTTATAAGCAGATATTTCAAGTTAATAAAGATGTGCAGAAGAATTATGAATGGTAAAGTCTGTATGGAAAGGTTTGTGGAAAATAGGTAAAATTCTTTGTGTATTCAATTTCCAAAAGACGCAACCCTGTCTGAATTTCATCCTATTTGGTTGAATATTAAGACTGCAAGTAAGTTCTCGCTGTTTTTCTTATAAAACTACAACTTTATTGGGAAAAATGATTACGAATGAATCATTCAAAATATTGCTTATCGCTAGCTACAATTTTTTCTCATCTTTTTGGCACAGCTCGAATAGCGTGACGGTAGAAGTGTTCGTCTTTTGAGGCTATCCACGGATCAAGCTATTTTTCGGGCTCTTTATATGTAATATGTAATATGTAATATGTAATATGTAATATGTAATATGTAATATGTAATATGTAATATGTAATATGTAATATGTAATATGTAATATATATGTAATATGTAATATGTAATATGTAATATGTAATATGTAATATGTAATATGTAATATGTAATATGTAATATGTAATATGTAATATGTAATATGTAATATGTAATATGTAATATGTAATATGTAATATGTAATATGTAATATGTAATATGTAATATGTAATATGTAATATGTAATATGTAATATGTAATATGTAATATGTAATATGTAATATGTAATATGTAATATGTAATATGTAATATGTAATATGTAATATGTAATATGTAATATGTAATATGTAATATGTAATATGTAATATGTAATATGTAATATGTAATATGTAATATGTAATATGTAATATGTAATAAGTAATAATCAGATGGTGCAATATCTTGGGAGTATGGCGGCTGGGGTAGGACTTTCCATTTGAGCGTTTCCAAGTAGGTTTTAACGGGTTAGGCAACGTGAGGCCGAGCGTTATCATGCTGTTGAATTACTTTTTCGTGTCTCTGCTCGTATTATGGCCGTTTTTCGCGCAGTGCTTTACTCAATCGCATCAATTGAATTCCATACCGTTCCCTAATGATGGTTTTGTTTGGTTTCAACAGCTCATAATGAATAACACTGACTTGGTCCTAGCAAATACACAACATAACTTTCGCAGCGTGAATATTTGGCCGAGGCGATGACGTAGAAGCATGACCGGGAAGTCCCCGTAATGAATGCTGTAATGAATACATTTTTCATCACCCGTTATGATGCGATGAAGAAAACCCTTTCTTTTTTGCCACTGGATCAGTTGTTCTTAGGCGAAAAAACGACGCTCAACGTGTCTTGGCTTCAAATCATAAGCAACCCAAGTTTGCTTTTGAATCATTCCCAACGCATGCAATCGCTTGAAAATGGCCTGGCGGGTTTCTCCCAAGACTGAAGCAAACTCTTCTTGCGTTTGGTACGGATCCTCATTGAGAAGTGCTTCCAATTCAGCGTCTTCGATGACTTTTGGCCTTCCTTCACGGAGATGGTCGTCCACATCGAAATCACCGTTTTTGAAGCGACGGCACCAATCCCGGCAGGTTGTTTCAATTAGAGCAGCATCTACGTAAACTTCTTGGAGCTCTCTATGAGCTTCAGCCGCTGTTTTCTTCGAATGAAAGTGGAGAATCAACACTACCCACAAATGACGATTATTTGGCACAAAATCAGACATTTTCTCACAACTAAAAGTATATGACGCAAAAACAGAATCACTAATTTATTTATTCAACAACGGTAAGAGATTGGACCATGAGGGGTCATGAATCTCAAAAACATAATTAATATGGTATGTGATTTCACAGAAAAAAAAAGGAAACAGGGCAAAAATAATATCAGCAACAATGCCTAAATTAACCAACGAGAAAATCGATATGAATCGAAAAAAGAATGAAACAGGAAAGATTAATGATGACATCGATAGAATACGTGATATCGAAAAAGTGAAAACGAAAAGGAGGCACCAGTGTTACGCACCCACTTTGTCGAAAAGATTTTTAAATGAGTTCACTGATGAAGCGCGCACCACAGCTTCTGGTTCAGTTTATGGAAGACGCGGTTGCATATAAAGAGCTCACGAGGAGTAGTTCTAAAGTCCTCCCGATAGAGTTTCAGTGAATGACCGCGAAGATGGCCTTAGCTGATGCGAAAGAGGTCGCTAAGGTCCTTCCCAAATAGGCCGTTCAATGCACGATAGCTGGTAATCAGATCTCCACGCTCGCGACGCTCAGAGAATGGCCTCAAACCGAAAAGTTCAAGCCTCTCCTCGTATGAAGGTCGAACAAAACCAAAGGAAAGTCTTCTCAGTTTTCTCTGGACAGACTCGAGGAAGTTTTTATCTCCAACCAGGGATGGGTGCCAAACAGGGTCCGTGCTCAAGGATAGGTCGAACATAAGACGTGTACAGTAACTTGCACGTGCTAATGAAGCATCCGATGAAAGATTTGCGTAGGAGATACGAAACCCGGTTTGCCTTCGATACAACATGGTTGAGCCGACCACAATAGGTCCTCAGAAATGATCACACCGAGGTCATTTTGTGATTGCGTGGACTGAACGCTCGAACCATCCATAAAGTACCGGTACCGGGGATTATTCTTGCCCAGATGTAACACCTTGCACTTGCTTATATTTAGGGGAAGAAGCCATTCTCGAGATCACTCACATATATTATGAAGATCTTTCTGAAGTTGCTACGACGACGTCAAAGTATTGGCGTAAAACTTGAGATCGTCAGCGTACAATGCGTGAGAGAAAAGAGTTGATGGTAAGTCTGCCACATATGCCAGAAAGAGAATAGGCCCCAGAACTGAGCCCTGAGAGACCCCGCTAGTAACAGGTTTGGTGGATGAAACGGAGGAGCCTACTCTAAGATAATTGACGATCGCTAAAAAAGCCCTCATGTGTCACAGTGGTTTGTTTACCATATTCCTAAGCTTCGTTCAAGACGTTCTTGATATGAGAAAATCGATCAGCACTTACTGCTGGAGCTATCTATTGACAAACAGCGAGAACTTAGTTGCGCACCTAATACATGGTTGTACCATGTAAATATAAGGCACATCATTTTTTCAAGTGTGGTGGAGCGAGTCATATTTTGAAAATGTTGACATCTTTCGTTCAGTCAATTGAATTGGATGAATCTTTCCTTTTCTCAACTCGTGGGTGGAGGTGATATCTGCCATGCCACGCCGTGGCCGCTCAAGTTGATTTAATCATAAACGGAATAATATTCTGTTTTCGGTGGGGTAGAGCAGAATATCAATCTGCAACAGAAAAACTGTTGGAAAGATTCACTCATTATGCCATCAACGATCTAATGGAGAGAAAGCTACTAATCCAACCTACTGCAGAGAAAACTACAATTCAACCAATTAGAAACAATAGTCTGGCTATAAGTACAACTGCGTGTTTTATCTAGAATTTTCACTAGATTTCATAGATAGCTCAATGGTTCAATCCAAACCTCCAAAACGGATTTTTAGTGGGTCGAACCTACCACGAGTTGTATCTGGAAAATAATGGTTAGTACAACTGTTAATTCTGCTCGATATGTCTGGGATATTACCGTCCTCGTGTCCTCGTAGATACATCCACAGAATTAGTTCTGAATCCATCCTTATATCATCAATTTGTCATATAAAACATTTTAATATATCTCTTATTAATCTTAATACATCTCTGAGAATATTTTTTGGCACGATTCGGACATTAGTCTTTGTAGTAATCATTACGCCTGATAAGTTCAATTATGCGATGATAAGAATCTCATTTCGGAAGTTTATAAGTTTCGAAAGTTTCAACATTAACTCAATCTAAATGTTTCCCTCACATTTTGAACGATGCCGAGGGGCACGAAGAAAGTTTATGCATAATTTTTTATCTTATATTCTAACTTTTCAGACGCTCTAATATAATTGTCCTCGAAATACTCTCAAACGGATTTTCGCATCGCAAATTAACACTAGCTTCGGTTCAAATTTGTGGAAATTAACTCTATCTGAAACCTTAACTTTCTGCTTTAACCAATTGGAAATTAAGCGTGACTGTCGGCTTTGTGATTTTTGAAGATGTATTATTGGTATAAAATGATAACAATATTTGTTAATGTTATAATTCATTATATTATATTATAATAATCGAAAATAACATCGTTAGAAAATGAAAAGGATGGTTTGCTTTCAATGAATGCTACAGTAAAAACTTATGCTGGGGTTGCCAAAGAGGAGGCGACTAATGCAAACCACACACCTGTTGAGAAACAGGATTGCTCTGTTACTAGGAGTGAAATTTCCTCAAAAGTCAATCCAATTGAACTGGCAATTGGTCTGAATAAGTTGAAAAATGACAAGAACGGATCGTTCGTAAGGGTTATACTTGGATTGAGACGCTTTGATAAAGTATCTCATAAACTTGAGGAAATAGGCTGGCTTAATATAAAGAATAGAGGAGGCTTGCGTATGCTCTACCTATTCTATAAGGTTAGCAAGATAAAAAGCCCTCATATCTGAATCAAAAACTGAGGTTTCGGTCGGATGTCTATAACATCAACGTCAGACATAGGCACAAATTGGCATTGTCAAAGTATAACAGTTCTGTTTATGAACGTTCGTTCTCATACAATATTGTTCAACATATTAATATGATTCCAAGTGAATACATCAATTTATCCTTTATATCGTTCAAGCATGAGTGTAAGAAATATTTGTTTGCATTTCAGGGCGGTCAGATTGAGTGTCAACACTTTATTTGTTTTTGTCAGTTTCAACATTTTTTTTGTTTTTTTTATTCTTCCTCGATCTTTTACAGTTGTTTCTATTGTTAATCTATGAGCATGTAATAATGTCCTTTTAGAATTTTGGATTGTTCGATGTTATAGGTAGGATTAATTGGCTATGCCGCTTCCCACCTTGTGCAATAAGATCTATTGTATTATATAATTTTTTTTACCTCCTTTTCACCAGTGCGTTTGTATGATACCATTAAAGTTCTTCATTATTATTATGCACTACCTCAGCTGTTAGCTTGATATAATTTACCTTTCCCAGATTCAGCAATCAAAGGGAATAGGCTCGATTACAATATACTTGACATAAATTTCCTAACTATCCTACATGTATTAAGAATTACAGCTTTTTGCATTTCTATATAAGTATTCTTATGCAATTCTAAATTAGCAAGGCTATCATGCAAAGTTTTAGGTATTTACCCAGTCGAGAATACAATGACAGGAACAATATCTATTTTCTCGAGGTGCCACATCTGCTTGATCTCAATAGCAAGGTCTCTGTATTTGGACTTTTTCTTCTGGAACTTGTTCAGCACGTGGTTATTAGTCGGTATGGCGACATCCACCAGCATTGCTGTTCTGGCTCTCTTATCAAACACCACTATGTGCGGCCTATTATTCGTCACCATTCTGTTTGTGATAACATGCCTATCGTATATATAATCTGATAGAGTCATTTTCCAATACGGGCGACGGTTGATACTTGTAATGTGGCTGGAAGGTATTCAGAAGTCTGTACTTGTGTGCAAGTTTCTGATGGATAATGTTGCACACTTGATTATGCCTGTGAAGATAGTCCGTATTGGCCAGTTATTCGCATCCGGACGTAAAATTCTGTATAGTCTACGATCTTATCTGGCATTTTCTGCACCTATCTGTTTGTAATGTTCCGTCCTTCATAATAAATTTTTGGTAGTTGTTTGTAGCGATCACTTGGTCTTGGATGGCCATGAGGAATCTCTCTGTTTCCGCGAATAATTTTCCTTTCATCAACCATTTGTTGGAGGCTTCTTTGTCAATATGTGGTTGATTAATCTCATGGTGATGTCGTCCATGCAATCCCTTTCTTGACCATTGCTTTTGTTTTTCAGTATCTGATAGGAACGGTTGATTCAGCAGGTCATCTCTGGTAGTACGATATCCCTTATCAGCCAAGGATACCACTCTATGGAGGTCAGAAGTGAGAGCTTTTGCTGAGAAGAATTCTCTGGGATTTTTAACTGTTCGGTGTGTATATTGACAACATCTATTAATCCGCGTCCTCCTTCTTTCCGCTTCAAAGTTGTTCATATCACAGACGATTTTGGATAATGGTTGTTGTACTCTGTTAGCATCGTTCGGGTCTGCCTTTGAATATCATCAAGCTCTGTCTTAGTCCATCTTACTATTCCAAATGAGTAAAGCCACACTGGAATGGCGTAGGTGTTAATTGCCTTGACTAGATGCCCCGAGTTTAACATTGATTTCAGCACAGTTTTCAGACGCTGACTGTATTCTGAACGAATATTCTCCTTTGATTGTTTTTGGTCTTGCACTCTGGCTTATTGGTATTCCAGATATTTGTATGTTTCGCCATCTCTCATGTACTGTATAATATCACCGTTTGGAAGTTGTGTTTCACCATCTATGACTTTCCTTCTTTGAATGTTCAGGATCTTATATTTCTCAATCCCGAATTTCGAATGAACATCTGCCGAGAACTTACTGACAGTTTATATTAAATCATCCAATTGCTTGTTGTTCGAAGCATATAATTTGATGTCATCCATATACAGCAGGTGGGAGATTGTATGATAATTCCTATCTGTTTCTATCCTGAATCCGTATCCTGTTCTATTGAGCATTTAGGACAATGGGTTCATAGCTAAACAGAACCATAGAGGACTCAAAGAGTCTCCTTGAAAAATTCCATGCCGTATGGGTAACTCGTCGTTTTTAATTGACTTATTGTTCATGTTGACCTGCAGATATGTGCGCCAGTGTGTCATTGTAGTCTTCAAGACTTCTACCAGGGCTGAGTGAATTTTATAAATCTGCAATACTTCAACAAGTGGAGAATGGGCGGTACTATCGAATGCCTTCATATAATCGAGAAAAGCTGAATGAACATTTCGATGCCCTACGTGCGCCTGTTTCATTACCACAGAATCGATGATGAGTTGTTCCTTGCACCCGTGGTGTTTCTTTCTGCATGCTTTCTGCTCTTCTGCAAATATATTGTTGTCGTCAAGGTGTTGGTATATTCGATTGGATATGCACGAGGTGAGTATTTTGTAGAGTGCTGGCGGGCAAGTGATTGGCCTATATTGATACGGATCATGTGTTCTATCGCTCTTAGGTAGCATATATGTTGAGTCTTGTGTTAGGAAAGTGGGTGTTTTCTTGGGATGTTGAAGAACATACCTGAGCTGTTTAGCTAGGGCTTCATGGAGCTTATCAAACTTCTTGTACCAGAAGTTGTGCATATTATCTATACCTGTGGCCTTCCAATTGTTGGTCGCTCTAACTACTGTTGTGATTTCTTCCTCCGTTATTCCTTCGAAGTCCATATGTTTGATATCAAGGCGTTGTTTTTCATTCTTGAACCATTCTGCATTTTCATTGTGTTTTTTGGAGTTCGACCATAGTGATGACCAATAATCGGTCGAGCACTGTGCGTCAGGTACTTCTCTGTTATTGTTGGTCGCAGTTTTGTTATTTCCCTTATGAAAATTGGCCGCGCTATGAAGGAACCTTTGGTTTTGATGTTTCCTTTCAGTACACTTGATGTATCTTGAGAGCCTCTCTGCTTTTGCTTGGAGTTCCTGCTTCAAAGTGTCCATATACACGTCGATATGTTGCTTGTGATCAGGGTGTTTTATGTTCGTACCAATTTGTCTATGAATTTTGCGTATATGGAATTTCAAGCGCCTTGAGGGCTTTTTGTTTCTTAGAAATTCTGTGAAGCGACCGATCACAGCTCTAATATTGTCAATATCCTTCTCCAGTCGTTTTTGCCATTGTGGTTTTCTGACGGTTTTTGGCTCAGATCGAATCAGAGTTGTGGAGACTTGTTGTTTTTGTAGTCCAAGAACCGCTACCGCTCCACAGTGAATCAAAGTGTGAATTTTCTCCAATTTAATTCAAACAACCTTTTTTCAATACTTCGTAGAAAATAAAGTTTCATTTAGAATTTCAGATCAAGTTACATTATGATCCATCTTTCAGTAATTATTTTCTGTTTTGATATTATGTTCTATCAAAAATTCATCAATTAAATAGTGGTTAATTATTCTCTTATACCGTAGTCATTCAAAATTTCCATTATAAGCTAGCACAATGTTGTCAAGCAAGGAGCTCTATGAACTGACGTACCTCATCATTTTTGATGTGAAATATTAATACTGAGTTAAAATCAATATCCTGAACTTAATCAAAACAAAATACTGTTTTATTAGGTAGCCCCGAAAGAAGTATAGTAACATAATTATATCCAAAATTTATTCATTCATTTTCATTGAAATATTTCTTAGAACATTTTTAATGATGCAACTATACATGGTATGTATCACTTTCCAGTCCTGTTATTGAATAAAATAAAATTTGCTCGAACACCCCAAGCTAAGTTGTAGGAAGAACATGTTTCGACGAGATGACTTTTGATTAAAAATAAAAATGTCTGAGAAAGAACTTGAATTTTTAGGTATAACTCTAATTCTCATGAAGTGAGCCCTTTTTAAGCATGAAATAAACATGTTTTCTTCCCATCTCAATGCAGTTATAATGGTAGTGTTCTGTAAATTGTAGACGTAGAGTGCGGAAACACGTATATCTCACCAGGGATTCGATTCTGAACCGTTTAGTCCTGAACTAATTATGCAGACTGATAACGTTGAATTGATTTCTTTGGGCCTTGTGTTCAACCTTAAGTTCATCATAACTGAATGAGTAGCTGACAATAATTGTTACCAAAGAACTAAGAATTATGAGTCAATATAAATAATGAAAACCTTCACAAATTAACAACTCCGCCTGAAAATATATTTTCAATCAAAACAATTAATTTGTAATGACTTGACTTTATCTAAAACCTTAACTTGCTGCTTTTAACCAATTGAAAATTGAGCATGACTGTCGAATTATGATTTTTAAAGATGTTTTTGTTGGCATAAAATGATTAGAATATTTGTTAATATTATGAAACCTTCACAAACTAACAACATCGCCTGAAAATATATTTTTATTTAAAAACAGTTAATTTGTAATGACTAAACATCAGATAACTCCATTATTGCAGTAAAATGGAAGTGTCGTTTTGTTGATAATGATTCATCAGTGTATTAATCACGATGTTTTTGTCCGTCGCGACGGTGGTTGAGGTAAACATGCAATGGTGCTAGGTACGATTAATTCCCTCTATCTAACTAACCCTTTCAGGCTATCGCATTACTAATCGCCCCAAGAACTCCGATACACAAAATCTGTTATATATATTTACGTTAATTCCATCCAAGCACTGAACAGTATACCATCATCGTTCTACTTAGTCTCACGTATTGATTTTCTTGCTGATAGCATCTCGTGTCTGAAGGTAAAATAATTTACAATTTTTTGTATACGAGTTTGATAGCAGAACATATTTGAAAAATTCCAGAGGGTTCCAGAAGCATAGGAAAGACTGGAATATATAATTCATTAAATCAAAATAATATATAATCAGCAATGTAGAAAGAATTATAAAAAGCATGTAAGGATCAAAACTAAAAAGTCATAAAGCTGTTTGCTCAGACTTAATTCAACGCTATAAAAAAAATCATTCGACATTAAAAACGAATTGTAGAGCATCTTAATAATAATAATATAAAATAAATAGGATTTTCGATGTATTGCAGATATACAAAATTCATTCATTCCTAGTAGTGGTTCCAGAAGACAACAATGACACACTGGCGAACGTCTCTGCATGTCAACATGAACAATAAGTCAATTAAAGCCGACGAGATAACCATACGTCGTGGAAATTTTCAAGGGAGCTCTTTGAGTCCACTATGGTTCTTTTTAGCTATGAACCCATTGTCCTCAATGCTCAATAGAGCAGGATACGGATTAAGGATAAAAACAGATAGGAACTATCGAACAATCTCCCACCTGCTGTATATGAATGGTATAAAATTATATGCTCCCAACAAGAAGCAATTGGATAATGTGCTGAAAACTGTCAGTAAGTTCTCGGCAGATATTCATATGAAATTCGGGATTAAAAAATGCAAGACTCTGAACATTCAAAGAAGGAAAGTCATAGATGGTGAAACAACTTCCAAACGATGATATTATACAGTGCATGAGGGATGACGAAACATGCAAACATCTAGGATACCAACAAGCCAGATTGCTAGACCAAAAATAATCAAAAGAGAAGATTCCTCCAGAATACAGTAAGTGTCTGAAGATGATATTCTAAGGCAGACCCGAACGATGCTGACAAAGTACAACAATCACCTTCCAAAATCGTCTGTGATACGAACAACTTTGAAGCGGAAAGAAGGATAAAAGATGTTGTCAATTTAAACACCGAACAGATAAAAAACCTCAGAGAATTCTTTTCTGCAAAAGCTCTCACTTCTGACCTACATAGAGTGGTATCGTTGGCAGATAAGGAATATACACCTCTAAATCTTGCCACCAAAGATGACCTGCTGAATCTACCGTTCCTATCAGATACTGAATTGCATGGACGACATCACCATGAGATTAATCAACCACACATCGACAAAGAAGCCTCCAACAAATGGTTGATGAAAGGAGAATTATTCGCGGTAACAGAAGGATTGCTTCTGGCCATTCAAGACCAAGCGATCGCTACAAACAACAACAAAAAATGTATTATTATGGACGGAACATTGCAAACAGATTAGTACAGGAAATGCCATATAAGATCGGAGACTATACAGCATACTCCGTCCGGATCCGAACAACTGGCCAATACGGACTATCTTCACAGGCATAATCAAGTGTGCAACATTATTCATCAGAAACTTGCACACAAGTACGGACTTCTGAATACCTTCCAGCCATATTACAAGTATCAACCGCCGCTCGTATTGGAAAATGACTCTATCAGATTTAAATACGATAGGAATGTTATCACTAACAGAATGATGACGAATAATAGGACGGACATAGTGTTGTATGATAAGAGAGCCAGAACAGTAAAGTTGGTGGATGTCGCCTTACCGAATAATAAAAACGTGCTGAACAAGTTCCAGGAGAAAAAGAAAAATATACAGACTTTGTTATTGAGATCAAGCAGATGTGGCACATCAATAAAATTCATATTGTTCCTGTCATCGTATCCTCAATTTTGCATGATAGCCTTAAGAAATTAGAATTGCATAAGAATACCTATATAGAAATGCAAAAAGCTGTAATTCTTTATACATGTAGGATAGTTAGGGAATTTATGTCAAGTATATTGTTATCGAACCTATTCCCTTTGATTGCTGAATCTGGGAAAGGTAACTTATCCAGATAACAGCTGAGATGGTGCATAAGTCCACGATAATAATAATATCTTTATTGAGATGTATAGTCATTTACAATAGCATGCCACGAAATGAAAATTCCGAATAAACTAGAAACAAAATTAATTAGCAATTATTCCAACACCCAATAATGATTCAATGTTCAAATACTCACAAAGATCAAAGATCTTAGTTAATTTTATTTTATTATCATCATAATAAAAAGTTGCGGATTGACTAGAATAAAATTTCTCTCTAAAACCCGGCAAGGAATTTCACTCACATTGAAGATAATCTGATACTTAAAGATGATAGCTCTAGCTTGGAGGAAGACGAAGATATACACACAACCAAATTTATATCGAATCACCCCATATTTTGGCAATTTCGAAGAATTGTTAAAATGGATCCTTTCTGAGATATTTCAATAGATGAAAGAAATAGATTAATGTTTATTTTAAGAAAGAAACAAATAAAAGAAAATGAAGAAAACAGAAAAGAAAAGAAACAGATTAATGTTTATTTTAAGAAAGAAACAGATAAAAGAAAATGAAGGACTCTTTCCGCATCTAGTAAAAAAAATTGAAAATTGTTTTCTCACGGAGTAAATATTTTTTTCTCGACATCAGTAGCTTGTATTACCTCCTCTTGATTCAAGCCTGAATCTGTCTAGGCATGCTTCGGATTAGGTTTTCGACCTTACTCTGGGGTGATATTCTGCCACTCTTCTGTGGCGGCTTTGATGAGCTGTTGCGGGGTTGTTGGATTATCCTAGCGCGATCTAATTTTTCTTTTTAGATTATTCCATGAATGTTCAATACGATTTAGGTCTGGAGAGCAAGCTGGCCAGTCCAAATAGCGCTTTCCTCTGTTTCAAGATAATGTCGCTCGATATTGCTGGTATGCGGAGGAGCATTATCTTGCATAGATGTGAAATTATCACCGTGGGCACCTCGCCACAGTCTCACTATGGGCTGCAGCACTAGGTTCACTCAATTTCTAGTCATTACACTCGCAGGAAATGAAATCAAATTTGCTTTGTCCCCCAGCATTATGCCACCCTGAAACATCACACTGCCCTTTAGGTATTTCGGAATTTGTCTTGCTTCTCGGAGTCTAGCTTTTCTTCCACGACCCCTTAAAACATTAATCCGGCGGTCATCTGATCGAACACCAATTCTAGTCTTATCAGAAGAAGAATAGTTCGCCAATTATCAATATTCCAATTTTGGTGCTCGATACACCAATTAAGTCTGTTAATTTTTTGTTCTCTGATTAGCTCTGTAACTGTTAAGGACCACCTCCTGAATAAACCCCTTGAACGAACTTTTTAACGTATCGTTTCGACTAATACACTGATGCATGTTGCTTCCAGAAATTACCTTTGGAGTATGGGGTAGGACGTACTAGGGTCTCTTCTTGGAATTTGTCACAAAAAGCGGTCTTCTTCATCAGAAGTGATCTTCCCACAATTTCTTTTAAGCGTACTTTGCAGGGATTGTAGCTACACGTATCGGGCGTAGGTTTTTGAAATCACCCTCTGTGATACCCCCAGTGTGACCGCTATATTCCTCTGTGTCACTTCTTCTGATTAGCAATTATTCGATCACTATGCACATCAGACAATCCAACGTAAGCATTTTCCATTATGATCATAGGCTATTTTAAATTTTCAAAATATATATATATATATATATATATATATATATATATATATATATATATATATATATATATATATATATATATATATATATAGGGTGTTTCGAATAAGATGTCATAAATGAAGGATGCGAATCCTGAATGATTTAAGCAAGAAAGTTCGAAGAACCAATGGTCAAAAAAAGCTTCGTTGCCGAGATACAGGGTGTTAAAGTTGAGAAAATTTTTCGATTTTCTCTCGATAAAACCTAGACTTCTCAAGATTTTGGGCTCAAATTTTCCACATGAGCTATTAGACACAATCTAAATCACCAGGTGAGGCCAAACTTTGGAACAGTATACAGGGTGATCCTTTTTCATGGGCCATGTTCCATTTTTACCCTCGGAACTTTTTTTTGGTACGCCACTGGCACTAACAGAAAACAAAATCAATAAGATCATTCAATTTGAAATTTTTTTTAACTCCTGCATTTTGATCGTAACTATCACCGTTTCTGAGATATTAATCATTGAAAATAATCCAATAGTTTTCCCATATCGAAGCCATGGAGATATTATCTTAAAAACTGATGCAATTTTTCAGGAATTGAGCTGAAATTTACATCAGATATCTCCTTATTGTATGTTTATAACAAAATGAGGCAGAAATTCCTGACAGTATACAGGGTGTTATTTTTTCACGTGCATTTTCCTCTTTTTGCCCCCTGAACTTTTTTTGTGGTGCGCTACTGGTATATTCTGAAAACAGAATCAAACAGATTATTCAAAGTGAAAACTTTTCTGTTCCTTGTATTTTTCCGTATCTGCCACCATTTTCGAAAAATTAATCAACAACGCCCGAACAGGCTACCCCTTTGCCTCCGTATATTTTTTCGGTGCATAACTGACGTTTTTCGTAATCAGAAACGGATTTTTCATTGAATTCGGATAATTTTGTGCTCATCTTGATCCTCATGTCTTTCACCGTTTTGAATTGAAAATCATCAGAATTTATCGTGTCTTCCTCATATCAGAACACGTTGGTGATTTCAAAAGGCTTAGTAGGCTCTGATACAATTTTGCAAATGAAATCATAGAAAAAAAACTTGACACTTCAATGATTGTAAGTTTTGTCATTCAGTTTGTTGTGCCTACATTTGAAACAGCTGTAAGTAGTAACCAATAATCTTTGAAATGGTTTTCACTAATGCAGAAATGGCCGATATACATTTCATGTACGGTGTGGCTGAAGGAAACGCAGTGCACGCAGGGCGTTTGTATCAAAAACGCTTCCTTAATCGAATCATTCCTGATAGGCGTACGTTTTCTGACATCCACAGAAGATTGAGAGAACGGGGTACATTCAAACCGAATCATGACTTGAAAGGGGCAAATCGGACAATAAGGACCCCGGAAATCGAAGAGGCAGTCCTAAGTTGTATAGATGAGGATCCTCAGCTGAGTACAAGAAAAATTGGAAGAGAGTTGAATATCTCATTTGTATTGGTCTGGAAAATTCTCAATGATTTCTTGCTTTACCCATACCATATTCAACGCGTCCAAGCTCTACTACCCCGCGATTTTCCTCTGCGACTCAATTTCTGCCGATGGTTCCTTCATAACATTGCTCATAATCCCCTTTTCGATAGCGAAATCATCTTCACAGATGAGGCGTCCTTCTCGAGAAATGCAATCAGGAACTTTCATAACAACCACTATTGGACTGAAGAAAATCCACATATGATTGAGGAATGTCACCATCAAGAACAATTTTCGGTTGATGTCTGGGTTGGAATAATTGGGGATTTCCTGATCGGGCCATTTTTGTTGCCAGACAGGCTGAATGGAGCCTTATATCGCCACTTTCTAGAAGAGATTTTACCTGTGTTGCTAGAAGATGTGCCGCTGCAAACTAGAAATAGAATGTGGTTTATGCATGACGGAGCACCACCGCACTTCAGCATGGAAGCTAGAGAATATCTGAATATGACATTCAATAACCGCTGGATAGGGCGTGGTGGACCAGAAGCTTGGCCTCCAAGGTGGCCAGATTTGAACAGTTTGGATTTTTTTCTTTGGGGACATCTGAAAACTTTGGTTTATAGCTCTCCCGTGAATATACTTGAAGAATTGAGGAATAGAATTACAGCATCATGTGACGTCATCAGAAATACCCCAGGAATATTTCAGAGGGTGCGCACTAATATGCGGAGACGAGCAGAGGCATGTATTCTTTCAGGTGGAGGACATTTTCAACATCTTCTTTGATTTGTTCTGTTTGTTCAATTTTTGTTTTCATCATTATGAGTTTTTGTTATTGAAATCATTCGCGATTATTTATGTTGTTTATTCATTTACTTCCGATTTATACACTCAATAAAACCAATTTTTGAATTCGAATTTAATGATCAGGGAAATGATATCACCCTTTATACTTTCTCATAAATCCTACCAATCTAGTGGTGCAGATCTTAAAATGTGAACTTCGTTTGAAATTCGAGCTCAAGGTCTTCACAAATTGCCGAAATAACATGAAAAATATCTTCAAGCTTTCAATACGGAAGGGACTATACGATTACTTTTCTTGATTAATATCTCGAAAATGGTGGCAGATACGGAAAAATACAAGGGACAGAAAAGTTTTCACTTTGAATAATCTGTTTGATTCTGTTTTCAGAATATACCAGTAGCGCACCACAAAAAAGTTCAGGGGGCAAAAAGAGGAAAATGCACGTGAAAAAATAACACCCTGTATACTGTCAGGAATTTCTGCCTCATTTTGTTATAAACATACAATAAGGAGATATCTGATGTAAATTTTAGCTCAATTCCTGAAAAATTGCATCAGTTATTAAGATCATATCTCCATGGCTTCGATATGGGAAAACTATTGGATTATTTTCAATAATTAATATCTCAGAAACCGTGATTACGATCAAAATGCAAGCGTCAAAAAAAATTTTAAATTGGATGATCTCTTCGATTTTATTTTTTGTTACTGCCAGTGACGTACCAAAAAAAAGTTCCGAGGGTAAAAATGGAACATGGCTCATGAAAAAGTATCACCTTGTATACTGTTTCAAAATTTGGCCTCACCTGGTGATTCAGATTGTGTTTAATAGCTTATGTGGAAAATTCGAGCCCGAAATCTTGAGAAGTCTAGGTTTTATCGAGAGAAAATCGAAAAATTTTCTCAACTTTAACACCCTGTATCTCGGCAACGAAGCATTTTTGACCATTGGTTCTTCGAACTTTCTTGCTCAAATCATTCAGGATTCGCATCTTTCATTTATGACATCTTATTCGAAACACCCTGTATATATATATATATATATATATATATATATATATATATATATATATATATATATATATATATATATATATATATATATATATATGAATAATAACGAAAGTACCCGTGGGCGAATTTTTATAGTAGACTGTGTCTTTATCTGAGTTATTTTGTCACTTGAAGACCTGGATTATTTTCAACGATTCAGTGAAACGCTATTTCAAGCTTTAGTATTTACACTAAAAAAACTAACTCCTTTAGATCTTGCTTAGGCTAATTTCAAGACGACAAGTTCTTGAATTGCTTCTTAAGTTATCTTGTAGGATAATTAAGTCATCGATATAACAGAAACTGTGAGGTAGACTTTTTATATGCTCTATTATCCTGAAAAAAGACGAAGCTAACGATCCCTGACACTTTCAGAGATTTTATGAGAAATCTTATTTATATTTTAGGATAAACCCTAGAAGTTTCCTCACAAAAAAGTCGAAGATATGTTTTCGTTCAGAGAAGTTTGCGTGAAATTATGCTCATATTATTTAACAACAAAAGGAATCAGTCTATTGAATGCTGAATCTCTTCGAATGCCTCGTGAATGCTGACCTTAAACTTCTAAACCATGAATTCAATGTCTAACCACTGTATTAGTGCCATAACTTCACCACAAATACCCTAAGGATCGATGCGTCTTAATCGGTGAATAATAGTTAGAAATGGGTATAATTCTTTTGAAGATTTTACAGAAATCCGAATAACCAAGATTGCTGGAAATACGAGGGATGTCTTCTAAGTTTTGCATATATTAACAATTGGGAGCTTTTCAAGACTTCTTTATTTTCCGAAGTATTCCTCGGGAAAATTAATACACTTCTACATTCGTTCGACCAGATTCTAGAAGCAGTTATTCTAATGCAGGGATGCTCAAACGGTCGATCGCGAGTGCCTTTTGAGTAGATCTCGAAAAGAAAAAAAAAATTAATAAGTATGTAACTAAACTACAAACATTTATTACTTAATAAAATAACACTCTGCCAGTGGCCGAAGGCGGCTTAATCGAAGGAACGAGCGGTACTTGTCAAAGAAAAGCCGCGTTTTTTATTCATGTCGCTTTTCTAGAATTTTGGGCGGCGCGTTTGACGGGAACATTAGAGACTTTCGTTTACGCCGATATAAATGTAGCGCCTGCAGGAATTGGAGTCATTCTGAATTGTAACTTGAAGGCAATACTACGTCGATAGAAAGTTTATTATTAAATAGTACGAAATGAGTGCCGCGAAGAAATCTAAAACGTATCATTTTAATAACGATAGGGAGGAAGAATTTTTCTTTTGTACGGTGAAGGATAAGTGCATTTGTCAATTTCAAATTATAAGCATTGCAACAAAAATTGAGATTTCCATCCGTGCACGTAGCTTGCAACGGCGGCTCTTCAAGTTGCAGTTGGAAGATAGGAGGCAGCTGAACACACTGATCTAGTTTTTCACACTGGCCTCAGGTAGTTGAGTCACGTGAAATCCCTAGTAAGGTTTCAAGAATTATTGTCCGAAATAACCGCTCTTCTAGACGAAAGAGGTGATGACACTCAGATGTTGAAAAACGAAAAATGGCTGACTGATTTGGCATTTCGACTGACATCACAATGCACTTAAACAACACCATTAACATGGAGCTTCAAAGTGAAGGAAAAACTATTATTGAGATGATTAGCGCAGTAAACGCATTCACAAGTAAATTGCAATTTAAGATAGAGCAACAGAAAACAAAGGATCTGAAACATTTTCCGTCTTTGAAAGCAAGGATTTCTCAGTTGAAAAATATTTTGGGACAATTCTAAATGCGTTTTCATGATTGCAGTAAATTGGCAAACATAGCATCATTTATGAGTTATCCTTCTTCATGTAAAAACATTGAGGAATTAGCTACTGAAATAGCAGGTCAGTTTAATATGAACTGGCGTTCTGTTGAAAATGGGTCGGTGCAGATTATATCAGATATACATCTCAGACCTACAGCATCTGATGCAAATTTCTGGTGTTTTATATCTGAAGATAAATATCCGAAGCTTAGGTAAGTCGCCCTTCAACTGACGGCAATGTTTGGGTTAGATTGCTTACTTGTGCGAGTCTGCATTTTCTGAAATGAAGATCATTCAGTCAAAATATTGCAATCGACTAACTGACGATCATATGTCATCATGCTTGCGTTAAGCACTCAGTGAATACGTACCATCTTATGAAAAGTATGCTGAGGACATGAAGTGCGACGTTTCAACATCCAGAGTCACCAGTTAAGTTTAACACCATATGTAACTCTTTTGTTCTATAACAACCAATAAACTCGCAATATTGAATAACTATGAGTTTTCCCACTGATATTATAGAGAAGAACCTAACTTAACCTAACCCAAACCTTGACTAAAATAATGTATATTGTGCGTAAAGCTAATATCTATATATGCTACGGTACACCCTACCTAGGTAACTAGGTAGAGTGTATCGAGTATGTACGACAACCCTGTACCTTACATACTTGCAGCCTCTCAGAGTCGATCGTAAGTAGTCTAAAAATTTTGAGGTAGATCGCCAGCAGTTCAAGTTTGAGCACCCCTGACCTAACCATTTTCCATTTCGCGTCTAAATTGTTCATACTAACAGAGAACTGTAGACTGGTGTGGTGCTTCAATGCCGACAATAGAAACCAACTCGCCGAGATATTTTTGTTGAAATAATTGTCTTTATTCAAAACTTTTCAACCTAGTGAAAACTACTCTCTTAAACTGGGCAAAGATGTTTATCCACATTGTCGACAATTATCATGCTCCAGCATCGATCAAGGAATCAAGACTACGATACTGGTGGCAATGTTTATCTTATCGTGTCGAAATATGTCGATAGTAGCTATGAAAGTATTCTTTCCAGTAGACTAAGCCTTCATCTGAGTTATTCTGTCTGATGACTCGTCCTAGACTTGAATACTTCTAATCATCCAATGAAATTGAAGCATTTGTACTTATACAAGAAGTCATAATAAAGTTATGAGCAGTCAATATATTAGCACCTTTAGACAGCCTAACAGTCTTTCACAGATCTTCAAATGCTTCAATCACTAGAGTTTCCTCTTTTCTAGACCTTTCTCTGGATAGCTTCAACAGAATAAAAAGTCTAAGATGCTCCACTTTGGCGATCATGTTTGTACTTGAAACTCTCACTATCAGATCAGATTATTCGTATACCATGATAAAATATCTTGTTTTGGCAAACAAGGTCTTGAAATGCCCCTTAAGCCATCTTGTATTGTAGTTAAGTTATCAATATATCAGAACACTTTAGGCCAACCTCACCTTGAATAAGACCTGGTATATTCCCAATTATCATGAAAAAGGACGAATAAGAATCCCTGACCTTTGGAGGCATTTCATAAGAAATTTAATAGATAAATCCAACAAGTCCTCCCTAAAGACAGTCGAAAGTAAGTTTTCTTCCACACAAATTTATGTAAGAATATGCTTATATTAACTTGCGTAAACAAAAATATCAATCTATTGAATGCTACATCACCTCGAGTGCATCGTGAATGCTGACCTTAAACTTCTGAACCTTGAATTCAATGTCTAACCACTGTGTTAGTGCCATAACTTCACCACAAATACCCTAAGGTATCGTGCTTCTAAATCAGTGAATAACGGCTAGAGATGGTTATGAATTAATTGAAGACTTTACGGAAATACGAACAACCGAGATTGAGGGTAAATCCAGGGATGTCTTTCTAATTTTTGCATATATAGAGCTAGAATGAAATGATTGAGAGATTTTAAAGTCTATATTGATTTTCGAAGTATTCTCCACAAATATTAAAACACTCTCATTTTCGTTCGACCTAATTCTGGAAGTAGTTATTCCAATCGCTTGCTGCTACATTTAAAATGGCTTCTAGGAAGGCATTAATAGCTTCTTCTGAAGACTAAAATCTTTGACCATGCAGTCCGTTCTTGATTTTGTGAAATATATAAAAATCGTTGGGGCTGTACGCAGGACGATGTGACGATTCGATGTTTCCTTGCGTTGAATATGCAATTATATTCCAAGCAACGACTTGCGTGAACAAATATTTGTGTACTAATCGGCAGTAACTGTTCTTCGATCTTGTGAAAGAATTCTTGCCTCATGTTCTTGAAACATTCGTTACGACCATCTTTTTGAAGACACTTTGGTCACGATTTTTCTGCTCCTTGAAAAACCCAAACAGTAAATTGGCAATCTTCTTCACGCACAGCATTCACATTCTTTTGAGTGACCACTGTATTTGGTGCAGCTGCCCTTGAATCGTCGCTTAGTCTAATTTTTTTTGCATTCAAATTCTCAATACCAACAGAAAACTGTTGTCTGATGTGATGCTCCAATCCTTAAGACCGAAACCAGAAACGCGCCGAGACATTCTCGTTGAAATAAGTGTCTCAGAATATAAGGTCAGTCAAAAAAAGGAATATTTTTTTTTCGCTTGGCAGCCCCTCACAATTATTGAAAATAATACCATTTTTATAAACCATTTCTTTCGAATGACCCCACAGAAAATAGTCGCACGGATTAAAATCGGGACTATTAGGGGGCCATTGTTCTGGTTCGATGATATCGTCTACGCGTTGTCTTACACAATACATAGTATAGTGACTGGTATGACATCTGCCTTTATCCTAAAATCAATTGAAATAGATTTCATTCAGATACATCTGATTTGGAACACCCTGCACAATAACGGCCAGTTGAAAATGAATAACGTTTTTTGTGATATAGTACTGGTTGTTCATTTCTTTGACAAACGATGTCAGAAGAATTTGAGAAAAATTGTAGAATTTCAAAGAAGATTTGAACCAATAAAAATCATCCAAAGCGCTACTCGATTTCTCAACCGTTCATTTTCAGCTGGTGACAACTATACTTATTCATGTCATAAAAGAAACGCCAATCATTCACCTGCATGATAATGAACTGGGGAGTTGACACCTCAACAGTTGGTAACATATGATCGAGAGTTATGTGACAATAATTTCCCAAATATAATCTTATGCCTTGTTCTATGAAAATGATATTTGATTTGAAGTTCCTCGAAATACCGGCAGAGACCATTACATGCCTGGAAAATTTTTGTCTTTCCTTCTACACATGAATCAAAGGCACATTCCTCTCGATTTTATTCATCGGAATACAAATTCTGTCATTCTGGCTGTTTTTGGTGAGGAAACACTGAAAAGTTTTTTGTCTGTGAACCAGATATTTTCAATTTGTCTAAGTGTTCTTAATCTATTCAATAAATTTCTGTATCGCTCGAATCTTTGCTCTTTGAGAGCTTGAGTCAATTGAAAATTATAATGCCTCCGAAAATACTTAAGACCCAAATCGTGTCTCATTATTCTTCTCGCAGAGGTTTTTGAGATTTAGCATCTCTGAGACATTCGGGAAACAGTCAAGCTGGTTCCTGGAGTTCTGATAGGGTTGACTGCTAATGCAGAAATTCGCTGAATGTTATCCTGAAATTTTTAATTCAATTTGTAATAAAAAAATGTAAAGTTGATGCTTGAAGCAGATTATGAAAAAGGCGAGTACCTATGTTCTAGCAGTTCTAGCTGCACCTGTACCTGGCCTTCTTCCTAATGACCATGTTATCCAAAATTTTTCCTCAAGATCATTGATTGTACTTCTTTTGTAATTAGGGGCTGGAAATTAGCGTATTATTTGCCTAGCAGTATAGCCAGGAACAAATAAAGATTCTATGAAACGCTTATCCTCATTTGTTAAAACCATTGTTAACAATTTCAAACGTCAAAAACCAGCAACACCAAGATAAGATTCGAGTTCCAACCTGATGTCGTCTAAAACTTGATGACATTTCATTATTTTTGTTAATCATAGAGTTAATGCATGCAGTCTATGTTCAGAGGTTTCAGAACGGGAGGTGCATTGATGGTGGAAAAGAGAAACATTATTGACGATAATTGGCACAATTCTATTTCAATATTCGAGTTTGACCTCTCAAAATGATGGGAAAGGTTCAATCTAGTGATTGAATTACGCAGTTGATTCATTACGTCCGCGAAAAATTTTTTAATGCTCGGGGAAAATTGTTATTATTTGAGGAAGTCAGCCATTTTGAATTCGAACGGAAATCAAATTCAAGATTGGTTTCAGTAAAATATGGTTCTTTGTCTTTCTATATCATACATGAAAAACACAACAACTTCAGGAGTGCCAACGCCATGAGGTGAAAAATATATTTCTATTTCAGCTGAAAATCAGAATGAAAAAAATTCTTCACGCTGCTCTTTCACCAATTCTTGGAATATTTTTGAGATCAATATGTCAAATTGTTCAGAGAAGACTGAGTAATCGACTGAATGCCCCATCAGAAATTTTCAATGAAAAAAAACGTTCCAGCGATCTTGAAACATTGCTCATTTTCGAATGAGTCAGCCATAGTGGATTTAACCGAAAGTGAAATTTTGAAACAATTTCTGAAAAACCTAGTCCCTTGGCTTTCCAATGAAGTAAGAACGAATGATCTAGCTCTGAAATTGCGAAAGTTATAACGGAAAAAAATTATCCGGTTTTCTCTTGTGCACCCTATAATTTCAAAATATTTTTCTGAAAATGCTCATTTCATTTGGGTTAGGTTAGATGTTTTTAGGTATACCGATGAAATTGATTTCTTTATACATTGGCTAATGATGAATAAATTAATATGATGATCATAAGATTAACTAAGAATGAATTACTTTATTACATATGCAAGATGATCAGTTTCAGGATCACTGAAAATACGGTATTAAACGGGTAGATATTGAAGATAGTTAGCTTATAGGTTGTTAGCATCAGAAGACAAACAAAAGAAGTAAAAGATTTCAAAATGAAAATCCTCTCGAGAAATCTTATGTATATTTTGTGGAAAAAATTTTAAAATATGCACTGTACAAAAATTTGTGTAAATTTCCTCTAAATTCATAAATTTATCAAAATTTCTCGAATTATTGATCAAAACCTGGAAAAGTTGATAGGCATTGAGGTTCTACGATAAATATCTCGTGAACGCTTAACTAAATCGAAAAATTATAGGATACTAATTTTGTAGAGCAGTAAATTTCCTATAGAACCATTAGTTTTATGATTCATGATGATTTTTTTCATTGAGTTATAAAATTATAAGAAAAGAAAAATTTACCTTCAAATAATCAAACTTCAACCGTTAATATCTTTCAAACGGTTAGGTTCACGAAAAATCGATTTTCCACGAAATGTATAAATCGATATATTTTTTCGAGTATTAATTGATCCATGTGATAATAATTTTTTGACCCACCATACTGATTATTGTAGAAAACTACTGCGCGTGTCTAAAACTCAGCACCCGCAGAACTGAAATTGTAGATTTATATTAACAAATCATATAGGTTCGTTCATAGATTAATGCCTTAGCATGCAAGATATAAAAGACATCCCTTGTATTCCTTTAATTATTGAAAAATAATTGCGACTTTCGCTTGAAGCATAAAATCTTATTGATTGATGCAAGAAAAATTCCATCTGGAATTCGTTCTGTCTTCGTTATTCAAAACACACATTATGCAGGGAAAAAGGCCATCGAACAATTTTTAGTTGATTGTACCATGATGGTATATACATATGACTGTAGCGTCTGACTTCAAACCTACATTTCAGTCACGCCTTCATGGAAGAGATACATAAGGAAACCCTAGGTGACAAACTCGAGACATGGAGTTATACACAGATGGCTTCAGAATGAAGCAAAATACTGCTACTGGGATTTACCGGACTACAGTTGAGAAGTCTGGTACTAGGATCAGAAGGTACCTGTGGTATTTCCTATGGAAATATACGCATAGGGGTGAACGAATGATATAATAAAATAAACTCCAATCTTAACAATCGATGCCAAAAAAACAGATGCTTGGAAATCATCTTTAACTGAGTAAGAATTATGTAAGGAAAATTGTTCGTCTTCTCATTTGTTCCATCACATATGTACAATCAGAGTAGTAGTTAATGCCGAAGGTATCATAAATAATGATTTGAAAATCAAATTCTGAGATTCAAAACATTTTAGGATTCCACTGTAGAGAAGGAAACGTCAGAGAATGTTCCACATGCTTCTTCAGAAGACTTATCTGATTGGTTAGGAAAACTGGATGGAATATTTAACTTAACGATGATTATAGACGTAACATTAAGGCTGAAGTGCTTTGTGATGCAAACATAAAATTGGGTAGCATTTGTCGTCTGCATTTGATTGGAATAGGTCGATTATTGAATAATCTACAAACTAAGTATTGAACAATTCTCAATAAAAATTTATATTAACACAATGGAACTCTGTGCATTCCAAAATAGGAAATATTTGTACTGGTTTTGAAAATTTAATAGAAGAACATATTGTAACAAATATATTTTATACTTTATTCAAAGTTAACAAACTTTAGGTGTAAAATTTCAAGCCCGAGGAAGTGAATAAAAAGATACAAACTCATTTCGAAAGTTTGGAATAATTTTCATGATTTGTTAAAATGTTTTTATGAGAAACGGTGAAAATATATTTCACACAAAGCGTCTGGTATTCAAGATTTGATTTACTGCCATAAAGTTTTCGTCAATGTGTGGGGTTCATAACGCTTCTGAAGTTAAGAACTTTACGGTATTAAAATATCTTTGTCTCAGTTCTAATCTTGCGTTTTCCGATGTGGTTATAATATTTCAGCATTTCCTTCCGCTTTTGCGTAGCTTATAAATTTGTGTTCCGGGATACGTTGAACTAGACAGATGTCAGGGTATCTTTCGAGCGATATAGGGTAGGTTCCTGTTGTTTAATGATTATTCTAAGCCTACACGGCAATTAATTTTCCAAATTCTTCAATTTCTAATATTTCTAGTCGAAGATTATTTTATAACTAGTAGAAGCATTTTATAATAGATATATTCAACATTACAAATTTCATTTTCTTCAAAAAATCAACAAATATTGCATCTAAATTTCAATTAATTTCCAGATTCTTCTCAGGAGTTTCCTTCCCATTCAGGACAGAAATTTAATGAATCAACAGAAGAAGGAGGTAAATGGAATTCACAATTAAATTGATCAAGTTACATTTATTTGTACGCATAAATACAATTATGTCAATTTTCATTCATTTTTTTACTATTTAAATAGTTTTTACAAGTATGAATGTGCTTTGAACAATTGTTTTACAACTTCTAGTTACAACTTTTAAACATGTGTGATATTTAACTTTTTACATTTTATGTTATTCAGTTGGGAATAGGACGATGATAGGAAAGGTAGGAAATGAAAAGGAGTGTTTCGAGTGTAATGTGTAATCTTAGTGTTGTTAACTTATTAATGTCTGATGCAGAATCAAGATTGAACATGTCTTTCATGAATTTGAGAAATGGTTCGTCATTATTCACGTTTGTGTTGAAGTCGCCAAGAAGAATTGGTACATGGGTATCAACTTGGGATGTACATACTGGCTGTTGTGAACATACGGAAATAATGCTTGAAGTTGGATCACAATTATGTTTAAATTTCTACCCGACTGTTGAAATTTAATTTTGATTTTATATTTTAATAACAAAAAATTTTGCATTGACGTTATTTCTTTCAGCAAGTGAACTGAACAAAATTGTTATTCAATTATCAATTATTTTTCTAATTCAATTGTAATTTGTTGTAAAAAGTAATAATTTTGAATAATTTATCATAAGAATGAACTGTCCTAAAATTATCGTTCACAAATCTCAAATTTAAAATTTGAAATTTGGTAACATCATTAAAACTTTTGTAACTCTAGCTTTTAAAAAGCCCGCTTCGATGTGTTTCATATAGGAGAAGGATAAGTGCATTTGTCTTATTTGTCGTGCGTCTGTTGCCTAAGCGTAGTAACTTGAAGAGGCATCATAAAATGGTTTATAAAAACTATTAAAAGGGGTTTTCCGCTACAGAATGAATTAAGAAAACGAAAAGTACGTGATTTGATATCTTGTTTGAAAAAAGAACAAACTACGTTCACAAGACCAGCTAAACAATCAAAAGCTGCTATGATCGAGTCATTTGAAATATCTCATATATTGGCGAAACACAAGAAACCATTTGAAGATGGATCGGCTGTGAAGGAAGCATTTATTGAAGTGGGTGAGACTTTATTTGGGGATTTTAAAAATAAAACAGAAATCATGTCAGCTATTAGAGAACTTTAGGTATATCGTCCGACTGTCACAAGTCATGATTCAGGACATGGCAGATAAACTGAAACATATCATGAAATGTACATACTTTTCTTAACAGTTCGACGAATCCACCGATATGACAGACACTGCCCAGCTGTGTTTCTTACTGGGGAATCGAGGTTAGGTTAGGTTAGGTTAGGTTAGTTACACATGTGTTAACATCAAACATTTTCGGTTCTCTTAACCTCGATTCCCCAGTAAATATTTGTTTATTTTTAAGAAAGGTTAGCAAATAAGAATCAACTTAATCACTATATACATAAATATATATATATATATATATATATATATATATATATATATATATATATATATATATATATATATATATATATATATATATATATATATATATATATATATATATATATATATATATATATATATATATATATATATATATATATATATATATATATATATATATATATATATATATATATATATATATATATATATATATATATATATATATATATATATATATATATATATATATATATATATATATATATATATATATATATATATATATATATATATATATATATATATATATATATATATATATATATATATATATATATATATATATATATCTTCCGCAACACACTTTGCGAGGAGTCTACATATGTAGACTTGAGACAAAGAGAATTATTCAAAAATCCGTAGATCAATGAATAATCCCTCCTGACAAGAGCAAGTTCCCAAATCCGCCGCCATGCACGCAGCCCCGAACAGCCACAATAGTGCAACTAAGCAGGATAATTCTTTTTGTCTCAAGTTTACATATCTAAACTCCTTCCGAAGTTTGTCGCGGAAGATATTTGTCTCATCAAATATTTACCGACGGGAGGTTTTATCTCGAAAACGGAGGCCCAGAGCACCATTTCAACAGGATTATTTCGCTCGTTTTGTACCGTTGATGTAACTCACGGTCCGGCGAAAGATGTTTCCAAGTGTTGAAATTTCTAACGTGCTCACATCTGTTTGTTATTGTTCGTATCTTTATCGAAGTCCGGTAGCGGGCTTGGTCCATAGAGAGCGACTCTCGTGCGTATGTACGAGGTGCGTCCTTTCTGGAATCAATAGGGTACCCCGATGTAGCTTGATAGGATGCTGAGAAGTGATATTCGGAACTGATACTGATGAGCTCCTAATAAGAACGAAACTGCAGTCTTCCGCTTCGTTTCATATAGATAAGTGTGCATCACAACCAATGGAGCACCAGCAATGACTGGAAACATAAACGGTTTTGTAGCATTGTGTCGAGCTAATGAAGATTTCCCTTAATTTTTTACAGTTTTAAGTTCGAAAATTGCAAATTATTAGCATTGCAACTAAAATTGTGATTTCCATCCGTGCACGTAGTTTGCAACGGCGGCTCTTTAAGTTGCAGTTGGAAGATAGATAGTCAGCTGAACACACTGATTTAGTTTTTCACACTGACGTCAGGTAGTTGAGTCACGAAAATTTCCTAGAAAGGTTTCAAGATTTGTTGCCAGCAATAACAGCTCTTTTAGACGAAAGAGGTGATGACACTCAGCTGTTGAAAAACGAAAAATGGCTGACTGATTTGGCATTTTTGACTGACATCACAATGCACTTAAACACCGTTAACTTGTAGCTTCAAGGTAAAGGAAAAACTATTATTGAGATGATTAGCGCAGTAAACGCATTCAAAAGTAAATTGCACCTTAAGATAGATCAACTGAATGCCAAGGAGCTGAAACATTTTCCGTCTTTGAAAGCAAGGATTCCTCAGTTGAATCATGATACGTATGAGGCTGAATTATCAAATATTTTGGGATAATTCCGAATGCGTTTTATGATGGCAGTAAATTGGCAAATATAGCATCATTGAGTTATCCTTTTTCATGTTAAAACATTGAGGAATTAGCTACTAAAATTGCAAGTCAGTTCAATACTCATGTTCTGTTAAAAATGGGTTGGTGCAGATTATATTAGATATACATCTCAAAGCTACAGCATCTGATGCAAATTCTGGTGTTTTATATCTGAAAATAAATATCCAAATCCAAGGCAAATCACCCTTCAAATGACGGCAATGTTTGGGTCAACTTACTTGTGCTAGTCTGCATTTTCTGAAATGAAGATAATTAAGTCAAAATATAGCAATCGACTAACTGACGATCATGACGACCTAACCTTACCCAAACCTCGACTAAAATAATGTATATTGTGCGGAAAGCTAATATCTAGGTATGCTACGGTCCCCCCTTCCTAGGTAGGTAGGTAGGTAGGGTGTATCGTGTATGCACGATAACCCTGCATCACACATACTTGCAGCCTCTCAGAGTCGATCGTAAATAGTCTAAAGGTATTGAGGTAGATCGCCAGCAGTTCAAGTTTCAACACCCTTGTCTTACAAGATTCTGACGACACAGCAATAGTAAGCCATTCTAACAATTGATCAACTTTAAAGCCGTCTTCCTCAGATTATTCCAATTGTTTAAGAATGAGGGACTCAAACCGAACTCAACCAAAAGCCAACTTCTTATAATGAATCATAGACAATCCATCACCTTCACTATCGCTCCTTAATAATACAGTTTCCTCGAGAGACCATGCTAGCTATTTAGGAGGAGCTATTTAGGAATAAATGAGTAGGTTGAAATTTAGTCTGCACTATGCCAACATCAAGGCTGTCTACGAAAACACAGTTCTATTTTCAATCAAGTACACAGGGTGGTTTTTTTAAATGATACATTAAAATATTATTGATTTCAGAATTTTCGAGATTTGAAATTTAGTATGCGGCCTTATGTCAAATGGAAAATTTTGTGGTAATTTTTTCGTGGTTGAGTCACTTCCGGTCTGACCGGAAGTGAATACAACTTTCCTCTTTCAAATGGTTCCAGGTATGTTTCAAATTTTTTTTAATGTGAGAATCATTTCGTGAATTACTTTTCCCAATACTAGTAAGACCTGAAATTGATCACAAAATAGTTCGAAATCTTAGAGTTCGTCCAAGGTCCCGAAAAAAATACTTCAATTCTTAGAGCGTTTCAATTTTGCCATTTTTGGGTCGGAAGAGAAATTGTCCTTTCGAAATAAAATATTTTGAGGTACTGCATCAATACTGGGTGTTCGGAAGGCATTGTCCAACTTGACTTATTTCAAACATCAAAAATTCAAATTTTTCAAATTACACACCAAATTTTTTTCACATCCTTAGATCCGCATTATAAATTATTATAAAGTTATTAACAATTTTGTGAAAATCGTTCGACTCACTAGCAGAATTTAACCTTATTGTTGTTTGCTATGTCATTAAGAACAAAATACATAATCGAATTTTAAAGAGGAACTGATAATCCTATAATTTAGTTAATAAGTACAAAGAATTAAAAGGTATTCAAAAGTAAGTAACAGGAAAATAATATACGAAATAATATAAGTACATATAGAGAACCACCTATAAAAGATGTGTAATATGGCCTCAGTTTCCTTGGAAATAAAAGTTAATTTTTCTTGAAACTGCCCCATTGGTAGTTCTTTAAATTTCCTGTGGATCGAAAGAGTGCAATGCCATATTTGTTCTCTGAATCAGTTTCTGTGAATCTGCTGGTTCGATTTCGTACACTGGTCCGCTGATCCTTCCCCAAATATAGAAATCTAATGGCTTTAAATCTGGGGATCGTGGTGGCCAAAGCCAAGGTCCTCTATTTCCCCACCACCGATTCTCGAAAAAGATTTCTCAATTTAGCCATTACAGCTTTAGTGCCTTGGGCTGGTGCACCATCCGTTCGTAACTACAAATTTTTTATTACTGACACTTATGGAAGGCCATCTACAAAATCTTCAACAACATAATTTAAAATTTGCAGATAACTACGCCCATTCAAGTGCTTTTCATAGAAATGCCATCTTACTTGATCATCCAACATCAAACCGAAAACATTAATGAGAAATTGATGCTTGTTTTCTATTTCAACGAACGAATGTGGATTTTGATTGGCCCAATGATGCTTATTTCCCTTATTTAAAAAACGACATTGTGTAAATTTTGCTTCGTCGGTTCATATAATATGTTTCAAAAGTTTTGATATTCTTGCATTCTTATAAGAAAATCTTCACAAAAAGTCACCCTTCGATCCAAACCAGTATCTACTAGTTTCTGAAGTCTTATAAAGGAGTAGGGGTGGAACTTATGCTTTGCCAGAATTTCTTGAATCGTTGAGCAACTGATGCCTAGTTCGATAAAAGCTGCTATCATTGAAGTGCTTGAAACAACAGCAAAATAGCCTATTACATTTAAGTGTGCATATTCGTCACCTGAACCTGAGTATTCTACTAGGGTGAGTTGATATTCCAGTTGAGTTGAAATTCTTTCCCAATTATGCAAATTGCATTGGTGGCAATTCAGCATAACTCAAATTGAACGCTCTACAAGTGCGTTCAACGATATAATCACATTTATCATAAATCGCGAATAGGTCGAGGAGTACGGCGTTAGGGTACTTATCCATAATTAGTATTTTCACTTCACGTTGTTTCGCTTAATCACGTACACTACAGAATTTTCAGACTATCACTAACTTTGAAACAAAATATGAAGGTATTTATAGATTGCGGGGAAAAAAATCCAGAACATTGCGGTTCAAGATTAATACGTCTGAACATGTAAAACACTTAATGATAATCCTTCATTGGTGTAGGTTCGAAAGGGTAAGACAATTGATAATATTGAAATAATAAGTATTCAATAATTATAGTATGTACAATAGTGAAGTTCTCTGAATTCTACGAAAGGTAAGTGAAGTATAGTATTAAAATCAGGACCTGTATAAATACTTGAAGCAGGGTCAAATTGAAGTCTACCTGTTCAAAGAACTTTGGCAGATGATTATGTACATAAATCTTTAATGTATTTCTGGAGAACTACTAACCTTTCTTGAACCAGAACAAAGGTAAGGAAGCAAATTCGCGAATGAACTACAAGAAAGAAAGACACTTTTCTTTTAAATCGTGAATGGAATGTGGCAATTTAGCCATAAGGAAACCAAATACAATTTGGTTTCAATTAACAATGCAGATCTAATGGTGTGAAAAAAATGTGGTGTGTAATTTGGAAATATCGAGTCTTTCATGTTTGAAGTTAGTCGAGTTAAACGGTGATTTCAGAGCACACTGTTTCGAATCCGTCTTTAAAATATTTTATTTCGAAAGAACAATTCTTCTTTCGACCCAAAAATGCAAATATTGAAACCTCCAAAAAATTGAAGCATTTTTTTAAGATCTTAAACGACATTTCGAAAAAACAATGATAATCTTTTTGTGATCAATTTCAGGTGATTCAAGTGTTGAGTAAAGTTATTCACAAAATGATTCGCTGCAATAAAAAAAAATTGAAAGATACCTCAAGCCATTTGAAAAAGAAAAGTTGTAGTCACTTCCGGCCACACCGAAAGTGACTCAACTATGAAAAAATTACCACAAATATTTCCATTTGACATGAGGCTCCATACCAAATTTCAGATCAGGACAATTATTGAAAGTCAATGATATTTTAATGCATCACTTAACAGAATCACTCTGTATCCACAACTCCAAAAATTATAGGTGTCTCTTATAAATACTGAAGTCTCTTATGATAGTTCTTGGCGCCTCGTGTATGATATACATGTTGATCATGAAACATGGACCAGATTTAATTTAGAATACTTTCGCAGAAGCATTATTTTTCTCCTAACCTGAAAATGTTGCACATAATTCAGCAGAATTTGGTGCGATAATCTCTTGGTGTAGTGTATATAGATTTCCTTCATCAATTAAGAGAAAGGTAACCATAAAATTTTGCCGATTGATTCATTCTGTCTGAGCCTAACTGTTTCAGTATTTGCTCTTACCTGTTAAAGGATTTTGCATCCAGATCCATTCCGAACAATTCGGAATGCAAAATCAAATATCAGTCTTAGAAGCAACATCTTAGCTTGTTTTCTATTCAATTCAGAGAGAATTTTCGTATAGAAAAAGATTCCGGAATGCATTTAGATTGTATGATACAAGGATATTCATATTTATTTTCTTGTAGAGTAATGCTTTGAAAGATATACATACATTTCTGTTCTCTGAGTACAACGAAATTGTATTTGTAGCAAACGGAGAACTTTACTGATTTGATCATTCACGTTGAAATCTACATGCTAACATAAACGCCATTAGCGAAAATGATGTCCTATAGAGTGTGATGTGTTGGTATATCTGTTGCATTCACAATGTACGTAATAAATTGCATTGAATGAGAGACTGTAACAGCTCATAATCAGTTTGAGGAAATAATCCCCAGAATTTCTCAATGCTTTAATAAGTAAGGGTCTTCATTAATACTTCAAAAACAAAAAAATTGTTACTTCATCTTACAAGATTCAGAGCTTGTACTACTCTTAACTGTGCATGGCTGTGCAGTCCAGATGTACTATTCAGAGTGTAGTTCATTGCTCCAAGGAAAACTTCAAATCTAAGTATACAAAGTACAGCAATGTGTAAAGAATAGACGCTCACGAATGTCATTGACTAGCCTCCATATAGTACCTCTTTTTCGAGTAGTAGCTGAAAATTGTTGATGCTTGAAAACAAGCGCAATACCTTAATTCTGAAACGTAAATAAACCACACTCCATGAGGAACCACTTATGGAAAATAGCATTACAAATATCTTGGGTCATACTTTCGATAGTGAGCTAACATTGCAGAAATACTTCGATAAAATTCTCAGATCCTGTCAATCTGTTTTAATTTTATCTCGAACGTCTCGAAGGGTACTTATACAGAGTTTGAAATAAGATCCACTGTGGATCCATTTGATATATATATATATATATATATATATATATATATATATATATATATATATATATATATATATATATATATATATATATATATATATATATACAGGTGTTTCGAATAAGATGTCATAAATGAAGGATGCGAATCCCTGAATGATTTGAGCAAGAAAGTTCGAAGAACCAATGGTCCAAAAATGCTTCGTTGCCGAGATACAGGGTGTTAAAGTTGAGAAAATTTTTCGACTTTCTCTCGATAAAACCTAGACTTCTCAAGATTTCGGGCTCAAATTTTCCACATAAGCTATTAAACACAATCTGAATCACCAGGTGAGGCCAAATTTTGGAACAGTATACAGGGTGATACTTTTTCATGGGCCATGTTCCATTTTTACCCTCGGAACTTTTTTTTTGGTACGCCACTGGCACTAACAAAAAATAAAATCGAATGAATCATTCAATTTAAAATTTTTTTTGACTCCAGCATTTTGATCGTTACTATCACCGTTTCTGAGATATTAATTATTGAAAATAATCCAATAGTTTTCCCATATCGAAGCCATGGAGATATTATCTTAATAACTGATGCAATTTTTTTTCAGGAATTGAGCTAAAATTTACATCAGATATCTCCTTATTGTATGTTTATAACAAAATGAGGCAGAAATTCCTGACAGTATACAGGGTGTTATTTTTTCACGTGCATTTTCCTCTTTTTGCCCCCTGAACTTTTTTGTGGTGCGCTACTGGTATATTCTGAAAACAGAATCAAACAGATTATTCAAAGTGAAAACTTTTCTGTTCCTTGTATTTTTCCGTATCTGCCACCATTTTCGAAAAATTAATCAACAACGCCCGAACAGGCTACCCCTTTGCCTCCGTATATTTTTTCGGTGCATAACTGACGTTTTTCGTAATCAGAAACGGATTTTTCATTCAATTCGGATAATTTTGTGCTCATCTTGATCCTCATGTCTTTCACCGTTTTGAATTGAAAATCATCAGAATTTATCGTGTCTTCCTCATATCAGAACACGTTGGTGATTTCAAAAGGCTTAGTAGGCTCTGATACAATTTTGCAAATGAAATCATAGAAAAAAACTTGACACTTCAATGATTGTAAGTTTTGTCATTCAGTTTGTTGTGCCTACATTTGAAACAGCTGTAAGTAGTAACCAATAATCTTTGAAATGGTTTTCACTAATGCAGAAATGGCCGATATACATTTCATGTACGATGTGGCTGAAGGAAACGCAGTGCACGCAAGGCGTTTGTATCAAGAACGCTTCCCTAATCGAATCATTCCTGATAGGCGTACGTTTTCTGACATCCACAGAAGATTGAGAGAACGGGGTACATTCAAACCGAATCATGACTTGAAAGGGCAAATCGGACAATAAGGACCCCGGAAATCGAAGAGGCAGTCCTAAATTGTATAGATGAGGATCCTCAGCTGAGTACAAGAAAAATTGGAAGAGAGTTGAATATCTCATTTGTATTGGTCTGAAAAATTCTCCATGATTTCTTGCTTTACCCATACCATATTCAACGCGTCCAAGCTCTACTACCCCGCGATTTTCCTCTGCGACTCAATTTCTGCCGATGGTTCCTTCATAACATTGCTCATAATCCCCTTTTCGATAGCGAAATCATCTTCACAGATGAAGCGTCCTTCTCGAGAAATGCAATCAGGAACTTTCATAACAATCACTATTGGACTGAAGAAAATCCCCATATGATTGAGGAATGTCACCATCAAGAACAATTTTCGGTTAATGTCTGGGTTGGAATAATTGGGGATTTCCTGATCGGGCCATTTTTGTTGCCAGACAGGCTGAATGGAGCCTTATATCGCCACTTTCTGGAAGAGATTTCACCTGTGTTGCTAGAAGATGTGCCGCTGCAAACTAGAAATAGAATGTGGTTTATGCATGACGGAGCACCACCGCACTTCAGCATGGAAGCTAGAGAATATCTGTATATGACATTCAATAACCGCTGGATAGGGTGTGGTGGACAAGAAGCTTGGCCTCCTAGGTCGCCAGATTTAAACAGTTTGGATTTTTTTCTTTGGGGACATCTGAAAACTTTGGTTTATAGCTCTCCCGTGAATACACTTGAAGAATTGAGGAATAGAATTACAGCATCATGTGACGTCATCAGAAATACCCCAGGAATATTTCAGAGGGTGCGCACTAATATGCGGAGACGAACAGAAGCATGTATTCTTTCAGGTGGAGGACATTTTAAACATCTTCTTTGATTTGTTCTGTTTGTTCAATTTTTGTTTTCATCATTATGAGTTTTTGTTATTGAAATCATTCGCGATTATTTATGTTGTTTATTCATTCACTTCCGATTTATACACTCAATAAAACACATTTTTGAATTCGAATTCAATGATCAGGGAAATGATATCACCCTTTATACTTTCTCATAAATCCTACCAATCTAGTGGTGCAGATCTTAAAATGTGAACCTCGTTTGAAATTCGAGCTCAAGTTCTTCACAAATTGCCGAAATAACATGAAAAATATCTTCAAGCTTTCAATACGGAAGGGACTATACGATTACTTTTCTTGATTAATATCTCGAAAATGGTGGCAGATACGGAAAAATACAAGGAACAGAAAAGTTTTCACTTTGAATAATCTGTTTGATTCTGTTTTCAGAATATACCAGTAGCGCACCACAAAAAAGTTCAGGGGGCAAAAAGAGGAAAATGCACGTGAAAAAATAACACCCTGTATACTGTCAGGAATTTCTGCCTCATTTTGTTATAAACATACAATAAGGAGATATTTGATGTAAATTTTAGCTCAATTCCTGAAAAATTGCATCAGTTATTTAGATAATATCTCCATGGCTTCGATATGGGAAAACTATTGGATTATTTTCAATAATTAATATCTCAGAAACGGTGATAGCTACGATCAAAATGCAAGAGTCAAAAAAAATTTCAAATTGAATGATCTATTCGATTTTATTTTTAGTTAGTGCCAGTGGCGTACCAAAAAAAAGTTCCGAGGGTAAAAATGGAACATGGCCCATGAAAAAGTATCACCCTGTATACTGTTCCAAAATTTGGCCTCACCTGGTGATTCAAATTGTATTTAATAGCTCATGTGGAAAATTTGAGCCCGAAATCTTGAGAAGTCTAGGTTTCATCGAGAGAAAATCGAAAAATTTTCTCAACTTTAACACCCTGTATCTCGGCAACGAAGCATTTTTTGACCATTGGTTCTTCGAACTTTCTTGCTCAAATCATTCAGGGATTCGCATCCTTC
Source organism: Cryptolaemus montrouzieri (assembly GCA_013387265.2). Taxonomy (NCBI): domain Eukaryota; kingdom Metazoa; phylum Arthropoda; class Insecta; order Coleoptera; family Coccinellidae; genus Cryptolaemus; species Cryptolaemus montrouzieri. Next base: position 24,476,212 of record JABFTP020000186.1, on the reverse strand, counting down.
ATTTATGACATCTTATTCGGAAACACCCTGTATATACAGGCCGAGTAGGCCCATGGCTTCATCACACGTTCTTCTCCATTTCATTTTATTCATAACTGCTCCCTTCCAGTCGTTCACTCCTAGCTCCTCAATATCTTTCTCCACCATCTTGGTCCATTCTGTGCGTGGTCTTCCCCTGCCTCTTCTTCCCATTATTCCCCTTGTCAAAACTTGTCTTGTCGTTCTATCGTCTCCCAGTCGGAAAACATTGCCAAGCCATCTCATTCTTTGTGCTCTAGCCACATGTTGTTTGTTGATTTTCAAAGTTTCCCAAAGATCTACCTTCCAATATTTATTATCTGTATGCAAATTTTCAAACTATGTGTCGAAAGAGTGAATATTTTCTAGGAGATGATTCGCGTAATTTGAATCTGATTTTTTATTTGGAAAACTGCGTTTGTTCCGATGGTTGAATATTAGAATATTTATGTGTTCTATCAATGTAGAAATTATAACAGTCATTGCAATTCAATCTGTAAACGCCTGATTTATTCTTTTTATCTGATCTGGTGTTATTATTCCTTATATATTTGGATAAGCCATTATTAGTTCGGAAAGCTATGTTGAAATTATTGCTACTCAAGAATGATTTCAGTTTCTCACTTGTAATGCCAACGGAGGTAAAAGTGTTGAATTTTCGTTTCAATCTATCTACAGGCTGAACTTCATTCAATGTGATTCTACTTTGTTTTTATTCGAAAAATTATTTATCATTTTGAGATTGTAACCATCGTTTTTAGCTATTTGTTTCAATAAATTTAATTCCTTGTTAAAATTTTCTGGTGATAACGGGATTTCAATCGATCTATGCATAAAAATGTTGAATGCTGACATTTTATGTTGATACGGATGACACGACCAGTTATGTATTATAATATCTGTATGTGACGGCTTATCGTAAATTGCGAAAACATGTTTTCCATTTTCATTCGAAATTGTTACGTCTAAGAAATTTATTGAATTATTGCTTTATATTTCGGTTGTGAATTCAATTTTTGAATGTAACGGGTTTATATGATTTTCGAAAATTTTTAACTGTCTATCTGTTCCTGTGAAGCAAATAATGATATCGTCTACATAGCGATACCAGTATAAACAATATTTACTGAGTGGATGATTATGAATTAATTTCTCTAAGTTATTCATGAATATTTCTGCTAACAAAGGACTCAACGGATTGCCCATAAGCAAGCCGTCTTCAATAGTATAATGTTCGTTATTGAAATGGAAATAATTTTGATCTAAACAAATTTGTAATAATGAAAGAATATCTGATTCAATGACATGATTCTTTTCTAATAATTCTTCAACTAAGTAATACGTATCTTTCGGAGGAATGTTGGGAAATAGATTCTTAACATCGAAAGAAATGAGTTTGGAATTAGGTGGTATAGTGGTATCTTTGATATTGGCAATAAGTTCGTATGAATTTTTGACCGAAAATGTCTATCTGTTCTTATGAAGCAAATAATGATATCGTCTACATAGTGATACCAGTAAAAACAGTTTTCACTAAATGAATCAGTATGACTTAATTTCTTTAAATTATTCATGAATATTTCTGCTAACAAAGGACTCAACGGATTGCCCATAATCAAGCCGTCTTCACTAGTATAATATTTGTTATTGAATTGGAAATAATTTTGATCTAAACAAGTTTGTAATGATGAAATAATATCTGATTTAATGATCGTATTGACATAACTCTTTTCTAACAATTCTTCAACAAAGTAGTACGTATCTCTCGGAGAAATGTTGCGAAAGAAATGAGGTTGGAATTAGGTTGTATAATGGTATCTTTGATAATGGCAATTAGTTCGTATGAATTTTTGACCGAAAATTCAAATTCAAAATCGCAATGTTTAATTAGCAAATCTGTAATATTATTTCGTCTGAAGAAGCTACGGTGTAGTGAAACGCATTACGAATCACAATTCTTCAGTAAAATTCCTAAAAATGCATTACTTGTTTTTATTATTGAAAATGGAATTCTACCAAGTAAAAGCCTGCCAAATTCAAACATTCTCAACAAGGTTTTTATTTTTCTTCTTCAATATTTTAACGTGGACCTATAATCGTGTTCATAGCTATATCAATGTCGGAATTACCTTTTGACTGATAATGGCACGAAGCCTTAACATTGATCAGATGTTTTATACAAATAGAGATTTGGATAATTTCCTCCACTTGAATTCAACCCACCCTCTGTCAAATAGTTGATTTCAAATTTGAGAAATGTTGTACAATTAATGATGACAGATTTCTGGATATTCTATTGCAATCACTGTCGAAATATTCATGAAAACGTGATAGAATACTAGAGGTTGAGATTGGATGAAATAGCAGGGACAAATGTGGTGTCAACTCAATATGTCCCCGAAATTGCGCCTGAAGATAGTTTCGAAAGAAACGTTAGCAATATATCAGCAAAATTTCCTTTAAATATTATCCACCTAATATTTATTATATTTTTCTTGACTCTCCATCAACGCAAATTTTACGAACCGGAAGTAGTCAAGCTGCTGCGATCTACATCAATGAAGACATTCTGTTCAGACAATTGGAACATCAGAGACATCTAAGGGATAGAATTTTATGTTAGAATAGTAGGTTTCAGTTTGGGTCCAAAAAGAGCCCTACTGTCAATAGTAAGAAATCTCCTGAAGTTCGCGAAAATCCAAAAGGAATTTCGAAACCACTGATAGGAATTATAATTTTAGTGCTAGTGTGATGGTAGATTCCAAGATATTTATTGTGTTGGTTGTTAGTGAACTTGTATTGTATCGATCGACATGAGTGAAATTGTGTGGAATGTTTTGGGGCAATCTTTATCCGATTGTGCGAAATGGAATCCAATGTTGATATACATGGTGACAGTGTAAAATATCTCATTAAGATTTCTTTAGTTTAATTATTATGGGCCTTCAATATTATCTCAGAAAAAATATTAAGAAGCGTGAAACAATATTTCTTTCATCTTAAAAGATTCAGATTCTTAACTGGTCATGCTACTTAGCTTACATCTACTCTTCTGGGCGCAGTTCATTGCTCCCAGATGAAACTTCAAAACTAGGTGCACCAAGTACAGCAATACCAAATTATATAAAAAAATTCCCAATAGTCTATCGACCTGGTCAGACACAACCGGATTTTCCATTCCCCGAATAAATCTGCAAATATAATCTTCACAAGAAAATATAAACAAGAACCACATTACAATCTCACACTGGGAAACACACCATCGAATAGAGTTTACAATCTTAAAATTCTGGGCTTATACTTCGACCAACAATTAACTTGAAAAAATCATATTGAAAAACTCAAAGCTGATTGCATCTCAAGAATGAATATTTTGAAGTCACTTAGCTTCAGTAAATGGGGTTCTGCTTAAGAATGTCTCTTGAAAACTTAAAGAGTTATAATAAGATCGAAACTAGATTACGGGGCCATTTTTACAAATCTGCAAATCAAAGTCTCGAGAAAAAACTGGACCCAATACACACGCAAGGAACAAAAGGTGCCTTCCGAACAAGCCCGACCACCCCCCTGCAGAGGCAAAAGAAGTACCACTCAGTTTACGAAGAAAAGAATTGACAATCGCATACGCAACTGGAATCGACAGTTGTGCTACAAACCCAACCAAACAAATAATAGACTCAAATAAAACCGACACAACAGTGACGTTATCAACAAAGAAGTTGTCTAAAACACTAAACACGAGGCTCAATGAATATCTGAGAGAACTTGAAATAGATTTACCAACATGCTGGCCAAAAAAAGACGCGCCAATACCACTATGGTTAAGAATGGTAGTTATAATAAACTGGGATATTAGAAACACAGGTGAAGGAAAAGATAACTTCTTTTATGCGGGCTTTCCAGGAATATGCGAAGCTGTTACACCACATGAGTAGGCGCCTGGGAAGAATTGAGGTGTCTGTTTACTCGCATCTTGAAAAGGAACAAATGGTAGGATGTTGGGAAGATGTTGCACGGCAGCGAGTTCCACAGCTCACCGGCCCTGTAAATGAAGGAATTCTTATAGAGAGAGGTTGGAGGGGTCGTTAAATGTACCGCCGTATGATGAGAACTCCTTGTCAGCCTAGTGTTGCAGAAAAACTTGAGTTTTCCCGGAAAAAGGTCTTTCAGCTCCTTTTAGCATCTTCTGTGGAAGCATCTTTGAAACAGAGAAAGGTCAGCAACTTATCTTCTGAGAGCCAGCGGTTGGAGAACACGGGTGATCTCCGGGTGGTCGATGAGGCGCACACACTATCCAACATCCACAACGAATGTTTGGTAACAATATTCCAAAGCAGGTTAAATCTGCGCCTCATATAGAAGCAACAGCTGAGATGACGTGAAGTATCGCTTAGCACTGAAGAGAAAACTAAGTTTAGCTGATGCCGACTTAGCTATTGCTGATACATATTCATGCCAGCAAAACTTAGAGTTAACCGTTATTCCGAGAAGGTGCATCGAATCTCTGGATGCAATTTGTTGGCCTTGCATTATCAGAGTGAGTTATCCAGCGGGGACCTTTCTAGAAAACGTAGTTGCTTGCGTTTTGCTCGCGTTGAAGCTCACCAGATTCAACTGACCCCACTCAGAGTTTAAGTTAATAATTTGCTGAAATCTCTGACGATGAGATTCCGCAGCTGTAACCAGCCGCAGATTACTGGAAGACGAAACCAGGATACAATCGTCTGCAAAACCAAAGATCTTGTTTTCTGTAGATGACAGAAGGTCGTTTATCTGCAGCAGAAAAAAGGTTGGCGAAAGAATGGATCCCTGAGGTACCGTCGACCACAACTTGTATTGATCTATTTGAAAAAAATATACTTATCCAACCCCGTAATTTTTCGGAAAGCCCATATGCAGCATATTTATTCAACAAGGCTACATGTCAAACCCTATCGAAGGCCTAAGAGATGTCGAGGGCTATTGCTCTAGATTCCTCATTCTTTTGCATCGTTGATGTACAAATATGAGTGACGTAGGCGAGCAGATCTCCTGTCGATCTTTGCATGCGAAAACCATACTGACAGTCGGTAATAATTCCCTGCAACTCAAGATATTTGATGAGTTCATCATTTATGACTCTTTCCATCACTTTGGACATAAAAGGAAGAAGTGCCACAGGGCGGTAGTTTTAGGGTGAGGACTTCTTTCCTTTCTTTGGGATCTTGCTAGGAAAAGTCTGGCTTTCATAAGAAATCTGAAACAGAAGTTTAAGAATGTGTGCCTGTTCGAAAGCACACTTTTACAGGATGATTGGCGGTATTTCGTCTAGATCAACTGCCTTCTTACAGTTCAGCTGCTCGAGAGAGTAGATTTGTCTAGTCCTGCTTGCCTGTTCAAGGAGTTTATTAGTTACCCCTCGTTGAAAAGTGCCTTTGCTCTTGCACTTGTCAGATTGCATACATTTCGTATTTGTACGAAGGTTGTTCTTGTTTCCTCTGTTGGATTTATCTTCCCTGATTTGTAATCTCTGCTCTTGACTGCAGAAGACCTCTCTCAGTCTTTTTTGAACCATGGCTTTAGTGCTGTTGTTCTTTTCATTGAATGAGGGATGTAGAGATCCATTCCTGCATGAATGATTTCTGTAACAGATACACATAAAATACAAGCCCACAAACATATCGTGCCCTGTTCTCGATAATTATAGAAAAATACCACGCATACACGAGAATATATATACTGACGGTTCGAAAAGCAAAGATGGTGCAAGTGCAGCTCTTTATCAAAAGACCTATCAAGGTTGATTAAGCTTCCGGATCAGTCAGAAATTTTCTCATGTGAATCTGTAGCTATCTTGGAAGCCCTGAAAATGGCCTTTCAATCGAAAAATAGTAAATTTCTATTGTAAACCAACTCTATGTCCAACCAAGAAGCTATAGAATCCAGAATTCTTATGGATTCCATATCATGTAGGCATACAAGGAAACGAAAAGGCGGATGATAAGGCGAAACAAGCTGCAAAAACAAACCAAATCGACAAGAATATAAAACTCAGACAATCTGAGAGCAAGAATCTTATAAGAACAAAATTCTCCGATTCATGAAACGATATTTGGAGGAACGCAACACCTACGAAACAACACCGAATAAGAGACAAGACCTCAATTTAAAACACCCGATTATTTCCACCACAAAGAAAAAAAACGATAATAACAAGATTGCGAATAGGACACACAAATCTCACATACAAGCATTTATTTACGAAAGAGAAAACGCCATTATGCCTCACCTGGAATGTGCCTTTAGATATCGACCCCCTGATGTACAAGTAAAGCAGAACCTTGAGAGATAGAAGGCAACTAGGACTATGCGACAGCACAATTCAATCAAGTACGTAGTATTTTGAAGTATCTTGAGGAGACAAAACTTTATGACCTTATTTAGGAAATAATAATTTAAAAGTTTATATTGAGGGTGGTCGCTAATGACCAAGATGTTAAACAACGACCTTACATAAATTATTAAAAAAAAATAAAAATAGTACCCCAATGTCATAGACCATCACGAATGAGATTAAGAGGTAATGGAAAGTTAGAAAAATTAAAACATTAATGAAAATATTTGATATACGACTAGCATTTATATAGTACCTCCCTTTTGAGTAGTAGCTGAAAATTGTTGATGCTTGAAAACAACGTTAATAGGGGGAACCTCTTATGGAAGGTAGCAGCACAAATTTATTGTGTCTTACTTTCGATAGTCATCTAACATGACGGAAACACATTGATAAAATTCTCGGATTCTGTCAATCTGCTTTGAATATCCTAAGAAATATCTCTAACGTCTCGTGGGTTGCCGATTCAAATCATCTTCTACACTTAAACAGATTATTAGTTCAAAGTAAAATCCACTTTGGGTCCGTTTAATACAAGGCTGCTAATTTAAGTTTACTAAGAAAATAGACATAGTACATAATACAACTATGCGTAATGTATCAGAAGCCTATCGCTCTAGCCCAATCCATAGCCTCAGAGTCTTTTTGTTTGTTATTCCCTTAACGTTCCCTATTTTCGCCTTTCGGTCAATGACACGCCTTGGAATTCTGTCACCTCACTAACCGGGGAATTTTGCCGAACCCCTTTTGTGTCGAGGGAAGGGATATTTATTGTCCAACACATATCAGTTAGACAGGACCGACGGCTTTACATCTCCTCGGAAAGATGGATACTCAAGCGATTCTCAGAATCCGAAAAATTGCACCGACTTTGTGGGGATTGAACCCAGGTAACTCTGCGCAGGAGACGAGCATCAAATCTCCTACGCCACCGAGCCGGCTATGCCTCAGAGGCCTTCTAATAGAACCACCTCTAGAATTATGTAGAGAATATTTATGGTTGAGATCTGGAGAATCACCTCCACTTGATTTCGTGTCATATTCTGTCAAATACTTGATTTCAAATCTAAGAAATGTTATACAAGCAGTGATGACAGATTTCAGGATAATCCATTGAAATCACTGTCGAAATATTCATGAAAATGTGATAGAATACTAGAGATTGAGATTGAGTGAAATAACCGAGACGCCGAGACAAATGTGGTGTCAACTCAACATGTCCACAAAATTACGCCAGAAGATTGGTTTTGAAAGAAACGTTAGCAATATACAAGCAAAGGTGGTGAAATATGAATACTATCCACTAAATATTCATTATTTTTTTGATTATCTATTAAAATATCAACTAGAATTTTGCGGAAGTGGAGTAATAAAAAGATGCCGAGATCTTACATCAATTAAGATATTCCATTCAGATATTTGGTACATCAGAGACATCTAACGGGTAGAATTTTATATTTGAATAGTTAGTTTCAGTTTGTGCCGATAATGAATTCTGCTGTGAGTAGAAAGAATTCTACTGAAGTTTGAGAAAAACATAAAGGAATTTTATAAGTTCTTATATGAGTTGTAATTTAAAAGCCAGTATGATGGTTCCTACCATATATATATTCATTCCTTTGGTTGTTAGTGAATTTGAATTGTATCGATCGACAAGAGTGAAATTGTGTGCGATGCTTTTTGACCATCTTTATCCGATTGTGTGGACTGGAATGAAATGTAGATATACATAGTGATATTATAGAAATTCTCATACTGATTAACTTGGTAATAACTTCAATGTACACCCTTTCCCTTTCTTCCGAACGAATCTTGTTTCTTTTGATGCAAGTTCCACTTAAGCTAATAGAGACTTTCCACTAATAAGAAAAACCTGAAAAGGGCAAAACTTCATGGCAGAATCCTGCCCTCGAAACAAGCAGAGGAGAAGTTTGAAAGCCATAATTAAGCTAAGCAATCAAGTGGGCGATACGCTCTCTTAAGCTATTGAAGACTCTCAGGGAGGATGGCATCTTTCCTGCCTTGCTGCAGCATGGAGCGCACATCCTTGTTCCATATATTATCAGGCTTTTCCGGTCGAGTCTGGCCTGGACTAGCTGGCGGCAGATTAGAATAGTATACATCACTCAGGAGAGAAGATTGAACTGGCAGTCTAAATCATCCAAACCGATGAGTCCCATGTCTTCCGTTCTGAAAATTTCTGAGGAGGTTTTAGGAGGATGGACTGAAGTGTTATTGCTGATGGCTCTGAATGAGCTATCATACGCCTTTCAGAAAGATAAATGAAGAATGAAGTGGTTTGGCACTTACCAATCCAGTTTGAAGAATTATTCACTCTATGGATCGCAAGGAGATTGCAGCCGCAGACTAAATGAGCATGAAGGATGCATTTAATGCATCCGCCACTAGTTCATTAAGTAGGGATGTGAGGATTACCGAATATTATTGCGAAATGGATTGCAAACATGCTAAATGCCTAACTAATGAACACTTCCCTGAAAAAGGAAGTAGTTAGTTTGGTGGGTAGCGGAAGCTGGCACGGGAAAGTGTTCTATTTCTTCTCTGGTGATCTTTACTGATTGATGATCTTCATTTATTAATTGGCACATTGGACGTTCATTTGCAAGTGTAATTGTCGGAGAAAACAACGACGTCTCCAACAAACTTCAGGAGAGTATTTCAGATATCCTGGGGAGAGGTAAGGGTGAGAAACTTAGTATTAACTCCTACTAAGCCCTTATGGGGCCATTCACTAGAAAAATGAAGATGAAGAAGAGTGGAGTGTGTATCGTGGTTGCGGGAGAAACGAAATATCTGAGGATTACCTTGGCTAATAAGATTATATAGAACTTACATGTCGAAAACAAAATACACAAGGCTAGACATTCCTCATAGAATTACTTGTGGAAGGAAATGGTTATTTACTCCAAAGCTCTATACAATAGCTATGAGACCACGTTTCACATATGAATGCTTTGCTCGTTGTGAGTGAAGCGTTGAAATTCTATCCCAATTAAAGCTCCCTTAGTTTGAGAGAACGGCATGATGATTACTGAAACATCTTGATTCACACCTACTGTTGATACTGGGGCTTACACATTTCACTTCATTAAAGAAGTAGCTAGAATGGTTCGAATAAGATTCCATCACTTTCTCCGAAATGGGATATATATGTTCAGATTCGAGCCCGTTGCTATACAGTCAGGAATTGAGGACAACGATATACTGATTATAAATTTTCATGGAGCAATTTTTAAAACCAACATGGAGCTGCTATTTCAGATCATTAGCTGCACTGAAGAGATCCGAAAACTGCTCGTAACTTATTGTGCAGAAATGTCGTTCAAGCCTCACCAAACTGAGAGAACCCACATCCTTTTGATGTGGGTTCTGAGGCACTAGAACATTGAGGACAATAAAAAGGCGGACTCATTCGACGGTCCAGGACTAGCCTTGGGATTTAGCCTACGAATGCCAAAGCATGGAATCCCCCTGGAAATCGTAAGGGTGTAGAACAAAATGGTGGTGAGATCTGAAGGTACGAAGGAGTGGCTGAGATTCATAAGTTTCAGACACTCTCGGCTTGCCGTCAATAGACTTTCTACTGCGAGAACCAATGCTTTGCTCAAACTTTCCAGGCTTGACCTGAGAGTTCTTATTGCTATATTAACTGGGCAATGTTATCTCAGAAATCATCTAAATGATATAAAATTGAACGAGGATCCTATATGGATACTACGTGAGAAGGAGAATGGACAAATGTCGAGTTGGGGACAGCATCAGGATTGAGAAAGACCCAAGTCTAACAAACTGGAACTGAATGAGGTCATTAAGCCGTCACCCATAGAATTTATAACCTTTTCAAAATGGATGGAGCTTATAGCTCAAATTTCAGACGGAGTGTGCAACAAAAAAACGTTAAATCGCAGTAGCAGGGCTGTCGTTTAGCCCACAGAAAACCTTTTTAATGATCTATCTAAGCTGAAAAAGATCATATGTTGCAAAATCCTGCGGGTGCTCCTTGCACAATTCAGGTGGACCTGAACAAAGTAATGTTGTTTAATACTTAGAGCTTCAGAGTCTCAATGCTTGTTAGGATTGCATAATCTTCCGCTTGAACCTTCTTTCAGTTAAACAAAGAATCATTGTCTAAAAAGGCTATGGTTATACGAGAAGCATCGTAATTGACAGATTAGAATGAACATCTGTAATTCTTTGGCACTCGTCGCGTCACACTGACGGCTCAGAAGCGTGAACCTGGTTTCTCGTTATTCGTGGTCATCTCCATGGTAAAATGTATAAATTCAGTCTCTGGAAGACACCCATAATACAAATGTAGTGAATATGCTATCGCTATTACCTCCCTTATTCATTGTGATCATGGTAAACATCTCCACTTAGAGAACTTCAACTATGGTAAATTATTCTAATAACAAGAAATAAAACGCAGGCTATTTATAAAAATTTAATTTTTATTAACATCTGAATTGAACAAAGATATGTGATGGAATATTTGTATATAAGAATTATTTTTCTATTTGAACGATATGAGCAAAATTTTAAGGAAAAATTGAATATAATATATTGATCGAGATTAGCCATACAGTCTTACAATAACAAAGAATTCTCTTCTTTTAGCTGTAACAACAATGTATAATGTTTCAACCATATTCATTTCATATAACATTTCTTCATTTCAATATTTTGTACAAACAAAAACAAAAAGGTTCTTCTATATATAACTATTCTAAAAGAAAAAGAGAAATGGACACAATGTGATATTAAACTTCCATAACCTATTGGAAATCGTGGGTAATTCTGACAAATAACAGATTTCTATGTCTATTTATTCAGTGTAGCTCTCTTCAATATTGCATTATATGAAGTAATTTCTGCCTTATACAAGAAATTTATTATTTCAAATAGCATGAAGAATATTTATATTGGACAGTAAGAGTGCTATATTTGAAGGTAATAAGATATTAAAATCTCATTTCGAGAATAGAAATGAAGATGAAAAGTTTAAGGTTAGCAGTGGATACTTGTTAGTCATTTTTACTGAAAGATTGCTCATACTAAATTTTATTTCCGAAAAGTAATGAAAATCATGTGGGCAAGCTAAAATCTCTAGTAATACCTGTGCAACATTAAAGGGTTGATGTAGATAAATATTCTTGCAAGATCACAGCGAGTAGTTGAGAAAGATAAAATGTTTCATCAATATTGATGAAAATATCTTAACAACAACAATCAGCTACCAGATTCGTCAAATATATGTATTTTCTTCTCTTAACAGTATTTGTACATAAGATAGATTGCTGTTTCATAAAAGCTACTTATACTGGTCTATCATGTTTTCTTTAGAAGGTTCATGTAATTTCATATATTTCTGATTAATTCTCGAAATCTGGACATGGAATTATGTTACATTGGATAAGGAGAGTATAGAATTGATGTACTGGTTTACTTCATAACCAAAAGTTTTAGCAAACTTGAATTATTTCACAAACATGTAGGACCTCCATGAGTAGATTTCATAGAAATATCATTGCAGTATGTTTATATTTATTTCTTAATTAATCATCTTGTTCATTTGAACAAGATGTCTCAGAAAAAAGTTTATATTTCTGTCGGCCACTCCTTAAAGGCGATCAAGACGAGAGGTGAGAGAAGTCACTCTCAAGAATTCAGCCGCTATGGAGTGCTTCTTGTGTGCCAACTGCATGTTGTGCGTCCATTGTAATGCCATTAACAAGCAATACCTTTTTCTATTAATGGCCATGAGCTCCACTCAAGGCTTCTGTTTAAAGGAGAGCTTTGTATTTTTGCCAGATCGGATGTTGCATTCCGAAGAGAGCATACGTTGGAGGATGACGCTTTCGATCTGGCATGGTTCAAAATCTGTTCATATAACGAAATTATGTTTCTTCGTTGTCTGTATCGATAACAACTACCCTTGTTTGTTACAGTATCTAGGTGACAAGGTAGACACGCTCAGCACTCTTAGGCAATTTCGACCACAACTCATTCCTGTTACTAGTAACTTCGTACAACCACGTAATGAAGATACAACGCCCGCCAGGAAGATATAGCTCCGAAAGCGAGCCCGTTGGGAAGAACTGCGCCAATGTTTCTTGTCTTTCACCTTTAATGACGTCTGTTCCTCAGATCCTGACATCAATATAAGTACTTAATCCCTCACTGAAGTTATTCTTTCCAGCTTGGACCTCTACATTCCATAAAAAAACATGCGCACAAAAGCCGTGGTTCACCAAAAGTTTTCAGAATACTATCAGCTTATGAAAGCTGAAAGAAAAATACAACAGATGAAACTAATGAAGACACTATATCACCACTACACCAAAACTTCAACCTTAACTCTCGACGCGCGTTTTTGGTTTGGTGTAGTTGTGATAAAGTGTCTTCATTGTTCATACGCCAAAGGCTCAAAGATGACAACATAGATTAAACTAAAGCTGAATTTGTGCGTTTCAGAAATATAAGTTACCCAATAATTACTGTTTGAGTGGAAGAGTGGCCACGCCTACACTTCGCCAGTGTAGAACACTATTTGTACACTTTGTAGGTACAGTAAATAAAGACGATTTATTATAATAATTGATGAAGCGAAAACCTACTTTAATGAGAGATTTAGAAATCGACTCTTATAGCAAACCCGTGGAACTTGTTAGTTCTGGTCTATGGTGAAGGCAGTCAACAACAACTGCTGCAAGTCATCATTCCTACAATTGATTAGAAGTGACGGTTCTATCGCATCCTCACCTAGTAGCGGCAAACCTCTTCAGAAAAATTATTTCACAAAATTCTGTTTGAGATACATCAAACGAAGTGCAACCAAGCATTCCACATGTTCAATAGAATGTGTCTGAAATAAAACTCAGAGTGCGTATGGTAGGGCTCGTTCTTCAACAGCAGAACTACAAGAAAACAGTGAGTCTTGATGGAGTACCATCAACTGTATTGAAGAAATATGCTCTAGAGTTAGCACCTGTTCTCAATCGTCTGTTTCAGATTTCGTATGAGAGCCTTCGATTTCAGACTGTTGGAAAGCTGCGCGAGTAAAACTGATTCCAAAGAAAGGGAAGAAGTATCATCAGTGATCGACAATACAGTTTTCGTAGACAATGATCAACTGGTGACATCTTGCATATGTTACGCATTTTGAATAACTATCGAAACATATGGTGAATCAAGAGCCTTTGCTTTTGATATCTCAAAGGCTGTCGACAGGGTTCGACTCGCAGCTTTGCTTGAAGAACTGATCGCATATTGACTTTCCGGAAAATTGCATGGTTGAATTAGTAGTTTTCTCTCCAGTAGATCGATTCGGGTGGTAGTTAATAGTGCAAATAGTGAATTTTTTCAGATTGAAGCAGGAGTACCTCTGAGTTTCATACCCTTTCCAACACTTTTCCTGTTTCAGAGTATATGACAAAGAAATTTAACCAAAAGAGCATGTCACTGAATTCAGACTAAAAAAAAAAGATAGCAGGAGAGCTTGGTGTTGCGAATGGATTATGAAATTCCAGCTCAGATAAGAAAGGAATCAGATATCATATGTTTATCCTGGAAATTATGTAGATATCAAAATATAAAAGAGTCTAAGACAGTAGACTTATAGTTTCCTCAGCTTCTCCACTGCCTCAATTTCATTTTCTTCAGGAAAACTTAGTACAACCTGCTCCCAAACAATTCAAGCTACTTTGAAATTTTCTACTCAGATCAAAACCTCGAACCAAAGTACGATCTTTATGAGCAATACACTGACACCAAAAACTTTATTCCATTCGCTTTTCCCATGATGAAGAGTCAATGATGAGTAACACTTAGATTATTGGAATAAAAAGTATGAAAACCACTGAAAAAATCCTCAATCGTCTTTACTCCTGTATTTGTTCAAATGAAACCTTGATATCTCTTTTTGCCTTGAAGACCTTGATCAGAACTTCCAAGTCGGCTCTGAAAATTTGTTTGATGGTTCAAAATTTATCTTGATGTAAAGATCTTCAGCAAGAATGGACATATCCAATATTTCTCACCCTGGCAAATTGATATCCAGTATAGGTACTACCTCGGACGACTCGTAGTCTAATTTCGCTGTCCCATTGAAAGAGTCTATTATATCTAGATAATATCAGTTTGAAGGAATAATTACGTAATACTTTATAATAATATTTCGATAATAGAACAATCAAATATAAACATATCTTTGAGACATCTCATTTTTTTGAGAGCAATTTTTCTTTTCTGGATTAATAAAACACTTATGAAAATTTACTATGTTTTTACTATAAAGAAATATAATTTAAATTGGCATTAGCCAACCATTGCATTCAAAACAGACACTCCTTTCCTAGTATTGATAGTTTGGAAATTTTGCTTTTGCTGCGAAAGGTAGAAAACTCCATCATTTAGAATCAGTTGAATTATACAAATCCCTCTTTAATGATAATGCACAGATAATGAATGACCAGACTGAGCTGCGTAAATCCCAAATATTTGATGCATTTAAGTAATAATATGAATAAATAAACATCCTATAGTCTGTATTTATACCTGTACCACAGAACCTTTTATTTTAGTTTTCGAAACTGCCGTCACAGTAATTGTTCATTTTTATTTCAATTTTTTGATAGTGAAAACAAGGTGAATTTTCATCAGTGTTTTATTCACTAATTAATTTCTTAAATTTTCTCTTAGATTCCACATTTTAATCTACCTTATCCTCTCGATCTCGTCGCCTCGAGAAGAAGTTTAGGTTCTTCAGAAAACGCTTAGTAAAATATGATTTCCTTTTAATTTTCTGCATGAAATTTTTATCAACAAATACAACACACTATCTGCAAATTTTCCAATATTTCATCCAAGGTTATAACCTAATATCAAAGCGGTACCAATTCTACATTCATTGATTAATATTCTATGGTTATACATCACATAAAGTTGAACATTGATAAATTGTGAAGTCTTTAAAGAACACCCTGTAGGTATTTAGATTGTTCATGCAATAGAATGTCATACAAAATACTGTTGATATAAGAATAGAGACTACCTATATCCACAGTGTGCCACTCTAAAATACATTGGAAAAAGTCAAAAATTACGGAGAAATATTTTAAAAATCTTCCATAATTTGAGTCACAACAAGATTGTATTTCAGTCAATATTGATAGATAGAAAATAGAGATATATCAAATCAAAATACTTTAAGATAAGTTCTCAAAATAAATTAGAGCTTTCATATCTCTGTAATCTATATTTGAAATTTCAAGATATGAACAATCTTGATAGATTATATATTGATGATATGGATAAATTCATTGCAAATATTTTTTATGAACTTCGTTACAAAATAACCGCAATTCACATCAAAAGTCGTCCTGCCGCTTAAACGAAGAAGAGAGTAGAACTAGTGTGAACCTGTATCATGAACGGCATATGAAAATATCGCATAAATTCGTCCCTACAGAGATATTCTCTGTAGGGACGATAGTGAGATCAGAGGACTGAGACAGTTCATAGATAATGAAACTGCTCCACAATCACTGACAACATTTTCTGTGCTGTCTAGTAACAAAATAAGACCTCGAGGAATTCTACGCAATAGGAATAAAGTGAAAGAAGCATATTCCAATGGCCACGAGGTCAAGTATAATATGTTATCAAACAGCAACAGAATATTTGGTGTTCAGATCTACATCTATTTTGGAACGAAGTGTATGTTTTGTACTAATAGAGATCATTCCGAGTATTATTATTTAATTGGTGAATTCAAAAGGATGGATTGTCCCAAATTGAATAAAGAGGTAGGGTATAATTGATATTGACTACTTTAAGAATATAAATGTGGCACAAAAGATTTCAAAGAGTCTAGCCCGATAAACTCAGAGTATCAGCCTCGAAATGAAAGCCTGTTTCAAAATTTATCTTTCAACATCTACTTGAGAAACCAACATGGATATGGATTTCAACGCGGCACGCCGCTCTGATCTTGATATATGAAACAAGCGGCGATATCACAAACTACATTTCTCCTTATAGCTTTCGCTTTTACAGTTAGTAATCCATATTGTTTGTGTAGTATTTTTAGAATGTATAGAAATAATGCTCTTAAATTATTCTAGCACGAAAATTGTAATCAAATAAAGCCAGTAATCAATAATTGAAAATAGTCCATTGAAATGTTGGAATTTGGGAACCAAGTATTGAATTTTTTGAAGGCGCAATTTTATTGTTGGGACAAGTGGGGAGGGGTCAATAGAAGCTCAACTCCAAGTTTGTGGGGTTGCAGCCCTTGTAACCCGGCCGAAATCTTGAAAAAGGGCTATAAATATATTTCCCTCGAAATCTCGGAAACTATACATCTCATCGAAAAAATTGTATGACATAATTTGTAGAAAATCATTTTACCTACAAATAAGTTCATATCATTTTTTGCCGTAAATGAGAAATTACAAAAGTTATAAACAAAAAAGTGGAAAAATTCTTATAAAAATTTTCGTTTTTAAACAATAACTTTTTTAGTTGTTATTTTATCGAAAAATTATTCAAAATCAATCTTGTATATGGTCTTTCGGGGAAAATTTTCACATAGTTTTTTTTCAATTTCATTTATTTTTAACGCTCCAGATGAAAGAAGGAACAGTAAGATCATCAAATGGAGACCATGGATAGGGAAGAGAGGAAGAGGAAGACCAATTATGCGGTGGTATGATGATATAAAAAGGGTGGCATGACTGAATTGGATAGCGACAGCACAGAATAGGAAAGATTGGAAAGAGAGGAGAGAGGCCTATGCTCAAATTTGGGCTCGAGAAGGCTGATAAGAAGAAGAAGAAAGATCGATTGCGGCGGTAGTTAATAGTGTAAATAGTGAATCTTTTTAGGTTGATACAGCACTACCTCTGAGTTTCATACACTCTCCAATTTTATAATCCCTATATACTAACAACTTCTTTTACATCCACACCTACAACTCAACTAATTCATTCATGCATTTTTTCCTCCACTATACAACTTACAGAATTATTGTTTTTTGAATAATTTCGTACAGGATTGTACATTTTTGAGAATCTTTAGCAGGCAAGAAAAGGTCCAAGTGACAGTTAAGGGACAAATGAACATCTGCCTGCTACGACTATTATTATTATTTGTTGTTCTCGAAGGTTCAGCTGTTTCTTCTACCTCATTTTATTCGTTTAGTTTTGCTACATATTTAGACACCTGTAGACGTATTCAAAATTGTGGATATTTCCTACAGTTTGAACAATTCAACTGCGAATTTTTTGTGTTCAAATTTACGTTTATTTCCAATTATTTACATTTTTTTCATATGTAAAATCCTTTCGGGGACACTAGTATTAGAACTGTCAAAGCCAGTGGAGTGAAAACTTTGCTTGAGCGAGCAAAATTTTAAAACGATACGGACAATGAATTATTTCTTCAAGATGTTTCTGAAGTAACTGTTCATATTCCCTGTTTTCATTATTATAATGATAGTCGAACAGATAATGTTGTTCGTCGTCGCAGCAGTAGCAATTCATCATCTTCAGTATCAGAAAATGTAGATACTGAGTTTGATTTCTCAAACAATTGCTTCATTTGCGGCGAGGTATTCCAGGATCAGAAGAACTAGCGTCAAGGCCGTCAGAGAAATATGAACAGTTACTTCAGAAACACCTCGTAGAAATAATTCACTGTCCACATCGTTTTCAAATTTTGCTCGCTCAAGCAGAGTTTTCAGTCCTCTGTCTTTGACAGTTTTAACACTAATGTCCCCGAAAGGTTTTTTACATATGAATCAATCACTCTTGATTCACGCTCAAAAAAATTTTCGAAATGAATAAAAATTTGAACACCCAAAATTCGCAGCTGAATTGGTCAAACTGTGAAAAATATCCACAATTTTTAAACGTCTACACGTGTCAAAATATGTAGCACAACTAAAAGAATAAAATGAGGTAGAAGAAACAGTTGAACTTTTTCTTACCTGCTAAACATTGTCAAAAATGTACACTCCTGTGCAAAATTATTTAAAAATCTATAATTCTGTAAGTTTTATAGTAGAGGAAAGGATTTATAGATAAATAAGTTGAGTTGTAGGTATTGATGTAAAACAAAGTTATTAGTATATAGAGATTATAAAAAAAATTATCAAACGAAGTGATTCATTTCTTTTCTATACCGGATTCTCGTGAGAATTGACGAACCCGGTTAGATTTGGAGCGCTGTAACAACGTTAAAAATAAATGAAATTGAAAAAAAAATATGCGAATATCTACAAGATTGGTTGAGGATGATTTTTCGGTAAAATAAAAACTTATTGTTCAAAAGAGAAAATTTTTATAAGAATTTTTTCCACTATTTTGCTTATTACTGTTGAAATGTTTCATTTACGGTTTACGGTAAAAAAAGATGAAGACTCATTTGTAGATGGATTGTAGATGTAAAGTTTCCGAGATATCGCAGAAAAAATATTTTTCCACCCCTTTTCAAGATGGCGGCCGGGGAACAAGGGCTGCAACTCCACAAACTTGGAGTTAAGCTTCTATTGATTCTCACCACATGTCCCAATACTAAAATTGCGTACTTTAAGGAATGCAAATCAAATGTAACATTTCAATGGACTAATAAAATATTCGTTTGAGATAAATCAGAACAGTTGCTTGGATTAGCACGTATCCCACTCTCGTCACGCGTCTCTCATTGGAAAGATTACCGTTCTTCCTGATTGGGACACATTTCAGAAAAGATTGTCATATAGAAGCTGATTCTCTTTCTTCATCCAGCTAAACTTTTTATGTTATCAATGTAAATTTGAACCATGATATTTCAAAATTTAACCTATGTCTACTCTACGGGATTAGTGCATATTTTAATCTTATTCGTAATATAAAAGTATATTTTTATTATTAAGTTTCGAAAAATATTTTCATAGTTTTCCATAGCCTAGATAAAATCAAATCCTTCTTGATATTGACTTTCAGATATAAATTAATTATTTGGAGAGTTATTTCATTTACTTGAATTTTTTCGTGATGAATGTACTCAATGAAACCTTCAACGATTTTGCAAGAAGCTGATGGAAATCCACCAACTGTAGAGAATACTGTGGTCACTATACTAAAATTCTATTCGAAGACTAAGAAAATTTCTGTATACAATTGAATGATTCATAAAGCATTATATTCTCCTTTATACCAAAAGATTCAGAATCAGAGGAATTACAACAATCAAGATTCATTCATCCACAAAATTTCCAATCAATAATAGCCGATAACCTATTCTTTCAATCAAGAAAAGTTAGATATTTCTGAAAAATTCATCAGGCAATGCTAATATCTTTTGACATTTAATCTAAGGGCTTTTCAAAAATCAATTTTACATTCTCGAAATAAAAATATATTTGAGTATATTCTTCTGAAAATTTGAAGCCAATCTGATCAATAATTTCGGCAATTTACCTGAGGTATAAGCTATTTTTTGTAATCTTTATTTCGGCGAAATATATGTTGTATTCTTTGGAAGAAGAGATTAATGCAGGTATGAAACGAAAGAATAAAAATAAATTTTATTTCTGACTAAACGGCGTCTATTCGAAAAAACTTTCTCGCTTTTGACTGAAATTTTCGTTTCGAATTGTTAGAAATATTGTAATGGTTATCAGAAATCTAATTCCTCCGTTCAATAACTGAATTTTGTAAAAATTTAAGACCCATCGGTCAAGCCAATTCTGATAAATAGAGATCACCTACTCTGAAATTTCCGTTTTGAGAAATACTACAATGAGCTTCTTAAGTCCAACTGGTGTTATCGTGGGGCCATTCTTACTCTTCACATGCTCCCATGCGTTCTCGTGTCGGTGATCTTCAACGGCTCATCGTTTTTTTTTCTTTTTTTCGACATAAGCGAGAGCTACGGTGCCTAATGAAAGCCTAATTCATTAAGTAAAACAATGATTTTGTTCCTCCATCAAACATTTCAGCTGCAATGTGAGCCGCAATTTCAACAACTTTAAAGCTACGTAAAACAATTTTGGTTATTTATTTTCCATATCAACACATTAACTCTCATTTTTGTTTTATGTAAATGCACCAACACACCAATATTTTTACGTTGCTAAGGTCTTAATGAATTGAATATATACCTTCTGCAACATCAGCTGATAAAGTTGGCTAATCATGGGTGTAAAAAGATAAAGTGTCTATTGCTAGAGCTTGTTGTCAAGTATACCATGAACCTACCCCATCTAGGCACACTTTGTGTTGAATATTCTCATCTATCGAACAATAGTGATGATTTGTTCCCCGAATTACATTACACATATTATCCATAGAATAACAATTTCTCTTTATTGCCAAACCATAGTAAAATGTCCGCTTATCTATCAGATTTTCAGATTTGACAATTATATCAAAGATTATCCCATTGTAATGTCCAATCAATGATGTGACTCTAAACAAAGAAGGGAACCCTCACTTCTTCAAGGTTTCGTCACCCGAAACTGTTCTCCTGTGTTATGTTCAACACCTCGGTTTTCAGAAGTCACCACGTTTCCACAGCACTCGCTTTTTCCAGCAGCTTTTCAGCTGATAGCTGCCTTTCAATCCTAGCCACAGAATTCTCATGACTGTTTATTTCGCAAATATGGTGAAATTCTATATTCAATCGAAAAACACGCGAAACTGATATCTCTTCTGCATTATGAATGTTTTGGCGAATGTACTGAAACAACTCATCCGTCTCAGAATTATTTGGATTAAAAGCATGTGTTCTCTTTTTACCTTCAGAAATTTTTCCACATTCCTAAGTAATCTTGAACATTTCATGGGGTATTCGTATA
Source organism: Cryptolaemus montrouzieri (assembly GCA_013387265.2). Classification (NCBI taxonomy): domain Eukaryota; kingdom Metazoa; phylum Arthropoda; class Insecta; order Coleoptera; family Coccinellidae; genus Cryptolaemus; species Cryptolaemus montrouzieri. The sequence continues at coordinate 24,454,958 of JABFTP020000186.1, read as the reverse complement.
ACTGTTAAATGAAATGTAATCAAATCTAAAACAGAAATCATCAGGAGCAAGTTTGAAATGAACGACTTTACAGCATGACAGAATTCTTAAGACTGACGAAATAAATTTTCTTTAGATTAGGTTAGGTTAGATCGCCAATCGCTTTCTATCGGAAGTTGTTCGGGACATCATCTAAAAGACTGATGCGCATTAATATTTTTACATGATCGACGCGCTATTGTATTCTTAAAAGTTGGCTCTATTTGAAAACTCTTTCTAGGAAAAATTCATAAGGAGACGTCTATTTTTAGCCTCGCATTCTTGAAAAGCCCCTTGAAAATTCAATTTCGATAACAATAAATTATATTATATTATAGTACAAATTGTACTATTTTTCAATATCTTAGATTGATGATGCGTATTTAATTACATAGTAGCAATATGGCGGATGCGCCAGGTAAAATATCAACTTGTTTGACTCTGAAGTTAACTATGAAACAATTGTCGAAATAACTTTCCAAACATCCTTGTTAAAATACCGATAGTTGAAGTGAAGAAACTAAGGAGCGCAATTCTTATTAGTAGCTGGCAAAATATTTCATTCCGCATTTGCAGTCCTCCGAGTTTTCTACCTAAAAGTCTTACAAAAATAATCTGGGGTTCTCGATAATTGCTATTTTTGTAATTATATTATTAGTGAGAAACTTTAGAACAAATCCAGCGAAATCGAATTTTATACACTACTTTTAGACATGATTTCTTTACGTATTATTAATATTTAATCAAGAAAAACATCTATAGAATAATTTAAAATGCAATACAACTATTTCCATTGAATTTGCTCCTCTTTCTCATCTTATCTTAATATATTCGCTTCTCCCTGAACCCTAACATTTGGACAGAGAAAGTTGATGATGCAGTGCAGATGAAGTCAGTCTCGATGTTCTAGGTTCAATTTCCAATGAAGTACTATATAACTCCTCATCATCCATCAGCAATGAAAAATCTAGAAGGTAACTGGTAACCTTTTTGATCAATTCGATTTTGTAAGAAGTTAATTGGAAATGTCGAATTTCTCTAATCACGTGAGCAATCTGAAAAGGAATGGATCTCAGGTTTGTCATAATCAGATCTACTTCTAACACAAACTACAATAGCCTCACCATTCTCATTTTCGAGAAATTTAGTAAATTATCAGCAGTGAAATTTGGCGTTCCTTCTTCTATAAAGGATAGGTCTGTTAAATACATTCCAAGGTATGGAATGCATGGGGGATCACATCTATGGAGTGCATCTCTCAATGATCGAAATCTTCCGTCAGATGATACGATATGTTGCAGTTTCTCAATAGTTTGTTTGGTCTGTGAATGGAAAGATATATATTACCTTATGAGGAAACCTTAGTACAATTCGTTAACCATGCACTGATAAAGGTACTTATTTCGCGATACTATTTCTAATGTGGATATTGTTTTGGATCGACAACTGCTAATTGTAGGCGATTTTGATGTTTTATGCTATGTGAAATACTTAATGATTATAGGAATATGTATATTATATGTTTAGGAAATCTAATCTATAAGTTTAGCCACATTTATAAAGTTAGAGCTTTCATTTTAGATTCGTTGGAATGCCAAATGATGATATATTACAGGAATTTTCTTCAAATTTCATTTTCGGTACAATTCAAAATGGCTGACAGGCTCGAAGGTACTCATCAATTTCAATCAGCTGGAATTTTTCTTTTTCATAGAAAATTGAATATAAAGAGGGATTAAACATATATATCCATGAAGAATTCATGAAACTGTGACGCGAAGAATATTCCAGTGTTGTATGCAATGCACAAGTTGGAATTTTTCTTTCACTCAAATTTTCCAAGATCCTAGAATAATCGTCTCTCTCCCAGACTCAACTGGGAGTAGAAAAAACGAAACATACGAATATCGTATGAAATTTTTGTTCAATTCAAAATAGCCGCCCAACCCGAAGATACATAACTTTCTCTTTGAGCCTGTCAGCCATTTTGAATTTTACCGCAAATGAAATTTTATGACAATTTTTATATTTCATCATTCTTCAGCATTCAGCATTCTAAATAATTTAAAATAAAAGCTCAAACTTAATAATCGTGGAAGCTGTAGGTTATGGAAGATTTCCGGTTTTTGTGGACCACCTATATGTATATATATATATATATATATATATATATATATATATATATATATATATATATATATATATATATATATATATATAGATTAATTTAGATCAAAGATGACAGCCTTTGATCTAGAATGTATCTGTTTCATTTTTTTGCACTAATACTTGAATAGCTCAGGGCGATAGATAGTCTCCTCTATTTTTCAGTAGTTCACTTTGTATCTTCTACAGTTTTCAATCAAATATGAAAATTCGTTCACGGAGATGCGGACAAAAATAATACCTTTCTTTTGAGGTATCACTCGACCCATCTACCCTCTTCCAGATTTTCAAGGGTGGTCACCCCTGCGCTAGGGGTTAATATTCGAGATGAGGATGGTACTTGATGATGACTGCCATTGATGAGAATTGATCTGTTCCATTTTAGTTCACTGAAACTTGAATAGTCTCAGGGAAATAGTCTTCCCTATCTTTCAGTTGCTCACCCTGTATCTTTTACAGTTTTCAATTGAAAATGGAAATTCATTGAAGGCGATGTAGACAAAGATACCTCCTTTCTTTTGGGTCATCACTCTTCCCATCTTCCCTATTCAAAATATTCAAGGATTGCAACCCCCGCTTAGGGGGTTGATATTTCAAACAAGTTTGTTACCCCAAAAGATGTCCCCTTGAAACCTTGAAAGAAATATATATATATATATATATATATATATATATATATATATATATATATATATATATATATATATATATATATATATATATATATATATATATATATATATATATATATATATATATATATATATATATATATATATATATATATATATAGGGTTTTACCCCGACGAGTTGCCCATATATCTGTTCATGGAAACAAACTGATTTCATGAAAAATATAAATCCACCACCCGGTAATTAATACCATTGCCAGGCAATGATTATAATCAAAACATATCCTGGAGTAATTATATATTAGGATAACGTTAAATGTTATGAGAATATATCAATCTACCAGAATATATACATACTATAGCATCATCAGACAATGATATCAATGTACCAACGAGTAGTGTCAGAGGCTTTCTCCCCGGAAAAATCCAGTGTACGGACCTTAGTCAAGTAACACTGAATGTTACTCATTAATAGTTTCCTTTGTGTGAAGGGGTGAACGATCGAATAGAATACTGCTCTGAATATAAATATGACAAAATTGTCAGTTAATTATATTACATATATATAAACAAATAAATAAAATATGAAATGAGATTCTGAGCAGTATAAACTAAAGAGAAAACCTATGACTCTAGTTCATTATTATTTTCGGAAAGAAACCTACGAAGAATATTACAAGATTTGATGACTGTTATCTTTTGTAACTGTTCAAACAAATTTTTCTTCAGACCCAAAATCTCAATACTTTTGTGAAGATTTCTAGGAATAACGCCTGTTGTAGAAATAATAATCGGTAGAATAAATATTTTCTTCATTTTCCACATTTTTTAATCTCGTCGCCAAGCATCATATATTTAGAAATTTTTCTTTGTATTTATTTTGTATATTATGTGTGTCGGGTATAGCAATATCAATTATATATGTTATTTGATTCTGTTTATCATTAAGAACGATATCTGGTCTATTGTGTTTTACAGCTCTGTTGCACAGAATTGTTTTATCAAAATAAAGTTTATATTTGTCATTTTCACAAATAATCTCAGGTTCATATTTTTGAAATTTTTCTTTTAGGAATTAGGTCATGTTTAATTCCTAGATTGAAGTGAATAATATTAGCGACGGCATTATGTCTTTCTAAATAATCTGTTGAAGCAAGGACTGAGCAAGATGATAATATATGAAAAACTGTTTCTGAAGAACAGAAACATCTACGGCAAGAATCATCTATATTTTGTTTGATGATATGTTTTCTATAATTCCTTGTGAAAACAACCTGGTCCTGGATCGCAATTATATATATATATATATATATATATATATATATATATATATATATATATATATATATATATATATATATATATATATATATATATATGAGATGAGATGATGAGGCAAATATCTTCCGCTATAAACTTCACGAAGAGACTACAAATATAAACTTGAGACAAGAAGAATTATTCAAAAATCCGTAGATCAATGAATAATCCTTCCTGACAAGAGCTAGTTCCGGCCATGCAACCCCTAAAAGCCTCAATAATGCAACTAAGCAGGATGCCAAGAAACGAAGTTTCGTCCTTATTAGGAGCTTATCATCTAACTAAACCTAACAAGATACATTGAGGTACCCTATCGATTCCATTAAGCACGCATCTCGTACATACGTAGAAGAGTCGCCCTCTATGAACCGAGACGCTGAACGTGCCACCTGATTTCGAGAAAGATACGTACAATAACAAACAGATGTGAGAACGTTCTCACATCTGTGTGAGAACGTTTTCTCAAGTGTCTCAAGTTTACATATGTAGTCTCATCGCAAAGTTTTTCGCGGAAGATATTTGTCTCATCAAGTATTTACCGACAGGAGGTTATCCCGGAAACAGAGCACCATTTCAGCGGGAATATTTCGCTCGTTTTGTACCGTTGATATGATTCACGGACCGGCGTAAGATGTTCTCACATCTGTTTGTTATTGTTCGTATCTTTCTCGAAGTGCGGTAGCGGGTTCACCGTCTCGGTCGACTCTCGTACGTATGTACGAGATGCGTTCTTTCTGGAATCGATAGGGTACCCCGATGTAGCTTGTTAGGATGTTGAGAAGCGATATGCGACACTAATAAGCTCCTAATAAGGAGTCTGCCGCCTCATTTCACGGCATCCTGTTTAGTTGCACTTTCGTGGCTCTTGGGGGCTGCGTGCATGGCGGGCAGATTTGGGAACTAGCTCTTCTCAGAAAGGATTCTTCATTATTCTTCAGATTTCTAAATAATTCTTCTTCTCTTTATATATATATATATATATATATATATATATATATATATATATATATATATATATATATATATATATATATATATATATATATATATATATATATATATATATATATATATATATATAATTTAATAAATAAAATTGTAGCCATATTGAAAAAAGTGACCCTGCGTTAATAAGTAGCTACAGATATTGTCCAACTTTTCAAAGATTTTTGACATAATTTTATATAACTTCATATCATTCGTGATCAGATGAATATGTCATTCTTTTTGAGTCCCACCTAATCGACCATTGTCAGTTGATGCAGATTGGGACTTTTCATTGCATTGAAGTTGTTGCTACATCTGGTGTTCCACAGGGATCATATCATGGCTCTTTGCTGTTCACTTTGTTCGTTGATAACCTTCTGGAAATGATAAATTATCCCATCGTGCGATTAATATGCTGGACCTAAGTATGTCTAAATGCAGTGTTGTGAGTAAAACAATAAAAAATGCAAAATTCTTTAATTATTCTATAAAGGATAGTATTTTGAGAAAGACCTTCTGAAATCAGACCCTTCTTATGTTCGATCAAAAATTTACTTTCATACCTCATCATACCGATTTGTTATTCGCAACGGAAAGTATTTTACCAGATCATCTACTTTGATCCTTCTTTTGGAGCAGGCTAGAATATGCTTCAATAATCTGGTATCCTACTTACGTTTAGTTTTTAAGTATCTAGTCTGAAGAGACGGAAACATGGAGGTACAACTTTTGAAATGAGTAGAGGTATGCTCGATCTGAAATTCTTATTCAAACTACTAAACATTCAACTGGATTGTCCTTTTCTTTCACAATCAAAATGTTTTATTCTGAGATATAACTCAGAAACTGGTCGTTTGATTCAATTTAATATACCAAAACCAAATTTATCAATATCATTTATATTTTCTACATACAATTCCATCTCGAGACTGTGTAACATCAATTCTGACTCTTTTTAGCTCTCAATCGTGTATATGCCGACATATCTTTTTGAATCGTTACCAAAGTATTATTATTGTTATGTATTTTTGGTTTCACTTTTCGCAACTATTCGTACATCTTTTTTTCCAATTTATGCCTGTAATTGCGTTTCTCTACTTGTACAAAGAGAGGAATATATTACTATCAAGTAGAGCCATTATTCCGAGCAACAAATGATGAGATAGAAGCTACATTCAGTCGTGCCATAATGGTATATACAACTAAACCCTGCCTCCACTCTCATAGCTGTTGTCTTTGTTAATAGACCCGAAACCTGAATCTGATAATGGCTGAAAACATATTCCTTGCCCCTATACATCTAGACTCACCGTCTTAGATATTTTGTCCCAAGTTTTCTTCAGTCTAAAAACTGAGCTATTAGTGAATGCAGAACAAATCTGTAAGACTCCATTGAAGTTATGTAGACACCTACAAATATCAGCAACAGCAGCCCATTTCTCAATCGCTGACACTCTGGCACTCACAGTTGTTCTTCTTAGAATTTCTGAAGCAACTAATCTTGAAACTTCATTGAATCGCCTTGTCATCATCAGAATATGTGGAGCTCTACTAGTCTTATCATTCTTCATCCATGCCTGCCCAAGAAATTCTCTGGAAAAATATGTTTTGTAATGAATTTAAACTTTTAGAAGAAAAATTAGGTTTCTTGTTGACTTTTTACTTACTCGCTAGAAATTGAGATGAATATTTGATGATCTATATACGTGAGTTGTTCTGCAATCTCCAATGCAGAGAGTGTTTCAATGCTTTCTTTGCTTGGAGTCTGAAAAAGTTTTACACTTACAGATGCTAGTACAGAATTTAATTTTCAGGATAGGAAACAATCTATTCTCATTGAATGAAAAACTGAATAAGAAACAAATCGTTTCACAAATCATTGCACTGGTCTACTATGGTTTTGTTGCCCTAGATATGAAAATGATTTTGGGTCTATTTATGCACACAATTCGTGAAATTATCAATGATTTTGTAGGATATGCTCTAATTTCTTTTAAATCTTCATTTTCATTTTACATAACAAAAATCTTAAAACAAGAAACAAAATAACAGATATATTTATAATGTCAGTTATGTTTTGAGAAATTCGGATACATCGAAGTAAATAAAGAGGAAAATGTCGAAAATATATTTCATATTTCCATAAAACGCCTTTTATGAGTTTTTCTTCTATAATTTCTATAATTTTTCAGGGGACAATCTCTTTTCAAAGACCAGCAGTAATCTGCCATCATGTGACAATCCCATCGACCTTGATACCTTTCTTCCATCACTTTTAGATCTTGATGAAACCGCTCTCCCTGTTCCTCACTATAATTTCCTAAATTATCCGGAAATTTATCTAGATGATTGCGGAGATAGTGTAACTTAATACTCATATTTGCTCCTAAAGTCTGAAAGTTTGTCAGCATATTTTGCACAATTTCTTCATAATTTGCTGCTTTATGGTTACCTAGGAAATTTTCGACTACCAACACAAAACTTTTACAAGCTTTACTTTCCGGAACAGTTATAACTTTGATAAAATCTGAGTCTTTCATCAATTGCCGTATTTGAGGACCATCAAATATTCCACCTTTCAATTTTTCCATACTAAGCTTCGGAAATTTTCTGCAAATGTAATTAAAACAATTTCTTTGTTCAACGCTTTTACAAATTGCTTAATCATACCTAACTTAATATGTAATGGTGGAAGTATGCTTTGTCTCTGCTCACCAGCGGCTCCCTTATTACGTTGGCTTTACCGATAGTTAAAGAATTTCTTACAGGCCAAACATCTTGTTCCCAATGAAGTTGCTTTGCTCTACTATCCCACATACAAATAAAGCAAGGGTATTTTGTATATCCACTTTGTTGGCCAAGTAAAAAATTAACCATTTTTAAATCCACACAGATCGGCCATTGATGCTCAGAGTATTTAATTTTCTCTAAAACTAATTTTACATTTTCATATTCTTCTTTGAGTTTCGTTGAATGGGCAATTGGAGTTGATGCAAATTTATTTCCATTGTGCAATAAGACGCATTTTAAACTTCTTTTGTAGATTTGTACTCTTTTAAACCCATGTCTATAACCAGCTTCGCGATATCATTACAATACACTAATCCATCATTTTCACTAAAAAATTGTAATAACTCTTTTTCTCGCGTTCTGTAAGTTGTAATTGTTACTGTTGGTGCCAATAAATTTTTTTCTTTCAATCTTGAGGCTAACAGTTCTGATCTTTGTTTTGATAAATTGAGATCACGTATTAAATCACTGAGTTCATTTTGAGAAAATAACTTTGGCGTAGATGTTTCACCTTCCCATTCACTTCCACTAGTAGATGGTCCCGATTTCTGTGAATTTGGTAACATCATTGTTTCTGAGGGCATGCGAATTACTTTTGAAATGTATATGGGCCGAGGGAGATTTTCACTGTGTAGAACCGGACATTTCGTAGACTGTAAGTCTGGGTATCTCCACCCATGGTTTACCTAATTTGTCCATTTTGAAACCAAAATATTGAACATAAGTCTCCTTGACAAAGTCTGTGATATTTCTTTTTTGTTTTTTTGGTATATAAACACCGCAAATATAACAAAATAAATCACTTGAATATTTACACTTTCTTCGTGACGAACTCATATTTTAGACTAGAAGACAAATATATAAGAATGGACATTCAGTAATTGAAACAAAATATTAATCCATGACACTTTATCCAGATTTACGTGTATATGTACTTCAATATTGTCAAATAACTGAGATCTCAGCTGTTCTGTGGAGCAAGGGGTCTGAGAGTGGGGATCAGGTGATGTTTGTATGCTCGAAAAAGTTGCGCAGAAGCCTAATCATGACTGGAAAATTAAATTTTATTTCTAACAAGCTTATAATTGTTCAAAATATAAGAAATGCAAAATTCATGAAAATACGAGCACATTGAGAACTTTCATGAATATATTCGTAATCTGGGCACTTGAAAACATAAAAATTTGCGATGATATCCAGGACAACAATAAAAAAAATTTTTTTTGTAGAGCTGTGTTGTAGGAAGATAGTTTATAGTGCAGACAAATTGAGAAAGTGGTCAAATGAAAACAAATTTTATAACAAATAGTTCAAATATCCTTCAGAAAAATGAAATAGAAATTTTCGTAATGAATAATGAAATAAAACAAGTTACTATGTTTTAACTATCCCTAATTTATTGATGCAAATAATTAAAACGAAATTACATAGGTTGGGCCGGTTTCGGACATACGTCCATTATCAAGAACAAGCTAATGAAAACTGAATACTCATGTACAATACAGGAACTATAATCAAGATAATGATAGTAGAGGACAAAGCAACTTGAATAATAGTGATTGGTAGGTTATTAAGTCTACCTCGTCGTTAAGGAGCTTATCCTTCCTACGCTAGATGCTTTGAAAATTTCCATCAATTCGAAGAAATTGAGTTTATAAGATTTATCACAAGAATGAAGAATTTTCAGCTGTTGAAGTTCTGGAAAAGGATGAAATTCATTCAGATAATGTGCAGCTAAAGCTGAGTCATATTTCTGATGTAGGAATGAACGGAAATGTTCCTTGTATCTAGCCTTGAAAGAGTGTCCTCTTTTGACCTATATAAAAGGAATTGTACTCAGAACTTGTTAATTGGTATACTCCAGACTTTTTATATTCATCGGTTTTATCTTTTGTGTTGAAAAGGAGGCCTGACAATTTTTCTAACTGGTTTGAATGCAATATGAACTTTTTTACTATCAGACAAAACTCTAGCAATCTGTTCTATCGTGTTCCCAAAATATGTTAGAGACATAAATTTGGCGGTTGGTGGCATGAGGAAATTATTTATTTTATTCGATAATTCTAATGAATTCCTTATACTGTATTGTGGGTGAAAATCAGAAAGTGATTTGAATTTGGAATTTAGTTGCTTAGCAAGTATTTGTGTTGGACTATATGAAACCAATGGACGAATGGGGTTATTGTCTTTATTTGTTTTAATGAGACCATATAATCTAGGTAGCCGGCTCGGTGGCGTATGGGACATGATGCTCGTCTCCTACGCAGAGTTACCTAGGTTCAATCGCCACAAAGTCGATGCGATTTTTCGGATTCTGGGAATCGCTTCATATGGATATTGTGAGGACGGTAGTTAGTAACTTCCTTGACACTTTATCAGTAGCTGAATCAAAGCGTTGTTGGTACCAACTCGATAGGCCAGCTCGGTGGCGTAGGGGATATGATGCTCGTCTCCTGCCCAGAGATACCTGGGTTCAATCCTCACAAAGTCGGTGCGATTTTTTCGGATTCTGGAATCGCTTGAGTGTCGATCTTTCGGAGGAAATGTGAAACTGTCGGTCTTGTCTAACAGAGATGTGTTGGACATTGAAGATCCCTTCCCTCGACACGAGAGGGGTTCGGCAAAATTTCCGGGTTAGTGAGGTGACAGAATTCCTCGACCTGTCATAAGCCGAAAGGCAGAAATAGAGCAAGTTAAAGGAAAAACAAACAAACAAACATATAATCTAGGAATTCTATGATTCATTAAAATCCAGCTGTTTCTCTCGAAGCTACTAAAAAAATGATTGCATATCATTAGCAGCTCTACGTTGTTCCTTTATGAGTGGTGTTGGGTCTTTCTGAACGAGAGTAAGCGCTTTTTTATATTATAAAAAATTTTATTCTTTACATCAATAAATTAGTGATAGTTAAAACATAGTAACTTGTTTTATTTCATTTTCCATTATGACTATCAACTATCACGTAGTTCAGGCTTCATCGATTAATTATTAGAAATTTTTGATTAAGTAATAAACATATAACGAGTAATAAATGATTCTGAACATTCAGTGCTGAAAAATAAATTCAAATTTCAGTGCAGACCAAATTTTTCGTATTCTGCTATAGAGAAATTATAAGTTTCAATTTTCACTGCATATGAATAATTTCGAATTTAGTCAGTGTAGTCAAATGGTTTCTAGTATAATCAATCATATTGGTAACGAGGATGAAGTAACATATATTTCATGCTTTCCACAATTTTGTTTTTACGAACACAACTAATTTCGACCGTCAGGTCATTTTTAAGTGGTCAACTACAGGAAATGAATTCACTTACTTATAAAGATACTAGGCTAATTTGATATTGAGCAGTGGAGAGGTATAAACTATTCGAGGACCATTGCGTCCTCCGAAACCCACCCCGCTTAGAATTTTTACGAAAACCTATTGAAAAAGCATACGGATCGAACCTACATGACTTCTCCTTTGTAACGTTCGTTAATCGGATGGCATTCCCAATTTTTAAGAATTTCATAAATCAAACCAGTAATAATGTATTAAATAAAGATCCCATAGTATTCGATATAAAATTTTTTTTTGAAACGAAATCTTTGGATTATTGTCTCCATTCACAGACATAAATCGTTATTCTTCGTATTTCGTTTGCACAGCTGTCGTTCAAGCCCGAAAAATGTGCTCCGTTTCAGTTGTTTTGTTGAAATTTTTCTGTTACTGTCCAAACAAAGCTGTTTCAAGCAGTTATGTTCTGAAAACGAGGCAACTTTATAAAATTTCTTTTGAATTTCATGCCGTTGCTTTGTTTTGCATGTCATTCAGTTCTCTTCAAAAACTTGTGCAAGATGGACCGAGTCATTTGAAGAAGAACAAATTGTATTGTTAAGTTGGCTTCAGCGTAGGATAAAGAAAATGAAGAGTACATTGTAGGTGAAGATGTTGTCGAAACCGAAGACAAAGTGGATGATGAGATTGAAGGAGACGAAGAGATAGAATTTATGGAGATTTTGAAATCACGTTCTTTTCAATGGATGAGCCTTTTTGGTTGAACGCAGCTTCTGCAAGAATTTCTCCCTCAGTAGCTAAGGCGCACACAGCGGCACTGTCATCTATTTCAATAAATTATTCTATCTCAATTCTTTGTTCCGTACCAGCAGATCTTTGCAACTGAGTAACAAATTGAGCGACTGGTACGTTGTCGTCTTCATCTGTGAGAGATCGTATCATTCTCGCAGAGGAATATCATTGTCGTCCTCCGCTTGTGATGAAGAGAGATCTTCGAAACCTGCATGGCGAAAGCAGTTGGCTATAGTAGTCTGTGTGGCCTTTCCCCAAGCTTCCGATATCATTAGAATTGCATCCAAAACACAAAAACTTTTTGTATCTTTCCCGTTTCCAATATTATGTATCATTTGTAGCACTTGAAGTTTTCTGTATGGTGTTTTTAAAGCTTTTTTCACACCTTAGTCTATGAGGTGTAAAACAGAGGTGACATTTGGCGATAAACACACAAGCTTTATGCATTTCAGATTGGAGACTACAGGGTGAGCGGGACAGTTGTCTACTAGGAGAAGAATTTTTTTTCCTCCAGACTTCAATTCTGCATACCAGCTACGCAGCCATTTTTGAAAAATTTGTGATGCCATCCAGGACCTAGTGTTGTTTTCATAAGTTACATGCAAAGAGTGAATGTTTTTGAGGCAACGCGGTTTTTCAGCTTTTCCTATCAGCGAAAGTTTTCTTTTGCATTAACCAGTCTTGTTTGCCGCAACCAATACTGGTTGCATTGAAGATTTCCTCTGGTGTGTATCCTTCGCTCAGCGTAAGTCACTTATGAGAAAGCCACTCTTCACTCACTCCTTCAGGAACGCCAGCCGCTTCACCGCAACTTTTTCCTGCCACAATATTAAAACGAGCACGAAAACGTTGTACCCAAGACGACGAACACTCAAAATTTTTCTTACCCATAATACGAGCAAAGTCGTTGGCTTTTGTTGATACTTATTGGTATGTTGTTTGTCCTCTGATGTTTAAACCATGTTAATAAAGCATCTTCCATAACTTTATGTTCACTTGTCCCTGATCATTTAAGTTTTGAACAGTTATTGTCGTTTATCTCTATTCTTCCAAATCGTACATATTGTAGAATGTGAAACTCTACACTCCTTTGCAATTTCACTATTTGACTCGCCATTTCTAATTTCCATATGATATGAGATTTTTCTTCAATAGTAAACACTTTCCTCTTTTGTTGCGACAAGGTAAGGCATAAATACATAGTCTTATCAAAGGCAAAATTTATAAATCAAGCTGTCAATCACGCAGTCAGTTAGTGCACTAAACAATAAATATGCAAGGTCAAATGGCCAGGAAGAGGTTCGAATCAGGTGGGAGAAAGAGCGTAGGTAATAAGACGCCTACATATGACTTAAATGCTTAATAATAAGATCTAAGATCCTTCGTATTGTTTTGTTTTGATGGGGCTAAATGCTGTTCGTCGTTATAGTCGTTGAATATCAATAAAGTTTCGTCGTTTTAAGCGATATGTCGCTATATCCGATGTTGTTATAGGCGGTATGTTTACTGAATAGTTTACTAAAGATTCGGCCGAGACCTTACAATCTGGTCGTAATAACCGATCGGTCGTTGTAAACGATGTCGTTATAATCTGTATCTCGAGAACGGCGTGAGCTACCAAAATAATGGAAGATGTTTCGCAATTAAGAAACCATGCACGACATAATTCATATTCGACTGAATCTCAGTCAGTATAAAGAGTGCTCTTTTTTCCACCTCACATTTCGAGACGAAGAAACATCGAAATCTACGTTTTTTCAAATTGCAACCCATATTTTTTCAATTCATTAGATTCGCCGTAAAAAACTCAATGAAGTTATGGCGAAAAAACGAATTTTACGAACAAACCTGAAGTTGGCAAAGGAGGTTTAGATTTCTGTACGTGAATAGACATATCCCAGAGTATAGACAGGCTTCTAAGCATAGATAACAAACTATTATTGTTTTAACTGTCAGTCGAATTAATTCGAACAGAATGGTTAGCTACACAAATGAACAAATAATTAATTTATTTCTCATTCTTTGAGATGAATGTGAGTAGAACTTGTGAGAGATTTAACGAATCATATCCAAATATGCCGTCTATGACAGCTTAAAAATTCAGGAGATACGTTACAATTTTTTTTTCGACAGAAACCGTTTAGAATAAGACATCATTTACATCACCTGTTGTCAACAATGAAGAAAATGAAATTGCCGTTCTAGCTTATTTTTATGTTAATTCACGTACATCTTTGACAATAGCAGAGCATGATCTGAATTTATCTCATAGTAGTACTCTAAACTCTAAAAGCTGGCGATCCATAACTTCGAATAGAACTGTGTGAGATCCTTCTTCTCAGAACAAAAGTGCACCCCGATTTTCTCAAAATGATTATCAGGACGGACGAGGCCAAATTTTCTAATGAGGGGGTATTTAGGGAAGGAAATCGCCAAAACAAATTTAGTTTCAATGTGTTTGCACTTTTGAAGGAAAACAGATTTTCTCATTCTGTATATGATGAAAACTTAAATGGTGAACTTCATATGGAGATTTTGAGGACAATAGTAGGGACTTCGTTGGAACGACTGATCCGTCTTTGTGGCCTTCAAGGTCACCTGGACTAACGCCTATGAATTGTATAATAGACTGCAAATTGCTTTCATGCAGTTCGATGTGGAGGAACTGAGCAACATCGCAGGGTGTTATGCGTCGAGTAGAACTATGTCTAGACAATTTTTTGATTATCTAATGTTGTTATGTGATTTGTTTATTCAATATGTTCAAAAATTGCGGATTTGTTATCTTGGGAAAGATGTTCTTTGAATCAAGGATTCAAAATAATTGCTGATGTTATCATCTTTCCAAATTCCATATTTAACAATCCCGTTTTAAAGTGGTCCCAACATGAGTAAATAACTATTCAATACCAAATAATTACGTAATAGATTTGAATATTCTGGATTATACAGAATTGAATGCAATGAAATCCCGACAGCTTACGTTAAAATTTTGAATCTAGATTCGAAGAACTTCTCTGCCCAAACGACGAATCTGCAACTCTTGAACAAATTGAATATACAAAACACAGAAAATTTAAAAATTCTTTACTAATGTGATAGAGAGAACACAATAAATCTGTTAGAAACTTTGGATGTAAACAAACTTGGTGTCAACCCTGAATTCATCACTTTTAATAGTCAACTAGAATTAAATCATCCTCCAAGAATCAACATTTGAAATAGGTATATTTTCCATATTTTCTCTTGTGTGAGTTAGAAATAAAATTTTGGAAATCAGACAAAACTATTTCATTTTATTTATGTTTCGAGTATAGTCAGTGAAGTTTTGAGTAGTTAGAGTACAGTATATACTAACCGATGGAGCTGACAGCAGCGATCCAATGTCAATCTTCGAACCTTCCACTTCTTCTTTAGTCAAAAGCCTGAGCAACTGAGCAGCTGACTTATGTTCAGCAGGAAGTAAGTTTGGACTATAAATAATATCGTCTAAAAATTCGATCGACATATTCTTCAACCTTAGATCGTTCTCAAAATCTTGGGGATGTTTTGATATCCAATGCCTAAAATTAACAAAAAAGGGGAATTACATTAAACATTCGTGTTTTGTGTGTTTTGAAAACAACTGTTGATAAAAAATATCACACATATATGTAAGAATATAGGAATAAACGTCCTCCATTAATATTTTTACGATTATTCCAGTATATGAATATTATCTAATAGATAGTAAGCAAAAATGTGATCATGAAACAGTGGTACATCTTTGGTTTTGATTAAATTGGAATTTGCTCCAGTTATGCAGCATTTGCTACTGAATATGTCGCTCAGTGCTTTTTACCTGAGCACTTTAAGGACTCGCATTGTACAAGCTGTTGATATAACATTCTCCTTATACCGCGCTCTCTCTGCAAACTCATCTTGTACTTGTTCCTTGCCTTGGCTTGGAGAAACATCCCTTGGGTTGCTAGATCCAGAAGTTGCAATAGCGAAAGCAGCAGCTGCGCTGGAAGTACTGCTCCTACAATGGAAGGAATATTTGAAATCATCAACAGCTGCGTAACCTTATGGTGTTCCTCAAAACCAAATTGAATTCAAAACTTATGATTTACCTTCTCTTGGACTGCCTAAAAGATGTGATGACAACCCCAGCTTTGCTTGGTTTCTGTGGAGAATCATGCTGGAAACTCGAACGAGCTGTTGATGTTGAATCACCTTCCTGCATTGATCTTCTGATTCCATAATAACTCTGAAATTTCAACTCAATATATGTCTTTAGGGCTTATTGAACTAAAATTTAAATCGGTAAACAACTTCTATATCTCATCCACATTTCTATTGCAGCAATCAGAGCCATCAATCTGAGAGTACTGTTGCTGTAACTCTAATCTTCACATAAATTATGTATTCATTGACAACAGCATTGGGCAATAAGCACCAATTTCCCATTTGTTCAGCTAATATTATCAAAACCATGCTCGTTAAACAACCAATCTCAATTCAATAGAAATAGCATACCACCTGTGGAAACAAGCAGCAGGAAGCTTATTGCCAGTAATCTACTTAATGATGATGCTGTGAGAGGCAACTGATAGCTAAAAAAGGCAAACTAATTAAATCTTCACTGGTCACTGCTAACTAAGAAACAGCTGCTGGTATAGGGAGTAGAATATTCCGGCTGATTGAAATAGTAAGGTAAAAAAGTATGACGACTTACAAGATACCTGAACTTTGTAGTTACTTCCATTAAATTCAATGGAATCGCAAGACTGGTGATTCTATTATGATTTAGTGCGTGAAAGAATTCAGAGAGAATTCAAGATAGACGTTGCTATCTTGTAGTCTATCAGTAATAATATTTCTGTATTTTTGTTTGCCGAGCAAAACAATAATTGTGATTTATATATTCGGGGTACTTCAATAAATAGACACTATTCCTAAAGCCGAGCTACGCTTCACTCAAAACTGTTTTACTACTAGATTTCATTTCTGAATTTTATTTAATTTACTTACATGAAGTGCAGCGCTCGTTGCTGTAGAAATGCTGGCAGATCTTGAGGAGCTTGTTGAAGCTCGATGCACTGTGCTGTAGAATAAAGCGAGATCCTCTGAAGGTTCTGGAAACCATATTCAATGAACAATCACATATTCAACTACAGGTTAGGCTAGGTTAGATGAAACAGTTGAATAATGACTGCTTCTTTTAAGAATAAATGTGACATTCCAAAAATTTAACCATCTATAGAAAGATATAAAGTCTCTCAGTAACATTTGTATTTGGAAGGCTTTCACTTGATAAAATTCCATTATCAATAATAAAAACAAGTTATGTGTTTTTTGGAATTTTACTTAATAATTATGATTCGTAACGCGTTTCACTACACCGTAGCTTCTTCAGACGAATGAATGTACAGAAAATAAGAATGAGAATATAAATATGAATGTTCTTAAGTAATCAATAGCTTATTGGGTTGATTCTTCTCAAGTGGTTATTTATGACAGGTATATCAAATGAAATTGAGGAATAGATTGATCCCTGAAGAGATTCAATAGAGGTGAAGGGCTTAAATCGACTTGTTCATTGATGAGTCTACCTGAGTGTTTGTATTTGTTGAATTCTAAAGTTTCCCAAAGATCTACCTTCCAATATTTATTATCTGTATGCAAAATTTCAAACTGTGGGTCGAAAGAGTGATTATTTTCTAAGAGATGATTCGCGTAATTTGAATCTGATTTTTTATCTGAAAAACTGCGTTTATGTTCCGATATTCTAGTATTAAAATTTCTATGTGTTCTACCAATGTAGAAATTATCACAGTCATTGCAATTCAATCTATAAACACCTGATTTATTGTTTTTACCTGATTTGTTTTAATATTTTTATATATTTCCTT
This sequence comes from Cryptolaemus montrouzieri, assembly GCA_013387265.2. Lineage (NCBI taxonomy): Eukaryota > Metazoa > Arthropoda > Insecta > Coleoptera > Coccinellidae > Cryptolaemus > Cryptolaemus montrouzieri. Next base: position 24,437,078 of record JABFTP020000186.1, on the reverse strand, counting down.
ATTAGAAAAGAATAATGTCAATACTATCATTAAATCAGATATTCTTTCATTATTACAAATTTGTTTAGATCGAAATTATTTCCATTTCAATAACAAATATTATTGAAGTCGGCTTGATTATGGGCAATCCGTTAAGTCCTTTTTAGCAGAAATATTCATGAATAATTTATAGAAATTAATTCATAATCATCCACTCAGTAAATATTGTTTATACTGGCATCGCTATGTAGACGATATCATTATTTGCTTCACAGGAACAGATGGACAGTAAAAAATTTTCGAAAGCATATGAATTCATTACATCCAAAAATTGGATTCACAACCGAAATAGAAAGCAATAATTCGATAAATCTCTTAGACGTAACAATTTCGAATGAAAATGGAAAACATGTTTTCGCAATTAACCATAAGCCGTCACATACAGATATTATAATACATAACTCGTCGTGTCATCCGTATCAACATAAAATGTCAGCATTCAATTGTTTGATTCATAGATTGATTAACAATCCGTTATCACCAGAAAATTTCAACAAAGAATTGAATTTGATTAAACAAATAGCCAAAAATAATGGTTACTTTTCCAAACTAATAAATAATATTTTAAATAAAAACAAAGTAGAATCGCATTGAATAAAGGTTACCCTGTCGATAAATTGAAACAAAAATTCAACACCTTAACCTACGTTGGCATTACAAGTGAGAAACTGAAATCATTCTTGAGTAGCAATAATTTCAACATAGCTTTCAAAACTAATAATAATTTAGGCAAATATATAGAAAATAATAAAACCAAATCAGCTAAAAACAATAAATCAGGTGTTTATAGATTGAACTGCAATGACTGTGATAATTTCTACATTGGTAGAACACATAGAAATTTTAATATTAGAATATCGGAACATAAATTCAGTTTTTCAAATAAAAATCAGATTCAGATTACGCGAATCATCTCTTAGAAAATAATCACTCTTTCGACCCACAGTTTGAAATTTTGCATACAGATAATAAATATTGGAAGGTACATCTTTGGGAAACTTAAGAAATCAACAAATACAAACACTCAGGTAGACTCATCAATAAACAAGTCGATTTAAGTCCTTCACCTCTATTGAATTTTATTGGATATACCTGTCATAAATAACCACTTAAGAAAAATCAACCCAATGAGCTTTTAATTACTTAAGAACATTCAAATTTATATTCTCATTCTTATTTTCTGTACATTCATTGGTCTGAAGAAGCTACGGTGTAGTGAAACGCGTTACGAATCATAACTATTAAGTAAAATTCCAAAAAACACATTACTTGTTTTTATTATCTCTCAGTAACATATATCATCATCAATAAGTTTCTACAGAATCCATATTTATCCAAGTAATTTCAGATTTCGTCACTCCAGGTTTTTTGTGAAATATATTACTACACAAACTCTAGATCAGAGAAAAATGTTTCTGAATCACGAGTATACAAGAAGGATCTGTAGGTGGAACCAAGAGTGGAACCCTGTATCACATTTACTTTAGAATGTTCACAGAGAGCACTCAACAAGATTTTACTTATATCTAAATACATGAAAGAGATCTCCAAACATAGCGAAAATCTGCATTCAAACAGTGATTCATAGTTCCTTTACGTACCTTCAGTATCTTCAGAAATACATCTCTCAAGTCTCTTATCCACTGGACCTTCGTGTTTAGTTCCTGATATTTTACGCTGCAGGTCAACTTTTGGTGTAGCTTCTCTAACTGTAGGCGGAGCCTCTTTTTTAGGAAGTTCCTTAACGACAGGGGCTTCTTTTGTTTTGCTTGGTGAATGCGGCGATGTACTCTCTCCTGTTTCTTGAGCATTGTTTGAGTCTGATGGTGAAGAAGCAACTAGAGTTACTGAACTCAGATTGCTCGGTGAGCAAGGTGCACTAAGTACAGTCGCCTCTGTAATTAATTTAATGAATTCATGAAGAAAATTAAACTTGATTGAATACCTGTCAGTGTTTCACTACTACTAGAAGTGGTTACTTTGCTTGTAGGAATAGCCAGATGACGACTAGATTCATCATCTCTGCTTCTCTCAATCCTTATTGATACCATTTTTGGAGAAGCTGGAGTTAAGTTATCACTATTCTTCGTAGCCAGCTTCGTTGGACTTGGTTGCTTTGTCATCTTAGATTGAGCTTGCGATTCTAAAGCACTACTGCGTTCTTCTTCATCTGGAAATCAATGTATGAAATTTAAGGAAACGGATACTCTTCAGTTACTCACATTTAGCTAAAGTTGACTTCCAGTGTCGATGACCTTGCGAATCATAACTATGTGACCTATCTCTCTCACTCATTTCAGAACCATAGCCCGATACGGAGCTAGCTCCACTGGTTCTCCTTGGAGAGAAACTGCTCCTTCTACGATCATCATATAACTGTAGAGTATTTTCGTCTTTCAAATTACAAGCTTCCAAAGACATAACTGAGCCTTGAGGTTCAGGTTCATTACTATAAAATACCTTCTTCAGAGCTTCCAAGACAGTAACTCCATCAGTAAAAACGCGATAGGTCAATAAGAAAGTATTCAAGAAGTCGATTGATAGGAAACGAAGATCTGAAATTAGCTTTCATGTTCAATGCTACCTGAATGATTGATGGGAACAATACCTTCAATGATTGTGCAGGAATGGGATATCATGCATAACAATTGAAAAAATGACAAAATGAAATCCGTAATGATAGAAAGAGCAATGAGCGATATGACAACACAAGTGACTATTTTCCATTTTGTGCATTACCAGTTAGGCGCTGTAGAAGTCTTTCTGGTGTTGCATATCTAATTTGAGGAACTTTACAAGAATTTAAGGTCCTGCTGAAACGAATATCTGCCTCATCTTTGAACAACTTTGGATCATTCTTCAAGCATTGTGGCAGAGTTATTGATGAGTTATCTGACAATGTTGAAGGTCGAATCATATCATTAAATTGAACATTATCCAAACATTGACCTATATCGGATATCCATGCGGCTTTCTCTTGAACAGATGGTGCTAATAAATGAACAACAAGCTGCAAAAAATAATTATATTAGGGTTACTACATAGAATATTCATTAAGCAACACCTCGCTTCTCTTTCTATATATTTTTTGTTCTATAAAAAACAGAAAGAGAAAGTTTTGGAATTTCACTTCCCAAAACGTACCTGTTGTGGTTGAGCTCCTGACTTCTGCTCGACGAATATTTTGAAATCTCTGTTATGTAGGTTGCACATTGCACCAGATGTTTCGCTCATTCCCGAAGATTGACTGGAAACTGAACATACAGAAGCTGGAAGAGAACAACTTAACAGATTCAATCTTTTTTGGGGTCGAAACATTCAACCAAATTTTAGATAACGCAAAAGATCAGATAAGTGACTGTTATAATAATGTGCGAGGCAAAGTTATTCGGGTTCATTTCATTCAGTGAGATTTACAGCATGCAGCTCCCGTTTTTTCTGTAAGTTGCAGAAAATTTTGAAGATTCATTGAGAAATTTGCTTGACAGATATAAACATCTGCTTTTTCATTCCATTTCATTTCACTTCATTTATTGTTCATCCAGTCTAGAGCACAACAATAATTACATTAATGAACAATTTGATCCATCAAAAAATTACATGGGGAGTCAAGAAAAAAACAATAAATATTATGGAAGTACGGTACATATTACAACAAATTGACAAACATAACTATTGAATAGATAATTAAATAAGTTTTTCTAGAAATTTTTGTCATTGAAATATTGATCTAGCGTGTAGTAGGATGTTGATGTCAGTTTTTTTTGAGGTTTTTCGGCAACAGTTGTCTCTTCATTTTTTTATACTCCTCTGGGTGATTGTTACATATTTTCATTTCAGTGTAGTTTATACTGAGTTGTGACGTATTTATTCGATGGAAAGGAATTACAAATTTTTCGGCATTTCTAGTGAAGTAGGTGTGATTGAAATTATTTCTTGGAAGGTCATGCCTGTGATCATGAATAAAAAGTATGCACGCGTGTATGAAGAGAGATGTCAAGGTAAGTATTTCTTCTTTTCTGAACAGAATTCTGCAGCTTTCCCTTCTTCGAATTTTGCACGCGATTCGTAGCGCACATTTTTGCTTCAGGAATATTCTGCTACTCTCGTGATGGTCACCCCAGAAAATGACCACGTGGGAAATCAAACTGTGAAAGCACCCAAAGTAGGCGGTTCGAGCAGATATCTCACTAGCAATTTGCTTCATTCTACGGAAGGTGAAGATGGCACCCGAAATTCTACGCGCTAGGTCTTCAATGTGAAGAGCAAACTTCAGGTCCGGTTCCAGGGTGACTCCTAAAGACCGAAGGTGGGTATTCATTTATGATTTTTGTTTCGAGTATTAGATGTTGGGTTTTGTTTCATTCATCTTCAGTTTTTTTGTATAGAACCAAAATTTCGCCTTATCAAGCGTATTTGAGTAGAGCTTATCCACCTCATCTTTATGAGTGACTACATTCAGAAAGCTAGTATGATCGGCAAAAAGAACTGAGCTAGTTGATGTCACATTCTCTGTCAAATCATTTATATAAATGACAAACAATAGCGGGCCCAAGATGGACCCCTGTGGTACATCATGTCTGATCGTTCGCCACACTCTGGAACCACACTTTCTGAGATCGGTTGCTCAAACAGCTTTTTATGAGTTCTAGAGCTACGCCTCTTATACCATAGTAGTTCAGTTTCCGCAGCATAATTTGATGGACTATGCTGTCGAAGGCTTTGCTTAGATCGCAGGATGACAACTTTCATTTTTTACCATCATGTAAGGTCTAAGCTATCTCGCCAAATATATAGGTTAGTGCCGTTGTTCTTGATTTCTTTCTCAGAAAACCGTGTTGCTGCTTGCATAAAACACTAAATCGCTCGAAAAAATCCAAAATTCTTTCTTTTATTGCCGATTCAAAAGTCTTTGACACTGCATGTAGAATCGATATTGGTCGATAGTTATACGGTGAATTTGGATCTCCTGCCTTGAATATAGGAACCACTTTCGCTCTTTTCAGTTCCTCTGGAAAAAATCCCTCTGCAAAACATCTGTTTATCAAAAAACTACTGAGTTCTGCGATGTACAATATGATTTCTTTCAGCATATTAGTAGACATGCCATATGTATCCTTTGTATCTCTCGGTTTCATTTTTCGGACTATTTTGATAACTTCGTTTCCTGTCATTTCTGATAGGAAAATTGAACTTACAACCTTTTTTCGGCCTTCGTCAACAGATTGATGGGATTTTCTTTTAGCTTGCACAACTGTCTTCTACATCCTTCCCCATATTCAGAAAAAACTCGTTGAGACTATAAGGCTCCAGGCAGGATGGAGGTTTCTCTTTCGTATTATTACTTTGTGTTCGTATGATATCCCATATTGCCTTTGTTTTGTTTTGTGCTTCATCAATCTTTTTCGAATCATGTTTCCTTTTCATCTGTTGTAATTTACTTATGTAGATTTAATTTTGACATGTGATGAGCCTCCCTACTTGTGGAATCCTTTTTAACGTCTTTAATCGTGGCAAGAGCATTCATTTGTTTTTTCAGTTCTATGGTTTCTTTGTTTTTTCTCCTGTAGACCCAAGTTTACCAAGCAACGAATATTACATTATCATAATTTGAAGGGAACATAGAGAACTTCTTCGTTATTGCTCCAGTTTTTTGATATATTCACTGAAGAATCAAATTTCTTTAGCTTGTTAAACCTGAACCTTCCAAATCCTTATTAGCTGAGGGGCTGCAGTATCCTACTGCAAGTCAATAGGCATCTGCAGATTAAGTTAGATTAAGCAGAAAACTCTAGATGTCGCTCAGAACGCAATTATAGAAATCTGCAATATGTGTAATACGGCATAAGTTCCAAACAAAAAAATTTCCACACAACATTGCTACCATATAAATCGATCTTTCGGTGAGGAACGCCACCCATGAATTGGGAAATTTGACAACCGGAAGTTCAGTCAATTTCATTAGGCGAACATATACCTCTTGAATCCGGAAACCAAGATATAATTTTCTGTGGGTCAGGTTGTGGAGAAAACTATGAATACCCCAATAACTTTTAAATTATCGTGACATAAATTCTGATTGGATTATCCCAAGATATTTATTTGTATCTACTTTCTTGTCCTCTCGAATTCATCTTCACTATAATTGGAATGATTTATTAGTCAGAATTGTAGCATATTTTCGATATTTTGATTGATTGTCTAGAAAACAGAGGGGCAACTCAATGAAGTAGAATAATAGAATGCCAAGTCGAGAAGAAGTTCTTGTCATTCCAAGAAAAATATTCCGAGCGGATTTTCCCATTTAACTGTAAATCATTCTGGCATAAGTTTGATGAAACTGGTAATGTAAGGAATTTCGAGAGAGAAGATGAAGTGCACGTTCTGGATGAAATTTTGATCTCTCTTATGCCATTTCTGATGCGCTTCTTATAAACATTTGAACTGATACGCTACTTAAGAAGAAGTTCATAGAATATGCCAGTATTAAGCTCATGTTGTGGAGGAAATATTCCAAGCTGACAAATATATTTTCCTCGAGAAAAAGTCGCGTGTTCACATTTTATAGCAAATGAATGGAAAAACCTGCGTGGAATCTGTATCGAAAGTCCAGTATCGATGGATCCCCCGTTGATTTCTAGACTAACATTTCTATACTTGGAGCGGTCTTGTTAGGATATACCATTGAAATTAACTCACTCAATCCATATATATATATATATATATATATATATATATATATATATATATATATATATATATATATATATATATATATATATATATCGATTGCTGTTCGTTAGTTCTCAAACTCGAGAACGACTTGACCGATTTAGCTAATTTCGGTCATGAAATATTTGTGGAAGTCTAGAAACGGTTCAACAGGTGGATAAATATGAAAATGCTCAAAATTAAATAAAAACAACAATTTTGATCTTCCTCTGATGAGTCCCCTATCGATCAGAAATTAAATTGAAAGAATAGTTTAACATGATTAACTAATTAGAATTTTCAATTATCTCTCACTACATATATATTCTCCGAAGGTGAGATATTTTTATCACAATTTAAGATGCCGAGGAGAAGACGTCAATTAAATCTGCGAAGAGCTACTTCACGTGTTAATCGCACTGATGACCAAAAAGAGACAGATCAAGAAAGTAGTCGTATTGCGTTTTTTAGTGAGTAGATAGTCTTAGAATGCAACGAGTTCGTGCACTTCAAATACAACAATAGCGAGCACGACATAATGAAATTGAGCGATTCCGCAGACGCAGTGCTCCTGTGATTCTGCATTCTCCTATGATCCAGCAATAGATTATTGTGTCGACATATCAGTAACAATTGGGGAAATGACAATAATTTGTAAATATTGTAAGGCGTTGAAATACAGGGGTGAATCTGCTAGATTATGTTGTGCTGGAGGCAAAGTAAAATTGCCACAACCGTTTCGTGCGTTGTTTATTTACGCACCACAAAACAAAACAAAAATATAGTTTATCAGAAAGCTTCAAATTGATCAACAAACTGTATCATAACTGTGTGTGTCTGTCACTATCAAATCGAAACTTTATAAATATCCAGTTTTTCCGGAAAACTCTGTTTCTAAACATCATGGGTAATTGATCCAAAATAATAATAAAACTTCACTCATACCTAGATTTTTTTTAGTAGTTACGGATTTCTTTCATTTGGAGTTTATTTTATACAAAATTCAAGGTCTTTTATTTATCGATTGAGGCAGCAAGATCAGCTCGTATATCATGAAAAAAATTAGCAATATTCAGATCGAGAACATGAAACAATGAATGAGGCTGATACAAAGTTAGTGTGTTTCAAACTAATCCTTGATTATTAGAGCTGAAGCATGCACGATTTATTATGGGATCAAAACAGAGTTCTTCATATTTACTTTGAACCCACATAGTTTCCAACTAGAAGAAATTTGTATTACCTTCATCTTCCTGAGTTTCACTTGGATCTTCTATGAGCAGAGCATCTGCTAATGGTATTTTTCCTATATCAGGTACAAGGTGGAGCTTCCCGCTAGAGGTCCTGCAGAAAAATAAGTTTTCATACAAAGCTATTTTTCATACAATATTGTGTGCATAATTTCGCTGTTTGGATGCACAATTACTAAGGCACTATAATTCATAGTTTCCACAACCGCTGGTATAGGATGCACAAAAATTAAACTTTTGAACAGATACATGCGCAACGACTATATGAGGTCCTGCAATATTTCATTGCTGGATTTGAATTCGCATAAATGAGTCCAGCACGTATTCAAGACAAGTTAAGGTTTTCCATCTCAATTGCCATCAGCTCCAGTTTATCGATACTAAGGTTGTCTTGTAATGAATTTCTTAAGTATTAAAATGTTCAATCGCATTTCTTACCTTGTAGCAATTATCAGGTGGTTCGAAAACAGGAAGCACTGTCTTAAGTACTCTTTGTCACTCTTGAAAGTCAATTTGCTCCTTGAACTTTTTGGTTTCTCACTTGGTAACTGAATTAAACTTCCTGAAAATTAAGCAAAATTTGTTGCATATAATGAAGTTATATAAAATGTGAATATAACCTTGTCTGACGAATACTTGATTCACATCTAGGAGAATATCACATCCTTCTACTATCATGCGCTCAACAGCTAGATTTTTCCTTAGATTTTCCGTTTCTGAAACCTAGAGAACGACATTTGATCATTATAAGAAACATAAAAAATGATCTGCTATCTTAAAGTTATCCTGGGTTTTTAACCTCACAATTAGAACGTGTATGGAATGACTCAAAGGCAGAAATAGGAATGTATGGGTTTACGGACGATTGTACTCTGGTGTCCTCAATTTTTAGTCAGCATTCTACAACTGCTGATGGGTCAAACCAACTAATATTCCAACAGTTAATGTTACTGAATTCGGACTTGGAGAAAATATTAGAATAGGGCCGACGGAAACTGGTCAATTTTAACGCGAATAACACCTTTAATAGTGCAACGACCTCCAAAACAAACATGCATCTAATCGGCATCACAGTCACCACCGGAGTTTGTTGGCATGACCATGTATCAGCCATTGCTCAATCTGCTTCATCCAAACTCAACTTTCAAAAATGATATTGAACTCGAACGTTACTAAGTGATATTTGTGCATCATTCGGTGATTTTGGTAAACTTTATAAAGAATTTGCACATAGAGTTATCGAATACAGAACAACTAATGGAAGAATTTCCCTTTTGTGGATTAAAAACGATATAGCGAACATAACAATGGTAAATGTTTACGCACCGACTGAAGAGTCAAGCGAAGAATCTAAAGACGATTTATATGATGAACTGAATAATACGTGCGAAAGCGTACCAAAACATGACACGCTATTAGTGATAGGAGATGTGAATGCCAAAATAGGAAAAGAAGATTTTCTGACAAGAATAGCAGGAAAGGAGACGCTTCATGAAACCAGCAACGACAACAGCCTAAGATAAACCCATTTTGCAACTAAAATGGATATGGTCATTGTAAGCACCAAATATCAGCACAGGCCAGAACACAAAATAACATGGCTTATACAAGGAAGAACAACTGAAAACCAAATGGACCACCTATTGGTTTCCAAAAGACGTGAGCGTGTTGTGGAAGACGTTAGATCATACAGAGGCGCAAATTTTGACTCTGACCACATACTGATAATAGATAAAATTAAAATGAGAATGGTTGCCAAAACGCACAGGAAACTGGAACGATAAAAGAAACGGAACTCAGAAGAAACAACATCAAAAGCTGAGAAGTATAATAAAGAATTAGAGAAAAATCTGGGGACGATGGAAGAAAGTAGAAACATAGAGGTGCTATGGAATAATCTGAAAGAAGACATAACAAGAGCTGCCGAGAAAATAACGAGCCAGAAGAAGAAAGATAAAAATAATGAATGGTTCGACGCAGAATGCGAATGATTGATCAGATAGAAGAAAGAAGCAAGGCTGAAGTGGATGAGAACGAAACTAGAATGTAACAGAGTAAATTATTCAGAAAGCAGAAAACTAACAACGAAAATTCTCAGAAGAAAGAAAACGGAATGGATAGAAAACTTCTTAAAAATCTAGAAAACGAGAACAAGAACCACTCGAAACTATATCAGTATATTAAAAAACAGAATAGTAGGAAAACATTTAATAATCATTGTCTATCTCTTTCAAACTCAAATGACGATTTACAATTACCATTTCCTTTTTTCTTTTGATATCAATTTCAGTTAAAAATGTTGAAAGCCGACCAGCGCAAGGCGAATCTTTTACCACATCTCCGCCACTTCTTAATGTACGGTACCACTCATATGCACGTGTTTTTGATGGAGTCGACTCACCGTAAGCCTTCCGTAATATTTTTAGCGATTCGAATTTCATTTGCAGTATAAAGTGGAAACAAATTCTTTGTTCTATATTTTTATCCGTTGTAAAAATCTCGAACACACTTGTGAGAACTGACAAAATCGAACATTGTAAACAAAATAATTATAGATCGCGTTCAAACTCCTCGTTAGTATATAAAACAGTTGCACCAACTTCACAGCAACAGAAATTTTGGCAATCGTTTTGAGCAGATTTTTTGAATAATCGGTCCTTTTTTGAACAAGTATACCATCGAATAATTACAGAAGAATCAGCTCATTTCCGACTTTGAACTACAAATTCAATTTTGACTAATGAATCTTACTCTATAGTAAGAATCAAATAATTTTATTGATTTTTGTCCAAACCTCATTAATTATTCGACCATATAGTATGACAACTGAGCATTCAGGCTTCATTTCATTGAAGTACTTAATCGATATGAGCAATATAATTCAGTTAAATATTGAAAGACTCTCTTTTAATTTCAAGAAATATAGCGACATGATTCTGCTGATAGAAATCCTTCAAACAAGTTTCCAGGAATTTCTAAACCTTAAATCAGTGATCGCCAACTCTCCCATTGCGAACAATACTTTTCTTCAATTATTTATGGCAAAATTTGAGTATCTCTTAGATACCAGCGTGATGATTCGATTAACAAACAATGCAAAAAAATTATAGAAGAACTGGAAAAGCACATTGAAAGGCTATAAAACAATTCTCCATAATCATTTTTTCTGCTATATTAGACACATAAACAATAACCCTCGTATTGAAAATCAGAAAATAAAAGAGTTTTCTACCTTTTAGTCTCTATAAATGTTTTGACTACCGAATGGTCCATAAAAATGTGCCTCAAGAGCGATAAAATGGATTTTTATCATCTTCGAAAACGCCGTAAAGATAAATATTATGGAGTAAATCGTTAAAAAAACGAACGGCATATTTTTATTTTCATGATTTCAATGTCAGAAAAAGGCACTGAATATGTATGATTCATTTTCATTCAATTGTTGAGTCAACGGAGATTGTCGATTTTCTGACTATCTCTCAAAGGATAAAAGACTTTGAAACAGAAATTCATAGAGATGATATCGGCAAATGAAAAAAATTATTCTCTGAAATACAATATGTTCCATTAATTAGCCAAATGACATTCTGACTTAGATCCAGTTTGTTTTACTGAATACTGTTCGACTAGATGTTCATTTTCCGCTAGATCTAGCTCTTCAAAGTCTTCTCCAAACCCATTATAACTGTATAAGTATCATCACCTCAAAAAGGACCAATCAATGATTGCTTTGTTGAATTGATCATACCGTATATTTTAGAATATGGAGCACTGTTACAGTTTATTTTACTTCTTAATTGCATATTGTGTGAGGAAGCGATTTTATTCAAATAAACACCTCAAAAAAGTCTAGGGAACACTCACAAGTATCTTTAAAATATGAATTTGATGATTCGAATTCATAGAAATCTTTCGGTTTTTGTTAGAATGTATTGTATATAATGTATTCTCAAGAAAACGAAATAATATTTGACTTCTCCAAAGCACCTATTATAAAAAAAAATTGAAATTTGAAAATTGGTAAAACACAAAAAAAATCCTGAAGTAATATTGTCGTAACGATATGGAAGCACTTATATTTTTCAGTACCCAGAGGATCCACCTCTGTTATTAATTACACTTTGGCATCGTCGCGGCATGCTCATTATTGAATTGTCTATTACATTTTGGCCTAAGTCATTCTATGCCCCCTGAACTGCTAATCGAAGCTTCTGTTCTTTTTTTTAGGGTGTCCTATACATGATCGATGGGATTCAGATCTTGGGAGCAGGACGACCACGGTAGAAGATCGATATCATTCTCTTCAAGAACGTTCAAGACAACTCTTGCACGATGAGGAGGGACATTATCTTGTTGGAAGAGTGGATTTTGACCCATTGTTTCGAGATACGGTACCACTACAGGTAAAACTATCTCATTTGCGTAAGAATTTCCCGTGAGGTTGTTCTGTATGAAAACGAGGTCAGTTCTTCTACCAAGGCGTATACCTTCCCAACACATCACTGATCCGCCTCGCTGTCTAACAACTTCACAGTTTCTATAGCATGCTGGGGACGGTTTTGCTTTCCAGGTTCCCCCCATATTCGAATTCTTCCCGAATCGGGATAATAACTAAATCTAGATTCATCACTGAAGAGAACTGTGGTCCACCTCTCTTGATCCCAGTTTACGTGTTCTTGGCACCAAGCTAAACGAGCAGCGCGATTTCCATGTGTCAGTTTTGGAACTCTTAAAGGACGTCTGGAGTGGAGTTGACCTTCGTGCAGTCGATTTCTCACAGTTTGGTCGGAAATTCGTACATTATGAACTCGTGATAGCTCTTGAGCTAATTGAGATGCTGTGGTAGTACGATCTGTTCTGTAAAACCAAAAATCGGTCTTGGGCGACTGTAGTAATCGTGAAACGGCCTGTATGGCTTTCTTCTACGCTACCTGTTTCATTGAAACGCGACCATAAACGGTTAATGACACTTTGGCTACTTCCCAGAACCCTGGATACTTCCCGTTGTGAGCTCCCAGCTTGGAGCATGCCAACGGCTCGTAACATCTCTTCTCTAGTCAAATGTCGTCTTTCCATGGAACTTGAATCTTTTATTTTTGCTTACAACAGAAACAAAGTGCCAACTAACTGATTTCAAACACTGAATACATGAAATGATTATAAAGCAGCGTCGCATGTGTTGCGGCACTCTACATAATTTGGTGAGAAATTGATGCAGGTGTTCATTTCTTTAAAAAAATCATCCATATTGATCGTTCTGGATACGATATATCGATATTCAGAAGTGTTCCCTAGACTTTTTTGAGGTGTTTATATTACTGCTTTAAGTAGTTTAACATGATCAAACATTTCGAGTGAAATGCAAGAGTAAGTTCCAAATAAACTAGTTTCTGCTAACACCGAACATAAATAATATCTTGAGGTTATTAATTCAAAATATAAGCTCTTCATTCTTTATGTCTCGTAAAACTCAACGTCCTTTCGTTTACTATTCAGCAATTTCGATAATCTGGATTTATACTAATACATGATACCTCACTAGGGCTTTCTTATTTCAGTACAATTATTGAACATTTTATTATAATATAAAATGAAGAAGATAAAGTTTTGGAGGTTCCTAACCTTTTTTGCCAATACCTTTTACAATATTCTATGTGCTCTGAAGAATTAACACGAGTTATAGATTTCGTGTATGACTCACCTCATCATGCATTTGTCTTGAGAGATCTTCTAACTGTTGTCTGGCATTTTGGAGACTTTTTCTCTCGACATGGTCATGTGGTGTATGTGCCAGCAATTCATGAAGAGTTATAATGTAACGTGGTACCTGAAAAAAAAAATTTTAAGGTTAAGTTGGGGGATAAAGTTTAATTATTTCATTTACTCAAAAGGCGAAGCCAGAATTCTTTAAAAAAATTAAGTAAGAACTACACTGCGCCATAAAATTAACGCACAAAATGGAAACTTCATGAAGGTTCAGATATATTGAAGAATTATTTCTTCTTTTTTTTTTCGAAGCTTTAACACGAGGCCACGTCGTATCGTGTCAGTGCTGATTTTCACTCCTTTCTTCGGCCAAAGTTGCATTTGCAGCTGCCTATTAGTATCCAACGGTTGTCCCAGCGAGAAAATTCTTACATAATGGTCATAGATCTCCGTTGTTACTCCTTGTACAGGTCTCCTTTCATGACTACAAGTCTCCCTGTACCAACGGATCATTCTGGAAACAGTTGAATGGGACATCCTTTGACCTGTTCTTGTATTGAGTCTAACCTAGGTCTTCTAACACCACTGCTTAAGCACATTCTGCCGAGATCGAATTTCTTGATCTGCTTTGCATTATCACCGAAAATGGAAATTTTCAAGAAGAACAATCTTTATTCGAAAACATTTCTTGTAAAATCTCAATTTATTTCTTTCATTTTATTTCCCATGAGGGGGAACATTAGCGTCAAGATAAAATATAGAGTTCAGTGGCATATGTCAGGACATATCAGAAAAAAAACATGCTTTAATAAATAGTTACCTTCCCGAAAAGAAATTTGAAATAGTGGAACATAGCGTTAATTTCTTAGTTTATATTTTTTGTAAAATTTTGATGGGACTCGAAACAATCAATGAGAGAATGCATAGTATTCAGAATGTATATTCATGCAAAATATGCTTATCTTCTCACGACTGCCCTAAAGTGTAAGCTCAAAAACTTTTGTTTATTTCTTGGACCCAGCATTCTTATTCTGATTTTTCATTATACTTTCCCACCATTCGTGCATACAATATGCCCAATTTAATGCAATATTTGCAAAACTATATCTTCTTGTTGGTGCCAACAATTGTCGGTTATTCATGTCGACAAAATATATCTCCTTGACATTTGGTCCCAAATTTAATGAGAATTGGATGAATGGAATAGAAGCAGATATATCGCACCTTAATATTGAGTGTGTGTACAGTGTGGCTTCGACTTTTCTCGGAAACGAGGTCTAAAGAACCGAAGCCAACGAAACTATTTCGCTCGTTTCAACCGTGATGTGATTCACGGACCGGCAAAAGATGGACTACAAGTGTTGGAACTTTTACGTTCTTACATCTGTTTTTAATTGTTTGTTGCTTCCCAGGGAGTCCGGTAGCGGGTTCACCATCTCAATCTATAGAGGGCGAATCTCGTATATATGTACCAAATGCGTCGTTTTTTGAATCATTAGGATGATGAGTAGCGATATGTGATACTGATGAGTTCCTTATAAGGATAAACTGCAGTCTACTGCTTCGTTTTTCAGCATCCTGCTTAACCGAACTATTGTGACTCTTGAGGGCTGCGTGTATGTCAGGAAGATTTCAGAACTAGCTGTTATCAGGAAGGGTGTTGACTCCTCACGAAGCAGATATTTATATTTATATATATATATATATATATATATATATATATATATATATATATATATATATATATATATATATATATATATATATATGAAATAAATATCTTCTGCGATCTGCCGGACGACTACTTACCAAGGCAGCTCTGTTTGTGGTTTATTTTTATGAGCCCTGAAGGAACGATTCGGGTGGTACCTAGTATGGCGTCTTTTTGTGCGCTGGATACAATTTCAGGTCTTATTTTCACACTTTTTAATTTATAAATCTCCCTCAGTTCAAAAGCCAAATCCTGGTATTTAGTTATCTTCTCAGTATAGGCCCTGGTAATGTTCTCATCCGCTGGGATACTAACATCCAGAATTATAGCCGTTCCACCCTCGAGATCGAAAACCGCGATGTCAGGTTGTGCGCAACTGGTCTATCCGTAATTAGGGTTGTATCCCAGTACATCTTATATTTTGTGTTTTCAAGTACTGCCTTGGGTTTGTATTTGTAAGCTGTAGTGGTTTCGTTACATATCCCTAGGTTAACAGGGATACTTTGGTGATACACCCTGGCCACTGCATTATAGCGTTCAAGGTAATCCGAGAAGCTAGAATAGGGCAGCTGAATGTAATATGCTGAATTGATTCCTGCCCCTTTCCGCACTTGCGACACTGCTCTGTTGGGATATCCTGTTCTGTGATGTGTTTAAAGTACATCCTTGTGGGGATAACTTGATCCTGGATAGCACACAACAGGCCCCCTGTTTCAGGGAATAAGTAGCCAGCCCTCAGGTAAGTAAGCGACTCTTTTCGCTCTATATCTTCATTTTTCAGGTGGTTCGGATATCTACCATGAAGTGCTTTAGAGTGCCACTCCTCCGACAGCTGGGCCACTGTATGAGATTCCACAAGAAATTCCAGATTCGTGAGATGCAGTGCCGATAGATTTTCCTCCGCGTCACATATGATGCAATAAAACGGTGAGTGTTTGCTGATGAAGTAGTCTCTCAGTTGGTCCACGTTGTTCTTATGACTCATCTCTAGTGATAGAAGGCCTCGTCCTTCCTGTGTTCTTGGTAGGTATAATCGGTTTATAGATGAGTGTGGATGGTGAATCCCGTGTGCCGTTAGCATCGCTCTAATCCTTATATCCATAGCCCTTTAGTGAGTTTTCGACCATTTGAGCACTATGCTCGGTATAGCCCAAAAGTTGATGGCTTGAAATAATGCCTTCGAGTTGAGTTTAGCCTTAAGGATCCGGTTAATTCTAGAGTAGAGTTTTTCTTTAAACTTCATCTTTATTTCAGCAGTTTTTACGTCCAAGTCTTGTTGGACGCCCAGATATTTGTAGGACTCCTCAGAGGACAGTGCTGGGATTATTGTATTATCCATCAGAGTAGTACCCTCTTGCTCTGTCTCAATTTTTCCTCGTCTTATATTAATAACTACGCATTTCTGGATACCCAGCTCTTTGCGGATTGACTCACTAAATGCTGACACTGTTTCGAGCTGTCTTTTAAGCTGACCTGCGTTTCCAGCATAGAGCTTCAGGTCATCCATATATAGCTTGTGGGTTGTACGAGTGTTAGTGTCCTTATTTACGATATAACAGTTCGGTGTGCTATTGAGTAAAGTACTGAGGGAATTCAGAGTCAGAATGAACCACAGAGCGCTCAGGGTATCTTCCTGAGATATGCCCCGCGCCTGTTTCCTATTTCCGGAGTAGTTATCTCGCCTCTTCCCGATGCAATATATATATATATATATATATATATATATATATATATATATATATATATATATTTATTGAAGTCCACCCAGATAACGGAGTCACAAAAATTTATCACCACCTAAAGTAATTTCGTCAACTATTTGATCACCCTGTGTAAAAGTTCATATTTGATGACAGCTCTTATATTTATATAATAGTGAACACATCAGATTTCAATTTGTAGTTCTTGTGATATATCAATCCAAACAAAGTTTCAACTAACTATATGTTGAAATCAAGAACATAAATATTTTTCTGATGATTTTAAATAAAATTCACCTGTAGATGAATCATATTTTATGAGAGTTGCAGTTTGAGAACCGCTGAGGTTACTTCCACAAAGCGCATAGGAGATTCAGAGATTTGTTCTGGCAGCTCTATTATTTGTTCGAAAGTGTGATGACACATTGAACTCTAAACACACGACGGGAACTTTTAACGATAGAAGAACAAAATAACTTCTAAAAGTTCGAGGAAGTATTTTCTCTTTCAATATTTTTCTTTCTAGAATAGAATGACTTGAGACCTTTATAATTCAACTCGAATAAAATTGAACTCTCTATATGTCAATAAAGATGTTCAAATATAAGGTTCAATAGTTCCGTTACCCTCAATACTTTTCTTTACTTGCTGGAAACAACCATTTAAGCATAGTGGTGAGAAATGAATCCAAGTAATCTTCTGAATGTGCCAATATGCAAATTCACATTTGAGAATATAATTCCAGTACATTTACCTAAGAAACAATCTCGTGAAGTGAACTTTAGGGTGATATGGAAATTATATTGTTTCGACTAGCTCCTCGACGCTCTGAAACTGCTTTACAATTATCTTGGTGAAAATGGTCTTTCTATAAAGGCTACAGGGTTAATTCATTGAAACACTTCCCGATCATAAAAACAACAGCAACAAAACAATTATGCAGGCAATTTTCTGAAAACTATTCACCTAACCTATCCCAGAATATTCGAGGAATGTCTTTTATGTTTTGCATGCGGCGATATGGACACCATTAATGATCTATCAGTACTAAAAGTGAACTTCTATGATTCGTTAATAAAAATCCGAAATGTAAGTTCCATACATGCTAGTGTTTTAGCCACAAAAATCTGTCATAATTGACAATTCATTCGAAAAATTGAATCAAACCTTGAGCAATGATTTCCTACAATATTCATAGACAATTATATCTACAAGAATGTATCGGCGAGATGGTTTCTGTTTTCAGCTTGTAGCACCACACCAGTTAACAGTTTCGTGTTGTTATGGAGAATTCATGCAGAAGGGTTAGTATAAGTGACAATCCAAGGTCAGGTGCACCAAAAATACTGATGACTCAATAAAAAATGAGTTCTGCACGTAAGATTATTCATATCAGTTTGCAGTATATCGAAAACCATCATTGCTGATTTCGCAGACATCTCAATACAAACACAAATTTTTCAAGAATAATTTCGTGTAACAAAAATCAGTTTCCCGTGGAATACCGCATTTGTCGATAGAAGAGAAGAAAGCTGCGAGGGAGAATTGCTGTCAAAACTGTGGACTGTTTCAACTTTGAAAGGTCTAAAAGTATTCACAATATTGTCAGTGATGTTTAGTCTTGGATCAATTCATACAAGCCAGAAAATAAGTGCCAAGCTTCAGTTCGAATGTTTAAAATGGAAGAAAAACCTATAACATTCATCCTTGGCCGAAGTATCTCCAAACAAATGGTCGCAACGTTTGTTTCAAAAACAGATCATGTAGTAACAATTCCTTCACCAGATCGAAGAACAATTACTGCTGATTGGAATACAACCCTTTGTTAACCGCAATTCTATAAAAAACTTCGAGAAACACACGCCGAAGGAGCCATCTTTCACTAAGACTTAAATTTCAACGCAAGAATTGTTACATCATCCTGTATATAGTACCAAACCAAAGTCCCAAAGATTTTCTACTTTTCCCAAAATCAAGAACGCGCTGCCTTTTTAAGGTTTGTATACAATTGTAATAACTGCTTCCAGTATTGGTTCAAACCATTGAAGAATTGTATTAATCTTCGCGGAAAATACTTCCAAAAACAATGGTCTGTAGAAGGTCTCAATAGTTTCATTCTAGCTTTACAGACAAAACTTCAAAGACATTCCTCGTATGCAGTATATAGAGTAGTACGAGCTCGAGACCAACAACAATATTCACAGGTTGTGTTGTATAATGATTTTAGATGTCCTCAATGAAAGAAGTCTAAGCTTATTAAATTTGAAGAACGCGCATACTATCGTGCAGGGGTTACCAATTTGGAAATATTTAATTCTACCAGTTTCACACATTAGCTCAACCATGTTAGACAAACGTTGTCTTACTTATTCTCCACTTAATTGAAATGGGTCTGAGAGCGCTACTCCGCAGGATGCTTGCCTACAAATTCAATTGAGCAATCGGCTCATGTTTCATCTACAATTTGATTGATTTTCGGTAATGACCCAACGGTTTCAAATATTTTCACAGGTAACGGTTCTACTAGATATTTTGGGTGGGCACTTTTGAAAACATCACCCAGTAAATGAAGTTATAGAACAACCATTGAATCGCTTACATAATCTTCATTTATAATTCTTTATGTTGGATAATTGATTTTGCATGCAACGTTCTCTACCTACGTCTCTTTTGAGACTGATCTCTTAGTTCTGAATACCAGGAAAATTTTTCCAGGAAAAGCATCATCAGATTCTATTTATAACCAGACGTTCAAACTGCAGTCTATTTCCGGAATATTCGAAGGAAATGTAATAATAGTTTCATTGTTATGTCATGCTCAGCTTAGGATATAGAGAAAATTCCCCCCAAAAGGCAAAAATCTATACCTTTACTCTTTTATTTGAGATATATCCCACTCTCAGCGATTCTGGTTAAATGCACACAATCGTTTCTCGATAACTGAAATAACGCTAGCAGTTATGAGGGAATTATAAGGGGTTTCAAAGCGCCTGCACTGATTGGGAACAAGTTGAGGATTACAGAACTTTCTCTTAATCGCCAGTTCGTTTGGAAATAATCTGTAAATCTCTATACTTTTTCGAGGTGGAAAATTCGATCTCTGAAACGTTGTTTCTTTTCCTAATCCTAATAAACGTATGCAAAATCTCGATGAACATAATTTTGAAAATATAAGTTGATGTTATCGTAAGTATCAGAGTATTTTAGTATTTAACTCAACATGCCTATATGCCTGAAGAAATAGTTGAAGACAGAATGCCTCAAATTGACGTCGCAAATGCAATGAAAACCACTCAGACTAATATCTCGTGCCTATTATATATTTTAGTAAGACTCAAAGCGCACGAGAAACGTTTTGAGTCAACCAAAGTTAACAACGCGCTACTATTCAAAGAAAATGAAGGGAAAATCATATTGTTGTACAAGATACGACAAAGCAAAGAGCAGTCTTGAAGGGCTTTAACTGGTTTTCAGCTCATTACTGCTAAGGGCAAATGATAATGATAATTGGAATTTCCTACTACAAAAACCAAATAATTTACTTGTAGTAGGGATTATACCAAGGAGTCGATCATGTTTGCTGACACCTGCTCTCTTTGTGCCCCCCTTCTGCATGTCCTACTTGATTCTTTCAAGCCTAACCTAACCTACACCTAAGATAATTTTCCAGTTTTATCTCCTACAAGTGATATCTGAACTTGTTATGCCCCAATACTATCTGTGCCAGAAGCCGTGCAGCAGTACAACTGCTTTCAAGTGCCAACCTTGTTCAAGATTTACTAGACCATTATTGCCTTCGACTGGCGACAACCTCGAGCATTAAACCAGGTAACCCTACGTTGTTCCACTAACCAATTCCTCAGCCTTGCTTCAAAAAAACTGACTGGATTCCAACCGCGTATTTCTATCAGAGATTTTTAGCTCCTAGACAGGCCAGCCTATGAGCCATGCATGTAACGGATGTACTCTACTCCAATCGAGGAATCCTTCAGTACCCCCTACTTTTATCTGGATATGGTTTCTTACTTAATTTTATAACCGAAGTGGTACCTCGGGGTGGTTCTATCCGAAATCATCAAGCGTGTCCTCTATCCTCAGCCGATAAACACCCAAAACGGCTCTCCAAGAGATCGTGAGGTACCATAGTTCAACCGCGACAGTGCACATAACATTTCATTAGAGGATCTAACCCACCACACTTCTCACCATCACAACTCGTCTTCGTTCACCAAACCAGCGAATTGTAGGTGAGTCTGGATAGCAAAACGGTTTTGAAGAACCTCATCACCACGTGTAGCATCAAGTCGTACGTCCGTTGAAGGTCCTTCTACGTGCCATAAGAGCTTGAGGTAGTAGTATACTCCAATTTTGAAACAACATCAGCAAGATAATGTCCAGAAATTCTGAACTCAGTACTAGATAGCGATTTTTGTGCTAGCACCACATGAAAAAATGACATGACTCAATAAGTTTCAAACGAGATTCTCATCCATACTACATCAGATAGAGTCACTGATCACAATTGCTATTTTTTGTCATATCTGCAGTACTGGCTATGCCATAACAAGGACGAAAAATGAATACCAGATAATACCTCTACATCCATATTTTAGCCCTTCGGCAGAAATCATTTCAAAGAGTCCGAAGTGGAAAGGAAGGAAATAATTATTAATATGTTACCTGATGCATGGGATATGTCAAGAAAGTCTCTAAAGATCCTAACCTAACCTACACCTAAGATAATTTTCCAGTTTTATCTCCTACAAGTGATATCTGAACTTGTTATGCCCCAATACTATCTGTGCCAGAAGCCGTGCAGCAGTTCAACTGCTTTCAAGTGCCAACCTTGTTCAAGATTTACTAGACCATTATTGCCTTCGACTGGCGACAACCTCGAGCATTAAACCAGGTAACCCTACGTTGTTCCACTAACCAATTCCTCAGCCTTGCTTTAAAAAAACTGACTGGATTCCAACCGCGTATTTCTATCAGAGATTTTTAGCCCCTAGACAGGCCAGCCTATGAGCCATGCATGTAACGGATGTACTCTACTCCAATCGAGGAATCCTTCAGTACCTCCTACTTTTATCTGGATATGGTTTCTTACTTGATTTTATAACCGAAGTGGTACCTCGGCGTGGTTCTATCCGAAATCATCAAGCGTGTCCTCTATCCTCAGCCGATAAACACCCAAAACGGCTCTCCAAGAGATCGTGAGGTACCATAGTTCAACCGCGACAGTGCACATAACATTTCATTAGAGGATCTAACCCACCACACTTCTCACCATCACAACTCGTCTTCGTTCACCAAACCAGCGAATTGTAGGTGAGTCTGGATAGCAAAACGGTTTTGAAGAACCTCATCACCACGTGTAGCATCAAGTCGTACGTCCGTTGAAGGTTCTTCTACGTGCCATAAGAGCTTGAGGTAGTAGTATACTCCAATTTTGAAACAACATCAGCAAGATAATGTCCAGAAATTCTGAACTCAGTACTAGATAGCGATTTTTGTGCTAGCACCACATGAAAAAATGACATGACTCAATAAGTTTCAAACGAGATTCTCATCCATACTACATCAGATAGAGTCACTGATCACAATTGCTATTTTTTGTCATATCTGCAGTACTGGCTATGCCATAACAAGGACGAAAAATGAATACCAGATAATACCTCTACATCCATATTTTAGCCCTTCGGCAGAAATCATTTCAAAGAATCAGAAGTGGAAAGGAAGGAAATAATTATTAATATGTTACCTGATGCATGGGATATGTCAAGAAAGTCTCTAAAGATCGTCCGTGACACGAAGGCTTGCTCTCTAATCTCTTGAGAAGAGCTGAGAATTGTGGAGACTGTTTGCACTCTGTGAGAACCTGTAGGGAGTAATGGTGATTGCGAACATACTCTTGATAAATGCTCAGCATTGGTAGCAACATCGAAAATAGATCCCCTGAAAAAAAGAACCAAATTTAATATTGTCATGCACTATATTAACAAACGTATGTGTATTGTGGAGGAGAATAAAAGCAGAGTAATAACAACACAAAGAACGGTTTTCAGAAGATAATGTTGCGTTATTTGTCAGTTATAAATCGAATAAAAAGTTATATTGTTGTCGTTATTTCACGGAAAACTAGAACAAATATCATATTTTTGGATGAATATGTTCAATAATTGTTCAATAATTTGTTGCACTATCTTGTTGAAGCCAAGAGTAAATCTATGTCCATCTCGTTTGGAAAAGTGCTTGAAGATGAAATTCAATTTTCTCGCAGAAAAACTTGATACCTTTCTTCAGTGACTCGTCGAAAAATTCTAACCTAGACGTAAATTTTCTCAAGATTTTGAGTATAAAATCTAATTCAGTAAGGGTTTTTACCAGACCAATAACAACAGTTTTGATGTTAAATGTAAAGATTCATCCAAGCAAAGTTTTCATTCCAAGCGTAACATATGCTTGGAATTAATATTTTTTCCTTTATCTATGTATTCGTAAGATTTCACTCGCCTATTTTATCTTCGAATAACATTTTTTTAGGATGCGTGACAGCTTATATACACTGTGTTCCAACGATAATTGGTCACTCCTCTATTTCAAGATGCATTGATTTTGTTAATGTTAATTTTTGATTTCAGGGGAACCAATTTCTGAGTTGGTTCAGAGCATGTAATAGCAATCTCTGACCCTCATCACTACCTTTGTCAAATTTAAATATACGGAAGGTTGACGGTTGAGTGACACATCTTCGAGACGACCATTTCATTCTCTATTTAAAAATAGTATCTACATAAACATTTCATATACCACAAAGAGTCCAAACACCAAATTTTGTATTCCACCTAAAATGTGTCCATGTCAATTTCCGATTGGATGGAGACAAATTTTTGATTTGGTCCGGAGAATGAAAAATCAAAACCCTATTGGGAAAGTAGATAGAGTGACATATGTTGGAAAGGTTTTTTAATCTCATATTCAAAAATTTTATCTTTAAGAATGTTAAATCTCACACAAACAGTCCAAACACAATAAATGAAAATTTTTTGCAACAACAATTTGACAATACTTGAAATCAAATTAAGTTCTCAAAATGACCATATCCGATATCCATGCAATAATATAATTTTAATTCCCTGCTATCACTCTCAAGTGACGATTCTTGCCTTAGCACACTCAAGTTTTTAATTCTCAAGGAAATTTAATAATTTGAGATATTGATAAACATTAATGTTTTATTGGGAAAGCAGAATTGTTTTTATCACAATCATGTAGTAATGATGAATCTGTTCAACATTTATCTTTCATTTTCGAGATACTCTTGATCGCAGCTGTCGTTTGTTTAATAAATGTTGAAATTGGTTTACTCATGTGATGAGCGGGTCGAATTTATTCAATTTTTCATCAAAGTAACAGTTGTGCCAGAAAAATGGCAAGGATTTTCAATTTGAACCATGCGGAATAACAAGTAAAACAGCAGTATGTTTTTTATTTGATGAATAAATTTTTAAATACGGCTTAGGTGGTTAACAAAAAGCATGAAGATCAACTTTACGGAAGGAAACAACTGAAATGACAGTATTGGGATACCTACAGAAAACATTACCTCTATTAAAAAATCATCCCATGTGTCTGGTCTATTAGATTCAACAATTTACTAGAACGTGAAACATCACCAATTTCACCTTTATACAGTGAAACTTGTTCATGAATAAAGGAAGATGATCCCCATCTCCTCTTACTATTTTGTAAAAGTTCTAGTGAAAATATTAACAATCATCAACATATTTTGTATAATACCTGTTTTTTTTTTGACGAGAGTACTTTCACTCTCAATCTTGAACAGAATGGACATAATTGTGGTTTACCCAAAATCCCTAATGGTTCACACAGGTATACACAGAAACCACTCAGAAATTGAATGTTTGGGATGAAATTTATTGAAAACATACTGTAGAACCTTTCTTAATCGATGATAGTCTCAAAAGAGACACTTATCTGCAGTTGTTGAAAGAATTAATAAATTCCGCTTTTTGTTAGAGAAGACGGAAGTACAGCATCATCTCCAAAAGGGAAAGCCGATCTCTCTGCTTTAATGTTCTCAAAGAATTTAGTGCTAGATTCATCTAACGTAATACCACCGAACATTCCACCAACAAATTCTTCCATGGCAGAAATCGAGTTCAGAGTTCGCACTGTGAGACGGGCTCTTCAGCAGCTGAACTGCAAGAAGGCAGTTGGTCTAGACGAAATACCGCCAATCGTCCTTAGAGAGTGTGCTACCGAACTGGCAGCAATCCGTCTGTTTCAGATTTCTTATGAAAGCCAGACTTTTCCGACCAGCTGGAAAATAGCGAGAATTCAACCGATCCCAGAACTACCACCCTGTTGCACTTCTTCCCATTATGTCCAAAGTGATGGAGAGAGTCATAAATTATGAACTCATCAAATATCTTGAGTTGCAAGGAATTATTAGTGACCGTCAGTATGGTTTTTGCAGGCAAAAATCGACAGGAGATCAGCTCTCCTACGTCACTCATGTTTCTACATCAACGATAGGAAAGCATGGGTAATCTAGAGCTATAGCACTCGACATCTCTAAATCCTTCAATAGTTTTTGGCATGAGGCCTTGTTGAATAAACTTGCTGCATATGGACTTCCCAGAAAATTGCGGGGTTGGATAAGTAGCTTTTTTCAGATAGATCAATTCAAGTTGTGGTCGACGGTACAACATCTGATCGTTTTCAGTTGCAAGCAGGAGTATCTCAGGGATCCACTCTTTCGCCAACCATATTTCTGTTGATGATGAACGATCTTCTGTCATCTATAGAGAATAAGATCTTCGGTTTTGCAGACGATTGTAACCTGGTTTCGTCTTTCAGTAGTCTGCGGCCGATCACAGCTGCGGAATCTCAGCGTCAGAGATGTCAACAAGTTAATAACCTAAACTCTGACAGAGGATATCTGAGTGGGGTTAGTTGAACCTAGTGAGCTTCAACGCGGGCAAGACGCAAACAACTACGTTTTCTAGAAAGGTCCCTGCTGGAGAACCTTCTCTAATGATGCAAGGCCAACAAATTGCATTCAAAGATTCGTTGCACCTTCTCGGAATAACGGTCAACTCCGGATTTTGCTGGCATGAACATGCATCAGCGAAAATATTTGGGATGCAAATTTCCAGGTCGTCAGAATAGCAGAAGATCAACTGTTGAGTGGCCAGCTAAGTCACCTGATTTGAATCTTTCATACATCTAAAATCGAGAGTTTCTGCTTCGCAACCTGCAAACTTGGAAAAGCAGCGAAGAAGAATCGTCACCGAATGCAGACTTTTGACACCAGAAGTTCTTCAAAATGTTAGTAGAGAATGCGAGAATCGTTTTGTATTATTGTATGTAGGTTGGAGGAGTTCATTTTGAGCATTCAGTTTGATTTTTGGCATTATCAAATTTTCGTTGAAATACTAACTTTAGTTGTGTTTGTTATGTTATGTATGTTATTGAATGTTCCTAAAGATACTATAATTGAATAGAGAAATGACGATTGCAAAGGCATGCCACTTTCTTTTTAATGAATTTCGAGGTGCTGCTGAGGGTATGGCGTTGAATTTACATGCTCCAAACCAACTCTGCGATTGTCAGAATCAGTCCATCTTGAGATAGAGAGGGTGGAAACGTTTTGACATACTGTCTGATTTCCAATTCCATTTCATCGGAAACATCATGAGTAGGAGCAGAAGTTATTGGAATTTCAGTGCAGTTCAGCGTCGTGGCAACACGAATTCTTTTCTTCTTGGTACATGCCATGCCTGCTCAAATTCCCGGTATTGTGTCTTCATTTTATTCATAGTACCTTGGTATATAAAAGTTGAATCTTGATGCGTTTCTCGAAATAGCAGAACATATGCAGCTTTAATTCTGGTTCAGTCATATTCACATATCATTAAGCGATTTGGTTATATGCATTTATTTGTGAAGGAATTCAGCCATTTAAGAATTAATGCAATCATTTCGAAATGCTTGGAAGAAACGAGCAAAGAAATGATAGTTTACAACGCTATTAAATTATTTTTCCGTAACAAAAACAGTTCCAATATCAATAAAAGTATTGAAATGAAATTCTTTACAATTCAGGTTGTTTATAAATGGAAAGATGTTTATCATTCCATTTAAAATAAAATTTTGGGTTGTTTTTCCAATTACCCAAGAAAAAGAAATCAAAAGCGAAATGTGTTATGAATATTTATGATCTAAAATCTGTACATGAATAATAAATTATCGTTACTTGAAAGGCTGTAATTATAGGAAAATGATACTTATGCCAATGAAACTTGATAGTACAATAATTACATGCAATTACTAACTTCATTTGCTACACAGCAAAAGCTTTTAATATTATTATTTATATCGAATTTTTTCAGGAAACTTTCATCATTCATCACTGAACAATGAAATTATTCACTATTGTACTCTAGCAGTAATAATATCCATTGAAATCATTCAATTCATATTACTATGAAAATTATAGTGTTTGCACCGAAGCTTTTATAGACAATCATAAAACGACTCTCTTAGATACATGCTAATTCATTCGTGATAAATAATTTATAGTCTCCTGAAATGTGAGCTCTTCAGCCTATAATTATTAATATCTGGTTTGAAACTTTATGTAGGTTTATGATATATATCATATATCAAAATTTTGGACGACTTAGCCTGTCAATCATTCTGTGATTTCCAAACAAAATCCTATGTTACTATGTAACGAACTATTCGAAGCCTTAACGTATGAACGATGTCTAAGAAATTGAACTAATAGAAAATCCCATAGAAGAAACTCTACGTTTATAATGAACTGGAGTGAGAAGTAATTTTCATCTATCTTAAACAATATATCCCAAATTGAGTGCCTATCAGACGTTTATGGAGAACTAGTAATGCTATCGTTCTGAAATTTTGGTAGTTGATTCAGCTGGTCCGAAACTCTATTTCTAAAATATTTTCACTTCCGGTTGTACCGAAAGTATTTTATTATATTCAATATAGAGCACCCTGTATATTGATGCCTGATAACACTTGTTATTCCAATTACAAGAACACCTACCCAACACATAAGACCAACTTGTTTCCTTCATGAAATATTATAGTTTCCCTTGAAAATTTTCGATTTTTTGCTGTCTTTATACAGAGTGCTCTCTTTCCGCCTCAAAATTTCAGAACGATAGCATTATTAGTTCTCCATACGCGTCTAATCGGCCACTCAACATATGGTACCCTATATACTACCATCCACATAGCTCCAAATCTGACACCAACACACATCCGAACTAAATACTGTCATCAAAATTGTAGAATCTATTTATTCTACCCGGCGCATTCGCCATTTTGTGTCAATATTATTTTATGCTTAATCGATCCATTAATTTGTTCTTATTATATACACCAAGAAAGTATATATCGAAAAGAGACTAATTATTTCCATGCCCAATCATTTTCGAATATACAGGGTGGCCAATTGGAAAGATTCATAATAAAACGATGTTTTTTCAAATGTGATTTCTTTGTTACTCATCATTTTTGAGCGTGTTTAACCAGAATAAGATGAGCTTCCTTAGATCACTATACACCTCAACTGAAAATATTTCAAATTGATCGACATTTTATGGAAATATGATTTTTGTTTCGATTGTTTCGAATATCTCCTGAATTCTGTTTCGTTTTAATTTTCAGTAACTATATCAGTGCATGTGAACTAGGAGGGGAAAATCGGTCAGGACCGGACTCTGAAATGATACAACTCAAATTCTGGGTGTTTGATCTGAAACTCTACAAGAATGAGTGGAAAAGAAGTGAACAAATATTTCGTATACTGTACAAAAACACCTCTCAAAAATTTTGTATGTATAAATTGTACGTCTATCATAAGTCCTGTATGGAACAACCTAGAAATATCTAAACCTTAGATGGGTGTATGATTACATGTTATGACTTAGAGAACACACTTCACAACATCTTGACGGAAAACTTAACTCCCAAGAAAATAATCAATAGTGAATATGAGGAGCAATATTGAAAAATTGACATCAGACAATAATCAAGTGCAATGAGAACTCCAAGAAGTGAAAAAGGAAAAGAAAATTCTCGAATGCAAAAAGGAAATTGTATACTAAAAAGATTAATGGATGAATCAAAAAAACTCATTGACGAACTGTCAAAAATATGTTGAATATATGTTAAGAAAATTGGCTGACAAAAAAATACAAAAGGAAGCAATTACCAAGCGTTAAAAATATATCAAACAAATGAATCAACTCAAAGAATAGTACGATGCTCACTAGTAGCAAAAGTGAACGATAAAATTGAGAAGGAACTAAACAAAAGGCAACAGCAAATATATTGCCTCCATGAAAAGTTAGAAAGGAAAAGTTCAATATGTAAGGTTAGATAAGCTACTAGCTCATCAGTCTCTACAAACTGAAATCATACTAGCCCTAATAAAATCAAATAAGTATTACAAATTAAACATAAACCTATCTGGAGCTCAGATATCACCTATTATTACTGGGAATCGAGAAAGTCTAATGATGACAAAAACAGGACAATGAGAAATCGGAATAGTGAAAACCAAAATGTATGTGGGAGTAAAAATCTCGAGAGGCTTGCGATGCAACCGTAACACAAACCTATAGAAATTTAGATTAGGAGGATACAAAAGATAGACAACAACGCCAAAATGACAGAAAGATCAGCCGAAAACTGAAAAACTTACGCCGTAAAGCTAGGACCAACCAGCTCAAGACAAGAAGTTAATGAGAACCCCCAACATGTCAGACGTCTTGTATCCGATACAGCAAAGCCAATAGCAACCATCCATGGTAATATGAACGGGCATAACAGAAAGGTAAACACCTGTTTATATGAAAATCCAGATGGTGACGGTGAGGGTGTTAATGGTACCGGCCAGGTATCCAAAATGAAAATAAGGGGATTGAGACAGTTGGGGCATATCCATGTATGTAAGCTGGACCCTTAACTGAACAAAGAAGTTGTCTTAAAACATCTGCAAAAGAACAGTTTCAATGACGTCCGTTGTTCAAACTCGGTATCAAGGCGGCCTGATAAATACTCATCCTTTAGTGTGACGATGCCATTTGGCAACAAATGAATTTGTGAATCCAAGAATTCAATCCAGATGAGTGAAAATACACTGGTTTTTATTCCATCTCAATCCGAATATAAACATTTTCCAACCGATGAGAGAACCCGATTCACAAAGCAAATCAATAGAAAAGCCCATAAACGGAATGAAAATAAATCTATGAATGGTCATGTCGAAAGACTTATGAAATTTAAAATTCAAAATGTGGCTAATAAAATGAATCCACTATATATATATATATATATATATATATATATATATATATATATATATATATATATATATATATATATATATATATATATATATATAGTGGATTCATTTTATCCTGAAAAATATGTGAAAATCAATCAATACAATCACCTCTAGGTGATGTTCATATCTTCATAGAACAAATGGAAACTACTCTGGAATACATCCACATAGTAATATCTGGATACTTCAACGTCGACTTCCTAGACAAGAGTAGCAATGAACACAAACTGGAGGGGATGATTGGATTGAATTTACTATAAGAGGTCTCCAAGGTTCACTTCTCTATTACTATGCACTCCAGTATATGTCGACACATATTTTTGATCATGCTGCACAAATGCTAAAAATCCCACATGAACCAAAGCCACAAAAAAAAAACGCAAACCAAGCAGAACCATCAACGAAGCCTATTCGAAGAAGAACTGAACAGAGGAAGTGACAGGAAGTTCTGGAGGAAGGCATTTAGGTATCCTATAGACAATTTCATGCCGAATTGATTGACATCTTCAATAGTTCCTCACCAGAAAACAAAATAGACGTAAATGCCAAAAACCGAATTAAATATTGAGAAATCACCGAAGTGAGAAATTGGAAGTCTAAGTGGAGACAGCTTATACGATTGCAGTTGTGAGGAGAAATGAGTTTGTTCAAAACCCTGAAAGAAACACTAAAATGACAGATAGAGACGAAAATATTGGAAGAAATTATTAGGACTAAACATGAATCAGACGACAAAAAGGCGGCATGGAAGGTTATTGATTCCAAACTAAAATCACCGAAGCATGTAAATGAGGAGGACAATTTATCAGCTGATGAATTGAATGCCTTCTTTACTACTGTCGGCGCAAATCTCTCCAAAAATTTTAAACAATCAGATAGTGTTAATGATAACCCAGTAAAAAATCCTGGTTCAATGTTCCTAACGCTCACAACACCTGATGAACTCATCAAAGTAGCGACCGCAATGAAAAATAAGACATCTTATGATATATATGGCTGGGCAGTACAGCTCATGAAGAGGGTTATCAGATATATAGCTGAACCACTGTTTTACCGAAAAATTGAAAATAGTCAGGGTAGTTTCCATTTATAGAAAAGATGCAGAATCTACAGACCTATTTCTATTCTTCCAGCATTATTGGAGATCTTTGAGACAGTTGTCTTATCCAGATTGGTGCAATGTATGGAGTCATCCTCACGTCTGTACGGTAGCCAATGTGGATTCAGAAAGAATGAGTCGATCACAAAAGCTTTACTGGACATCATAGACTTTGTATTTCATGCCTTCCATGATACAGAATAGGCTGTTATCACTTGCCTTGATTTGAGTGAGGCCTTCGACTGTGTTGACCACAAGAAACTCTCCACAAAATTCGGATTCAGAGGTCCGGCGCTAATCTGATTCAATCCCATATGGATCAAAAGTATCAGATAATAAACCGGAGAGGTGACAATTCAACTAACGCAGACAAAGTGATAACCTATCACAAGCTTCTATACTAGAGCCACTCTTGCTTAGAATTTACATTGATGACCCAATGTACAAATCACAGTCAGACAAGACCTTAATATTGACTGATGATCCTTCAATATTAAACAGATCTTGGTGAGTGACCTCTGTCTCGGTTCTTTGGAAAGCGTAATAACATTTACATGTTTTTTAACGCTCCAACGAGTTGAAATGAGTAGGTGGCAGTCTGGCCTGATGTTTTGAGTGGGTATGCAATACTGACGAGGTCAAATAAGACCAAAACTGAAGAGTGGGTTGGAAAACCAGCTCCTTTAGTAAAGGATATTTAACATTTTACGAAAGGTTTAATATTGTTCCTTGAATGAAAATTGTTCAATGTGTCTATACATATAATGATAGTTTAGTAAGTTGTAATTTTTTTGAGATAGCACACTCTGTATTTGATAACAGCAATTTAAGATTATTCCAATTGATATTGAAATAAATTTCGTCCCTTTATTTTCAATAGATTCGGAGCTTGTTCTTCAGAATATCTCATCAAAGTTTGCATTGGAATTCTCAATTTGACGCTCAAAATTTCTCCTCAATTTTCTGTAATTGTCTAAACACTGCACAAGCAGATATCAACAAAATATATTATGAAGCTCTAATGATCAGAAATCGATTCCATCATCAAACCTCACAAAATAGGTTTCGTAAGTAATCCAATTGTTCAATGTGCTACCGCATCATCAGTATAATTATGACACTGAGTTGTCCCAGCATATCGAACGGGTAACTAACATTGGATATCAAATTATAATTATCAAATTTTCAACATCAGCTGCGTCCTCATAGGATGGCAAGTTTATCAATAATTTAGGAACAGGTATTTGCAATATATCTGCTAATAGTTAATTTATTTGAGAAAATGAATATGTCTATGTAGTGCGTTATCAGTCCATAACTTTGATCCTGTTGAACTCATTGAAAAAGTTACATAAAAATTGAGTTATCACAAGTGATGCTATGATGCAAAACATTCAAGATGCATCAATAATATCACTCAGGAATATCTCAACAACGTGCGGAGAAAAATTTTTCTGACACAAATTGAAATGTGCATCCGAGAAGAAGCTAAATACTATTTGATAAGATTCTGTGAAAATTCTAGGATTGCAATAATGCAAATCATTTTTCACTCTGAATATATTGAAGGGAGGTATATGGAATCCCACTATATTTCAATAGATACTCAAATTTTCAGTCCCTGAAAGCACCTAAACGAGAGCCCACACGTGCTGAAGCGGATTTTCAAAACTCTTCTGCTACCTACGCCTCACTGGTTTGGTGGACGCAGGTGGAAAAACATACCGTGCTGGCTCAAGAGAAAATGTGAGCATCAATTTCGAATCACTAAACTTCACTAGGAAACCAGTTTCGACTGCTTATACCCTTTTCTTGAAGTTAATAACAGCAACCCTTGAATGAACTCAGATAGAACAACGCCGAGGTAGCATTTGTGATAAGATCCAGTTGAAAACTCATCCAGACAAGAGTGAAGGGAATGGAAGAATTCCTTGTCAGGAGGATGGTACATCTTTTATACAAGCTGGAAGTCCAAAGAGGAATCAGGTGTTTACTGCAGAAAAACGTGATGGATTTCTACTTTTTATTAAATGAACATACAGCAGTGTGTCTGGGTGTTCACAAGATTACTTCTAAGTGGTTGGGGAATGCGTTCAGGCACTCGATCAACTAACGTAAAAAGATGTTTAAGGTCTTCTCTGGGTTCCAGTTCACACTGAGATCAGAAGAAATGAGATTGCGCATAGCTTGACCTGTCTGTTGATTGTCTTACAGAGAGTTTTACCTTGCGGTAAGTAATTTTTTTGTTTGAAACTGATTCTGCTTATTTACTCATTTACTTTGTACTCATAGTTGACTGTATTGACGATATAATAAGATGATGAATAGTGAACAAAGCAAAGTTACAGTGTGAGTGTTGGATAGTGACTGTTGAATAGATAGATAGATGTCTCTTAAGACTGTGCATTTTCTCAAATACTGTAGACAAGGGGAATTTAGATTGTAAAGCTTTCAAGGATTCTGAGAATAAGATAGAATCAATGGGTAGGTATGTATTGTTTATAACCCAAACGTGCCTGAAAGGGACAAGAACGGTATAATCTTTACCGTAATGAAATTGCCGACAAGAAGACTACAATATTCGATATAGATATTAATCGAAATTATACGATTTCAAATTAAGGAATTTCCTTCAACAAAATGACAATTATAATATTCAGGAAAATATTTGTTCATTTTGTCATGAAATTTTAAGTTATACTATATCCTTCGAATTTGGAAGGGTTTTACTTTGTAGATATCAATAATAACAACAAGTAATGTGTTTTAGGAATTTTGCTTAATAATTGTGATTCGTAACACGTTTCACTTCACCGTAGCTTCATCAGACGAACGAATGTATAGTAAATAAGAATGAGGATATAAATACAAATAATCTTGGGTAATAAAAAGCTTATTGGGTTGCTCCTTCTTAAGTGTTTATTAATGTCTGGTATATCCAATGAAATAAAGGAAAACATTGCTCCCTGATTCATTAGACGTGAAGACTTAAATCGACTTGTTCATTGGTGAGTCTACCTGAGTGTTTGTGTTTGTTGATTTCTGAAGTTTCCAAAAGATCTACACAAACCTTCAACTGATAAATTTTCAGACCATACAATTTTTGACAGATTCACTAATTTAACTGATACCTATTTTACACAACAACAAAAAGATCTATTAGAAAAAGGATTCAAACATAATTTACATCCACAACAACTAATTTTGAACAGTTAAGCTTAGACAAAGATAATATTTTAGCCAAACAGCAAACAGCAAAAATCATCAAAGAGGACTTTTCTAAATAGTCACCTCATTGCAATTCCGATTATAAAATAATAAAAACAATTCGTGAAATAGTACAAAGAACGATTTAGTATCTGCTTTAGATAAAAGTGACACCGTCATCGCGATTAGTAAAACCGAGTATATTTCAAAAACTGAAGAATTCTTAACAGCTGGAAACTATAAAACGTCAACTAGGGATCCTTACGCTAAATTTCAGAAAGAGGTTAAAAACGTAATTTCGACAGCAAAATCTTTAATTACAGACCACGAAAAATAAAAATCCATTAACTCCAACCCACAATCCACCGAATTAGATTCGTTGATAAAACTTCATAAACCTAATAACCCTGTTAGACGTGTTGTTTCTTATGTAAAGGCACCTTCTTTCAAACTTTCAAAATTCCTTAACGACTTGCTGATAAAACATTGCAATTTTAAATCTAAATTTTCGGTCGAAAATTCATACAAACTAATTGCCACTATCAAAGATACAATTTTACCACCTAATTCCAAACTCATTTCTTTCCACGTTAAGAATTTATTTCGCAACATTCCTCCGAAAGATAAGTGCTACTTAGTTGAAGAATTATTAGAGAATAATCATTAAATTAGATAATTAAATTTCTATTTCAATAACAAATATTATACTAGGAAGACGGCTTGATTATGGTCAATCCGTTGAGTCGTTTGTTAGCAGAAATATTCATGAATAATTCAGAGAAATTCATTCATAATCATCCACTCAGTAAATATTATTTATACTGGTATCGCTATGTAGACGATATCATTATTGGCTTCACAGGAACAGATAGACAGTTAAAAATTCTTGAAAATCATATAAATTCATTACATCCAAAAATTGGATTCACAACCGAAATAGAAAACAATAATTCAATAAATTTCTCAAACGTGAATATATATAACAGGAAGTTAAGGGCCGATTAAGCACAAAATGAACACTCGGTCTACATACCACTGAAATATAATGTAGATTATTCAGTCATTGTCTCCAGAATACTAATACATATCGTTGATATGTGGGGCTTTGACATACAAAATCAATATTACTTTGTCTTTTCGACACAAATATAATCGATATATTCTATATTCTCTAAATCTGTTTCAATTTTCATGATGTTAACCATCCCTAGAAAAAGATTCGTAGAAGTTGTTTATTATTTCTCCCATTCGTTTCCTACCAATCTTACCAAGGAAACAAATTCTTTCAAAGATAATGTGAAACAACTAAATAGAAGCTATCTGGAGTTACTAAGATTAATACTAAAATACCTAAGCAACTTTGAATTGGCACCAAAGAAAACATACAAGCAAATTGATCACGATGAGGTATATTCTGACAAAATAGTAAAATGCCTACTTCGGGACACTCATGAAGTTAATATCACCAAGATATCAACTGTGGAAGATGGTCCCACTCCCGTCGCCCGGTGTAATACCAGCACATCATGCATAAACTTAGTCATTTGTGACTAAGTTTCAGAAGCTTGGCAGCTGGTTCGATCCCCAGAGTTGGAAAGATAATCTGATACAACATAATGAGCTCTCTTGGGACGAAATTATCCAGAGCTCAACTCGTTCTCCGGTCGAATCTGCAGAGAGAACTAGCTCGGTGGGGATGTGATGGTAATTCGACAAACAAAGGTCTTCCGGTGGATGCATGGACTCCCCCAGAACCCTATGAGAGAAGCCAATTTATTATTGAGTTTTGCAACAAGAGAGGACTAGGATACGCCAACATGAATGTGAGTGTGGTTCACCTGCACTCACAAGACACGCAACCTCATAGCCAAGGTCTATCTATTGTCAACAGTAGACACCTATTTGTGTTTCAATGACTATGAGTTGCACTCAAGGTTTCGGTTTGAGGGAGGGTTTTGTGTTTTAGCCAGATCAAATTTCGCATTCCAAAACCATGTTTTTCTGTTGTCTATATCGATATATCCTAACGAAAACAACTGTCCTAGATTGTTTCAGTACCTATGCGACAAGGTAAGCACGATCCAAATACAGCATCCTTCAAAGTCCACAACATCAACTGGCTCCTACACTCAAATAGGATCAGACGCAACTTGACTCAACTTTCCTGACAATTTAACCGACTTTACCAATAGTATCGATCTTTCACTAGTTTCAGATACAGATGATTTTGTTTAAACGTCTCAGTGGACAATATTATTTCTACTACTGGTCAATTCATAGTGCCACGAAATAAAGATCCAACGCCTCCCAGTAAGGTATGGCATTATAAACGAGCCAGGTGGAAGAAGCTTCTCGAGTTTCTCTAGTATTTTCCCCTCTGAGTCCGTCACTGAAGTTGTTCTTGCCGGCATGCACCCCTATATTTTAAACTCCACAAAAAAACATCCACACAAAAACCTTGATTCACTTTCATAGTTAAGAACACAGCTCATAAGAAGTGGAAGAAAAATGTGAAAAATGAAACTGAAGCTTTATCTGTGCGACTCAGAAACATTTGTAAGTCAAAGATTGATAAAACCTGGACCTAATTCAATGGAGAATTAAGAATACACTCTTGGTTCAGACCAGTTAAACTCATTAGTTCTGGTCTATGATAAAGGCAGCCAGTACCAACTTTTGCAAGTCATCCTTTCCACATTTGATTTGATATAACGGTTCTATCATATCTTCACTATATACAAAGGCGGATCTATTTGCGAAAATGTTTTCGCGTTCTGTTTAAGATACATCAGACGCAGTGCTACCAAGCATTCTACATGTTCTGTCGAATATGTCTGAAGTGAAATTCAGAATGCGTACGGTTCAATGGCTATGAGTAACACTGTTTATATAACAAGACTATGTTATATCGATCTCTTAACGATCAAAATTACCCTTGATTGTTTCAGTATTTAGGCGACATGGTAGACAGAATCAAAATGCAGCGTTCGTCAGCTGAGGAGATAATGACAACGTCCTTAACATCAACTGGCTCCAACACTCAAATAGAACCGACAAAGGAAGAAGGCAAGCAGGAGCCTTTGCGATCAGATGCAACTATACAAAGCTTGTCGATAAGCTGACAAGAATTCGTGACAATACCGATTTTTCTAATATCTTCGATCTCTTTCTTGCACCAGGTCCAGATGATTTCCGTTTACAGGTCCCATCACCCTTAGGCAACTCCGAAAATAACCTTGTTCGTGCCACTGGTAGCTTCTTACAGCCTCGTAACAAAAATTCAACGTTTTCCAGGAAGATATCGCATTTCAACCGAGCCAGCTGGGAGGAGCTGTGCGAAATTTTCTCGACTTCCTCTTTGGGATGTCTATTTTCCAGATCCTGATAAAAAGTCTGCACTGAGTTCATCACTGAAGTTATTTTCGTAGGCATGGAGATTCCCAACTCTTTGAAAAAATCTGCACAAAAGGCTTGGTTTACTAAAAACTGTAGACTGTTTACTAAAAACTGTAAACAGTTGAAAACAAAGCCTATGAAAACTGAAAGAAAAAATCTAACACATGAAACAGAAGCTAAATATTTACGTTCCACATTTGTAATTCAATAATTGATAAATCAAAAACTTACTTCATTGAAGGAACTGATAAAATAGCATTGGGGCAGACCAGTGTAACTCATATGTTCTGGTCTATGACAAAGGCAGTAAGCAACAGCTATTGAAAGTCCCACCTTCGATTGGAGATTACTGTTCTATCACATCATCAACTGAATCGAAAGCAAATCTCTATCCAAGAATTTTCTCAGAAAATTCTGTTTTAAATACATCAAACGCAGTGACACGAAGCATCCCACATGTTCAATCGACTATGTCTGAAGTAAAATTCAGACTGCGTACGGTAGGGCGCGTTCTTCAATAACTGAAAGCAGAGGATCTTACGGAATACCACCAACTGTTTTGAGGTTGAGGTGCTCCAGTGTTAGCACCTGTTCCCAATCGTCTGTTTCAGATTTCGAATGATAGCCATACATTTCCGGTATTCTGGAAAGTTGCGGAAGTGAAACCGATTCCAAAGAGAGAAAGGAAATGCCTACCCCAAAATTAACATCCAATCGTATTGTTGTTCATTATGTCGAAAGGCATGGAAAGAGTGATAATTGTTGAACTCATAAAATATAAGTGATTTTCAATACAGTTTCCGTAGACAAAGACCAACTGATGACCGCTTTGCATACGTTTGTCATTCGTGGACATCAACAATCGAAAACAATAGTGAATCGAGAGCCACTGCTCTTGATATCGTAAAGCCTTCGACAGGGTTTGATGTTCGAGCTATTTGCATATAGACTATCCAAAAAATTGCATAGTAAGATTGTAACGGTATAGAATTCCTCTTTTTAATATAAATCACTTTAACAGTTTTCCTCTTTTCATATTATGTCCATCTTCCGGTATCAATCAAAATTAATTCGAAATCAAACAGTTTTAATTCAACATTAAAGGTTAATAATTATTCATAAGGATCACAGGTGGCGAGCATTGTCCGTATGTCTCGTAATTATTGTTTTATCGGCGCAGTAGATAAGATTCGTTACAGATTTACGATAATCGATCTAGTTTTCGACCTGAAAAGGGATAAGAAAATATTAGAATCAAAATTCAGAATTAGAATATTCCGTATCAAATTAATTATCGAATCTCAAAACCCTTTTGATAAAAGGGTTTCTTCTACCGGAGGCATAGCATTTCTTTTCTTATACATACCTGCAAGAAAAGCATTACTGTTAATGCCTAGAATTCAATCCAATCCGATCAACTGGAGTTTTGGTTATCGTTCTGAGGACAGAATTTTCGAATACGCTTACCTACATTCAGCCACTCATCATCATCACTAAAAGCTGAAGCCATTTTGTTTCAAAGTACAGTTGTTCTATAGAACCTTCTCAAATCAAGGCCAGTATCAATCTACACTGTTATATTAATCAGTTCATCTTTCAACGCTAAATAATAAAGAAGAATTTGGTGTAACTTCAATATCGTATTACCTTCTCAAACATCTCCGTTTTCTTTTTATCATCTTTAGAGTTATATTATAAGTGGATTACTAACCCTTATTTTTCCGTATATTATAAATTGCATTTCATTACGTATATTATATTCTCATCAAAATCATATTCTTCATTTACTGTTACCTAAAAGTAACACTGATTGTTTCTTGATTTTCAATCAGTCGATTCATATTAAGTTTATATTTCATAGCTTAAATCAAGTGGCGCCCAGTTCATTTTAATTATTCTTTTATTGGTACTAAGAGTTTTGTAAATTATACAACCCACTACCCAACTGTTCTCTGGCGAAAAGCTGCCAATAAGCGCAATTATGTAATACGTAAGAAATTACGTTACATAAAATTGGCGCCCAACGTTTGGGCCGTAGTTCTATTTTTTTTTCTGATTACTTTGCAATATTGTATGAAATTTTTTTGAATTATTGATTACTGTTATTGTATTCTATATTGATTGGATATTTTGAGTGTATTTTGTATTTTCTTATTCTTGATAGCTGTAATGCACCAAACTTTTCTCTCTTTTTAATTTGTGTGATGATTGATTATCTTGATACTGTCAACATATGTGCTAGGTATTGCGGTTGTTGTTGAATTTATAATTTTTATATTTGTTGTGAATAATGGAAATCGAAATTAATCCTAATCATTTGTCGATTAATGAACTCAACTATGAATTGAGAATAAGGGCGTTGTATCATGTAGAGGACAAGATGAAAAGAGGAAAATCTTGCGTAGATTATTAGTACGTCAGAAAACTGTAAAAGACTTAGAGTTACACGATCCTGAATTTTCATTCACTACTGAACAGAACGAAATTAATACCACATTAGAGTCTATAACGCAACTTGTTATCGAGTTCGAAGGTAATAAAGAGGATTCGACTTTTAAAAGAGCGAAATCACGTCTATCTCACATTTCAGAGCGAATTTCACGTTTACCTATTATCGTTGGAGATGATGAAAAGAACGTTTGTCATTTAAAATGAAGCCTTTGCAACTTGTATCAGTTTAGAAGCTGACTTATATGATAAAATCACTGATCAAGCACCTACTGTCAATAACGCATCTAGTATATCGAATTCTTGTATACACAGTGTCTCCGGTACATCACAGTCATTACCAAATCCTCCTTACTATAAATCCATACCTGTTTATAAATGGGGTGAAACATTTTCTGGCGATAAGAGCACCTTATCTTCATTTTTAGAGAACGTAGAAGAGTTAAGAAAGGCACGACACGTAAGCAAAACAGAATTGTTCGAATCAGCTAGAGACTTATTTGTCGGTAACGCACGATGTTGGTTTCGACAGACTATAGGTAATGTTAAAGATTGGGATGCTCTTGTTGAGGCATTAAAATTAGATTTTAGGTCACCGTATCATGATGATGAGCTTTGGGAAGCTATAAAATGTAGAACTCAAATTAAGGATGAATCGGCCGTTATTTATTTTGCCAAAATGAATGAATTGTTCAATCAACTCACTCGAATCCCTGCGGAGAGCACTAGACTCAAATATATTAGAAATAATTTGATCCCTGAGTATCGTAAGGCGATAGCAATGACAGAAATTTCTTCCATTTCCGAACTTTACAAGCTAGTTAAACGTTTAGAAGACAATGATTATTTGGACATAAATATTTCGTTGCCCTCGACTAGTCGTGCTGAAACTGCGAAAGGTAATTTTTCAAATCCAAAAGGATTCCCCGTACAATAATATTTCAAAACATTATAGTCGTTCACCCAAATTATTAACGATTGATAAAAAGATAATAATATTCCTGTTAACCCCGATGAATGCTGGAATTGTCATAAGAAAGGACATTTCTATAGTGAGTGTAGAGCTAGGAAAAGTAAATTTTGCTATCGTTGTGGATTACCTAACGTTACTGTTCGTACCTGCTCACAGTGTCAAAAAACTAATTTTTGGGGCGAAACTAAAAGCCCGAGATTCGTCCCAGTCGTTTCATTTGAGGGCTTCTGAATTAAATAATTTTGAAAATTTCCAAACTTCACGACTTTTCACTAAAATGACACACGATAATAGACCATACATCGAGGTGAAAGTATTAGACAATAAAATAGTTGGTTTGTTGGACTCTGGTTCCAATATTACAATTATCGGTAAAGGTGGCGTTGATTTAATACGACGTCTTAATTTAAAATTTTTAGTCCAAGTTCGAAATTTGTACATACTGCTGATAATAAAAGGCAACATGTAACTGGTCTTGTACATTTGCCTATTGAAATTAACGAGGAGTGTCATCTTGTAGAAGCTCTGGTTGTTCCGAGCCTGAGTCATAATTTGATTTTTGGAAGTGATTTTTGCCAAAAATTTGCAATTAAAATAGATTATCTTGAGGGAAATTGGGAAATACAACACAATAATGTTTCCTTGGTAACGGTTACTTCAGTCGATTCAAAAAATAATCTGGACCATAAAAATAATTTATCCCCAAACCAAAAGGTTGTGATCAATGAGTTGTTACAGGCGTTTGAAGAAGTTAGCGGTGTAAATCGTCTAGGTCGAACGGATAAAATCTCTCTTACTATAGATACTGGCGACGCAAAACCTTTTAGACTGAAACAATATCCGATGTCTCCATATATGATGAAGATACTTAACGAGGAATTAGATGACATGTTGAATTTAGGTGTTGTTGAACCATCAAATTCACCTTGGTCTAGTCCGGTTATATTAGTCAAGAAGAAGAATAATGAATATCGTTTCTGCTTTGATGGGCGTAAATTAAACGAAGTTACTAAACACGATTCGTACCCTCTTCCTCGAATCGATTGCATATTAAGAAGTCTTACCGGAGCAAAATTCATTAGTACTATTGATTTAAAGAAATCGTTTTGGCAAATTCCGCTGGAACCACAATCAAGAGAAAAACCGCCTTTAGTATACCTGGAAGAGGCTTATTTCAGTTTACAGTCGTTCCTTTCGGATTGCGAAATAGTGCGCAAAGACAACAGCGTCTTGTTGACAGTCTATTTGGTCCCGAATTCGAAAATAAAATTTTGCTTACCTCGATGACATTATAATTATATCTGGTACTTTTGAAGAACACGTTTACCTTCTAAAGCAGGTTATTGATCGTCTAAAACAAGCCAATATTACTGTTAATCTAAAAAATGTCAATTTTTCGAAATTCATTAAAATATTTAGGCTATATTGTAGATGAAAATGGTTTAAGAACCGATCCTGAGAAAGTATCTTGTATGGTTAATTTTCGCGTCCGAATACAAGTACAGAAATAAAGAGGTTCGTGGGAATGTGCTCATGGTATAGAGCGTTTATCAAAGACTTCTCTACCTTACTTTCACCAATTAATGATTTACTGAAAGGCAAAAAGAAACGACAAGCTATTACGTGGACTCCTCAAGCTGAGGAAGCTTTTTTGAAAATAAAAGAGGCTCTAGTGGCATCTCCCATACTTACATGCCCTAATTTCAATATCTCTTTTACCATACAAAGCGACGCTTCTGCAACCGGTGTCGGTGGCGTACTCACACAATGTCATGACGGCGAAGAAAAAGTTATTGCGTATGCAAGCCGATCTCTCACAAGAACAGAAAGAAATTACACAGTTACTGAACGCGAGCTTTTGGCCTTAATATTCTGTTTGGAAAAATTCAGAGCCTATGTAGAAGGTGTTAAATTCACCGTCATAACTGACCATTATTCGCTTTTATGGCTAAATAAACTCACAAATCCATCTGGTAGACTTTCTCGTTGGGCAGTTAGGCTGCGACAATATGATTTTGAGCTTATACATAGAAAAGGCAAAGACAATGTGGTACCCGATTTCTTATCCCGCATTCATGAATCGCAAGAGATTAATGTAATATCCTTTTATGACGATGATTTTGACAATTGGTATGTTAGCATGCGTAATAAAGTTAAACAAAGGGCAATTCCTATCCCCAGTGGAAGGTAGAAGATGAAAAGCTCTACAAGTTCGTTCCGTCGAACATTCATGTTCAATCAAATATTTCTGAGTGGAAGGTAGTAGTTCCGAAAAGAAACGTAAGTCAATAATAGAAGCGTTCCATAACCCACCAACTTGCGGTCATCTCGGGTGTTTTAAGACACTCTCCCGAATAAGTGAACTTTATTACTGGCCAAAGATGAGAGCCGATATTCTTAAATTCGTGAAAAATTGTAAAATTTGCGGAGCTAATAAAATTTATAACCAACCAGGTTTAGGATTAATGGGGCAAGAGAAAATGTCCGTTTTCCTTGGCAAATTATCGCGTTAGATTTAGTAGGTCCTTTTCCCAGGTCCAAACATGGAAATACGTTTTTACTGGTCGTATCTGATTGGTTCACGAAATATGCCATTTTACACCCATTGCGTAAGGCTAGCGCTGAAAATGTCGTTAAATTTTTGGAATCAGATGTCTTTTTAAAGTTTGGTATCCCACAGTTTATAATAGCTGATAATGGAACACAGTTCGCAGGGCGCGCTTTGAGGAATCTGGCCAGAGCATATAAAGTCCAGAAGATTTGGTTCACACCGGTATATTCACCTCAGTGTGATTTTGTTGAACGAACAAATCAAACCGTTGGTACTACGATTCGTTGTTATATAAAAGAACAAAATCATTCGGAATGGGATAAAGA
This sequence comes from Cryptolaemus montrouzieri, assembly GCA_013387265.2. Lineage (NCBI taxonomy): Eukaryota > Metazoa > Arthropoda > Insecta > Coleoptera > Coccinellidae > Cryptolaemus > Cryptolaemus montrouzieri. The sequence continues at coordinate 24,392,550 of JABFTP020000186.1, read as the reverse complement.
ATTACAAAAAATTGCTTTCGCTATTAATACCGCTAAACATGAAGTAACAGGATTTTCACCAACTTTTCTAAATTTCGGTAGATATGTTCCGCTTAGTGGAGATTATTACGGGAAATAGAGTTGACTGACGATATACAATTGTTACCTGAAAAAGGGATAGTTACGCAGTTGATATCGCACCGTTGTCTGATATTTTTCGAAATATTCGGGAAAAGCTTCATAAGGCTTATAGTAGAAATGCCCGAACCTATAATTTGCGTCGACGGGACTACAATTTTGGTGTAGGAGAGAAGGTTTGGCGACGAAATAAAGTCCTTTCAAATGCTTCAAAGAAATTCTCGGCAAAACTTGCACCAAAGTATGTATTGCGTCGAGTTTATCAAAAAGTTTCTGGTCTTTGTTATAATTTAGTGAATTTAGACGGTTCACCGGACGGTAAATGGCATGTCAAAGACCTAAAACCATATTTCGGCTCAAGTTCTGATGTTTCCGTTTCATAATATTTTTTTGTATCGCTCAAGTATTTTAAAGTTTCACTGTCGTTGAATACCTCCTTGTCGAAGTATTCATTTCATTATTCCTCCGATCGATTAGTTTCTGAACATTATCAGGATTTGACCTATGGGTGTAGTATAGTTAGCTATAGGTTATTATTTAGGTTATAAATAGGTTAGATGAGTAGATAGATAGGTTAGATTATAACTAGATAAGTTAGTTTAGGGTTGTGGCCGCAACAAAACAAAAATTAGCTGTAAGGAATAAAAACGATGAGAAACAGCATGACGGGGTTAGTAAGGCCTTCAATAATATATGCCTATTCCATATGAACTGAATATGTACTTCAAAAAAAAAATTATATCAATTTTTTTCTTTTTTTAGGAGAGGGTAGTGTAACGGTATAGAATTCCTCTTTTAATATAAATCACTTTAACAGTTTTCCTCTTTTCATATTATGTCCATCTTCCGGTATCAATCAAAATTAATTCGAAATCAAACAGTTTTAATTCAACATTAAAGGTTAATAATTATTCATAAGGATCACAGGTGGCGAGCATTGTCCGTATGTCTCGTAATTATTGTTTTATCGGCGCAGTAGATAAGATTCGTTACAGATTTACGATAATCGATCTAGTTTTCGACCTGAAAAGGATAAGAAAATATTAGAATCAAAATTCAGAATTAGAATATTCCGTATCAAATTAATTATCGAATCTCAAAACCCTTTTGATAAAGGGTTTCTTCTACCGGAGGCATAGCATTTCTTTTTCTTATACATACCTGCAAGAAAAGCATTACTGTTAATGCCTAGAATTCAATCCAATCCGATCAACTGGAGTTTTGGTTATCGTTCTGAGGACAGAATTTTCGAATACGCTTACCTACATTCAGCCACTTATCATCATCACTAAAAGCTGAAGCCATTTTGTTTCAAAGTACAGTTGTTCTATAGAACCTTCTCAAATCAAGGCCAGTATCAATCTACACTGTTATATTAATCAGTTCATCTTTCAACGCTAAATAATAAAGAAGAATTTGGTGTAACTTCAATATCGTATTACCTTCTCAAACATCTCCGTTTTCTTTTTATCATCTTTAGAGTTATATTATAAGTGGATTACTAACCCTTATTTTTCCGTATATTATAAATTGCATTTCATTACGTATATTATATTCTCATCAAAAATCATATTCTTCATTTACTGTTACCTAAAAGTAACACTGATTGTTTCTTGATTTTCAATCAGTCGATTCATATTAAGTTTATATTTCATAGCTTAAATCAAGTGGCGCCCAGTTCATTTTAATTATTCTTTTATTGGTACTAAGAGTTTTGTAAATTATACAACCCACTACCCAACTGTTCTCTGGCGAAAAGCTGCCAATAAGCGCAATTATGTAATACGTAAGAAATTACGTTACAAGATAAGTAGCCTTCTTTTCAATAGATCGAATTGGATGGTGGTTGATGGTATAACGAGTGAATTTTTCCAGATTAATGCAGGAGTACCACAGGGTTTATACTCTCGCCAATTCTTTTTCTGGTGCAGATTCATCTAATCCGCTCCACCGAAACCAGAATATTTCGGTTTGCGTACTCTGGTCTCCCCATTTTTTGGTCAGCGTCCTACAAATCTCTGCAGGAGAAACTCCTTCAATAATGCAGAGACATGGAATTTCCTCAGAATAGGTCATGCTTTTGCTCGGCATCACTGTCCACACTGGAGTTTTCTTGCATGGCAATGCCTAACGCAGATCTGCTTCTGCTGAGATGAGTTTTTTTTTCAGGGGTAAGTAGTACGCCACCACAACTGATGATTTTATACAAAGCGCAGTTGTCACCAAGTCTGGAATACAGTCCTTATATGTGGGGCTCTGCATTAAAACATTCATTTTATCTATTGAATAGTGTCCAGAAGAAAGCAGTGTGCCTCATCGATCTCCAGGCTATCACACGTGATCTACAGCCTCTCACTCAAATGCAGGAAGTTGCTGGTCTTCCTCTTTCCTACAGATACTTCCATGGTCAATGCTCTGAAGAACTGGAACTTCAATTCTTAACCTTAATAATATACAGAAAATCTCTCCAAAATGAATACAAGAAATAGTAAGTTGCAAGAGACGAAGAAAGATATGCAATCTAATGATATTAAAGAGTTTATTGAAAAAGCAATTCAAGATGGTATCAGTGATCTGAAGGAGACCACTACAACAAGGAATTTCCTCTCTGAAAGAATGTAGTTCACTCCTTGTTGATATGTTATCTACATTATCTAGAGAAAGAACGGTAAATATCAGCGATAATACATCCGCAGATGACATTTCGTTGGATTCGGGAAATTCTTCGTTGATTACTATCATTGACGGGGATGATGTACCCAGTGCTTCTCAAAATGCCAGCCACATCAACAAATCAAAGATGATTGTCGTAAACACTTGAAACCAACAAAGAAATATTTTGAAAGGCACTCAAAGAAAATGAATAACACTGCCAAGACAAGTGAGAGCGTACTTATAGGAAAGAAAACCGCCACAGATGACACCAGCGAGCTAATTTTTCGCGCATGAGAATCTAAATTATGGATTTACGTAGGACGATGCCATTCGCAAACCGATGACACACAGAAAAAAGACTATCTAGAAAAAAATTCACCAGGATATGATTTCGATGTACAAACTCGAAACCAAACTACATCATTTAGAATTGCAGCGCATTAAGATCTGCAAGATGTAATTTATGATTCTACTTATTGGCCCCAAGGAGTTTTGGTGAAGAGGTTCAAGCACAACCGTTGGTAGCTTCGAATGATAAACAAGCTTGGAGGATCATGAACTGGAACACTCAGGGCCTATCCACTTCCAAGAGAAATTATATTGAGGCTTTTCTCTCAAGATATACGCCGGAGATTGTCTGTGTAAATGAACACCGCCTCAAGGAAGCTGCCATGGAGTAACTTCATATTGTGGGATATCAAGTGTCCAGCTACTTCTGCCGGTCCAGCAGTGATGGTGGATCTGTCATCCTTGTGAGAGAGGACCAAGTGAGTGATTGTGAAACATTATACACTTTCAATAAATTCGTGACTGAGCTCACCCTTGGGTGCTAATGTATACTTTTCAGAAAAATTGTATGTATCATTACGGTATATAGAACTCCTTCGTACGCCAATATTGACGATGATATAGAGCAGTTCTCGTCTTTACTAGAACTAGCTACCAGTCAATTTAAACACAATGTAGTGACAGGGACTTGAACATCGATAGATTCAAGGATACGGCAACTAGGGATTATTTGTCGGACGTACTGGAGTCCAATAACTTAATTTCAGAGATAAATGGATAAACCAGAATACACAGATATGGCAACATAATTACAAAATCGGGAATTGATTGTATAATTTCAAATATACCACAACAAAGATATATAAGCTTTGATCCTGGATTGTCAGATCATCATGTACAATTCTCCTATTTTGGTTCACAAATGTTCCAGAATATTTTTAATTCGAAGAAATATACAACTGTCTCAATCAGAACATTTTAAAGTAATTTAAATGAATTCAAATTTTATTTGAATAAGTATAAGCTTTCCAGTAGCATAAATGTTAACTCGAGTGAATTCTTCAACGATTTCTGGAAACATGTGATATGGTGCTTCGTGGGTCATTTCCGCTGAGAAAAAGAATATCAAATTAGGATTGTCCCAGAAGATCAGGTATTCTACTGATATACAGATGCAGAAAGCTAATCTCGATGTCCCTAATACGATCAAAAACATGTTTGGAACCCCTGAATTAGTTGAAAATTATAATCAAAATAAACAGATTCTTAGTATGAATATAAGGAAGGAAAAGACGGAGAAAGCAAATCAGGTGATCATACAATCAAACAACAAGAAACGGACCATATGGAAGTTAGTAAATCGAAATTTGGGTAAAGATAAAATGAAAACTGAATTAACCATGATGAGGCCTAATGATTCCGGAAATCTTTTTCCTCGATTATTCATGACAAACTCGAAAAGGAGTTCGGAAATGATTTATCAGGAGTGTGCACAAAAACATCACGAAAATCTCATAATTCGATGGTATGCCTGCCGGTTACTGTCATATTTCGAAAATTATTGATTCTTTAAAAACGAAGTCGGTTCGATAACATACAGATTCGACTATTGAAAAAATGTAAGAAGGAATTGTCTCCTATCTTATTTGCTACCATTAATGAATCTATTTATGCTGGCGAATTCCCAAATGATTTAAAAATATTTATTATACTTCCAATTTTCAAGAAAGGAGATAACAATGATTCAGAAAATTACAGACCTATATCTCTATTGGCTGCTTTTTCAAAGGTATTTGAGAAGGTAATGTCTGACTAAATAATGAATTTTTGTACTGCAAATAATTTATTGTCCCCAAGGCAATACGGTTTTCCAGCTAAACTTTCTACGGAGCACAGTATTGTTGATTTCGTAGAGTTCATAAACGTTAAATTGGATGGCGTAGAATATGTCAAATGCTTATTTTTCGACCTAACGCGTGCATTTGACTGTTTAAGCAACGAATTCACTTCTGAAAAGCTCGAGAGTCTCGGAACTCCTGGATTCACAAAAGAATATCTTTTCTGAGAGTTTCGAGTCAAAGTCGACAATATTTTGTCTTATGTATTCGACCAGTTGCTTGGAACTCCGCAGGGAAGTATCTTGGGGCCGTTACAGTTCCTCCTTTTTATGAATGACCTTCCAGAGTTCATAAAAGATTTTTATGTATGCGGACGATGCGTGCGTAGTGATTTTTGACCACTGTAAAATACAGTTGAGAGGGAAAATCTACTCAGTCATTAACCAGTTTAAACTTTGGTGAAGACGAAACAATTTTCTCCTGAATACGAAAAAAATTGTTATGCTTGATGTCAGTCCAGTGAAAACAAACATTTCCATAGACGTGGATGACAACACTTTAAGTTCGGCGAAGGGGACAAGGTTTTTGGGGCTGAATTTGAATGATTCCTTCAGCTGGAAGAGTCATATAGATTTAACAAGCAGGAAACTAAATAAGGCTTGTAACGCCATCAATAGCCTGAATTGAAAAGTTATTTTCAACAAGAAACCTCAATCGAAATATATTATGCATACGTATAATTAATAATTAATTATGCAATTCCGGCATGGGGTCAAGCTACGGAGTTAAATCGCATTTTTATTATTCAGAAGCATGCTCTTAGAATTATATACAGGGTACTTCAACGAAAACAAAACAGACGCTATATCTACCAAGATATTCATTTCTTACCAAAACGCAAAGACAGATCGATTTTCGTTTCAAGGGGGACATCTTTTGGGGTACAAAACTTGCCTGAAATATCAACCCCCTAAGCGGGGGTTGCAATCCTTGAACATTTTGAAAGTGGAAGATGGGTCGAGTGATGACTCAAAAGAAAGGTGGTATCTTTGTCTACATTGCCATGAACAAATTTCCATTTCTAATTGAAAACTGTAAAAGATACAGGGTGAGCAACTGAAAGATAGGGAAGACTATTCAAGTTTCAGTGAAGTAAAATGGAACAGATCCATGCTGATCAATGGCAGTCATCATCAAGTACCATCCTCATCCCGAATTTCAACCTATAGAGCAGGGGGACCACCCTTGAAAATTTGGAAGAGGGTAGATGGGTCGAGTGATACCTCGAAAGAAAGGTATTATCTTTGTCTGTATCCCCCCGAACGTATTCTTATTTTGATTGAAAACTGTAGAAGATACAGAGTGAGCTACTCTAACTCCTATGGAACTCAATGAGAATAGAATTATTCCGAGCAGTCATGAAGGCAATCGAAATCATTTACTTGAAAGGTATCACTGGATCGAAATATTACCTCTGCTCTAGGGGTTGAAATTCGAGATGAGGGTGATTTCGGAAGATGACAGCTTTTGATCTAAAATTCATCTATTCCAGTTGTTCGCACTAAAACTCCAGTAGTCTTGGGGTGATAGTCAAGGGGTTGAGATTCGAGATGAGGATGGTACTTGATGATGACATGACTGCCATTGATCAGCATGGATCTGTTTTTTATTTGACTGAAACTTGAATATTCTCAGGGAAATAGTCTTTAAGTTGCTCACCCTGTATCTTTTACAGTTTTCAATTATAAATAGAAATTCATTCAAAGCAATGTAGACAAAGATACCACCTTTCTTCCGAGTCATCACTGGACCCATCTTCCCGATTCAAAATGTTCAAGGATTGCAACCGCCGCTAAGGGGGTTAATATTTCAGGCAAGTATTGATTGTACCCCAAAAGATGTCCCCCTTGAAACAAAAATTGCCCTATTTTTGCGTTTTGGTCAGAAATGAATATCTTGGTAGATATAGCCTCTGTTTAGTTGAAGCACCCTGTATAACATCCCATATAGACATAACTGTAGTGAGATTTTCAGACGTTATCGAATCCTCACTGTTTTGTGTATTTACATTTATAGTCTAGTGAGTCATTTACATGCTCATAAGTCTCATGACACAAGCCAATACACACAGCTATGTTGTACGGAAAAAATTGTTTTTAATGTCTAATGTTTGTTTTTGTGAAGTATTTATTTAACCAGAAATTGAAATCAATCTATCATAAATACTTTAATTACAATTTCATGGTTTGATCCTAAGCTTTTTGGTGTGTGATTATACTGTATATCACCTATTTATGATGTGGGTATTATAAATTTTAACCTTTTCAATGTGTGATGATGCATTGTTTAGACGTGTCAATACTATTATGTCAGTTTTTCCATTCTATTCTATTCTATAGGATCCAGTTTCACAGGAAAACCAGGCTCACGAAAAACTCCCATCCAACTAGCTACCACACGTACCATTGTCTATAAAAATGCTTGTGTTGACAGGGCTAGTGTACTGTCGTACTCACTTCCATGGAACATATTTTGGATAACTTATTATTGGGTCCACTTCAAGAAACGAATAAATACACACATTTAATCATATTGAGCGACCATATAAGTGGCATAAAAGGCACTGTCTCGTTTCAAGGGTTAAGAATGAGAAAAAGAGAATAAAGGTAGCTATTTGAATGATCTGACACGTCAGGTAACATCTTTCTGCAGCGATAAACAATAATACATCGTTGCGCGTGTTATTGTTTATTGCTGATGGATTTCCCATTCATTTTAGAAATTTGTTGTGAATATTTCTAATATAAATCTTGTTGAGTACTACTATTTCTGATCATTCTACCTTATTACAATTATTAATTTATGGTTTTCTATTCGCATTTGGATTTATCCATCATATCCCTTTCCTTACTTGATTCTGTGTATTAAGTTTTAAATAAAAGAAAATAAAATTTTGCATGGTAATACGTAACGAGAACAATATAAGGATTGACTTAAGAACCTCCTGCATTTATTTTGCTGAATAAAGTGAAAAATAGAAATGGTTAAAGTGACAGGACCCCTATCAAATCAAGACGCATATGAAGAAATTCAGCGTGAGTGATTTTCTCCTTCCATCATTGTCCAAACGGTGGAAATATCCATTGCGGAATTCGTGTTTATTCGCTGTAAGGAATCCACTATTATTTCTTATTTTCTCGTTTCATTTCCAGAAGTAAATATAAAAGTACAAATTAACTGTCACTTGCAAGCATGCTAGTTATACAGAAAACATGAATGACAAGAACAATCATAGTTGTATCCTGCTTTCCTATTTAAATCCTTGTAGAATTCCTAGATCGACACCATGCTAGCTCACATTATGCTCTGATTATCTGGGAGATGAGTACAACTTAATTAAATTGAACAGGAACTTCTATACTAGGAATTTCGTATTTCCTAAATTAATTAGTTATAACATGGGGTATATTTGTTCCCAATTCATGTGAAATATCATTTTGTGGCAGATTATTTGAAATATGTAATCAACACCTGATCATTGAAAGCAAATCCAAATTTTCTTGGTAGAATTGTCACTGTTGTACGAGGGCGAATGGATAAGTCAGGTAAAAATTAGTAGAGTTGAGCCACTACGTTACGCCAAGAAATTGAAACAAAATTTCAAAATTTCAAACATATTTCGCTGTAGGCAACTAATTAATAACACTTGTTTTCTTCCAATAAATTTTTGTGTTCTATTTTGGCGCACAAGTTTCACTCACGAGAAATGAAATTAGAGAAATAAATTGAGAATTTGCAACAAACCACAACAGTTGTTGAGCAATTTTCGTAAATAACAAGTGATCTTCTTGAGAATTGTCGGAAGTAACACTAGGGGAATCAAGAAATTTGATCTCTATAAAATATGCTGAGAAGTGGCCCTAGATGACCAAGATCAGGGGTGCTCAAACTTGAACTACTGGCGATCTACCTCAATATTTTTAGACTCCTTACGATCAACTCTGAGACGCTGCTGGTATGTGTGATGCAGGGTTGACGTACATACACGATACTCCCTACCTACTTAGGTAGGGTGTACGGTAGCATATATAGATATTAGCTTTCCGCACAATATACATTATTTTCTTCCAGGTTTGGGTTAGGTTTAGATAGGTTCTGCTTTATAATATCAATGAAAAAACTCATAGTTATTCAGCATTGCGAGTTCATTGGTTGTTACAGAACGAAAGAGTTACATATGGTGTTAAACTTAACTAAGGAGTGACTTTGGATGTTGCAGCGTGGCGCTGCATGTCCTCAGTATACTTTACATAAGATGGTACGTAACCATTGAGTGCTGGTTGCAAGCATGATGACATATGATCATCAGTAAGCCGATTGCGATATTTTGACTTAACTATCTTCATTTCAAAAATTGCAGACTCGCCCAAGTAAGTTCACACAAACATTGCTGTCAGTAGAAGGGCGATTTGCCTCAGATGCGGATATTTATCTTCAGATATAAAACACTAGAAATTTGCATCAGATGCTGTAGCTTTGAGATGTATATTTGATATAATCTGCAATATCTCATTTTCAACAGAACATGAGTTCATATGAAACTGATTTGCTATTTCAGTAGCTAATTCCTCAATGTTTTCACATGTCAAAAATGCCAAATCAGTCGGCCATTTTTCGTTTTTCAACATCTGAGTGTCATCACCTCTTTCGTCTAGAAAAGTTGTTATTTCGAGAAATAATTCTTGAGAGCTTTCTAGGAATTTTCCCCGACTCAACCACCTGACGTCCGTGTGAAGAACTAATTCCGTGTGTTCAGCTGACTCCCTATCTTCCGACTGCAACCTAAAGAGCCGCCGTTGCAAGCTACGTGCACGGATGGAATTCACAATTTTTGTTGCAATGCCCATAATTTCCTCTTTTTTGAAACTTTTGAACACAGAACTTGTTGATTTATAATGAAATGGAATGGAAGAAATGAAGGGAAATCTCCATTAGCTCGACACAATGTCACAAAACCGTTTTTTTGCAGTCATTGCTGGTACTCCATCGGTTGTAATGCACACTAATTTATATATTGCTAGCTTGTTGTCTTTTACAAAATTGAAGAAAAAAGTATCATCATCTTCAATACATGCTTCCTCCACAACCGATCCTTCTTTGAATGGTTTCTTGTGTTTCGCCAATATATGAGATATTTTTAATGACGCGATCGTAGCAGCTTTTGATTGTTTGGCTGGTCTTGTGACCATGGTTTGTTCATTTTTCAAACAAGGTATCAAATCGTGTGCCATTTATTTTCTTACTTCTTTCTGTGGCGGAAAATTCTTTTCATAGTTATATTATATATATATATATATATATGAACCGTTTTATGATGCCTCTCTAAGTAAACACGCTTATGTATTGCAACTGACGCATGACTCATAAGACAAATGCACTGGTCCTTCACAATGCAAAAGAAAAATTCTTTCTACCTATCGTTATTGGAATGATACGTTTTAGATTTCTTGGCTGCACTCATTTTGTACTATTTAATAATAAACTTTTTATCGACGTAGTATTGCCTTCAAGTTACGATTCAAAATGACTCCAATTCCTACAGGCGCAACATTTCTATCGGCGTGAACAAAAGTCTCGAATGTTTTCGTCAAAACTTCAAGAAAAGCAGCAAGAATAAACAACGTGGCTTTTCTTTGAGAAGTACCGCGCGTTCCTTTGATAAAGCCGCCATTTGCCGCTTGGAGAGTGTTATTCTATTACGTAATAGCTTTTTATAATTTAGTTACCTACTTATTAAAAATTTTTATCTCCTCGAAAAAGCACTCGCGATGGACTGATCGATTGACCGTTTGAGCACTCCTGATCTAGATTGACCCATACAAGAATGGGCCAAAGGCTTGGGGAGCCCCACACAACTTTTTCTAGAATCATCCGCAGATATAAGGAGCCTGGGAGTTTTGAAAGAAAGAATGGTGATTCGTGAACGTAATTTAACGATTTCCTTGTTGAAACAACGGTTCACTGCTGCTAGGTACCTTCAAATGCAGCTTCGACAGAACAGTGGGGAGCATACTAGCACTGATATGATACGACGTCTGAGGAAATTTGGGTTGAGGCCTCGTATTGCAACTCAACGCCCAGCTCTAATTGCTGCACATGGAGGAGACTGATTGAATTTCGCCTGGAAATATGTCAATTTGCATTGTGCAACTTCTTACCTACCTAAGGTTTTGGTAGAGAATCGAGCAAACATGGGAGAAATTTTTCTCGCTTTTTTGTCAAAAAAAGTATTTCGGGGAACATGAAAAAGATTACTACAATGATGATACCAAAAATACCAAGTAGATAAAAATGAGTTCTTGTAATATTTTTACCTGACTCATTCATCCTAGTAGTTTTCGAGATACAGTGAGCTCAAAATATTTGAAGAATTTGGAGAACATACCATCAAACCCTGCAGTTTCACTTTCATTGATTTCAAAGAAGTAGGTAAATATTCTGCAATTTTACATTACAGTCATCTATTTCTTGATTTAGGAAATTAGGAAATGCTAAATTTCCTCAATTTCACCTGTATCAGAACTATAAATTTTACAATCCTCCGAATAAAGAAACTCCATAATTTAATTCTCTTCAATTTTAGGAATTATCTATCTTGAAATCAAATTTATTCCTTATATAACATCTAACAACAGCAATTCTGATGATTGAGTTGACATGATATATTAGCCTAATTTTTTTTGACGATTTCAAATCCGTGATTAAAGCTTCTGTGTCAGCTCTAGTTTAGAAAATATGTAACATGGCCATTTCTAAAATAAAACACAACTTCTTGGAAATGGATCTTATTTTCAAATTCTGAAATTGAAAAAAAAATTTCTTGCAGATGTAGGCAGTGAGCTGTTGTGAATGCTCCAACAATAGTCAGCCATCATGTGTGCGTTCCTGTAGCCTTAATAGCGTTCCCTCATAGTCCGAAGGTCCTGATGGAATCGCCCGCCCTGTTCTTCACTTAGATTCCCTAGATTAGCTAGAGAATAGTTTGGGTGGTTGCTGAGAAAGCATTTAAAAATGACTCATTCTCTGTTAAATGTGTTGAGATCAGTCAAATCTTTTTTCATTTCCAATAAAATTCTGAACAAGCCAAGCAAACGAATTCCATGCTGGTTCTTCAATATTCATCATCATAATTCCCGTAAAACTTGTGTCTTTTAATGGTAATTTAATCTGCGGCCCATCAAAGCTCCCTGTTTTCATCTTTTCTGCACTCAGTCTTGGGAAATTATGGGACATGAAGAGAAAATTATTTCCATTTTTGTTGAGTGCTTTTACAAACTGTTCCAAGAATCCTAATTTTAGATGCAACGGAGGCAACATAATGTAATTCCTCGATACTGAAGTTTTATTCATCACGTTTTGTGTCCTAGACTAAGCGCTTCTCAGGTAGACCAATCCTTTCCAACTCAGTGTTAATTTTTACTCTACTTTCTCATAAGCTTAGACAACGGGGATAATTTGTGTAACAACCTTGTACAACTTAGCTTCTGCCGTTCTTTCTCAAAATTCGAGACTTTATTGTAAAAACCTTGTTATACATTTATGATTCATAGTATTGGCCACTATTTTCTCCCATCTTTCGGGCAGCACATATATCCTGCGTTGAAACAATTGGTCATCTTTTGAATCGATCCCAGTTTTAACTTTTTTATAAGACCGGAAGTACTGGTCAGCCAGGCCGCGTGCCATTGATCGAAACCAGTGATAGTCTGAAGGAGCAATGTCTGGAGAATATGGCAGGTGAGGTAGGACTCACGATTACAAAGTTCTCAAGTATGTCTTGAGCACTTTTGCAACATGGGGAGCATTGTCATGCTGTAAAATCACTTTATCATATCTCTCGTTGTACTGCGGCCGTTTTCCTTTCAATGCTCAGCTCAAACATATTGACTGCATTCGATAAGGAGTCCCTGTAGTTATTTCAGTCAGTTTTAATAACTCATAATACACTAGGCCTAGCTGATCCAACCTAACACTGAGCATGACCTTAACACCTTGAATATTCGGTTTGGCCATCAACGTGCAAGCATGGCTGGGATATACCATAGATTTTCTGCGCTTGGGATTATCGTAATCACCTCATTTTTCATCCTCAGTCACAAAACGATGCAGAAGTCCTTTCCGTCTTTGCCATAGGCCGTTCAACATCTCTCGGCTTCAACGCGTACGGCAATCAATTTCCTTGTTTCTGAAATATTCCCATAACTTTCAGGAGTTTCGAAATGGCTCGCTGCGTCACTCCTAGTGATCCTGCCAATTCGTGTTGCGTTTGACACAAGTCTCAACCAAGAAGTGCCTCTCATTCTGCATCTTCGAAAACCTTTTCTCTTCCCCCGCCATGTTGGTCTCCGACGTTGAAATCGCCGTTCTTGAAGCGTTGAGACCACTCTCGGCACGTTCTTTCACTGACAGCCTCGCTATAGGTATTCGAGAGCATTCGATGAGATAGATAGATAGAAAGATAGCTATTATCCTTAGAGTGGCAGCCCTACCATTGCGACCCAGTGGTATATTGTGGCACACTCTGTCCTAAATTTCATCCATGAGCTCCATCCTTCTCGTAAAGGATACGAGTTTCGTAAGTGAGAGTTTAATATGCTCAGTCAGCTTCAGTTTGCAAGATCCAAGTTCTTCCATACTGACCCTCTCCCCAGCTGGTCACTCGCACATAACATGTTCCATTAATTCTATATCTTTTTCACATAGCCTACATGAAGGTTCCTCAACCAATCCTTATTTATTTAGGTTTTTTCTGAAGAGACAGCGCACTGTTAGTATGGCAGTTAGAACCCTCAGTTCCAACCTAGAGAGTTTAAGCCAGGCCTTGGGTTTTGCAGTGGAAGCTCCACTGCAGACACGTCGAGCGTGTCTGAGACCTGGAAGGCTCGCTCAATGCTCACGTACCCTTAAGTCCAGCCATCGGTTGTTTTCTATCCTCCTATGAGTCCGCCCTCCCATTTCCCTCAATGCCCGAGTGGCCAGGAACCCATATTAGACAGACGGAGCCTTCTCCGCTCCCCTGGCAAGGGTAGAGCTACATTCCTGCACCATAAGTGAAGTACAGGTATTAGATACCAATGCTTTCAGTGCAGCTTGGGTTTCGGTGAGGATATTAATTGACCTATTTTTAAATCCCCCTTAAGCAAGAGGTTAGCACAGTGGTCGGTGGAGAATATTTCTGCTTGAAGGACAGTCGCATGCCCACCAAGACAGATTGACTGTTTCTTGGCGGCACCTCGACCGTAGACACCAGCTCCAAAACCTTTTGCAGTTTTTGAGCCATCCGTGTACCAACAGGGACCCTCAAGTAGACGGTCCTTCGTGCTGATCAATTCCTCTTTATCGGGAATGATAATCTGGAATGTCCTCTCCATGTTTGGTTCCAGTGTTGCTATGTTAGACCTCATACTCAGCTCTTTATTGTCCTCAATTTCGGACTGTAAGACGATGGAATCTAAAGAAATCCATTCTAGCCACTCCTCTTATCACAAGATGAAGAGGGGCAAGACCCAGTATCAGTTCTATGACCGCAGTAGGTGTAGAGAGAAAGGCTCCTGTAATCATCATGCAGGCTGTTCTCTGTAATTTAGAAAGCTTGAGTTGGCATTGCTTCTTAAGACTGCATAGCCACCAAGTAATGCAGCCGTACGTTATACGTGGTCTAACCACCATCACATATAGCCACTGAAGTTGCTTAGGGGTAAGATCCCACTTTTTTCCACAGGTCTTTTGACATGCCCGTAGGGAATGTCTAGCCTTGTGTATTGTGTTTTGCAGGTGCGAATTCCACGTGAGTTTGCTATTCAGGGTGATCCCCTGATATTTTGCTTCTTCCGCAACCGGAATAAACACCCCGCCCAGGGTGGGGGGAAAAATATCCTCTTCTTCCTATTGAATGGTACCATAAGGGTTTTTTAGGGGTTTATGCTGAGTTTCTCCCCTTCACACCACCCCAGAATTGCAGACATAGCGTCCGGTATTCTGTCGGAAACATCGCTATCATCTCCGACAGCCAGAATGACTATATCATCAGCGTATGCTTGTACAAAAACATACAGTGCGCCAATTATTGCCAGAATGTCATCAATTAGCAGGGACCACAACAGAGGGGATAGTACTCCTTCTTGTGGGCAACCCCAGCTAGCCACAAAAGTGACTACTTTCCCTTTCAGTGAACTGTTGATCACTCAGGTATTTAACATGTTACTAATCCATTACGCAATATTATTTGGTACTCCTCTGGCTCTCGCAGCCCCACACAGTGAGCCAGTGGGGACCACATTAAACGCACCTTCAATGTCCATGAAGGCTGCAGCTGCAGTCTCCTTGCGGTTCAGAGACACTGTATTTCTCACGACTAAGCTGTTGAGTGCCAGACCGGTTGATTCACCTTTTCGAAAGGCGTATTGATGTTCACTCAGAGGCCTCAGCGATAACACCTCGGTCCTCATGTATCCATCTAACACCTTCTCCAGGGTTTTCAAAACAGAAGAGGCATGACTAATCGGTCTAAACGACTTCGGTTGTGCGTTCGATTTACCCACCTTAGGAATGTAGACAACCCTGACCCTTCGCCAGCTGGCCTGGACAACATTCCAGGCAAGAATAAACCGTAAGAGCCTAATGAGGTATGGAAGGAGGATATCCACTCCCTGTTGTAACAGGGCAGGCATGATGCCATCCTCTCCAGGTGCTTTGAATGGCTTAAATGAACGAATCGCCCACCTGATTGCTCCAAACTAGATGATCGTTCTTGCACTCTTCTAATCGTCCTTTTTTGGCCTTTTTACAAGGCCGTTAGGGGCGACGGTGTAACAGCTTTTACTGATATCAAGGAAGCGACAATTTGGGAAGTATGTTCTCGCAAGAATCTCTAACGTCTCCTTTCCAGCGCCCATGTATCGCCCATCCGGACCCTCTACAGATCAGATGGGGAGTGCTGGGCCTCTAGCGAGAACCCTATGCAGTCTTGAACTGACGGGTGTACTTTCCACCTACGCGCTGAACCTGCGCCAGGATTCCCGTTTTTCCCTCCTTATTTCTTTGTTGTATGACGTTAGAGAAGAATGATAATGGTTTCAATTGCCGGAATTTTTAGCTCGGTTGAATAGTTTCCGAACTTTTCTTCTACGATTTTCTAGGGCAGGATTACACCATGAAGTTGTGTCATTCTCAGGCTTTCTCCTCAGTGGAGAGTTTTCGTGATACGCTGACCCGATCGACCGGGATATCTCCTCAGCCATACGCTCAACGTCTTCACGACTGGTGTAGATGAGGCAATACCTCCCAAATGAGCACTAAGGGTGGTCTTCGATAAGCCTCATCCGCAGATTTCTTAATATTAAAGCAGAAAATTAAAACCTTCTGCAAATGACGAGAGTTTGGCTCGGAAGCTGTCATGTTCAATCGAGAATAACGTTATGATGCAGACACGAATCGACCAATATATCGATAAGGTTTGGCCGCCTCGGTAGCTGCACGGTTAGTGAGCAAGTATGTAGGAATATGCTTAGCCGAGGTGCCTGGTTCGAATCCGGGTTCAAGTCATGGATGTTGTCCTTGAACAAAAAAGTGAATTTGACAAAGACATACATAGAAATTGGACACATAACCATAGTTGTTGGTCCATAACCTCTGAAGGCCAGATAACTTGTAATCCTGAGAGGTGGCAGTTATCATTGCACGGTCTAGGTGAGTGGTTCGGAGTCCACCATAAACTGTAGGTCCATAGAAAAAACAAACAAACGACAATTTCGATAAGGTTATGTCAACAAATACCTAAGCTTATTGTAAGACATCTATGATCTATTTATTTCAACTACCACTTACCAGTAAAGCCATTTAGTGCAAAATGGAGGAAGCAAATTTGTACACCTTGTACTACTAACTATTATTTAGTAAAATATAAACGACAAACTCATACAAAAATTATATATTTCAGGCGTTAACAATACACTTCCTTTTTTTTTGAATAAAATGTTACAAATTATTTCATCTTCAAATATGAAAATTAAAATAATTTTAAATGAAAAACTGAACTTTCACTAAATTTCAAATAGCAGTTTATCCACAAATAGATCTTATTCTGGAAGATTTTGAAAATGAAGTGTCTATAGCTGTACGGATATCCACAAGTTTTTTCACAATTCTTGTAGTTGGTACTATATCATTTGTTAGTATGTAGAAGCTTACATCTCGAACTCTTACTCCCCGTTGGAAAATCTGCTTAGCGCGTTCTGAAAGCGACCCATGATGAAGTTTGCATTGCCTATTGATCTTCTTGTAACGCTCTCTGATATCTTTAGGTCTCCTTCTGAACCTCATCGCCAATTTCCCCCAAGGATTCAAAAATGGAGACACATCTCCCCAAAACTTAATCAAATCGTCTTCATATCTTGACCAGTTACCAATTTTGAACGGACAGAAGCGGACACAACTTTCATATCGTTTTTTCAAAACCTGCTTCGACCTCGTTTTCTCGAAACAAACTTCGACAACATCAAAGTCGCCACGACTCAATACATAATTCACTAATAAGAACACGTCCTCGTATTCTGAAAAAGGTCTCAATGATTTTCGCTGCATGTTTCACACGTACTAGCACAGTTGAAAAAAATATATCTGAATTTCCTATTGTTCTACCTCTGTGATTAAACTCGAACTAGGCGCGTATTCCGCGAATCAAATACATAAATCATCAAGTACGATATCGTAAGTTTTGAATATCATAATCACTTTTGATATTATTGAATTGTGTTATGCTTAATATGATATTGTTTCGAACTTGGTGAAATGTTATGGTGGAAAATCACTTCTTGAGATCTTTAATCGATATTTTAAAACAAAGGAATTGCGATAAATCTTCTTCGATTCCTTATCAGTTTATTTTCAACACAGTATGATGATGGGAATATAAGGTGTGATTCAAATTTCATATAATATATCTTTACTTCATTTTTGTTGACACATCTTTGTGTGCAGAGCAGATCCTTGTCGTGACAACCATGTTTCCTACTTTGTTACCAAGGATTACATTCATGAGGATATTCACATCCTGGAAAGTTTTCCAATCGTTCTTTTAATCCTCTGCCATTGATTCTTCCTTATACTGGGTGATTCAGTCGCCAATCAGAGCGTGGCAAATATTTCACCGCATCTCGGCCGCAGTTGAATGCACGGTACCACTCAAAAGCGCGTGTTTTTGCTGTAGTCGATTCACCCTAAGCCTTCCTCAACATTTTCTGCGATTCATTACACAAAATACAAAATTTGAGACAAATTCTGTGTTGTGACAATGGTTTAGAGCAGATTTTTTAAATAGTCATATTCTGGTACTTTTGCACAGAATGTATATTTTGAAAGAGATGATTGCCCAAAATGGTTGAAAAATTGCTCCTAAACCAAGATATTATGAAGCATCTTTCTGGAATCAAGTGCACGTGATCCTTAAACCTATTTTGATTGCTAGTAATTGTTTATTGATTACTAGATTTCATCAGGAACGAGAGAGGTGATCGACTGAAGTGCCATCGGATCATAATCTCCTCTTGTCCTGTGTCCTGGTTCGTTTGAAGAAAACCAGTGAGAGAGAACAACGAAAAAGCATAAGTTTGAAGAAGTTGAAGGATCCCAAAGTGAAAGGGAATGTGTTTGAAATGATAGAATCTGAAAGCGGAAAGACCAAGAGAAACACAGCACTATTGTAGGATCAATACAGAAGTAAGGACAATAATGAGAAGAGTTAAAGCAGCTTGGTACTAGTTAGAATGTACTGAGATCGAGGAGTACGGTAGAAAACATGATATGTCCAATCTGCATATAAAAAAGTCAAAAAGGTCACTAGATTGCAAAAATAGAAAGAAACGAACAGCTTAGTCGATGAAAGTGGTAAAATTATTTTAGACCGGAAAATCACGAATTAATGGACTCCACCACAAGACCATCAATTACAAAACCCGAAGTTGAAAAAGCTTTTGATAGAGCGTAGAACAAGAAATCAACAGATCCATATGATCTCCCTGCCGAAGCACTGAAACTATTGGGAGGAAAAGGTGTTGGTGAACTGCGAAAAAATGTAATGAATATCGAACCATCAGCTTAATGAGCCATGCTCTGAAGGTATTTTAGTCAGTCATTGCGAATTTGTAGTGGCATAAGAGAACCTGTGTCCAATTAGGTAAAAGAACAACTGAAGAAATCAATATTCAGAGAGGAGTGAGATAGGGGGGGGGGGCATATTCTCACCCTTTACCTTAAACATATACACCGAAGAAAATAATCAACGAAGCACTCTTTGATATTGATGGGGGATTGGAGTGAATGGAATCCAGATCAAGAACTTTCGGTATACAGACGACACCATATTGATGGCAGACAGTCAAGATGAACTACAGGATATCTTCAAAGGGGTAGTGGAAGTCTGTAGGCAATACGGCTTAACACTGATCTTGAAAAAGACAAAATATATGGTTATTAGCAAAATCCACCTATTGATACCAATATCTATATGAAAAATATCCCTCTGACCAAAGCTAATAAAATGACGTTCCTTGGATCGCTAGTGAAAAACAATTGGGATCACTCGGTGGAGGTGAAGATGCGCATAGAGAGGGCAAGGACCGCATTTACGGGACTTATAAAGGTTCTTTGCGGTCACGATCTTAACATCGACCTAAGAATCAGAATTCTCAAATGCTGTGTCTCTTCGGTCTTGTTATACGGCGTGGAAGCGTGGACACTCATAGCCGCCACTAGCAAAAACCTTGAAACTTTTGAAATGTGGACATACCGACGCATGCTTGGCATAAGATGGACTGACAGAATACGAAACGAAATCGTATTTTAACGACTACATAAGAACACAGAAATAATAAAGACAGTCGAAATCTTACATCTTATAATATAGGGTAAAATCGAAGGCAGAAGGGGACCAGGCAGACGTCGAACGTTCTGGTTGAAAAACTTACGGCGGTGGTTCGGTCTAACATCAGAATCACTGTTCAGATCTGATGTGAATAAAGTAATTGTAGTTAACATGATAGCTAACGTTCGTTGAACGAACACAGCACGCGAAGAAGAAAATTTTATCAGATGTTACAGAATATACCAAAATAGAAATAAGAAAAAGACAAGTATAAGGTTGAAATAAAAGCCGTGTAACGATTACTCAATTTTGCTGGTGAATCCATGACAGATTCTTGAAAAAAATGATAAAATAGGAATGGTTTATGTTTTTGTTGAACTATTTAAGGTTTGATAATATTGAAGATAGGACAGAAAGACAGAAAATCTACAAGCTTGCTCCTACAACAGCTGTTCTCAAAAAGTTTTAAATAATGGCCAATCTGTTTACACCACTCGTGAGTTTGTAACTTCAGGCGAAAGGTTGGAATCATTTCGACAAAGCATTCGGGATCAACAGAGAAATTCGGCATGAAAATAGATGCTTTGGTTGACTTCAAAACTTTCGATACAGTAAATATAGAAGTGTACGCACGAATGATCAAAAGGGACCTTATCGATTGAGCAATACGGCTCTTCGAATGATTGAACCGATTTCACGAACCAATCGCAGTGTCACTTTCGATAATTGGTACACCTATTATAGTCGGAGAATTTTTCAAAAAGCACAATTTTTCTTCAATAAATAGCCTTTGACGAAGTAGAAAGCAAATTCTACCTGAGTTGCTATCAACTGAAGGCCATCATAAGATATCAAGGCTCTTTGGTTTCCAGAAAAACATAGCAGCGATATAAAATTCGAATTGGACACAAGGGAAGTTCGTGATGCGAACACCACGAACAGATGAGCACCTAGAATAACTAGAAAGAGAGTAAGATGCAATCAAATGGGACATTATAGGGCTATCTGAAACTTGCTTTCCTGAAGAAAGTACAACAGTATTGAAGTATGGTCACGTATTATATCAGAAAACTCTGATGCCAACAACCATATTGGAGGAGTTGGATTTATGATAAATAAGAGCATCAAGCCCTTGGTCACCGAATTCAGTTCGATATCTGACAGGGTTATCTACTTCACACTAAAGTCGAACAAGCGATGTAAAGTACAGATAATTAACATATACCCTCCAACAAGTGCATCCGAAGAAAAACTAGTGGACTTGTTATATGATAACATATCGAAAGCGAGAAGAAGAGTAAATGCACACGTCGCTATCATAGTTGAAGACTTTAGCGCAAAAATTAAAAGGAGAAAATTAGGAAACCCTGAATATATGGGCGAGTATGATCACGGCGGAAGGAACAACAGGGGAGAAATGTAAGTTGACTTCATGATAAAAGAAGGCTTCTATTGCTTAAATACTATCTTTAAGAAACCCCTGCAGAGAAAATGGACTTGGCGAAATCCCAACAATACAAACAAAAATGGGATCGGTTTCGTTCTTTCCAATGAACGAAATTATTGTAGTGACGTATCGGTTCTAAACAAAGTAGATACAGGGAGCGACCATAGAATGGTGCGCGCCTGTTTCAAATTCAACGTCAAAATAGAAAGAAGTAAACTCGTAAAGCTAACACGCGTTACAACAAAGCAGCAACTAGACGCGAGAAAAGTTGTATACGAGAGAGAAATAGCAGATCGCTTACAACCAGAAAAAGCACTCAGACCAATTAACGTAAATCAGATCAATGATTATACCAAATCGACCATACGCACAGCTACTAAAAAAGTTTGCTCTAAGATAAGAAAACAGAAAAAAACGGCGATACAATCGACAAAAACATAAAAAAAGCTATCGAAAGGACTTTCAAAATACAAGACGAAACAGATTCAAGACGCTATAGAGGAAAATTCTAACATGAAAGTTCTAAGATCAAAGCTGGCAAGGGGAAAGACGAGATTGAAAAAACTCAAGGATAGATATGGCAGAATCACGACAAACCCCAAAGAAATATTTCATGTAATTGAAAAATTCTACGAAAGCTTATATTGATCAAGCCGAACCAACAATGAAGAAAATAAAACTATTTCGGGGCCGGTACTGAACGCTCAATCAAAGGATATCCCTGCGATATCACACGATCAAATAGTAAGTGCTCTGAAAGAAATGAAAACAGGTAAATGCCCCCGAGAAGATGATTTAACAACAGAAATGTTAAAGTTCGGGAGAGACAGTATAATAAGATCCACAAAAGTCCTGCTCAATAAATGCCTATATGAGGGAACTGATGAATGGTATAACGCAGGGGTAGTGATCCAGTTCAAAAAAGGAGATAACAGCAATATTGGAAGCAATAGGCTCATCAGTCTATTATTACACATCTATAAACTAACAAAAAGGCTTTCGAGACAACTGGATTTTTACCAGCCACGAGAATAGGCAGGTTTTAGGAGTGGTTTTAGTACTATTTTAACCATTTACAAACGTTGCGTGTATCAATGGTCACCTTGCACCTTGTGTTCATAGACATGACAGAAATATGATCCTTTTTGAAGAGTATGAGAAATGCTGGAATTGATTCGAGATACAGAAATTTAATTAAGAATATTCACGATAACGCAACAATGCACATAAGAATAGACGAATCCACAACAACAAATAAAATAAATTTGTAGAGAGGGGTGCATTAGGGTGATCCTATTTCTCCGAAGTTGTTTATTCTAGCTCTGGAGGATGTTTTAAAGAAACTGCAATGGCAACGAAAAAGCATAAAAACAGATGGATCGTACCTAAGTCAGTTGCGTTTTGCAGATTACATGGTTGTCATCTCTACCGATCCGGCTGAATTGGTAAAAATGTTATTGCACCTGAAGGAGGCATCTGAAAGACTTGGCTTGGAAATTAATACGAAGAAAACCAAGATCATGAGCCCTATTGAAATTCAAATATCTATAAACAACGAGATTATCGAGAGAGTAGACGAATATTTATATCTTGGACACTCTTTCAGACAAGGAAAAGAAAAACAATCCGCAGAGATAACTAGACGGAATGAGCTTACCCAGGCTGCATTCAGAAATCTGCAACATATCCTCAAAAACTTGGGTATCCCAATCAATTTAAAACGCAAGGTGTAAGACACGTGTGTATGGTCTAGAAACAATGTACATTACAAAACAGAGTGCCAATTGTTTAAAAACTACCCAAAGGGGCTATGGATCGGGAAATGCTGGGAATATCTTTGAGAGACAGAGTCATAATCCAAGAAATTCGAAGAAGAACAAAAGTGGCCGATAGAATTAGTCGAGTAGCAGAAATAAAATGGGGATGGGCTAGGCACATTGCAGGACAGAACTTTGATGAAAGGAGGACCAAAAGAGTACTGCAGTGGAAACCAAGGGAAACAAAGAGGAACCGAGAAAGACCACAGAAACGTTGGGTTGACGATGTGAAAGAACAAGTAGGAAACAACTTAATGCAGGTAGCACAGAATCGACAGGAGTGGAAAAGTTGTGGAGAGGCCAATGTTCAAAAGTGGACCGGAGAAGGCTGAGGAAGAGGAAGAAGAAGAAGAAGAAATATGTTAATTTTTATTTCTATTTGGTTATCCCGGAAACAGATAGTTGAGATCTTATAGACCTCACTTTGGTGCTAAATGCTACTCTTGCGTTATTTAGAGGTTTGCACAGCTTAGCTTTTAAGTAGCTTCTGATAATGGGACACGTGATTTAGTGGTAATGGTAATTTTTGTCATCATTTTTATCATATGGGGTCCAACGAACCACACCTTACTGTTTACGTAATCTTGCATTCTGCAAATACGCTTATTACTTATGTATTAATGAACAATAACATAAATTTTTTTCCCAAAACAAAATAAAAATACGGACATAAACCTACAACTAAAACCAATGCCATTTAATCTGTTATGGGGTTTATCTTAAGGTTAAAATTAAGGTTGATATCGAGCTGAGAAAATATCTACGGAATAAATAGAAGCGGTAGTGGCAACAATGTATATTCTTTTGAATATCCTGAATTTGATCATTCTTCTGCTTCTATTGTACATGGCTAATAGTCCCAGTACCTGAATCTCTGATGAAATTATTTCAGTCGAGATCATCTTGAAGTTCTATCGAAAATCTTTCAGACAAGAAATTTCTAATCTGATCTCAACTTCACCAGAATAACCAAAACTACTTTTTATCACTATGAAGGAATTTAACGATTCAAATTTGCCGAAAATTAAAGCAGAGATTCTGGATTCTCGTTAACACTAAATTTGCTTGCTGATATAGATATTACGGATCAGTCTACACAGCATGAAATTTTTTTCACAAAAGAAAATGGGCTGTGTTTTTGTAATAACATAAAAGACATTTTCGAACAAATTGTAAGACATGTGATACTAGTAACGACGTTTATTCATCGACAGCTCTACAAACAGCCTAAAAGCCGTTTTATCACACAACGAAAAAATATTTCCATCTCGTCCAATCACTGACTCGGTCAATCTGATAGAAATATATGAAAGTGTTATTTGAATCTGTAAAATATCACGACTATAATTGTCACCTGAATGGAGATTTCAAAATGTTGATATCTCTGAAATTACTACTAGGTGAATATACAAAATATTCATATTTTCCATGTTTATGCGAGAGAAGAGCGGATGCTTAGCTTATATTCAACGATCGTCGCCTATCAGAAAAGATATTTGTGTAAGGGATCAAAACGTAACATAGATTCGATTGTTGAAACGGAAAAAGAGTTAATTCCGCCTTTGCATAATAAGTGAGGATTGAATGATTTTTCCTTGTTTGGTTTTCATCAATACTGAAGTGATGTTGGAAAGAAAAGGAATATTCATTCAATAGGGAAGGTAGAAATCTATTACTGTTAGAATAATTTTTTTTTCGTTGAAGGTAGTAGATCTCAGATTTTGAGGATAGAACTTTAACTTTAGTAAGCGAATGTATTGGGCTGAATACACGTTATAGTATAGATAGACAGATAGGTGTGGGCTGCCTAGCAGCCCGTCCACTGCGACCTAGTGGCCTATTGTGGCACACTCTGTCGTGAATTTCTTCCACGAGCTCCATCCTTCTCGTAAAAGATACGCGATTCGTAGGTGAGAGCTTAATAAGCTGTCAGCTTCAGTTTGCAAAATCCAAGTTCTTTCATCCTGACCCTGTCCCCAGCTGGTCACTCGCACATAACATGTCCCATTGATTCTATATCTTCTTCACATAGCCTACATGAAGGATCCTCAATCAATCCTAATTTAGTTAGGTGTTTCTTGAGGCGACAGTGCCCCGTTAGTATGGCAGTTAAAACTCTCAGTTTCAACCTAGAGAGTTTAGGCCAGGCCTTGGCTTTTGTAGTGGAAGTTCCTCTGAAGGTACCCTGAGCGTGTCAGAGACCTGGGAGGCTCTTTCAATGCTCATGTATCCTCAAGTTCAGCCATCGGTTGTTTTCTATCCTTGCAGTTACCAGGAGAATTCCGAGCTTAGGCTCCGATCGTATGAACTCCAGGAGCATACAAGGAGTACGCCTTCTCATTTCCCCATGTGATCGAGTCACTAGGAACCCATATCAGACGGAACCTGCTTCGCTCTCCTAGTTTGGCAAGGTAGGAGTGAAATTCCTGCACCATAAGTGACGTACAAGTATAAGATGTCAATGCTTTCTGTGCAGCTTGGCTATCGGTGAGGATTTTAATTGACCTATTTGGTAATCACCTCGCAAGCAAGAGGTTAGCACAGTGGTCAATGGCTAATATTTCTGTTCGGAAGACAGTCGCATCCCCACCAAGACGGATCGACTGTTCCTTGGCGGCACAAAGCCGAAGTTTCCCGCTTCATTACGGGTAAGATGATGGAATCTGTAGACAGCCTTTCTAGCTTTTTCTCTTATCACCAGGTGATGAGGGACAAGGCGCAATATCAGTTCCATGGCCGCAGTGGATGTTGAGCGAAAGGTTCCAGTAATCATCATGCAGGCTGTTCTCTGTAATTTAGAGAGCTTGAATTGCTTCTTAAGACTGCACTCCCACCATGCAATGCAGCAGTACGTAATACTGAAGTTGCTTTGGGGCGAGACCCCACTTTTTTCCACAGGTCGTTCAACATGCCCATAAAGAATGTCTAGCCTTGTGTATTGTGTTTTCCAGGTGCGAATTCCACATGAGTTTGCTTTCATGGGTAATCCCGTGATATTCTGCTTTTTACACAACCGGCACACCCCGCCCAGGGTTGGTTGGGGGTGAACAAATTTCCTCCTCTTCCTGGTAAATGGTACCATAAGGGTGTTGTAGGGGTTTATGCTGAGTTTCTTTCCTTCACACCACCCCTGCATTGCAGAAATAGCCTACTGCAGTCTGTCGAAAACATCGCTTTCATCTCCGATAGCCAGAATGACTGTATCATCAGCGTATGCTTGTAAATAAACATCCAGTGCGCCAATTATTGCCAGTTCGTCATAAACTAGCAGAGACCACAACAGAAGGGATAGTACTCTTTCGTGTGGGCAGTCCTTGCCAGCCACAAAAGTGACTACTTCCCCTTTCAGTGAAGTGTTGATGACTCTGGCATTTAGCATGATACTAATCCTTTCCGCAATAATATTTGGTTCTCCTCTGGCTCTCGCAGCCCAACACAGCGAGTCAGTGGGGGCCGCATCAAATGCACCCTTAATGTCCATGAAGGCTGCAGCTGCAGTCTCCTGGCGGTCCAGAGACTGTGTGATCCTTCCGACTAAGTTTCTAAAAGCCAGCAAATCGGTTGATTTACCTTTTTGATAGGCGTATTGATGTTCACTCAGAGGCCTCAGCGATAACACCTCGATCCTGATGTATCCATCCAACACCTTCACCAGTGTTTTTAAAACAAAAGACGTAAGACTAATCGGTCTAAACGACTTAGGTTGTGAGTTCGATTTACCCACCTTTGGGATGTAAACAACCCTGACTCTCCGCCAGCTGGCCGGGACAATATTCCAGGCAAGACTCGACTGGAAGAGCCCAATGAGGTATGGGAGGAGGGCACCCACCGCTGTTGTAACAAGGCAGGCATGATGCCATCCATTACAGGAGCTTTGAATGGCTTAAATGAGCGAATCACCTACCTGATTGCTCCGAGCTTGATGATCGTTCTTGCGCTGTTCCAATCGTCCTTTTTTGGCCTTTTTACAAGGCCCTTCGAGGCGACGGTGTCACAGCTTTCACTGATATCAAGGTAGCGACAATTTATAAAGTTCGTTTTCGCAAGAATCTCTAACCTCTCCTTTCCAGAGCCCGTGTATCGCCCATCTGGACCCTCCACAGATCTGGTGGGGAGCACTGGGCCTCTGGCGAGAACCATGTGCAGCCTTGAACTGACGGGGGTACTTTCAACATCCCCGCAGAACTGGTGCCAGGACTCCCGTTTTGCCCTCCTTATTTCTTTGTTGTATGACGTTAGAGTAGAACGATAATGGTCCCAATTGCCAGTATTCTTAGCTCGGTTAAATAGTTTCCGAACTTCTTTTCTACGATTTTCAAGGGCTGGATTCCACCATGAAGTTGTGCCATTCTAGAGTTATCGTGATACGCTGACCCCATCGACCGGGATATCTCCTCAGCAGATGTGGCTATACCTCCCAAATCAGCACTAAGGATGGCCCTATATCCGTCCCAATCAGTGCTCCTCGGGTTTCTGTATTCGACCACTGATCTGATTCCAGATTCAATAGTAAATTGAATGTGTCTGTGGTCAGAACCCGAGTGTTCACTTGACAAACCCCACTAAGTTATGGGATAAGACGTAGCAATAAATTTATTTAACCCCTAACTGGTAACATGGTGCCGTTTCAGCGCCCACCTAATGAATATATTGCAATATCCGATGCAAGCATGATCGGAGAGAGTTGTGTCTTAATGTGCGATCCATATGTTAAACTCTCAGTACATGCAGGATAGTGCACAGTGAACGTCCATTCGGAGTTTACATAGTTGTGAAGTTAGAAGGGGTTTCTAGTGGCACCACGTCAACTCAATCATGATGAACTTGAAAGTGATGAGGGCGAGAAAGCACCTGAAGATTCAGTACAAAATGATGACTCATCGTTGAAAATCGACATGGGCGAGGGCAATGAAGAGACGTACGGTGAAGATGCAGTAGGGGTCGCTCTAAAAGATCATCCCAATGATAAAGACAATAATGAACCGAATGATAATCAATCAACTTCACACAAGAAAAATCCTTCTTTGGAAGAGATCGTTTCTAGTGGTCGTCTGCACCAATTTCCCAGAGCAGGAAAACACCTGCGGAAAGCATAACTACATTCATTCTTGTACCTAGAGGCTCTGTAGGAGATCTTGGGGACACAGCCTATCCTATTTGAATTTGGGAGAATATTTTTAGCGATGATATGATTCAAGAAATAGTGTCGAGAACTAACGAAAATTTCAGAGTGAAAGACATAATTACAAGAACGAGAACAAAATAGAAATGCAAGATACAAATATAATCGTGATGAGAGCACTCTTTGGTGTACTTTATCTAGCTGCAATTTTCAAATATAATAATGTGGATCTGGATCTATTATATGCAACTGATGATACAGGCAAGGATATTTTTCAAAATACGATGTCACCGAAGAGAATATTGACCATTTTGAATTTTTTACGTTTCGACGACGCCGAAACAAGGGCTCTTAGTAGAGAACGCGATAAAGCCGCTCCAATTTCGTGGATTTTCGGGAGATTTGTAGAAAATTCTCAGAACTGCCTATATATGCCAAACAAACCGAATAAATACGGATTGAAGATCATGATAATGACTAATGCTCGTACATCATATATGTACAGTGCATATATTTATACTGGTAAGAACAGTGATGGTGAAGATTTGTCCGTTGAAGAAAGAAGGCTGAGTGTCCTAACTCAGGCACTCCTACGTGTATCTCAACCTATATATGGCTCAAACCGAAGCGTTTCAGCCGACAATTGGTTTTCTCCACTGGTAGGTGTCCAGCAGCAACAAAAAAATGAGTTGAACTATGTTGGAACACTAAAAAAAAATAAAAGATGCATCCCAAAAGAATTTCTGCCCCAAATAGACCATCAAAATCATCAATTTACGGATTCACGAAAAATGTGACACATCTTTCGTATGTTCCCAAAGAACAAAAAGCTGTAATAATGAGTTCATCTATGCATAATTGTGCCGGAGCAGATGTCGAAAATGGAAAGCTCAAAATCATTGCTCTGGATAATCGTACAAAGGAGGGAGTCTATTCATTAGACCAAAAATAAGCCACTTACAGTCCAAGCAGAAGAACAGGAAGGTGGCCAATGACTATTTTTCATGCCATTCTGGATATGGCCGGTGTTAATGCTTCTACTCTATGTTCCTATAGTAACAATGAAGCTTTATCAAAAAGAAAGTTTCTGAAACAGCCGTCTTTTCAATTAGTAGAGAACCATTTGAACAGAAGACTAGCCAATGATAAAATTCCTAGAAACATTAGGCAAAATACTGGAAGCATTTTGAAAAAACCTGTTCCTGCAGCAGAAGAAAAAGAAAATGTAAGAAAAACGTTGTGGAATGTGTGCAATTAGTTCTAAAAAAAAACGAACGTGTGATGCAATTTGCTTTAGCTGCCAAATAAAAATTTGCGAGCCATGTTCCCTGCGCAGGTAAATGCTGGAATTCAGGAGCTACGATTTTTGAGGAAAAAAAATTATTTGTGTGAGGTTTTTCTCTATGTTCTGTTCAAAGATTTTTTCTGAATTAAAAGTGTTGTTGTTTCCGATATGTTTTTGTTTCTCGGCGAATAAACCTATAAATTTGTCATGTTTTTACCTTCCATATTATTGAGCACCAATTGTAATTTTTTTTGTCATCTTCGGCTCTTTTAACAACATCAGGACTTGGATAAAAGAATGAAACTCCTGAATCAAATCATCAAAGAGTGCGAACATGAATATTTATAGAATTTTATAATATTGGGGTCACAAATAGCAGCACGTCACCATTTACGTCCTACTTCAACCACGTCACCAGTTAAGGGTTAACTATATCTGAGTGAAACTTGATATTGTTTCATGATCCTTTCAGCTTTCCGATGAATTTACTGGGCTTGCTTTTCAGTTTCAAACAATTTCAATAGTAATCATTGAACCATAAAGCGGAAACTGAATATCGTATGTAAGAAAAAACAAATGATACCCTGTAACTGAAACCTCGAAGTTTACCCTATAGAGATGCACTCTACCTATTGATGGCAATTCCAGCTTTCGTGAATCTGTTGAGGAACCAAAACGAGACTCAACATTACTGCATTGATTCCGTTTTAAGATAAGTTTTCGAGCAGCAGGACTCTCCCAACTCAGAGGCTGATATCTGTAAGGTCTTCTGGTAGAGAGTACCTTCTGTTAACCTCTTATGGTATGTCTAGAAGAAGTGCTGTCAGAGGGTCATTTATTCTAAATGCACACACCACTCAGTACGAGGTATTTTCATGATTGGTCTTTCCCGTACAATTCCACGCTAAGTATAGCATCTCAACTCGATATGATGCTCTGGGAGAATGCCAACATCAACTTAAAGCAATCCTTATCTTTGACCGATTCAGCTTTTGTCTATACTTCCACGGGCAGCAGATAATGATCTCAGTGGTTCCGTTTGCATTTGGAGAATTGAAGCTTATGGGTCATCAATTTCTAGATGAATAACAAGTATGTTCACACATATAAAAAATTGCCAAGTCGAATCTTCTCCACAGTAATTATTTATTGATCTTTCTCAGATATCAGACGACAGATGCCTACGTGCATTTATTATCAGAAACTTGACATTCATTCAACTTGCGCTCTTTACCCAGCAACACGGAAAATACTGATTCAGTTTGGGAAATATAGAGATTAATCATAATAAAATTCACGTTGCGATACCGAATTCGATGAGCCTTAGTTTTACTCGAGAGCCAATTGAAATGAGAAAATCTAGTAGGATTTCTTTCTTAACGAATTTCAAAAGCCATTATTTGATCGATGTGAATGTTTGAGGTTCCGCAATGTCGTATTGCAAACTTCTCTTGATTCCCTTAGGATTTCTTGATCTGGAGTTCAGAAGTTAAACTCGGAAATATTGGAAAACGCCATATCCAACCGCATTCTCATACTGTAAAGTTTATTTGGTGGGTGAAAATCGACTTCATTTCTTTATTATATCTCACACAGAAAATTGAAAGTTTTCTCAGAGGGGATATTGTATTTACTTCACGAAATTTTTTCCGATTCTCTTATTTAATGTTCTACTACTTTGTAGTGGAAAGAAATATAATATCTACAACTAGAATTGATTTTAGATTTATATTGAACTCAGCTCCCAAAATGAATTCAATATTCTTTTCCCTTTTCTAAAAAGATACATAGAGCATAAAGCTGAATACTTCAATAGTAGAAAAATTTCTGAGCATATGAAATGCATACGATAAGTAATATGTTCAACGATATGAACTTTTAATAAAAAAAAAGACAATACCAACGAAAACAGGTTATCGTGAACTCACGAGATTGGATAGACCACCTTGAGGCCAAATTCCGAAAATTAACCCGGGGCTCCTCCTTAGGCGTTCCACGCTTTCAAGTAAACTCACATCCGTTGAAATTAATAACATTGCACAACGGCAATTCTAATGATTGAGTTTTGGCCCATGATATTTGCCTCATTTTTATTGATGATTTCAAATTCTTTATCTCTAGTTCTAGTTTAGGAAATATGCAACATGGCCCATTTCAGAATAAAACACAACTCCTTTAAAATTGATCTCATTTTATTAAATTCTTAAACTGAAGAAAATTTTAAAGATTTTCTTGCAGATGTAGTCAGTGAGCTGATTTAAACGCTCCAACAATAGTCAGCCATCATGTTTGCGTTCCAGCCTTGATAGCGTTCCTCTATAGTCCGAACCTCCTAGTTCACCCTGTTCTACACTCAGATCCCCATGATTAGCAAGAAATTAATCTAGGTAGATGTGTGAAAAGTGTAACTGATCTTACATCGAAGTAGGGCTGCGAAAGCCAGAGAAGTACCAAATATCACTGCGGAATGAATTAGTAATATGCTAAATGCCGGAGTGATCAGCAGTCAGACTCTGCTCTCAGGTAGGAGTATTATCTTCCTTGTTGTGGTCTCTGCTGGTTGATGACCTACTGGCAATAATTAGCGCACTGGATACTTATGTACAAGCGTGCGGTGATGATATAGTCATTCTAGCTGTCGAAGATGACAGCAATGTCTTCGTCAGACTTCAAGAGTCTATGTCAGCCATTCAAGGAAGTTGTGAGAGTAAGAAACTCAGCATAAGCCCCCACAAAAATCTTATGGTACCATTCACTAGGAAAAGAAGGATATTCGTTCCTCACTCGACCCTGGGTACAGTGTTCATTCCTGTTGCGGAGGTAGCAAAATATCTGAAGGGTACCTTAGATAGTGATCGCACGTAGAATTCGGAATTCTTGGAGAACACAATACATAAAGCTATACATTCCTTATGGGCATTTCAAATGACCTGTGACAAGAAAGGGGGTCTTGGCTCTAAGCAACTTCAATGGGTATATGTGAGGGCGGTGCGACTACGTATCACATATGGCTGCATTGCTTAGTGGGAGTGCAGTCTTGAGAAATAATCCCAACTCAAGTTCCTTAAATTGCAGAGAACGGCCTGCATGATGATAACTAGAGCTTTTTGCTCTACACAAAATGTAGCCATGGAACTGATATTGGACCTTACCACTCTGCACCTGGTGATTACAGGAGCAGCTAGAATGACCTCCTACAGATTCCATCACCTTTCGCGAAATTGAACGGGTATGTTCGGCTTCGTGCCCGGCGTTTCACAGTCTGAAATCGAGGACGACAAGTTGCTGAGTGTGAAGTCTGACACCAACAATACCTGAAACCAACATAAGGAGGCCATTCCAGATCGACATTCCTAGTAAACAGGTATGGACCAGCTCCAAGGACCGTCTACTTGAGGGTCCCTGTTGGTACACAGATGACCCAATAAGTGCTAAAGGTGTTGGAGTTGATGTCTACGGTCTGGTTTTCAAGCAGAAATATTTGCTATCGACCATTGTAAAAATCTCTCGCTTTTGGTGGGATTAACAAATAGGTCAATAAAAAACTAACATCATCTATATCGAAGCTGCACTGAAGGCATTGACATCTGATGCCTGTACTATACTTATGGTTTAGGAATGTCGGTCCACCTTTGCCAAACTGTGAGAACGAAGCAAGCTCCGTCTGATGTAGGTATCTGAATACTCAGACATTGAAGGCAATGAGAAGGCGGTCTCATTGGTCGCTTGAGGAACAAGTTTGTGATTCATCGGACCGCAACCAAGGCTCGGAATTCCCCCTGAGGACTGCAAGAATGGAAAATAACCGGTGGTAGGATCTGAAGATTCGTGAGCAATGTATGAGTCTCCCAGGTTTCATGCACTCTCGACTTGTCATCAGTGGACCTTCTACTTTGAGAGCCAAAGCTTGACTCCTTCAGGCTGGACCTGAGAGTTCTAATTGCCATACTAACGGGACATTTCCGCCTCAGAAATCACTTAACTAGGATTGGGGATCTTTCATATAGACTATGTGAAAGAGAGAAAGAATCAATGGAACATGCTATGTGCGAGTTCCCAGCTAGAAACAGTCAGGATGGAGGAAGTTGGATCTGATTAACTGAAGCTGATTAAGCTTATTGAGCTCTCGCTCAGAAAGCTCATATCTTATAGAGGAAGGATAGAGCTTGTGGGTGAAATTTAGAATTGAGTGTGCCACAATAGACCACTGGACTGCAGTGGCTGTGCTGCTAGGCACCCCTCATTCATAATCTATATATCTATCCACCTACATCAAAGCATTCGAAGAATTACTAATAAGTTGTTCTACGTGTTGGGAATAGTCAGAACTTTTTTTTTAGTTGCGAAGGAGGTAATATTATGCAATTCCTTGATGACGAAGGTGGATTCATCACGTTTCGCTGTACTGAAATTAGCGCTTCCCGAAAAGGTCAATTCTTTCAAACCCAGTGATGATTTTAAGCTCTACTATCTCAGAAGCTGAGGAAACAGGGATACTTTGTGTAGCCATTTTCTTTGTCTTAAAACAAGTTGACATATGAGCCAGTTGTTTTCCATACACTTAATTTTGTCCCGAACCAAAGCAATAGATATATATTCTTCATTCACTTCGATAGAATGTACAATCAGCAACGAATTTATTCCTCCAGATCTCGTTCTGAATGAATCACGTGGATCAACAGTATGGAGTTTTTCAACAACGTTTTGAAAGACAATTGTACTTTCTTAAGTTTATTTTGAGTATGGTAAACTTGTAGCCCTCAAGTTCATCACGATCTGGAAATTGTTCCTGAAAGAGTCGAAATGTTCGTGCACTATTTTTGTTAGTTTCGAATAAACTTGCATTATGTCTGTGTTTGCTTGATATTCGTCTCCGTGGAAAAAACTCAAAACGGAACATCAAAAAGAATTAACAGGTAGGTGTCTAATCTGACTTGTTTTTTTTGATATTAATGGCAAATGACATTCGTTATAACTCTACGAAGATTGCTCTATAATATTATGCCACAGATCTTATTTCACCATTCATTAGAACCTTCTTTTACGTTTTGAGTCTTTCTTTACCCAAAATACGAAATAATGTTAGTTATATAAACTGAAATAATGACCAAAACACTTTCTAGGATAAAAACTTCAATTGCAATCTCAAACAGTCGCTCTTTTCCCATTTGGCTCGTTTTTCTCGCTTGATGTCAGTTATGTTGATCAAATAGTTAATTGATTCCGCCGTTACTACGTAAAAGTGTAAATTTTGAATTGTGGAGGCCGTTACTTGATGTAGATCCATGATATAAATGACATAAAAACACAAGGTTTAACTTTAATCCACACTTTATTTGAAAAAATTCGACGACGTTTCGCTGACACAGCAGCTTCATCAAGAATGACAAACAGAATGAAGAGTATGGTAGTATAAACAAATCGTAGAACAAGTTGGATGAATAACAGGAAAATCCACACCGATCCATTGTACAGTTAGTATGAAAGGTAATAAAAACTAATTGAATAAGTTAAGTAGGGGTGAAGAATTCACATCTACCTGCTCATTCGAAAGCTTGTCCGAATGTTTGTATCTATTTATTTCTAATGCTTCTAGGAGATCTAATTTTGAACTTTTTGATTTTATATGTATATGTCAAAGTTTTTATTGAATGAATGGTTTTCTTTTATTAGGTGGTTTGAATAATTTGAATCAGATTTATTTTTATCGAAGCTACGTTTATGTTCAAATGTTCTTATGCCAAAACTCCTATAAGTCCTACCGATATAAATTTTATCACAAGAACCGCAATTGGGTTTATAGATTCCTGATTTACTTGATTTTCCAACACGAGATTTATTATTTTTAATATGTTTACCTAAGTTATTAGAAGTTTTGAAGGTTATATTCAGATTTTGTTTGACAAGAAGGATTTAATATTAGTACTTGCAGAACCGCAGAATGTTGAACTGTTGAATATTTTATAGTCTTCATGAATAGGATATAGTTCATTTATTGCTTTCTGATACAGTTTTTACGAATGATTAGATCTATCATATCCGGATTATATGAATTATTAATGGCTATCTGTTTGATGATGTTCAACTCTTTATTATAATCTTCTACTGATAAAGGTAAATTGAGTAACCGATGTACCATGCTGTTTAGAGCTGCAACTTTGTGTTGAATTGGATGTATATAAATGTATATAACATATAAAATCAAAAGTTCAAAATTAGATCTCCTAGAAGCATTAGAAATAAATAGATACAAACATTCGGTCAAGCTTTTGAATGAGCAGGTAGATGTGAATTCTTCACCCCTACTTAACTTGTTTAATTAGTTTTTATTACCTTTCATACTAATTGTACAATGGCTCGGTGTGGATTTTCCTGTTATTCATCCAACTTGTTCTACGATTTGTTTATAATACCATACTCTTCATTCTGTTTGTCATTCTTGATAAAGCTGCTGTGTCCGCGAAACGTCGTCGAATTTTTTCAAATGAAGTGTAGATTAAAGTTAAACCTTGTGTTTTTATCTCATTTATAATAGTGTAAAACTATATATTTTTTTATCACGAGAGATTTTTCAAAAATCAGGTTCATAGGAATCAGAGATCTAGTTTTCTACTAGATCAAATTTTAACTTAACATCAAAAGCATTCATCCTGAAGTTATATTCAAAATAGAGAGAGAAATCGATAGTCCGTTTCCTTTTTCAGACATAACAATCACTCATAAAAAGAACATAATAAGTTTTCATATATATCGAAAACCCACCTCTACTGATATTTGCATTCCTCATGACTAAATACACTCAAAATTATCCGAAGTAAGTATGTCCAGGGAAGTGTCGTGTATTGAAGAAATAGCTAGGAACAATGGTTATCCCTCAAACACAGGATGTTGCATACTAGTATGTCACAACTTGAGGGGGTGAATCTACGTGCAATTATATAAGAAAAAGTTCATATAAACATAGGTCTGCGAAAGCTTCGTTACGGAGCTACAGGGTGTTGAAATTTCTGGAAAAAAACTGTTTTTTCTTCAGAACTCCTGCAGTTTTTGAGATATTCAGCCCAAATTTGGAATGCAGTCTATTTTACACGTCCTACATTTTAACTAGAATATACAAGTTGTTCTCTTTTCCGGAGCCATGTCTTGTTTTATCCCTTCAAACTTTTTTGCAGTACGCAACTGATCGGCGTACAATCAATTTTCGTCATCTTGGTTCAGGAACTTTTTTGACACGTGTAATTTCTTCGTATCTCCGACCGTTCTCGAGTGAAAAATTATTGAGTTTGAATTATTTGAATTGAATTTGAAATTGAAAAAAAAATAATAGAAGTAGTCGATAAGTACGCCCAAAATTTGCCTTTATTTTGATAGCTCGTCTTCTGATACTTAACTTATACTTATTCAACATCACTAACTAAAAAAAGAACAATTAAAAACTAAACAAATTGCTGGAAGTGTCCTCCACCTGCAAGAATATAGGCCTCTGTCCTTCTTCGCATATTATCACGCACTCTTTGAAATATTCCTAGGGTTTTTCTTATCATGTCACAGAAGGTTATTATTCGATTTCTCAATTCGTCTACAGTGTTCACTGGGGTGGTTAAAACTGAACTTTTGAGATATCCCAATGAGAAAAAGTATAAACAATTTGAGTCTGGGGATCTAGGAGGCCATGGTTCTGGCCTACCCCGACCTATCTATTGGTTGTAATTATTGAACGATTGTATCCATTCGCTGAATTGAAAGCACTTCTAATTAAAAATTGAGTTGAAGGATTTGATTTTCTTCATTTATTTATTTATTTTGACAGTAGCTAAAGTTGAAATAGTGTCTGCTCAAATTGTTTATTAAAGTAACGATTAGCTTCAAGACTTTTGAAGTTATTCCTATAAGAAAAAATGGCTAATTTTACTAACGCCGAATTGGCTGACGGAAACACAACAAAAGCTAGGCGATTATATCAGGTGCGCTTTCCAAATCGAGTAACACCAGACAGGCGAACATTTTCAAGTATCCACAGAAGGTTGAGGGAAACTGGTACTTTTACTGCTAATCATCATTTGAAAGGTGCAACTCAAACTATGAGAACTCCAGATATTGAGGAAGCAGTTTTGGATTGTATTGATCTGAATCCTCATGTGAGTACAAGAAAAATTGGAAATCAGTTGAATATTTCAAATGTTCTCATTGGAGGATTCTCCACGACATTTTATTGTACCGGTTTCATATTCAACGCGTCCGTACTCTACTTCTTTGAGATTTTCCTGCAACACTGAATTTCTGCCGATGGTTTTTAGATGAAATTAGAGAAAATGCTCATTCTGATGAGTGAAATAATGTTTACAGACGAAGCTGACATTTCGAGAACTGTTATCACAAATTTTCCCAATAATCATTATTAAGCTGCCGAAAACAACCATTGGATTGAAGAATCTCATCAACAAAAACAATTCTCACTAAATGTCAGGGTCGGAATAATTGAAAATTATTTGACTGGGCCATTTTTTTGCCTAACAGACTAAACGGTCCCGCTTATTGGCAATTTCTTGAGGGGGAGTTACCTTTATTGCTCAAGGATGTGCCTGTTTTGGTGTGAAACATAATGAGGTTCATGCATGACGGGGCACCAGCACATTTAAGTGGAGAAGCGAGGAAATTTTTGAATAATACATTTACCAACCGATGGATAGATCGGGGTTAGCCGGAACTATGGCCTCCTAGGTCCTCAGACTTAAATTGTTTAGACTGTTTCTTATGGGGATATCTCAGAAGTTCAGTTCAAACCGCTCCAATGAAAACTATAGAATAATTGGGAAATCGAATAATCGAATAATAACCTCTTATGACATGATAAAAAATACCCCAGGAATATTTCAAAGAGTGCGTGATAATATGCGAAGAACAGAGGCCAGTATTCTTGCAGGTGGAGGCCACTTCCAGCAATTTATTTAGTTTTTAATTATTCTTTTTTTAGTTTGATATTAAATAAGTACAAGTTGAGTCTCAGAAGACGAGCTATCAAAGTGAATGCAAATTTAGGGCATACCTATCGAGTATTTCTATTATTTTTTTTTATTAAGCGAATAACATACAATTCAAATTCAATAATTTCTCACTCTGAAAAAGTTGGAGATACGAAAAAATTAGATGACAAAAATTGATTGTACACTGATCAGAGTCGTACTGCAAAAAAGTCTGAAAGGGTAAAAGCAGACATGGCCTCGGAAAAGAAAACACCTTGTGTGTTTCAGTTAAAATCTAGGACGTGTAATGATGGATGCTGTAAGAAAAAGCTTTCGTTCCAGATTTGGGCTAAATATCTCAAAAACTGTAGGAGTGAAGGAAAAAAACCAATTTTTACCGGAAATTTCAACACCTTGTAGCTTAGTAACGAAGCCTTTGCTTGTGTGTATATAAACTCTCTTCTTCAAATTGCACGTAGGTTTACCACCTCAAGTTGTGACATACGATTATGTAACACCCTGTATATACCACACAAGTCAATAGTTTCAGACAATCTTAAGTCCTCCACAAATGCAATAAAGGAAGTAAAATGAATGTAATGTACTGTAACCTGTTGGAAAGTATGGAAATTAATGAAATCAAGAAAACCCCACATTCTATTACTCTCAGTAACCAAGTTGATCTCAATAAATATATCTTGTAATAATCTTTGTTTCTTAGTTGGTATTCAGCACTTAAAAAAGACCGAAACTGACAAGAGTGTTTCAATCTTTCATATTTTAAAATTGGGCTGAATATCTCAAAAACTGCAGGACTTTTGAAGATACAACCAATTTTTTCCGGAAATTTCAACACCCTGTAGCTCCGAAACGAAGTTTTTGCAGACCTATGTTTATATGATTTTTTTTCTGGATATTGCACGTAGATTTACCATCTCAAGTTGTGACATACTTTTATGAAACATCCTGTACAATAAACGGAATTATCAGAAAAAACAAATACAAATAGCATATCATAACATTCACAAACCTATAGAATCAGCTAGTACAGATTAATATATATATATCATCAACATATTTTGGCCTTATCAGCGGAAAGATTGCAAACGTTATTTCAAAACAGAATAAAAAAGTTGCTTTCAAGACCCACATGAAACTCTCCTAACAATTTTTTAATAATCAAGATGAAACTGATAAATTATACAAAACCGAAGTTTACAAGTTGTCCTGTATGGATTGTGAAGGCGTTTATAAAGGAAAGACTGGTCGTTCATTCGAAACTAAATACCAAGAGCATCAATCAGATTACAATAACCAGAGAACCGACGAATCTACTTTCGCTTCACATTGTATCGAAACTGGCCTTCATTTTCCAACCATAGATCAACTTTAAATGATTCAAAGAATCCCTAAGGGACGAAAGTTAGATTTGTGGAAATCCATCGAAATTTTCAAACTGCAACAAACCCCCACAGGGATAATCTTTCGAACTACCAGTACGGATTATTCGTCCCTATTTGATATCTCTAAAGGATACCTGCTTATATCATAATTAGTTTATTACTTCTTGTTCACACCCTTATTAATTTTGTATCTACCTGTTTATATATGTATGTATGTATTTTCAACTTTGGTTCAATACTTGTTGTCAGTTGAAGAAGGTTGATAGACCGAAATCGAAATCTTGATTTTTAATAAATCTCTGAAAGTATACAGAGATAACCACCGGGACCGTCCGTTAAAAACTTTTTAAGTTCCAATCACAATATCACGCTGAAATTTTATAGGCGGCCATAACTTCGATTTCCAGGGAGTGAAATATTTTCGAAGTGATACCATTTTCGGTTATACCGGTCATCACTTTTTTATTATACATCTAGAACCGACATTTGAGCAAGGCATAAAATACCCAAGTTGTTGGCACTTAGCTATCAAAACTTCTGACAGATTTAATTATTTTTGTTATAAACTCGATTTTTGAGGAACATTTAAAAAACTTGTAGCTCGTAGATCTTTTGTACTGCAGACACAATTTTTGCTTGGGTGGATAGAAGAAGGATCAAGGAATTTTTTGAGTAGTCTACACATGTCAAATGTTTATTGCGTTGGTTTGTATGATTTTTTCAATTTGACCTTTTTCAAACATTAATAACTCAATTTTTTCAAATGGCACGTGCCAATTTTTATATCGCCATCAGATGAAGCGTCAAATTTCAGATAGAATTCTATCAGCATGTACTATACCCATTTCTTATAGTTGGGAATATATTGAATTTTGATGATTTTGCAAGAACTAAATATTTGAATCAAGTAGCTTTGAAGTATTTGAATCAAGTAGCTGAACTGGCTACACTCACCTGACAGGTGCCTAAAATTAATGTACTTGTCACTTCGTTAATTCGAACAAGAATTGGAGCATAATAAGACATGACAGTAACATTGTGAACCATAATAGTAGAGGAGGTAGTCTAGTACAAATCCATCCATAGCTAGGTTTGAAGAAAAGGATTGCCCCTCGCATTAACAACCCCTTTAAATACGCTTTACACTTCATGATTCCCTTCGGAAATGATGAAGTACGCATTTTTCTTATTTA
This sequence comes from Cryptolaemus montrouzieri, assembly GCA_013387265.2. Taxonomy (NCBI): domain Eukaryota; kingdom Metazoa; phylum Arthropoda; class Insecta; order Coleoptera; family Coccinellidae; genus Cryptolaemus; species Cryptolaemus montrouzieri. The sequence goes on along the minus strand of JABFTP020000186.1, from coordinate 24,351,502 downwards.
TAATCATCCTACATCTTATCTTGAGGAGACTATTTTAAACATGGCTGTAAATTACAAATTTTCTCTGATTATTGGTAACCTTAACATCAACAATAGCAGAAACCGTAGAAACCTAAATAATTTTCTTCAAAAGTCCAACTTTCATATGGCTGATAGTACTCCAACGTTTATAATGCCCAATAATGAAGATACAACACCTGACTCAATAGTGTTCAGCTCACATATAAGATACTTCATTCAAAACGTTGATGTTATACCAGACTAGGGAATTGACCATTTATCTATTATCTTGAACCGCGACATGAATATCAATCTGAATGCTGCGGACAGATCGGTTTATTGCTTTCAACAGTCAAACATGGAAAGCATCAACCAGTCGTTAGAACCCACATTGAGTCAATCAAAACAGCGCCCTTATCGCCAGATAATATATCTGACTTTCTGAGAGTGGTCCAGGAAACTGTTTTAGCAAATACACCTAAAACAACAAGGATATTTCGTACGCATCCCCTACCTCCTTTCATCGTTAGCTTGATTGAAAATAAGATAAGAATGTACAGAGAATATAAACAAAACCCTCTACCTGAAATTAAAACCAACATTAACAATTATAGCAAACAAATCCAAAAACTCATTCATCAATACAGACAACATAATTGGGTTGAAACTTGTGAGGAAATGAATGAGCTACACGGTCTAATGACCGGTTTCACCACACTGTGGCTTCATCATATAGATACTATCTATCTGATGAAGCCACAGTGTGGTGAAACCGGTCATAGTTTTGTTAATATAGTAAAAATCTAAATACTTTAGTTTTATTTCATTGAAGATATGAAATAGTTTTCAAAATAAACAGAAAATAATTGAAGTCTTCTTTTAAAATTATCACCGTCAAGTTTCAAACATTTTCTGGACCGTAGAAACACATCATTGATGCTTCTACGAATCATTTGCTCGTCATTTTGACTATCAACACAGGCGTCTACTATGCGATTTATTAATTGTTCTCTTGAAAAAATATCTACCTCATACACTCAGGTTAGATTAATTCTGCGAATGCTTAATGTATTAGAAATGCACATTCTTGTGAATAAACCGCAATCCGCATTAACAGATATTCATAATACTGCAATTGGTCAGAAAATAATATAAACACCCTTGTTTCATTGGTTGTTCATTCTTCATTTTGATAAGCAATAGCAAACGTGCTCAAAAGCTTTCTTTATAAAACAACCAAAAATCCATTTAAAAAACCCAAATTAATAAAATATCTAACATTACTTTTCCTATATGACCTGAAAACTGCTGACCATAATATCTTCATTGTGATTTCATTGATAGTAAAAATGGTGCTCCGGAGTACAAAACAAAATTCAGATTATACCCATGAGAGATAACTTCATTAACTCTCTTCCGAAAATATGAAATTTGGGCTGAGTACGAACCTGCATTTTGTTTTCCTTCGTGAGTATATTAAGTAAGAGCATCCTGATGAATTTGTAAGATTTCATCAATTTTGGCCAACGGGTTCTCTATTTTGGGAGAAAATATTTGACGAAAAACGAAGTTGTATTTGAGAACCCAGAAGTTTTGATGACTTTCATACATTTGTGAAATGCATGAAGTAACTCTATCCCCCATTACATTCTTCCGGATGTAACCTATATATTATCCGATAGTCTCATCCTTGTTGTCCTAATTTACCGAATGACTGTAAGAAGATGGCGAACTTATCGCGACAGCCACTTCTCAGCATAAACGTAGCCTATCTCGACAGAATTTGATGAATTATAAAGGTGATGAGTTGCGAACACTCCATAGCAAGAATCAAATTATGTTATGCCACAATATCTTTGTAAAGGAAGATTTTACGCTGCACTGTTGCAAATATAAATCCAATCAACATTCTACTCACCTAGCACGAGGGTAGGCCAACTCTCGAGTCTGGAAGTGAGTCCTTTCAGGAATATTTGATGCAAGAATAAAACAGTTTCGCTGTTCAGAAATATCGAATTCACATCTTCGTGGGAGCATGGTGGTTTCTTGGAGGATGCTGCCATTTTAAATGGTCTTAAAAAGCATGAAACCAACACCTCCATCTGTTCCATATATTCTTCTTCTGATTCGACCATTCTGAACACAAGACTGTTTCGTTTTCGCATACTTTCCGCATGTGGACTTTTTATATATTGTTCAACTATTTGCTTCCATCTTCTGCGACATAACCATCCTCTGAAGAAACTCTGAACCTTCTTGATCTTGCGCAATTCTGCAGAATCTTGATCTAGATTCGCGAACTGGCCAGATACTGTTGAGCTTGAGGTACCTTGCGTTGAAGTTAAACTGCTTGTAGACTGATGGGTAGGTGCAGGTTTCCATTCTTTTTTCAATGCGAACAACTGAAAAAACAAAACAACAACAAGAATAAAGTCAATTAAAATGAAAAATAATTAAATTCGAATAAGCCATGTCTATATAATTGTCTCATGACTGAAATTATCTTCATGAATATGCAATATTCTAATTGATTAACTACAAACTGTAATTATTTTGCAGCAAACCGAATCTCTGGTGCATAAATGAAAACGTTACAATTTATTCAATTCAATGTATTAATTATGGTCCTATATCAAATTGCCTGAACACTGTAGATAGAAACCTGCATTCGTTATCGAATCAAGAAGCAATACAAAACATGAACGTAATACGACAGCGGTCCTCTGGTGGACGCATGGACTCCCAAGTTTTTCAACATGAGAGGACTAGAACACATCGGAAACAATCTCATCAAATACAACCTGCGAAATTATCGCTATATGTGTAGACACATTGAAGAATTTTCATTCAAGAAACAATATTCAACTTTCCGTAGATGTTTAAATATCCTTCCCTGAAGGAGCTGGTTTTCTAATCCACCCTTCATAATCATAGTCGACCAGGGCCACACAGCAGTGGTAAGGCAGGAACAACAGACTGTAGTTTCGCTCTCATTTGTCCTCGTCGGTATTGCCTGCTTATTCACAACATCAGGCTAGACTGTCACCTACTCATCTGAATCCGTTGGAGAGTAACAAAACATGTAGGTGTTATTGCGCTCTCCAACGAATTGACACAGGTTGAATATTGTTCCTTGGATGAAAATTCTTCAATATGGCTATAGGAAACTCAAATAATATCAACAACAGCTAACTGTTTCAATGGCTATCAGTTACCCCCAAGGCTTCGATTTTTTTGCCAGATTGGATGTCGCTTTCCACAGAGAGGATACGTTTTAGGATGACGCTTGCCCCCTATCATGTTTCAAAATCTGTTTATATATCGAAACCTTGTTTCTCTGCCATCTGTACCGCCCTCCTTACGATAGCAGCTATTCTTGATCGTTTCAGTATCTAGGAGACAAGGTAGACAAAATCCAAATTCAGCATCCGTCAGCTAAGATGATTTCCTTTCACAAGTCTCATCACCCTTAGGTAAATCCGATCCGCAACAAAGATTCAATGCCTTTCAGGAAGATATCATTACAACCGAGCCATCAGGGAGGAGCTCCACGAAGGTTCCTCGAGATTCCCTCTTGGGATGCCTATTTTTCAGATCCTGTTATGAATGTCCACACTGAGTTCGTCACTAAAGTTATTCTTGCAGGCATAGACCACTACTGCAAACTGTAAATAGTTGTCACAGTTAAACAGAGCTTATGAATACTGAAAGAAAAATCCAACAGATTACACAACAGCTAAATATGTAAGTTCCATATTTTTAATTGAACAATTGATAAATCAAAAACCTACTTCAATGAGATAACTAAGAAAAGACCCTTGAAGCAGACCAGTGGAACTAGCCAATTCTGGTTTATGGCGAAGGAAGTCAGCAACAACTTTGATAAGAGATTACTGTTCTATCACATCATCACTTGAAGCAAATGTGGTTCTCTATCCAAAAATATTCTCACAAAATTCTGTTTTAGATACATTAAACGCAGTGCCACGAAGCATCCCACATGTTCAATCGAATATATCTGAAGTAAAATTCAGAGTGCGTACGGTTTGGTTCGTTTTTCAACAACTAAACTCTATGAAAACTTTGTTCTTTATTTCTTATTATCGTTATGCTTCTATCACGTACTAACGGCGGAATTAATTAACTGTTTTCCCTCAATCCTTATGAGTACTAGAGTAGGTCCAACGAAAGATATGTAATGGTCTGGTACGGAGATGATTTAGCTAGAATTATGAAAGTAATGTTTTCTAATCATACCAAATCTACATTTTTATATTTTGTCCATAAAAAGACATTTTAAACATCAAGCAGTAATTTATTCAATTCTATGAAATCCTCTCGATTTCTGTTCGATCCATTATTTATTTCGATACATATCAAGCATTATATTCTTAAAGACACTACAAAGTACTGAAAACAGGAGCTTTCTTGTCCATGTCACAGTAGACTCAATGGTACATGCACCAGCTTATCCATTCATAAGTGTCTGAAGTTGTATCGAGTGAGGCATATTTATTAGAATTGCCAAAATAATTTATCGTACGTTCCTTTTTCTTAATCGTAACTCTCCAGAGGAGGCGGTGCCTATCATACTACAGGTGAGGGGCCCAAGATAATTCAATATGTGTGTTTACTCGCTTCTTAAAGAGCGCCAAATTGTAAGTTACCCAAAAGATGTTCAATGGAAGCTGATTCCTCAGTACACTAGCCCTGTGATTGAAAGACTTTTAATAGAGAGAAGTACGTGGCGTAGGTAGTTGGACCGACCATTGATGAACGTTTTTTGCCAGCCTGGTTTTACTTTGGAACTGGATCAGAAACCAACCATCTTAGTCTAAGATGCCCTTGTATGATTAGGGAGACTATCTCCAATAGTTGCTTTCCAAGACAACGTTGTTGATTGAGTCTCGTTCGCGTTGAAATTAACCAAGTTCAACCGGTCCCACTCTGATATCTCCTCCAAGTCTGAATTTAGTAGTATGTTCTGTTAGTATCATTGTCGGTGTAACCCCTCAGCACTCATAGGACGCGGACTAAATGAAGATACCAGAGTACAGTTGTTCGCAAACCCAAATATTCTGTTTTCGATATAGTGGAGCATATCCACCATCTGTAACGGAAAAGAGTTGGCAAGAGAATGGAGCCCTGGGGTACTCCTGCATTTACCTGAAAAAAGTACCACTCGAATCGATCAACTGCAGAGAAAGCTACTAATCCAACCACCATTCATCGAGGCTGCATGCCAAATCCTGTCGAAGTTATTTGTGATATCAAAGCTTTCAATTCGCCATGCTTTTAAATTGTTGATGTCCACAGATGCGACATGTATGCAAGGAGATTAGCAGTTGATCGTTGTCTACGGAAATCGTATTTTTGATCACTGATGATACCCTGTAACTCGAGATATTTAATGAACTCTTCGTTCATCATGCTTTCCATGAATTTAGATATAATTAGTAACACTGCTATAGGACGATAATTTTGGGAAAGGCATTTCTCCACTTTGTACTCCCACTACTTTCAGGAAACGTGTGGCTCTCATACGAAATCTGAACCAGACGATTGAGAATAGGTGGAGCACGTTGCTTCAAAACAGTTGGTGGTATTCCATAAGGAACACTGTTTTCTTAGAGTTCAGTTGTTGAAAAACGCTCCTAACCGTACGCACCCAGAATTTTACTTCAGACATATTCATTTAAAAATGTGGGATGCTTCGTGGTCCTGCGTTTTATGTATCTGAAACAGAATTTTGCTAGAAAATTTTTGGATAGAGAACCACCTTTGCTTCAGGTGAGGATGTGATAGAACAGTAATCTCTAATCAAAGGTGTGATGGATGATTTCAATAGTTGTTTCGGAATTGACGAGTTCCACTGGTCTACTACAAGGGTCTTCTCTTGGTTCTTTCATTGAAGTGGGTTTTTGATTTACCAATTATTCAATTACGAATGTGAAACCTACATATTCAGTCGTTGTTTGATCTGTTGGATTTTTCTTTCAGTTTTCATAAGCTCTGTTCAACTGTGACAACTATTTACAGTTTACAGTAGAGGTCCATGAGGTAAGAAGTAGAGATCCATGAGGGAAAGTCGAGGAACTTTCGCGCAGATCGGTTGTCATGCGATTACTTTCTGAAAGGCGTTGAATCTTTGTTGCAGGGCTGTACGAAGCTACCAACAGTAGAAACAAAGTTATGATTATAGTTACTTAAAGGTGTTGAGACTTGTGAACAGAAATCATATGGATCTAAAACTAAGAGAACCGGTATCGTCAGGTATTCTTGTCAGCTCATCAACAAGTTGCGTGAAATTGCAGCTAATCGCAAACGCTTCTCCTTGCTTTCTTGCTTCTTCAGTTTTATTTGAGTGTTGGAGCTGATGTTTTGGACGTTGAAGTCTTCCATTATGATCACCGAAGCTGACGGATGCTGTATTTGGATTGTGTCTACCTTGTCGCCTAGATACTGAAACAATCAGGAGTAGTTGTTATCTGAAGGAGATCGATACAGATGACAGAGAAACATGGTGATCGAGAGACTGAAATTACAATCCCGATTTTCAATAAATCTCTTGTGATAGTATAATACAAAGTTTAATTTCTTATTATCATTATGGAGGAAAAACACTACTTCTACTTTACTCATAAACGTCATGGACTGAAAAGGAAAGTTTATCTATTCACTTACCTCTATATGGGATGAAAAGTTTCAGAACCTTCCATTCAAATAACGATTACATTCAATTTTCACCGTGGAAGTATATTTAGCACGTGAAAACTTCACATGAATTTCCGCTTTTCAGGGGGAAAATACATAAGCCCAATTCAGCAACCGTGTGTTTGCTCCAATTCGAGAGGTAGGTGCGGACGGATTGAACTGCAAAATAATATTCGCGGTACGCGCGTGTTGAGCCCTGCGGGCTGTTAATTTTGTATCGAAAAAGAGCGAAGGTGTGTCATAAAGGAATTCCCCCCGTGGCGTATTCTAATGGGGCTATGTTCAGTAATTTTCTCCCAAATCGTTAGAATATGAACTCCACAGTAGAAAGAAACGAGATTCTCAATAATATATTACTGCCTTCTGCTTTCATTCATAATTTGAAGAAATGCAGGAATTTTATTTTGGTCTTTCCGTTAACGAAAAATTGGCATCTTCACTAACTGTTTCCACTTGGTTGGGGTGTGTGAGCTTCATTGTAGAACAGACAAAAGATTTTTATTATTATGCTGATATAGATTCAGCTTTGAAAAACTGAAAGCATAGTTTATCCGCAAACTTCGGACTTTTTCACGACTTCACTCCGAAATTTCATGTCGAACAAGAAATAAGATTTTTGTGGGTTTGCACAACATCTTGCAGAGCTACTACAATCATTTTTGAATGCTTTAAACTTGTCATATTTGGTTGAGATCAAAGAAGCAACATCTGAATGGGGTATCGATTAATTACAGTGATAGATAAAAATGACCACAATGTAAGTTAAATGGAATTGAATGGGTTATTTTGTATCTACAACTAGTCTGTAACTAATCTACACTTTCAGAAGATTGCGATCACGCTAAGTTTTTTCGCAATTAATCTTTTTTTAGTAAAAACGGTAAAAAAATATTTCAAATGATGAAAAAATAACTTTTATTTACTTTGATTCAGGATTTTCGAGAATATTTAGCTTCAGATACATCCCTTCTTATTAATTTATTTATTCAGAATGCGATATAGAAATGTGCTATCGAATAGCACTCTTCTCTGTTCCAAGCTGAGAATTCCATGCCGACGCAGACCAACGTTATAACCTCTACCAGAGAGAATCGGATTAAATCTATAACTGAGGTTTTTAATGAATTTTTTCTGAACCTTCTCAATTCTATCTGTATATAAATAAAAATATGGATTTCAAATAGGCGTAGCATATTTTACATTTGTAGTAGAGAGTTTTTAGAATTTTATCTTTTTTTGTTATTCTCAGTATAAACCCAAGCATTCTGAAAGCTTTCGAGATAATACATTCAATGTGGTACACAAGTGAAAGCTTTTCATCAAAAATAACCTCAAGATCCTTGACCCGATCTACCTTTTTAACCACTAGTCCATTACGAGACAGGTTGGTCTCGATAATATTCAGGTTCTTGGTAGATACAATATGCTGACACTTATCGACATTAGGCACAAAATATCTGGATTCGCAAAAAGTGTATAACCGATTCAGGTCATCCTGAAATGACTGCACATCTGACTGAGACTCAATTTTTTTGAACACTTCATCTGCGTATAAATCATGTAGTCTATTCGAAAAGCAATCTGAGATATCTTTTATATAAATTGCAAAAAAGAGAGGCCCCTGGTGCCTGAGGTACACCAGAAGTAACATTGAAAGTACCCGAAGAATCACCATTAATTGCTACATAAACACCTCAAAAAAGTCTAGGGAACACTTACCAATATCTTTAAAATATGAATTTGATGATTCGAATTTATAGAAATCTTTCGGTTGTTGTTAGGATGTATTGTATATAATGTATTCTCAAGAAAACAAAATAATATTTGACTTCTCCAAAGTACCTATTATAAGAAAAAAGTTTGAAATTTGAAAATGACGAAATTTGGTGAAACACAAAAAAAAACCTGAACTAATATTTTCGAAACGATATGGAAGCACTTATATTTTTCAGTACCCAGAAGGTCCACCTCTGTGATTTATGACACTTTGGCATCGTCGCGGCATGCTCAATATTAAATTGTCTATAACATTTTGTCCTGAGTCATTCCAAGACCCCTGAACTGCTAATCGAAGCTCCTGTTCATGATAGAAGACGTTTTGACGCAGAAGATTTCTTTTTAGGGTGTCCCACACATGCTCGATGGGATTAAGATCTGGGGAGCAGGATGGCCACGGTAGAAGATCGATATCATTCTCTTCAAGAACGTTCAAGACAGCTCTTTCACGATGAGGAGGGGCAGAGTGGATTCTGACACATTGTTTGGAGATACGGTACCATTACAGGTAAAACTATCTCATTTGCGTAAGAATTTCCCGTGAGGTTGTTCTTTATGAAAACGAGGTCAGTTCTTCCACCAAGGCGTATACCTCCCCAAAACATCACTGATCCGCCTCCCTGTCTAACAACTTCTCGAGCATGCTGGAGACGGTTTTGCTTTTCAGATTCCCTCCATATTCGAAGTCTTCCCGAATCGGGATAATAACTAAATCTAGATTCATCACTGAAGAGAACTGTGGCTCACCTCTCTTGATCCCAGTTCACGTGTTCTAGGCACCAAGCTAAACGAGCAGCGCGATTTCCATGGGTCAGTTGTGTAACTCTTAAAGGACGTCTGGAGTGGAGTTGACCTTCGTGCAGTCCATTTCTCATTGTTTGGTCGGAAATTCGTACAATATGAACTCGTGATAGCTCTTGAGCTAATTGAGATGCTGTGGTAGTACGATCTCTTCTGGCTTCTAAAACCAGAAATCGGTCTTGGGTGACTATAGTAATCTTGAACGGTTTATGATACAAGGGCTACTTCTGAACTGAAATCTGTTGCGGCACCTTACATAATTTGGTGAGAAATTGATGCAGGTATTCATTTCTTTAAAAAAATCATCCATATTGATCGTTCTGAATACGATATATCGATATTCAGAAGGGTTCCCTAGACTTTTTGAGGTGTTTGTTGTAGTCTATTAGATAAATAAGACCGAATCCACTCCGCAAACAACCCAACCATGCCGGTTGAGTGTCTAGCAGTAGTCAGCTAACTTGTTTGGACTCCATTCGCCTTGGTACCTTTTTCCCATGTTGGGTATGTCCTGATCGAACGGTTCACAGTGTTCGTCGCTAACGGCTGTCAAATTTTGAGTAAAAAATCCAAATGTGAGTGTGAAAAATGAATCTTGAGCGACATACTGCCTCCCATATCCTTGTAAGCTGTTAAGGGGTTGTTGACTAACTCTTCATACTCTTCGGCCCTGTAGTTTCCAAGAAAATTACGAACAATATTTCGAAAACATGTCCATGCGGATTTTTCGTTCAGATTTACTTTTTGTTCAAACTCTTCATCAGCCAATATTTCTCTTATTTGTGGCCCTACAGATAATCCTTCTTTTATTTTGGTATCACTGATTTTTGAGAATTATTGTTTCAAGTACCATAAACCATCTATATTTTTATCCATAGCTTTAACAATATTTTTCATTAGTCTGAGCTTGATATGCAAAGTAGCAATACATCTTCAGCATTTATTTAAGGGAACATTTCGTTGCCCTAGTAAAAGAGCGTCTCGCTTAGGCTTCTCCTTTTAGACTTAATGATTTTTTTGTCTCGACTATCCCACTCACAGAGGAAACAGCAAAATATCTTACATCTAAGCTGTAGACCTAGCAAAATAGCAATTACATTCAAATTTCCACATATTTTCTAGGAATCTTGGTAATATTCAATATGTGCTAGCAGTGATTTAATATTTTTATATGATTGTTTCATTTCAGTAGCATGAGTGACCGATACGGAAAGGTATTTATCACCATTATGTAACAGTACAGTTCTTAAACTAACCTTTGAGGAATCTATAAACAACCACCAGTCAGATGTTTCATATTCAAATAGCAACTTCGTCATCACTGAGGGAATGTCACTGCAAGACACTATATTGCCATCTTGAGAAAATAAACTTGAGAAGTGCGTATGTCGAGTTCTGTATACGGATATTCTGGTATTTTTCTCCAGTAAATTTCAGTCATGAAGTCGGAACGCCAACAGTTCTGCCTGTCTTTTGCAGAGATCCTAATCACGCACCAAGTCATTGAGATCGTTTTAAGTTATAAAATGAGGTTCTCTGTTAGAAGTGGGCTCAAAAGTCGGACGGATTCTGAACTCCCGGATATATTTTCTTTGGTCACGTCATTCATGTGTACTAGAGGCTGAGGAACAGGTAAGACATCACTGTGTGGGATAGGTCTTTGAACAGAATGTAGATTTGGATAGTTCACAGAGTACCTAGATTTCTGGGTTATACATTTTATAGAAGTTTGGCAGAAATAACAATCTGATACATGGTCTTTCGGTTCGGCCTATACCATTGGAACTGCGAACTACATATGACGAGATATTTTAGCCCATGATGTCAATAAAGTGACACAATGTGCACGTCAAACACTAGGAGTGCAGGTTTTGTCCAAATTTTGTGCCGGTAAACCAAAATAATTAAAATAACAGTTTTTAACTGATGGTGTCAAACTACAACTTTGACTTATAACAGTAAGTTGACCGCAAATATAACAGCAGTTATCAGGAAGGTTCACACACACTCTCGCCATCTTAGTATAATGTATAACACTAATCTAGGAAAAATTGTTTTAATTTCAATAGTTTTTCGTTAATTCATTCGGAAACACACGTCGGTAAGCAAAATTCGCGTAATCGACTAAGTAGATGTTTAATGAAAACTGAGGGTGTTTGATCAAAACTAAGTATGAGGTTTAGATGGCGATAGGTAGTTGTGTTTGAAAATATGACTTGATTTTGTTTGATAAATTCACTGTTTATCAGTGTTATCTATAGCTTGTAAGGTCGAAGTGTCCTATCATACAATTTGATTCATGAGTTTCACAAAGCCTAAATGAATCTAAGTTGAGATTGTGACAGAATTTCAAGTGTAACAGAATATCATTTCCCAATGCTTTAAACCAGTTCTGCATCCGAATATATTGGAAGGGTTTCTTCAAAATCAAAGAAGAGCAATCCTTTTGGTAGTAAAGAAAGAATCATGTACAAAGTTTCCAAAACACTAAAACTTTGACAGTTAATTTATCGATGTACTAAAAACCTCAGTGCTGAAGTAGCAACACTAGCATTTCGAAGGGAACACAAAAGATGTTAACCTTTCATAATTAATGAAATGTGGCAACTCAGAATTTTAATAGAAAGCTGTGCTTCGATTAAAGCTATTAGCAAAGGTTGCAGAGTGTTGAAAACAGGGTTTCCCTCATTCGAATTTTTTTCCGATGAGACGAGAATAATAATATTTCCTGACAAACTACGCGAGATGCAAGAAGCAAATGCAGGTTTATTTTTGAAATCAGAGCTCCATTTTAGCCTGTGAAGAAAGGTATAAGTAATGTGTTCACCTGTCAAGCAGCTACACATGAACAATTTTTATATTGGGATGATAATGCACATCCATATCGACCTGGCACAGTATCAGCATAAAAAATCATGAAAATTGTTTGCAGCATCAAGAGAAATCTTCGGACTTTAATCTGATTGAAATGCTTGGGACAATGTCTTCACTACTACTGTCGGCTCATGCCACACTGATAAACGTAAGTACACTCAACTTTGAGCTAATTTCTCAGGATCATCAGCTTACAATGAAAATGCAGAGCTATCAACGAAGCTACTGGTAGTCATACTATTTATTAGTGCCACAAAATTCTATTAAATTTTGAAACAGTATAATCCAGTCAAAAAAGACCAAATTATGATTCCAGTTTGCATTAATTCCCAACAAAACGGATTTTTGTGCAGGCCTTGGATGCATCATTACAAATGACATGTCAAAAGTCCCCACTGGTCAATTTGCGTTTTTTGCGTATCTCTGAAACAATGAGAGCTACCGAAAAATGGTTTGAACAAATTTTGTATATCGTAAATTTGTCTACAAAAAAGATCTCAACACTTTTTCTTCTACGGTGCACTGTTCTCGAATTATGGCTATTTTAAACATAGAAAATACGAATATGCACTCATACGTGGCCAGTATGCATCATCGGGTTAACCATTTCAACAAAAAAATATCAGAACAGTGTTATTTGTCCCATGCACACAAGTAAGATATATATATATATATATATATATATATATATATATATATATATATATATATATATATATATATATATATATATATATATATATATTCTTTTGCAAAGAGTAGTGAATACATGTGTTTGTGAATTATATTTATCAGAACATAGTTTTATTTGTCCCATGCACACAAGTAAGATATATATATATATATATATATATATATATATATATATATATATATATATATATATATATATATATATATATTCTTTTGCAAAGAGTAGTGAATACATGTGTTTGTGAATTATATTTATCAGAACATAGTTTTATTTGTCCCATGCACACAAGTAAGATATATATATATATATATATATATATATATATATATATATATATATATATATATATATATATATATATATACATGTGTTTGTGAATTATATTTTCTCTTTAAACAGTCTGTTACAAAATTTTGTAAAATGTCAGAAGTTTGCATTATTTGCAATGAATCTTCAACTGAAAGTGAAATTGTGGTTGTTGATCGAGAGCTAAAGACTTTAATGGATTCAAGTACTCAAAGGGGCTGGGTTCAGTAAATATTTGAAGGACAAAATATCTGTAAGGATACATAAGCAGTGTCGTAAAGCATACACCCAGAAGAGCAGCATCTCTGCAGCTAGAAGACAGCGTGAGGCGGAGATAGCTACCACATCTGGAATTAGTCCTCCTCATAGAGCACGAGGTGATGAATCGTCTTTTTGTTTCAAGAAATACTGTTTGTTCTGTGGCAATGAAGCAGATGAAACTGCTGAAATGAAAAAAGAACAGTATCTTCGACGAAGAGTGTCTCCAGTTTCAACCCTTGACTTCAAGAAAACCATCTTGAAGGAAGCTCATACTCGTTCTGATGAGCTAGCAAGAAGAGCCATTGCCCGCATTCAGTATGAATATGACTCAGTTGCTGCTGAGGCTAAGTACCACAGTGATTATTATACTTTGCTTCTGAAACCCATTAGTGGAGGTAAAATCGGTCGTCCTGAAAGTGATTCTATTATTTCAGCGATGGAAGAAATATTTGCATTCATTGAAAATCATGATGATTGTCAATTTTCAATACAAGAATTGAAAGATATTTGCAAAGAGTCATCGATCGATAATAAAACAATTAAGTCGAACCTCAAGTTAAAGTATGGTTATAGTATCATTATAACTGAGAAGTTCTACATTCATTTGCTTCATCGACAATCAGCAATGATCTAAATCGTGAAAATTTGGGCTGGAAATTGATGAATAATAGTTTGGAGCCAATCCAGACTTTACTGCCACATGCTCCAGAAAAATTACCGAATACAATTTTTTGTTATTGCAAAAAAGGCTGCACGAATAATTGCGGGTGCAGAAAAATTGGTGTGTATTGTTCATCGGTATGTACCAATTTTCAAGGCCAATGTTGCACCAACATTGAATCAAATGCAACAGACGAAGATTGTTTCGAAATAGATGAGGATGTAAGTGATATATCTCTCATCTTGGACCAGTCTACACAAATCGAACAAGAAGAGGAAGAAGACAGTGAAGAGGAAGAAACCAGTGACTATGAAGAATTTGATGGTGAATGATGATGTAATTTTCTTGCTGTTAAAATTTTTATTGAATTTAAATAAAAAAAATTCATCAATAAAATAGTGTCCCATTACATTCTCTCAATCAAAATATATTGTGGAGTATTCCTACTGGGGAAACCACGTTTAAAAAAAAGCACCGTGTACACAACCTCAGAGGTGGTGCGGAAATGTGTGCATATAGTCGAAAATACGACTTTCCTGCGGTGTAAAGTCACGATATCTCGAAAGCGATGCTTTGTAGAAGAAAAGTGTTGGTATTACTTTTGTAGACAATTTTACCATCTACAAACTTTGTGTGAACCATTTTTCAATAGCTCTCGTTGTTTCAGAGATATACGCAAAAAACGTAAATCTGTGACCTTTGACCTCGAATAAAAAACAACTCACAAGCGGGATCGATGGGGACTTTTGATATATTATTTGTAATGACGTATTCAAGGCCTGCACGAAAATACAGCTTGTTGGGAATTAATTCAAACTGGAATGTCTATTTTGACTGGACTAGTTACAGTTTGGCTGATCATTATTGTGGTATGCTGAATTTTTTCCAGGTTATAATATATCTATCATATTATAAGCTTTTATACGGGCTATATTCCTAACCCTTCTATGAGCATTGCGAATAACAATTCAATAATTACCTACCTCTGCCCTCAATTTTTTTATTTCCGAAGCAAGTTCTTCACACTGCTGGGTATATTGCCATTTAGCTGTTTTTTCTGATTCTACTATCTGGAGTAGGTGAATGTGTTTCTGTTCCAACTCTTCTTTCTGGAGTAGGAGTTTGTTGAAACTGTAAGTAAGAATATTCTGGATTGATTGTACCATCATTCTGTTAGTAAAGAAACAATCATGTACAAAGTTTTCAAATATCGCCTAAAAGTTGATATATAAATTTCTAACAGTAGAACTTTGACAGTGAATTTATGGATATACTAAAAACCTCAGTGCTGAAGTAGCAACACTAGCATTTCAAAGGGATCACAAAAGATGTTAACCCTTTATAATTAATGAAATGTGCTTACCTGGCTTCCCGTATAGCCTCAATCCAGTTTTTGCAATCCATTTCATTGAGGGCTCTGAGTTCATATTGTCTGATATTATCTCGACGGTACGAAATGGCGAAGCAATACTGTAACAAAAGAAATGCAGGTCACAGCTTTTGTATTCATATTTGTTTACCAACGGATGGATAACAAGAATTATTGGGATGTCAGTTTTCCATTAAAATCTTTTCGAAATGGAAACTGAGTCTGAATTATGCAAGATCAGCGATATACAATAGGAACGAATCTAATTCATGTCAAGTTGTTGGTATTTTTGACTAATAATGCTAGCAAATTCATGATAAATGAAGGATGTTTGTGTTCAGTACATTATGTCGATTCATTGATGATGATTTTCCAATCACTTTTGGGCACGGAGCATAATGAGGAGTGTATAAAATATATCGGATGTTCCATGAAAAACTCCCCAATCTATAACTCCTACAATAGTTGATCGATTTCAACGAAACAAAAACTGAATGGCACATTCAATGATATTCTAAAAGTCTAAATAGTTTTCATTGGTCTGTCGCTCACAGAAATACCGAAATTCTGAGTACCTTCTGCGAAAAACTTATCATTCCAAACGCGGGTTTATTATAGATAAAGTACCTACTCGATAATTCTTGCTGTTGTTTCGTTTCGAGTCTTTTTCACAGAGAATTAATAAATATGGAAGATGAAAATCAAGTGAATACAGATAACTGATCGATGAAGCCTGAGCTACGTAATAGTTGATAGTCATATTCAATAATAAAATAAAACAAGTTACTATCACTAATTTATTGATGCAAAGAATGAAAAATTACATTGGTTGGACCAGTTTCGGACATACGTAAATTATCAACAACAAGCTAATAAAAACTAGTGAATACAGACATGATATAGCCCTATTTTCAGTATAACAGAAAAAACAGAAAAAGTTCTTCAGAATTTCGACTGTATCGGGAACGATTTCCATATCGTGATGAACAAGTTCTGAAGGCTCGAGAACAACTTACGCAAATACGGTTCATTCAATAAACCGAAACGCTCAGAAGGATGATCATTCATTAAATGAATGGAGGTGAATGTCTTTCTGAGTACAGAAGTGAGCCCAGAGATATTTGTTGGACCAATTTCTGCAGAAACCGGGATTTCAGCAACGACTGTTCAGTCATGCACTCCACCAGTCAAATGCGGCGAGAATGGAGTGACCATAAAAGAGACAGAAGAGAATATCAATCAATAAACTGTGCTCAACATCCTCTTGAAACGTCCTGCTCCTCCATAACTCTACACTACAACTCTAAAGAACCAAAAATGCTAAGACCATACCCAACAACAATTTTACAGTCCTGACCATAATCATTCATGTTTGAGCATCTCAAGGATGCTATGAGACATTTCTTCTTCTTGCTATATTGCTGTTTTCAGGTCAACAAAAAGTCCCCTTTGAGTTCTGGCCACCTTCTGATTGTCCAAATATGCTGCAAAATACAGCATAATTCATTTCATGTTTAAATATAGAATATTATTCCGCAAATAACGCATTCATATTTGAATGACCGCTGTATATTGAAATTAATTTCATTACACACAGAACGTAGATGAAAGTAAATATTCTTGAATAACTTCTTAATGGTCAGATCAAAGTAATTCTTCGAGATATTTGGAGAATATCGATGCTGGCGTAATCGATATAAAATGAGGCCAAAATTTCTTCTCCTAATTGAATATTCTCGAGTTTATTAACGAATTCCAATTGATACGCTCGGAAATTTTACCGTAGGGTTTTCGAACTCATCTGATAACCATATCGCAAATTTATCAGTAGAGGTTTTAAGAGCTGTTCTAATTGGTCGTATTTCTTTTTCCAGTTTATATTTTTTGAAAGACAAACAATTAATTAACATTGTTGGATTGCTTATCGTCGTTAGGAATGGTCGCATATTCTTATAGATCATTCTTTTTTCTCACTGTGTTTTTTAGAGTATTTCAGGAATAAATTTAGATAGATTGTATTCACCCTCAAATCTTTCCTCAATATACTGAGTTCTCTATTCATCATCAAATTTTATTTCTTGTAATGGAAACCATTTTTGTCACAATCCTTCGATGCGAGTTTCCTTCGTAGATCAAAATTCATTACAAATAACGATATTCCTGCAAATATTTTCCTTCTTTTCACATTGCCGTGATACGTTGAATTTCACTTTGAGAGAGTGTAACTAAAGTCGAACTTTCATCAGACAGCCTTGTTAAACCAAGACCCTTATTGAAAATAGCAATTTGGTTTGTCCTCTATGCCCGCGTAGCCAGGCACCGTTATAACCTTTCCTCAAACTGGCATCCCAGAAAAGGAAGTGCAGTTGTCGATTGAAAAAATCTTCAGTGCAACTTGGACTCTTTCCATAGGTCATTTGACATGCCGATGTGGAATTTCTATTCTTATATACCATGAATATCACCTAACGTGAATTCCATATAAGCTCAGTATCTGGATTAATATTTTGATATTCTACCTCCTCCGCAACCATGATCAGTACTCTAATCAGGACAGGGGGTTGAACAAATATTCTCCTTTCTCTATAAAACTGCGCCATACGAAAGTTGTGATTTTCTCTTCATGACATCACCTTCGGATAACTGGTATACTCTCTACAGCTCATCCGAATTAAACTCGTCGTCAAGTATAATTGAGAGAGCATAGTAAGGAACGAGAATTCTTCCTTGAGGTAAACCCCTACCATCCATACTTCTGCTTTCAGACAAATGTCAATCAACTTGACATTTGACGTATTGATTTCAATTATTAGCAGGTATCTGCAGCCCCCTTTATGAGATCTGCTGTCATCTAGGGGTTATCCTTCAGACTGAATTGTTAAGAGTTAGATGAGTTGATTTACCTTTCAGAAGAAGTATGGATGCCTACTAAGAGGCATCAGCGATTATACTTGATGCCTCACGAAACCATTCTACACATGCTTCAAAATTCCCAGAACAAAATACATGAGATTATCGACTGGGATAACCTAATGAGTTATATAAGAAGGTCTTAGGTTCATATCAAGCAAATGACCGGAAGTTAAGTGTATCAGCTCAAATTTCTCTTTTTCGCATTTCATGTGTTGCCCATCTATGTCCTTTAATGATCTTATAGCAGTACAGTTCTTCTGGAAAGAACCCGCATCAATATGTTTTCCATCTTCCACCAGATTTTCAAGACCTTCTTTGGCCCTTGAGATTTATGTGTGAACTGTATTCAAGTATGCTTCTGTATATGTGGCTGTGAAATTTTACTTATCGGATTTTACAGGCTGTCATAATGATAAGAGAAGTAGACTCAGTAATACTGGAACCAGAATTTAAAGACGTTCAGCATAAGATGCTTATAACACTAACCCTTACCAGGGATGACCTACACTACAATTTTTTTTCTTCTAGGATAATTGAGAGTTCATGGTAAGGAACGAAACTTATTTTCTGATGTTAGCCCCTACCAGCCACAAAGCTGAATACTTTCTCTTTCAGACAACTCTTGATCAACTTGACATTTGGCACACTGCTATCAACTATTAGCAGGTATTCTTCAGCTTCTGCAGTCCCATTTATGAGTTCTGCAGCCATCTTGTGGTCCAGAGATGATCCTTTCGTCTGGACTGTTAAAATCCAGATCAGTTGATTAACTTTTCAGAAGAAGTCTTGAAGCCCACTAAGCGGCATCAGCGATAATACCTAAGACCTCATGAAGCTGTTTTGTACATGCTTCCAAATAATAAATAAGACATGAAATAATCGACTGGGATAACCTTATGAGGAATATAACGATCCCTGCTGCATGATACCATCATCAGCAGAAGCCCTGAATAGTTCAAGAGATTGAATCACCCAATTTGCTGCATCTCCAAGCAAATCTCTCTCTTAGCCCTCCATATGTATGTCTGAACTATATTCAAGTACACACCTGTTTGTGTTACAGTGCAATTAATAAATAACTTCTTTCCTGATGTTATCCCCTGCCAGCCACAAAACTGAATACATTCTCTTTCAGACAACTGTTGATCAACTTGACATTTGGCACACTGCTATCAATTATCAGCAGATATCCTTGGGCTTCTGCTGTCCCATTTATGAGTTCTGCAGCCATCTCGTGGTCAAGAGATGATCCTTTCGTCTGGACTGTGAAAAGCCAGATCAGTTGATTAACTTTTCAGAATAAGTCTTGATGCCCACTGAGAGGCATCAGCGATAATAACTGAGGCCTCATTAAGCTGTTTCGTACCTGCTTCCAAACATAGGACATGAGATGATTGACTGGGATAACCTTATGAGGAATATAACGAACCCTGCTACATGAAACCATCATCAGCAGAAGCCCTGAATAGTTCAAGAGATTGAATCACCCAACTTGCTGCTTCTGAATTGGTAGTACCTCTTATGTTCCTCCTAAGACAGTCTGCTAAGTGTATGACCTCTAATTCTTCTTTTTCGCATTCCATGTAATTCTCATCTAAATTTTTGGCAGTACAGTTCTTCTAGGAAGAACTAAATTAACTGGTTTGATTTCCATCTCCATGCAAATCTCTGTCTTAGCCCTCCATATGTATGTCTGAACTATATTCAAGTACACACCTGTTTGTGTTACAGTGAAATTAAACTTGTGTTATTAAACAGGCCTTGGTAATGAAGATGAATCAGACTCAATAACTATAGAACTAGAATTGGAAAACTTTCAGCATAAGATGCTTATAACATTAACCCTTACGAAGGATGACTTACACTGCAATTTTTTCGTCTAGGATAATTGAGAGGTCATGGCAAGGAACGAAACTTCTTTTCTGATGTTAGCCCCTACCAGCCACAAAGCTGAATACTTTCTCTTTCAGACAACTGTTGGTCAACTTGACATTTGGCGCACTGCTATCAATTATTAGCAGGTTTCGTTCAACTTTTGCAGTCCCTTTCATGAGTTCTGCAGCCATCTAGTGGTTCATAGATGATCCTTCCGTCTGAACTGTGAAAAGCCAGATCAGTTGATTAACTTTTCAGAAGAAGTCTTGATGGCCACTCAGAGGCATCAGCGATAATACCTTAGGCCTCATGAAGCTGTTTTGTACATGCTTCCAAACATAAGACATGAGATAATTGACTGGGATAACCTCAGGAGGAATATAACTATCCCTGCTGCATGATACCATCATCAGCAGAAGCCCTGAATAGTTCAAGAGATCGAATCACCCAACTTGCTGCTTCTGAATTGGTAGTACCTCTTATGTTCCTCCAATGACAGTCTGCTAAGTGTATGACCTCTAATTCTTCTCTTTCACAGTTCATGTAATTCTCATCTAAATTTTTGACAGTACAGTTCTTCTAGGAAGAACCAAATTAACTGGTTTGTTTTCCATCTTCAAGCAAATCTCTGTCTTAGCTCTCCATATGTATGTCTGAACTATATTCAAGTACACACCTGTTGTGTTACAGTGAAATTAAACTTGTGTTATTAAACAGGCCTTGGTAATGAAGACGAAGCAGACTCAATAACTGTAGAACCAGAATTGGAAAACTTTCAGCATAAGATGATTATAATATTATCCCTATCTGAAGATGACTTACTTCTCAATTTTTGTAATGAAAAGAATTGATAGAGCAATATCTTGCCGGATTGCTGCTTCAAATTCATAAAAAGAAAATTTCTGAATTCGACCTCAATTTTCTATATAAATTTGTTTGTTTTTAACAATGAAGAGGCCTGTTGAATCACGGTGACAACAGCTGGATAAACTCAAAATGAAATATTTCATTTTCTATATTTCCATCTTCATTTTCCATAGCCTCATTTATTCCAACCGATTGAAGTGATGCCACTTCATTGGATCTTCATCACATTTCAATAGAATGGAGGAAAAAACTCGCCTTTGTACCCCATACAAATGAGACTTGAAGTCCCACATCGCGATAAAATTGCATCAAAATCAAAATGTGCAAAGAGATATCGATCAAAGAGTAAGGAAACCAAGTGGAAATACAAATGCCTTTTCGGTTATATTATTGACAGAATGGAAAATGGAAACACTCCACGGTGATAGGTAAGCTAAAAATAAATGTGCCGAACATATCAAACGTAATATGTGAATTGGCTTTTGTATCGTTTATGATGAATTCAACGGAGAATTTTACTCGTATATTTCACAATAATCTTTTCCGTCATTTTGAAGATACTCAATCACATTCACTTCAAATATTTCAAACTTATTCTCTCTTAAATCCTTTCTAATTACGAAAAAAAATTAGGATATTATAATGTAAAGAAATTGATAACTGACAAAATCTCTCGATTCAAAATTGAATCAATGCTGAAAAAAAGAATTGAATTTCCACAACAATTAGTTAGCCTTCAGGTTTTTCCTCTGATTTCTCTATCCATCTTCCGACAATGAGTGTAGGATATTTGAAAGAAATATCCACTTCTAAGAGAATCAATGTCGAACTAATGAGGCAAGAAACCTGAATGTTTCATTGAACTCCATCTAGATCTAGTACTTTTTCCAGTCAGTCAAGGAAAGTGTCTCAATTTTGGTTCAAAAACGGCGAATTATCAATTTTCTGACGAAGTAGGAATAAGATTCGGTTATTCTCCTTCTTTTTGACTTAAGTTTCAATGAAGATATCTGTTTCATTTTCACAGAAGTTTATTTCAGTTGTTTAATTGAAAATTTATTTATGTAGTTTTTGTGATGATTATTTGAAATCATACATTTCACTTTCACTCTTGTTCTAGTTCTGTATTTGTGTTCCTATTAACAACTTTCTTCTCAGATTGTTACGTTGAATTTTACATGAATATATCCAGATAAATTATTTAGTATTAATTGGAATTTTATTCTCGCTCTCATTGAATAGAAAGAGAGAAAATTCAATGTTCCATAGCCATCGTGTTCTAATTCAAGTTTTTGAGTTTTTGCAATTCGAGGAGTTTGAATTTTCAAGCTTTTGGGACGAAAGAATCTTGATTTCTCTCGAATTCTGAAATCAAAAACTTGATTTGAGCTTGACCTGATTTCAGGTCAAGTAAAGTGAAGCAGCTTGATTTTCAAGTCAATAGTTGAACCCCTTATTGAAGTCCATCTAGAACTAACACCAATTCCTGTCAGTCAATGAATGGCTAAACTTATTACCTGAAATGACAACTCTGGTCTTTTCATTAAAGTGTTCCAGATTATCAAGGATAGAGGTTAACTGCTCTAAAGGTTTTCATACTCTGATAAAGGGAACTTTCCTTTGTGTATTGGTTTTCTAGATTTGACCACTGTCAATTTACAATGCTTGTCACATCATTTAAAGTGATCAAACAAATTAAGTTTTGGCGGCTAATCCATTTTGTTGTCATGAAAGAAGCCTTTGTATTCACTTTCAATAATGTTATTCCTCAAGAATCTTCTCTTGTTCTATCATTGCTCAATTTTTATATGAGTAATATTTTGGTTTCCTAGTTTGCATCTTTGGAGAAGGCTTAGTGTATTTTGCATCGTTTGAGATCCTATAGAAACACCAAACTGCATATATGTGGAGTCTGTAAGTCATAATCAGGACTTCCAGACGATTTCTATCATACGTATCGTAACAGATTCAGCGTTTTGATATTACATGTATTCTCTATTTTTTTTCATTATATCATTGAATATTCGAGAAAATTCATGCAAAATTTTTCATATTTTCCATTGTTATAACTTCATCGATGTTATATCATCATTTTTATATTTCAACCCAGGATGTATATCTCACCCTACAGAGCGTGAAATGCAGAGTAATCAAGAACGTCTCTTCCAAAAATGGGTAAATCATTTTGTGTACAGAAAGCATAAAGCATAAATGCAATTTACGATATCGGGCTCACATTTTGTCGACATGAGATCTTACAACCTTTTCTAATACACTCTAACTATATTTATAGTTCTCAATAACAGACGTCGGCTGCTGAGTGAATCGATAGTCTCCAATTCCCCGTCTAATATCAGTAGATATTACATTGCTGTGAATCAAGATAAGAGAGATTGATTCTAAGAAGGATATGTTTTTAGTGAGAAAAGTATCGTACACTACATGAGTGTGAAATTTCTAGTTGTCGAATTAGGGTTTCTGTTTTGTTAGTAGAGTTCTGTGTCTGTCGTTACCATCCTCCTGAAAGTTGAGTACCAAAATCTTCGTTCGTAAAATGATTTATGATTACCGCATTATGTGTTCTTAGGTGATTAATAAAAAGAAAGAACTCGCGATTCTCTATCGGAAGCAAAGGTAGCACAAATGCCCCATTTCTAGTGCTACCGGGACGGGGTCACACACACGATAGAAACACTGATGGTTTACTCATACCATCGTTGCAAACACAAATGTAAAATTCAATAAAAACAAGTGGTTCTTTGGTAGACAATGGCGTCTTTGCAATATGGCCGGTGGCGTGGGTACGTTAAGCAGGCTCGTGGCAACGCGTGCTGCAGCCGGTTCACCAAGACAGTGTGAGTTCGATGAGATCGATAAAGAGGAAGGGAGAGCCTCACAAATGAACGTATATTTAAACCCTCGGTCCAGATAGGCCCACAGTACGTTCTGTGCTCTTTTGGTCAGAATAGTGACGAATAATAGGCCGTACATAGTGGTGTATGATGAGAGAGCCAGAACAGCAGTGCTGGTGGATGTCGCCATACCGAATAATAACAACGTGCTGAACAAGTTCCAGGAGAAAAAGTCCAAATACATAGACCTTGCTATTGAGATCAAGCTGATGTGGCATGATCTTGCATGATAGCCTCAACAAATTAGAATTACATAAGAATACCTATATAGAATCACAAAAAGCTGTAATTATTAATACATGTAGGATAGTTAGGAAATTTATGTCAAGTATATTGTAATCGAGCCTGTTCCTTTGATTGCTGAATCTGGGAAAGGTAAATTATATCCAGCTAACAGCTGAGATAGTGCATAAGTCTACGATAAAAATAATAATAAACTTTATTTCATTTCCATTTACAAACTTTTCTTACTATTATAAAATTCTTATCTCATAGTGTGCTATCATGAATTGAAGGAGGTAAGAACATTAATATATTAAGAGATAATTATTAAAAACAACTAATAGAATTGTCTGCTACTAATGAACTGTGAATCAGAAAAGGATAATTCTTGTGCCTCATTCTAACAACAACATTACTTGATGAGCCTATATCCCTAATATAAGAGGAAAAGATACCAGTAACATAAATTTCGACAAAAAATCAAAAGACATAGTCCTGATTCATTAAGTTGGTTAAAAAGAAAGAAAAGGGTGTTTGGAAGAATCCAATTCTTGAAGCTTTTTTTAAACAGTTCCAGGGCGGTCATGCTTCTGATATCCTGTGGCATCATATTAAAAGTTTGAGGTGCTAAGTATAAGAAACACCTCTGACCTGCAGTTTTTCGCGTTCGGGGAATGACGAAAGCATTTTTAGCATACCTTATGTAGTCATTGGATCATGCGAGATTAGTTCGTTCGTATTTCCGCCCCTGAGGTGATGGCAAACAATCTTCTCACATAATAACTGTCTCATATCTAGAATTCGGGTCTCGGCATAAAGTGCATCTAGAGAGTAAGCATAATTTTTCGAATATATAATTTTCAAATACTTTTCTGAGTGATTTCTAACTTCTTCAAATACATAATTTCCAAACCCCCCATACTAGAATACCATAGCCGAGAACAGATTCAACCAAAGCAAAGTAGAGTATTCTTAGCTGCTGTACTTCACAAAACCCCTTACACAACCTGAAAAGTGAAAGGAGACCCCTCAATTTCTTGACCAAATACTCCATATGTCCATCACAGCGTATCTCACTTTATTTACTCCCTTTAATTTGATCAGTGCATTCTCCATCCGAATATTCAAGAAGTTTCACTCAGGTAATCCCGTCCTGTAGCTACTGTGAGGCAAAAAGAATGTTTGAGGGCGAACCAATCAGAATCCCGATAGAACACAGCGGTATCATCGGCAAACGAAAATACTTATCCGGAAGTTGGTAAATAAAACATGTCATCTATAAATACGCAAAACAAAACAGGACCCAGAACCGTCCCCTGTGGTACTCCGAAGTCAACAATTCTTTCACTACTCTGGCATTCGTCAATTTCAACAACTTGTTTCCTATCAATCAGGTAACCGTTCAACAATTTGTATTCCGTGTCTCTAATTACTACATTTCCTAAAGTTCCCAAAAGATCACTGTGGGAGATCGAGTCGAGAGCTTCGACGAGTCAATGAATATGCTGATGGTCATTGCTGTCTCTGTTGACTTTCCGGTTCGAAAACCGCACAGCTTCTCGGACAGTATTCTATATTTATCTAAAAAGCCAACAATTCGTATTTTTAATAGTTTTTCGAATATTTTACCGAGCACAGAAAAAACAGATATCGGTCTATAATTACAGGGTTTCTTTTTATCTCCAGCTCCGAAAATCGGTGTTATAGTGGTAATTTTGAATATGATTGGGAACTAACCTCTCTTCAAGCATAGATTAAAAATATGTTTCAACGGCTCACTAATATATTTCATAATTTTCTTTATTGTCTCAGGTTTCAATCGATCCGGGCCAGGAGACTTACCACCCTTTAAACCCCTTATTACTTCCTCAACCTCCTCAGTAGTAGCTTCAATCAGGCCAATTGAATTAACATTACGCCTTGGTTCATAGACTTTTGTCTTCGATTTCTGTATTTTATCAGCCAGTACTTGCAAAATTAATCTGCTATTTCGACTTTCTCAATTAATGTTTCGCCAGCATCCGTAATGATATTGTTTATATTGTGTTTTGCCCCTTTCCTTCCTCTCATTTCATTAATAGATGACCCCAAGCCCCTTATATTATTATTATTCCCTTATATTTTTGATTTCTGGTAATTATTCTTCGTATTCTTCATTAAGTCGTTAAAATTTTCTATATTTTTATATCTATCTTTAAAGTTTTCGTCACATGAATTTATTCTAAGTTGCCTATACAATTCATTTTTATAGATATAGATTTCATTAATACTTTTGTTATCCATGGTTTTCGCTTTATGGTTTCCTTACGTATTTTAATCTTCACTGTAGAAAGAGCTAAATAGTGATTAAGTTTTTCAATCAGTTTATCTGCAGCAAATTCCGGACTTCCGCAGTCATAAATCTGTTCCCATAATTCTTCTGCCAATATATTTTTGAGTTTAGAATAGTGAATCAATTTTCTATAGTTCAATACAGAGTCTGAGTTACAGCTAATATTAGTTTTTGACAATGCCAAGGAGGACAGAGTAGTGATCAATAAACCCGGATCGCCAAACAAAAGGACAAAACTTCTCTTCGGGTATCTTACTTCTAACGAACATGTGGTCAATACAGGACCAGTGATTCCCTTGTACTCTTGTAGGGGTATTTATACCTGACATATATCCACTCTCAGAAAAAATATTCAAATATTCGTGTCCCTGGTCATCTTCCATATTCAAAATATCAATATTCAAATCGCCCAGCAAAATAGAGAGAACAATCCGCTGCTGTTATATGAAAACGCCTTCAAACTATCAACAAAACTAGCAATATTTAGAGATGATTCCACTCTGTTTATGATCAGTCTTATAACCCTCATCTATGGTTAAATACCGTAGTGGACACGGTAACACGGCCCCCCTGTGAAGATCGCGGTCAGCCATATTATATCTTCATTGAAGACATGTGCTTACATGTACATCATACCATTGAAAATCAAAAAAAAAGAAAAAAGGGTTTTATCAAGTTATTTTACTTAAATCTAATACGACCCTATGTGCAGTGCGTCTGTGGCCATCTTATTATCTTATGTACCATTTAGCGAATGTTAGAAGGGAAACCTCAGAAAATCTTGTTTTACGTAAGTGAGTCGTATGGTTTAGCTACTAATAAAGTGAGAGCGTGGTGCAAGGCTCTGTTTAAATTTTTTAAATCTACGATATGTACAATAACAAAACCTGTGAGGGGAAGGAGTGAAACACGTCTACTGTGTATCTTCATTTTTCAGTCACATAAGACTTAGATATTGAAAGTACCTAAGACACCTAGGACACATGATGAGTTTATCATGCGTTGGGCAACTGCTACTGTGAGTAGGTTCTAGATTCACTAGAGCACTGGTCGTCTTAAGACACTACACTCACACACTCGTCGTTGAGCCCCACTTGTTATTGTCTTCGATTCAAGAACCGGAAGCTTCCTTCACGGCTCTTGTGGGGGTGGATGAATTATATGGTCGATGAATTAGCCGTATATTGTCCACGTGCGTCACTTCTATTGTTGGCTTCGGTCCTACTACGTGATTCACTACTATTTTTGACCTAAGCATCACCACGTGCGTCAGATATTCAAACCCCTCGGTCCTGGTAGGCCCAGAGTGCGTTCTGTGCTTAGCCTGGTCGGGGGGGCCTGCTACACGATGTGTGATTGGGAAAGCGTGGTAACCATAGTAATACACTTGGTCGGAGGGGCCTAGAGCGATCTATGGTTAGATACCGTAGTGGACACGGTAACCCTAGGAACATATAAATGTATAATATGATGGCAAAACTATTCTCATTCCCACAGAAGATTTTGAGGCCAGGTGCTGAGAAGGATAACACAACTAGGAGATTTATCATAGTCATAGTGAAAAGGTACTAATCAAAGCTGACATCATTCAGTCGTAGGGTAGGCAACATTGATTTATATATAACGTACATTTCGAATAAATATGGTAGCAATTTAGATTAATTGATTTACAATTGTGACTAACTTTTTCTGTTCTATTCTAACAGATTAATCCAGACAGTTAATACTCACAAGCAAAAATGAAACGGGACCAGTATGAATTATTTATTCCACTGAAACTGACAGAATTACTCAGTCTCCATAACGAGATGATGTCTAATAAAAAACAACGAAATATGAAAACGATATGGAAAAGATAATGAGATACGAAAGCATCCAGGAAATATATACAGCTGTTTCAACTATATGCAACTATAATAACCTAGGCGGCAGGAATGAAAACATAATTTGTGGTATCAAGTTTCTCTGGAGAAATTAGTACAGTTTAATTTCTACTGTAACATACATGCGTCGCATTTTTCTACTGCGAAGAAAATTCTAGAAATGAATCTAGAGACATGAGCGAAAGAGTATTCTCCTGTTTTATGGAGACAAAAGAATTACATTTTCCGCATTAGTTTTTTAGACCAGCAAGCTACGGTTTCTCATAACAGAAGATAATAACCAATTGATTCATGAATATTCGCGAAATGGCAGTACCCAGTCTACTTGAATGAAAACCTGTCGGCAGAGTTGATGACAACAAATGGTTGAATGTTGTGTCTCGTGACGAACTACAATGTGATAATGCAGAGGAGTAGACCTGGAAATGATTCTCAAACAAAGATACACCTGTTCAACGAATTCAATGTAGATTCAATATCTTCATTTTAATTTTGGCCTCGGCTACACCAAATCCTTGAATCCTCAAGTTTCTAATAATTATTGAATTTGTTTTTTCATTCCAGATGACACGTGTCATCTTCTGTCTATTCTTCAAGACAATTGAATCAGTTGTCTATCAGTATAAATTCTCCATATGTAGCTGATAATTCACAATGCTCAACTCTTCATAATGGGATTTGTTAATCGGAACCGAATAGGCATTAACAGATATGATGATTTCTCTTTGTTTTTGGATCTTTAACATCCGGTTAGTAAATTAATCAGATTTGGATGCGGAAACGACTGGAATAATAGATTCGTTTACCATAATATCTTAAGAGTGAGCACAAAATTTGTGAAGTTGGAACAGAGAACAATCATCACTTTTCCTAGTCGATTATATAGTCGACAAAGAGAGGGCGGAAGTTCAACGTGTTAGTTGAGCTTCTACAAGGAGCTCTTAAGATTGAAGAGAAATGGTGCGGCAATACCAATACCGTCTATACTTAAGAAAACGACTCATGGCATGATACGGCCAGTTATCTTTGGAAAAAGAAAGTATACGTAATTCAATGATGTGACCGAATATCTGAGAGTAATCCTAGATGAAAGAATAACATGGAATAACCATCTCCATCAAATCATAAACAAGGTTGAATATTTTCTTATGACGAGTAAACGGGCAATCAGCAATATACAGGATTGCGCGAAAGTCCTTAGTGAAATTCATAATTCATGGATTGTTGATTTTACCTGAGTTTTTATGACAAATTGAAGAGTTCACTCCCAGTTACGTAAACTTAATACACCCTCACTTTTTATTTTCAAATAGCAACCCTATCATGTGGTTGCTCTATGAAGCTTCTAGATAACTGTGCAAAAAAATTCCAGAAAATAAACGATTTCTCTCTCGAATACAGTGTGTTAAGGTATCAAAATTCGTACTTAATATTGATGAATTTGTTTTTGCGAAAAAGTTCTTCAGCACATGTAGCTAGTGAAGCCACTCGCAATTCTTTTTCAACTGATTAGGTTAAACTCTTCGAACTTCACAGACTAGGCGGGGTCTTCATCACAGGCTCCATGAGATCAACACCAACTGCAGGCCTTGATACTATTCCTAATTTACCTCACCTTGATATTCATCTTAGGGATGAGGCTGAAAAAAGTATTATTCAGAAAGGATATAATCGGAAAACGGAACGAACAAGGCTGACCAGAATTTAAGAACTGATGCAAAAACCATTACAGAGTATGGGGATCGATACGATAACTAAAAAACCAGAGACGAAGGAGCACAGAACGGTGTTAGACTGGAACAATTTGCTCAGCTCAACGAAGGTTGACAAACCGTAAAAAAATGAATTGGTATACGGACGGATCTAAAATGAAAAAGGGAACTGAAGCTGGAGTGTACTCACAACACCCGGAATGTCAGCGGACAATTTCGTTAGGGGAGCAGGCAATCATCTTCCAGGCAGAAGTATATGCCATTATGTAACCTATGTTCGTGAGAACCTTAAAAGACGCAAAAAGAACAGACTGGTCAACATTCTTTCTTACGGTCTACGCTGAATGTCTTTAGTTCCTAACTGAACTGTCGAAAAGATACCAAGTAAATTAGGTTTGGGTGCCTGGGCACAATGGGATAGCAGGCAACGAGAAGGTGGATTCTCATGCCAGGAAAGCTGTTTAGACGAGATTTATTGACCCTGAACCAGTTCTCTAAGGTACAGAATACCATGAACACCTAGGTAGGAAAACCACACGCTGACAGATGATTCATTATGCCGTGGCATAGATAGATGAACCAAACTTCTGCTAGAAAAACCTATTTAGAGGTTTACTCAGGAAGCTGAGCACCATTACAGACACATTACCTGGACATAGGAGGCAAACAAAAAATCTACACACAATCCTGAAGAACTTATTTGTAGACTATGCAACAAAGAGGAAGAAACAGTCTATCACATTGTGAACGAATACGAAGCTCCAGCCTAGACGGAAAATATCTGGGAACAGCAAAACTTAAAAAACGAAGCGGTTCCGATAAATGGAATTCTCAATCTTCATAAAGAGATAAAGCTGGACATTCAAGAATGAGTGTCAACAGGGAAGCACAATGAGCTTTGAATGGCAATCTCAGAAGGCACAAGACAAAATACAAAATGTTGATGCCACTAATATTTCTTTCTCGTCGTTAGCTAGGCAAATACTTACAGAAACGTCAATATTAGCAAAGATAATCAATGAAAATTTCAATTGAATAAATGGATCCGCAGAAAACACTGTTACCACACCTTAGTTGTAAACAAAGAACAATCGCTGAGATTTTATTGGTAGTATCAATTCGTCGTTTGAAGCAAAATTTCGATCCAGATTACGATCAAGTGTAAGCAAACACGAGTGCTAGCGTTGGGTTAGGTCAGAAATTTTAAAATCATCCCTTTGATGATTGAGAAGAAGACGCTATTAGATTTGAAAATACACAGCCTCTATATATTGGCTACCTTGATAACTAAAATGTTTGAGAATGAGGTAAACAGAATCGAGAAATTGATGTACAACATCGAAAATTCAGATTCATTCAGGAGAGATTTATCAGTTTATTTATTTATTTATTTATTTGTTTATTAAAATTCAATACATCACAATTGACTTTATATGCGTATAAAGTTGAACGGGAAACCCCCAATCCATTCTAATGTCGAATAAAAAATTACATTAAAATAATTTCAAATATTGAACAAAACATAGCTTTACATAAAACAACATCAGAAATTTTCTGTGACAATCCATAAGACGCGAAATGAAAACAAGCAATCAACAACGAGAACATGAATGCCTCCGCTACAAAAGGAGTTCCACTCGCCTTTTCAATGAACGCAGCGAAACGGCAAAGAGATCAACCTGAGTATGTATTTTGTTAGCAATAGCAACCGAGCGATGTGTGAAGAAGTTCCTTGATTAATTCGTTCGACAAATTCTTTCCCTAAACAATGGTGTAAACCTAGTTATTCTAATTGGAACATTGAAGTTGAATAATGTTAATAGTTCAGGAGAATCTAACAGACCATTGAGAATTTTATAAGATACACACATCAGAAATGCTTCTTCTACATTTGAGTGATTTCAATAATAAAAAACAAGTACTGTGTTTTAAGGAATTTTACTTAATAATTGCGATTCGTAACGCGTTTCACTACACCGTAGCTTCTTCCGACGAATTTTACCAAGTAAAAGCCTCCCAAATTCAAATGAGTGATTTCAAGTTATATCTTCAACTCATTACAATTATTGAGCGCTCGCAGATGGTCAATCCAGATCGAAACGCCAAGTATCGAAGACATCTTCGCTGCACCCGTTTCAGGCAATCTTTGGAAACTGAGGTATGTGGGGTCCAAACCATGCAATCATATTCCACCACCGAACGTACCAAGCAACAGTAAGCAGCTTCAGAACATAGGGAGAGAAATCGGCAGAGTTACGCAGCACAAAACCGAGCATTTGGAATGCCTTCTTTGTAACATTTGATATGTGTCCATTAAAATTTAGAGCTTCATCGAGTGTGATCCTTCTTTGTAACATTTGATATGTGTCCATTAAAATTTAGAGCTTCATCAAGTGTGATCCTCAGATCCCTGACTGAACTGACGCGGGCCACAATATGCCCTCCAACATCATACCGATATTCAATTCTCTCTTTGCATCGTGTTTATGTGATAACAGAGCACTTGCTAAGATTGAGATAGAGATGGTTCTGTTCCGTCCACTCATAAAGACTGTCTAACTGACTCTGCAGATACTCAGCATCAAAAATACTTTAACAATCGAACAAACCTTTATATCTTCGGCAAAGAGAAAGAATTCAGTTGACAATATTCGTCCAACGTCGTTAACAAAGATGTTAAATAAAAAAGGCCCAATGTGAGATCCCTGGGGAACACCGGAACTCACACAAATCTCTTTTGAATGAAAGTTTTTGTACCGAACTATCTGCTTCCGGCAGTAAAAAAACCTACGAATCCATTCCAGTAATGACCCCCTTATCCTGAGTGCAGAGAGTTTACCGATAAGCAGATTGTGGTTCACTTTATCGAACACCTTTGAAAAGTCGGTATTCCCCATCGAAGCATTTCACGATATCACTGATGAAGAGAAGTAAATTAGAGATTGTGGAGCGTTGCTTACGGAACCCACGTTGTTCTTTTATGATAACTGATGTGCACACCCAAGATAAATAATTGCTGATCATGCACTCCAATAATTTGGGCAACACAGATTCAATGAATATTCCTCTATAATTAGAAACAACTGATTTATCGCCTGATTTGAATATGGGAACCAAACTCAACTTCCAAAATGATGGGAAACCCCTCTTCTCAACGACAAATTATAAAATTTGAATTTGGGAGGCTTTTACTTGGTAAAATTCCATTATCAATAATAAAAAACAAGTACTGTGTTTTAAGGAATTTTACTTAATATTAAGTAAAATTCCTTAAAACACAGTACTTGTTATTCATTACAAATTATTGAGGTCACATATCGGACCAACCAGACTGAAAATACATTTCTTCAAGATTCAAGATTCAAGTTGAAGAATTCATTTTCCACAAGCAATATAGATTGCTCAAGAACATTTGAAATGGAAATAGTACTTTTAGAAATTGAATTAGAACCCCTGTT
The DNA here is from genome assembly GCA_013387265.2 of Cryptolaemus montrouzieri. Classification (NCBI taxonomy): domain Eukaryota; kingdom Metazoa; phylum Arthropoda; class Insecta; order Coleoptera; family Coccinellidae; genus Cryptolaemus; species Cryptolaemus montrouzieri. Next base: position 24,317,872 of record JABFTP020000186.1, on the reverse strand, counting down.
AATATCGAATAATTCCAGCTCTTGCGAGAATTACTGCATGGCATCTACGAGTCATGCTCAAAATCAATCATCATATAGCATTCTGATCCATTTCGTTCCAAATTTCCATCAGTCTGCTCCAAACCTCATTCACAGTAGCTGGATGGTTTTGCTGGCTTCATAATCTTTTATCAACAATATCCCAGACATGTTGGAAGGGATTGAACCACTCTATAGATTTCGTAATCTTGAAGATAGTTTCAAACGATATGAGCTTGGTGAGGTCTGGCGTTATCATGCACCAATAAAAATGTTCTACCCATCTTTGCCGCAAATGGTAAACATGTTCTTCTAAGTAACCTAACATGTCTGTAATTTACTTCTTAGCATTCAGAGTACCATTTGTAATAACCCGATCAGTGCATGCATTCAAAATAATTCCTTCCAACACCAATATTGAACCTCCACCAAAACCATAAATATCTCGAACGTTGCACTGGGCATACCTCTCATTTCGATATCTGTATACTGGAGAACTTCGATCGTAATGAAAAAGACGTAATATCGACTCATCTGTTAACTAAACTATCTTCCTGCCTGCCTAGATTAAAGGCAGACTGACATGTTCTCTGAAAAAATTCAATTGGGTTCTTTGATGTTCAGCGATTAACGGTGGACCTTGAACTGCAACACAAAGCCAACAAACAAAATTGTCTGAGATGTTCTCGTATTATTTCAGTGTAAATTTGCACTCCACTGTTCTGTCGTTTTCATTAGAGGCTCTAGCAGTAGCGAACCGTTGTCCCATATTCTCAACTAGGAATTTCTGAGATGAGAATCAAGATCGCCGTTATTGCTCGAGGTCGTCCTGACTAGGTCTCCTGTCATGACTACCAGTCTTCTCGTATCTGCAGATCTTTCTGGAAATAGTTAAGTGGGACACCCCTAGCCCTCGTATCTTCATGTATAAGTTCAACCTAGGTCATCTAACCTTACTACTTCAGCCCATTCTGCCAGATTGAAATTTCCTGATTCGCGTTGAAAATTGAAAGTTTCTAGAATAAAGGTTAGTCGCAAAGATGATCAACAACTGCTGTTTTCAATATGATGTGGTGAAGAATAAGCTCAATTTAATTCTTTCATTTCATTTCTCGTAAGAGGCATGTGTACGCCAACAAAATTCATCGCATTTTGTAGACATATGTCAGTACATATTCCAAAGAAAAAACATGTGTTAATAATGGTAGGGAACTACCAATGAAGAAATTTAAAATATTGAAATATTTTCAATTGGTTGCGTAGTTAATCATGTTTGAAACCAGCTACCCAGTTTTTAATCTACGAAGAGATTCACACGGTATCCCAGAATAAGATAACAATCTTCTGGAAACTGATGGAACTCGTGACCAAAATGCCAGAATTTGTATAACACCTTAGTAGAAGCCACCGTTGCAAGGATATTAACCTCCAAAGTTGAAGAAAATGAATATGGTTTTTCAATTACAAAATATGTTTCCGACTACACGTAACAATTATCATCTTTTTCTTCAGAAGGTGTGTTGAATATGTAAATTAACTGAAATTATGATGATGACACCTTTAATGTCAATGACTTCTAGACTACCACTTGTATCTCTCTTTTGCGTATTGATTATTAGTCAGAATAGGTTTGATGATGATCTAGTCAATCAGAATATCCTGACTGCCGCTAAATATGTATATTTCCTTAACCATTGAACCTTTTCTACATCTGCTATATATGGAGATCTAAACTCAAAGTATTCGACTACGAATTTAAAATTCCAACCAAATTCAGCTCCATTAACTCTTGTCAAGGTAGCATCCAGAAAAGAAGTCAAAGAACCTTGTGAACATCACTATATCGTTGTACCCTCGAGGCAACTTCCAATTTCGCAACACTTATAATTCATAGGAAAATACTATTAATTCCATTATAGTTATACATCCGAGTCCCATGAACTACAAACTTCGAAATTCATCGCTTTCCGCCTTCACAATACGGAATTTTGGAACTGAATAAGATTTCCTGTAATTTCAAGCAATGAAACTAGTTTCAACAAGTTTTTTCAAAAGCTTATTATGAACGATCAAGTCGAATTCCTTTCCATCTATATATCACACACTAGGTGGGGTGGAAAGTATTCTCCCTGACCGCGAGAATACGCTGCTACTCCAAGAAAGTTCATGGCGCCTTGTACTCCGTTCATATACTGGGTGATTCAGGAGAAGGGGAAGATATTTTCGTTGATATTAGACAAAATTCCTTGTGTGTTGGAATGATACATCTTTTTGACTTACGCGACTCCATTTTGCATATACAGGCTGTTTAGTGTGAAGTGGCTAAATTTTCCAGACATCATAAATCTGACAACCCTGGTCCGATTTGAATGAAATTTCAGGATTGTGAGTCACCTAGCAGACCAACTATTCGCAGAGAAAATTTGTTCTCCCGTACAGGGCGGGACTGTAGTGCTTCAATTTTATGAATGATAAAACAACAACATGTATATCACTTAAGCAAAATTCTGAATTCATCATCAGAACGAGAAAAAGTAGCTATTTCAATATGCCACTAGAACATTTCTATCACATCTTAGGCAATTTATTTAAAAAAGTTTCATTTTGGAATAATGTTACTTTTCAGTCCAATCCTCAAAGACAATTCTGAATACTAGGCGATCAACGTCTGACTTGTTGTAAAAAAAATTAAATCAATCAATTCATCAATTAAAGTTGATGAAATATGTTAGATTTCAGTTGAAAACTTCAATGAAATCTACAGGGTGTTACATTTGATATTGGTAATCATATCACTTCGAACCCATTCAACGCTATTATGGCGACTTGTGAAATGACAATTTGGATATTTTAATCTGTTTCATAAAATTCTGATTTGCTCATAAATCGAAATCTCTCACCGATCATTAAATATTTAACGAGTACAGTTAGAGAAATATCGAAAATAAGTTGACTACGGTGCGGACGTAAGTGCAGAGTATTACTTGACATGACAGTTATTCCATGAGAACCTCCTTCGAAAAAACAGGTTACTCTTTCTTTTCACATTGAATTCAATGGCAGCGAGCTTTCATGGATGATGATTACTATCAAATTTTCAGATCATATAAATCTAGATATTTCTCTTCATATTTATGTTGAGAAATTATTCATCTTTCCATAATGAATAAATAACGTACATTAAGTATTTATAATATGACTACTGATTTTGGAAGCGTTTTCTATGTTCCTGAATAAGAGAGTTGTTACAGGTTTATGGTTACTACAATGTGGAAAGACAAATAATTTCTTAACATAAAATTACATAGAAATGTTAAGAAATTATTTGTCTTTCCATATTGTAGTATTTTGAGCGGTGTTCCTGAAATGGCAAATAACGTTGGTGATGAGGCTGACAAATTAATGATTGAGGAAGCACTCAAAACAGTTAAATATGACGCTACCCTGATCAAGTTCTTTCGTGTCGTTATGAAAACGGACGGCCAGAGGCACCCGCGAATGATCAAAGTGGTAATGCCACATGATCATAACGTTCGGGAAATCCTTCGAAACAAGAAAAAGCTACTGAAGTCCGCAAGTACACGAGGATTTACATTCGTTGGTGACCTTCAACAACAACTACTGAAAGAGCTTCGAGATGAGTTAGAACGGAGGAAGAATAATGGTCAAACCAATTTAACTATTAAATATAAAGGCGGCATTCCTAAAATTGTTGCTAACTTTTGCGAATGAAAAATCATCGAGCTCTTTTCAATCTCTCATTGTCCTGTCTTGTATGTATACCAACTTGAACTCTTCAATTTCGAAGATAGACGAATAAGTATGCTTTGTGCAACACCAAGGACCTCATCTCATATTTATAACAGAGACCTGGCTTTACACTAATATACCTGACTCATTGGTAAATATCGAAGGATATACTATCTTCAGATGTGACAGAAAAAATTGCAGATGAGGAGGAGTTTGTGTGTACCTCAGCAACTATATTGCCGAGAATTTCACAACTTCTTGCGAAGAAATGAGTATTCACGGCATTGATATAATGTACCTTTTCTTGTCGAAAATCACTCTTTTACTAAATCTTTACTGTATCTATAGGCCTCCGGATATCGAAAGAGAGGCAAACTTAGAGCTCACACAATACCTTGACCTGATATCTACTAAGGATAATTTTTTTATCGTCGGATATTTCAATCTTCTATCTTTAAGCTGGCCTATACCTCACATACCTGACCCTGATGCAAACTCCGCAACTAGTCATTTTGCTGGGTTTTTTGCCGATTTTAATCTTTTTTAACTCATAACAAAGCATCCTCGATTTCGAATCGATAATGAACTTTCTTTTCTCGACCTTCGTTTCACCAACGATGAGCAACTTGTAATGAATCCTGATATCCATCCACCAAAAGGCATCTCCGACCATGTTGTCATAACCGAAATACAAATTCTTTCATCCCAAAAATTTCAATTTCTAAGTCGTTGATTACAGTGATGCAATGAGTAAAGAACTTACTGAAACAGATTGGCAAAATGTCCTGGTATCTGCAGATGATCCAAACGAAATGTGGCTGAACTTCCTTTCCACTGTAAATTCCAGTGTTGCTAAAAACTCGAGGTTAAAAATTTATCGTAGAAACCCATTGAAGCCGTGGGTGAGCGATGAGCACATTGAGATGCTCTGACATTAGGGAAATCAATGGAGAAGGTATAGACTATCAAGGAACTAGGCTTCTATTAGCTCAGACAGACGTGAATACGAAAATTCCATTCTCAATTCTGATTTCCAGAAGCGACTTTAAAAACACATTCGAACTAGCTTCAAAACGCAAGTGTCAACTCCCTTATTACGCCGCTCTGACGGAAATCGATGTTTAGCAGGCGATGAATCAGCAGAAGCACTCGCTGAGTCTTTTACTGTTGAGCCCACAGATGGCGATCTCCCTCAATTGCTTTCGCTAAGAGTAGAAGAAAGTATATCACAAATTTCATTCACGCCTGAGAGAGTTGAAAAATATATCTCCCGACTTAAGAGCTCTTGATCTCCTGGCCTGGATGGAATAACAACAATTCTCCTTAAAAAGAACGCTGATGTCTTGTGTTACCCGCTGTCTGAGATAATGACCTCTTTCTTCTGAAATTCCTGTTTACGAACTTCATGGAATACTGCTTCAAATAAACCTGTTTTTAAAGAGGGAGATAAATTGAATCCCCTCAATTACCGTCCAATAAGTCTCTTGTCTATACCATCGAAGATAGTGCAATCTATCATTGCGGACAAAATTACTCTTTTTCTCAATCATCATCGAGAAATACCCGAAGAACAGCATGGGTTCGTCAAAGGTAAATCCACTTTAACCAATCTAATTTCATGTATTAATGATTGGTCAGAGACTCTCGACTCAAAACAATCTATCGACGTGATTTGTCTAGACTTTGCCAAAGCTTTCGATCGCACACCGTCACGCAGACTTCATGAAATTGACCATTGTGGCATCAGAGGTTAGCTACTGTTGTGGATTGAAGATTATATGACCAACAGAAGATTCTTTGTGAGGGATGGAAGTAACCAGTGGTGTTCCGCAGGGCTCAGTGCTTGGACCCCTCCTCTTTGTTTTATATGTGAGCGATCTGAAATACCATATACAGAGTAAAATAGAATTTTATGCTGATTACACAAAGCTTTATGCCAATCCGTTGAATCAATATGCCCTTCTCCAATCAGACTTGAACTCTGTAGGCCGCTGGTGCGATGAATTGCTGCTTCCATTTCACTTCGAAATGTGTTGTTTTGCGTATGGGTAGAAACAACCCTGAGCTTGTTTATATGACACGCCTCTGCACACGGTATCTTTTCACGTTGATCTAGGAGCGATCGTCGCTACTGATCTGTGTTGGTCGAACCATATAAATGTTGTGTGTGAACGCGCCAACTTATTGCTTTTTCTCATCTGTCGATCATTCATAGAGATTTCATTCACTGCCTCCATCAAACTTTGTAAAACTTTTGTCCTTATGTCCCGTTGCTTGAGTAGGCCGGTCCAGCTTGGTGTTCTCTCTTGGTGCGCGATAAAGACCTTTTGGAAAAAGTGCTACGCCGGGCAACGCGATTATCGTGCGGTCGGATAACACCGTCATATACTGAACGACTTCGTGCCGTTTCACTTCTCTCATTCAACTAGCGCAGGCTCAGAGGCGATCTTGTTTTCACTTTTCGCATACTTAAGTTTAATAATACAAATTATAGCTATCTGTTTACATCAAATACGGTTATCCGTCTGCGAGGTCACTGTATGAAGCTCAAAAAGGAAATAATGAAGACGACACAGAGTCAACATTTTCTGAGTAACAGGTTAATATGTTGGATTATTCCGATGTTTTTGCTTAATTTATAGATTGGACTGGACTTGATTTCTTGTTGTTGTTTTTCTTTCTACTGGCATGCTGACTATAACTACAATTTCATTGTTTTCTTTATCAGTTTGCACTCTGTAATCTTTATTCCATATTGGGCCTTTATAGGACTCGGTCCTGATTATAATTTAATAATAATAATAATAATAATAACGACAGCATACAGATACGCGTTACATCTTGCGTTCATAGAAAAATATCCTGAATTACAGCACATATCCGAGCAGAGAATTTCGGATCAACGAAGAACAATCTTGAAAAACAGGCTACTTTCTTCAGAAACGCTGCAAAGCTTACGAGAAGAGGTCATATTCGAACTCAGAAGCGAAAATGATACTCATAACGGTATACCTGCTGGAGTCAATGAAAGTGTTACAGATAACATCGAAGCCACGGAAACGAATATTAACATGGAACGCCCTCTTGAGCCGAATCAGCAGAACGAATATACGTATTTAGCAAGATCAGAACTCAACAGAGCAATAACTGAATTCAGTGGTAGTAACCCAACTAAAAGACCTAAACTGCCCAAACTCAAGACGAACAAGAACACCAATATCATCCTAGCAAGTGTAAACTCAATGTTTGAAGAATATACCGACCAGAACACCTTGGAGAAGATTCACACTTTGATTTACTGTGGAGCAGTAGCGGTTCTTCGACTTCACAAACAACAAATCTCCACAACTCCGACATGGCAAAAACGACTGGAGAAGGATATTGAGCAGAAATCGGTCGCCTCACAGAATTTATGAGAAACAGAAAACCCTCAAGGCGCTTGAAATCACATATACGCAAAATTTATAGGAAAATTGGTACGAACACAAAACACCCTGATCACAAACAACACATCGACGTGTATATGGACACTTTGAAACAGAAACTCCAAGCAACAGCAAAGAGGCTTTCAAGATACGTCAAGTGTACTGAAAGGAAACACCAAAACCAAAGGTTCCTCCAAAACGCAGCCAATTTTCATAAGAGAAATAACAAAACTGCGACCAACAATAACAGAGAAGTACCTGACGCACAGTGCTTGACCGACTATTGGACATCACTATGGTCGAACCCAAAAGAACACAATAGAGATGCGGAATGGATCACGAATGAAAAAGAACGGCTCGATATCAGACATATGGACTTCGATGGAATAACGGAGGAAGAAATCACAACAGTAGTTCGAGCGACCAACAATTGGAAGGCCACAGGTATAGATAATATCCACAACTACTGGTACAAGAAGTTTGATAAGCTCCATGGAGCCCTAGCGAAACAGCTCACATATGTTGTTCAACATCCCACGAAAACACCCACTTTCCTAACGCAAGGCTTAACATATATGCTACCTAAGAGCGATAGAACACAGGATCCGTCTCAATATAGGCCAATCACGTGCCTGCCAACACTCTACAAAATACTCACCTCATGCATATCCAATCGAATATACCAACACCTTGACGACAACAATATATTAGCAGAGGAGCAGAAAGGATGCAGAAAGAAACACCACGGGTGCAAGGAACAACTCATCATCGATTCTGTGATAATGAAACAGGCACACGTAGGGCATCGCAATGTTCATTCAGCTTTTCTCGATTATCTGAAGGCATTCGATAGTACCGCCCATTTTTGGCTTGTTGAAGTGTTGCAGATATACAAAATTCACCCATCCCTGGTAGAGTTCTTGAAGACAACAATGACACACTGGCGCACGTCTCTGCAGGTCAACATGAACAATAAATCAATTAAAACCGACGAGATACCCATACGTCGTGGAATTTTTCAAGGAGACTCTTTGAGTCCACTATGGTTCTGTTTGGCAATGAACCCATTGTCCTCAATGCTCAATAAAACAGGATACGGATTTAGGATAAAAGCAGAAAGGAATTATCATACAATCTCCCACCTGCTGTATATGGATGACATCAAATTATATGCTTCGAACAAGAAGCAATTGGATGATTTGCTGAAAACTGTCAGTGAGTTCTCGGCAGATGTTCATATGAAATTCGGGATTGAAGAATGTAAGACCCTGAACATTCAAAGAGGGAAAGTCATAGATGGTGAAACACAACTTCCAAATGGTGAAATTATACAGTGCATGAGAGATGGCGAAACATACAAATATCTGGGATACCAACAAGCCAGATTGCTAGACCAAAAACAATCAAAGGAGAAGATTCGTTCAGAATACAATCAGCGTCTGAAGTCTGTGCTGAAATCGATGTTGAACTCGGGGAATTTAGTCAAGGCAATTAACACCTACGCCATTCCAGTGTTACTTTACTCATTTGGAATAATCAGATACTCTAAGACAGAACTGAAGATATTCAAAGGCAGACCCGAACGATGCTAACAAAGTACAACAACCATCATCCAAAATCGTCTGTGATACGAACAACTTTGAAGCGGAAAGAAGGATGACGCGGATTGATAGATGTAGTCAATTTACACACCGAACAGATAAAAAATCTCAGAGAATTCTTCTCAGAAAAAGCTCTCACTTCAGACCTACATAGAGCGGTATCGTTGGCTGATAAGGGATATACACCTCTAAATCTTGCTACCAGAGATGACCTGCTGAATCTACCATTCCTATCAGATACTGAAAAACAAGAGCAATGGTCAAGAAAGGAATTGCATGGACGACATCACCATGAGATTAATCAACCACACATCGACAAAGAAGCCTCCAACAAATGGTTGATGAAAGGAGAATTATTCGCGGAAACAGAGGGATTCCTTATGGCCATCCAAGAACAAGTGATCGCTACAAACAACTACAAAAAATTTATTATGAAGGACGGAACATTACAAACAGATAGGTGCAGAAAATGCCATATAAGATCGGAGACTATACAGCATATTACGTCCGGATGTGAACAACTGGCCAATACAGACTATCTTCACAGGCATAATCAAGTGTGCAACATTATCCATCAGAAACTTGCACACAAGTACGGACCTCTGAATACATTCCAGCCATATTACAAGTATCAACCGGCGCCCGTATTGGAAAATGACTCTATCAGATTATACTACGATAGGCCTATTATCACTGACAGAATGGTGACGAATAATAGGCCGGACATAGTGGTGTATGATAAGAGAGCCAAAACAGCAATGCTGGTGGATGTCGCCATACCGAATAATAACAACGTGCTGAATAAGTTCCAGGAGAAAAAGTCCAAATACACAGACCTTGCTATTGAGATCAAGCAGCAGATGTGGCACCTCGAGAAAATAGATATTGTTCCTGTCATCGTATCCTCCACTGGGTTAATACCCAAAACTTTGCATGATAGCCTTAAGAAATTAGAATTGCATAAGAATACCTATATAGAAATGCAAAAAGCTGTAATTCTTAATACATGTAGGATAGTTAGGAAATTTATGTCAAGTATATTGTAATCGAGCCTATTCCCTTTGATTGCTGAATCTGGGAAAGGTAAATTATATCCAGCTAACAGCTGAGATAGTGCATAAGTCCACGATAATAAATAATAATTTCGTATTCATTACGTGACCACTGAATTTGGAAGCATCCTTTATGTTACTGGATGAGAGAGTTATTACGGGTTTATGGTTACTACATTATGGAAAGACATTTAATTTCTCAACTAAAAAATACAGAGAAATATTCTGATTGCTGTTATCTGAAAATTTGATTGTAATCATCATTCATGAAAGCTCCCTGCCATTAAATTCGATGTGAAAAGAAAGCAGTGAACTATTTTTCGAGAGAGGTTTTTACGGAAAAACTGGCATGTCAAGTTATACTCTGCACGTAATTCCGCACCGTAGTCAACTTATTTTCTACATTTTGCCAACTTTATTCGTCAAATAGTTAATGATCGGTGGGAGATATCGATTTACGAGCAAGAACCGAATTTCTAAAACAAATTAAAGTATCCAAATTGTCATTTCACAAGCCGTCATAATGGCATCGAAAACATTTTCTGAATGGCTTCGAAGTGATAAGATTGCCAAAATTAAATGTAACACCCAGTAGATTTTATTGAAGTTTTCAACTGAAATCTATTATGTTTTATCAATTATAACCAGTTTTTCTTACATCAATTCAGAGGTTTATACCATAGTATTCAGAATTGTCGCTGAAGATTGCACTGAAAACTAACATCATTCCAAAACGAATATTTTTTTAAAAAAATACCTTAGGTGTGATAAGAATTTTCTAGTGGCATGTTGAAAGAGCTACATTTTTTTGTTTTGATGATGTATTCGGAATTTTGCTCAAGTGAAATATAAGGTATTGTTTTATCATCTATTCATAAATTTAAATTTCTATTGTTCCGCCCTGCACGAGAAAACAAATTTTTGCTGCAAATAGTTGGTCTACTAGGTGACTCACAATCCTGAAATTTTCATTCAAATCGGACCAGCGATGTCAGAGTTATGATGTCTGGAAAATTTAGAGACTTCACACTAAACAGCCTGTATATGTGAAATGGAGTCGCGTAAGTCAAAAAGATGTATCATTCCAACACACCAGGAATGCTTTCTACCGCAACCGAAAATATCTCCCTCTCCTCTTGAATGACCCTGTATAGGAAACATACCAAATTTCAGTGCGATACGATAGTTTTGTTTTGACAGTTGATTGTTGTTGAAGTGTTTCCCATCATGTTAAGTATGGACGAAAACGTTCTCTCATAAAAATCTAACCAACTCCACTAGCGAAATACATGGAATGGTGTTGGCTGACCGGAAACTGAAGCTAGCAGATGCCACAAAAAACACGAACAGGTAAGCACTTTGAAAGAGTGTTCGGACTTGCTGATGCGGAATCGAGCGGACTCTTGTCGTGGACTGGTATGTTTTGATGAGACCTTGATTCACTATTACAGACCACAAAACAGAATAAGTGCCCGGCAATGGATTGAAGTCGGCACGAGTGCTCCGAAGCGGCTGAGGGAGGCTCAATGGGTCGAAAAGGTATGGCGTCAGTTTTCTGATGAAAACCCTCAACAGCGAGTAATACTATGCACTACGGAGTGATTGGAGACTGAAATCGCTGCAAAACGGCCTTACATGACGCGAAAAAAAATTGTTTTTGCTAATATCAATGATTCAAGGCTCCAATTGCTTCCGCATCCACCGTATTCGCCCGATTCAGCCCCATCTCTTCCAAAACCTCAAAAGATGGCTCATCAATAAAAAATTTATCTAACCGAGGAAATCATCGACGCTGCTAAAGAGTAATTGGCAGACCTACAGGAAAATTACTTTTTGGATGGGATCAAGAAGTTGGAAATTGCTGGAATAAGCGTATCGAGCTTAAAGGGTACAACATTGAATAAAATAGAAAAACATTTTTAAAGAATAGTATATTACGACCCAAGGCCAGAAAGTTGAATTTCCTGGCGCTTGTGATATGATGAAATTATTGAAAATGGGATCAAGAAATTTAATTCAAAAATACAAAATATTTTTTAAACGTAGAAAATAACATTTATTCCAATAGCACTATGAAGATTGTCTTTACTTTTAGAGATCTGTCAGGAAACTAACTAAAAATTATGAACTAAACTTTATCCTAACTAACCATCTTATTGAACAAGAACTATGTCTGGCATGCAGATGTTTGAAGGATTTAATGCATCCTTTGTCCTTTATTTCTTATGTTTTATTACTCTGTAAACATTTTGAGAGTTATTGGAATATTCAAGTTTTATTTTTTCGCTTATCAGGTTAAAATGATCATAATGTTCATGTGGACCATTCTTAAGCCATTTGTCATTACCTCAATAGATTAGTTTTTGTTACCGAGCCACAAAAATCTTTCAGTTAATCGAAGCGCGCATTAGGTCGAATAGGCCACAAAAGTCGTTGTTTCTGAAGCGAAATGCGGCCCGGAAATCTATACTTTCGGCCAGGGGATCAAGAAAAGAATTTTTCATTCCTAAGGAAGTTAATTTTCACCCCACCTAGTAGCTTTCAGCAGCTTCAGACAAAGTTTCATTATAAGAAATGAATCATAACATCGCTTATCAGTTCTGAATTAACTGAAATTCATTTATTGCAATTAATCTCGCTTTGAGTGAACTTAAGTGTACATCCAATTTTATACATCAACGGACATCCTTTTATTCAAAGAAACTTTCCCCTTGATTCTGCATCACTCGAATTGATATTGATTAATTATCCATTTCCATTTAAATTGGACCAGTCTCCAAAAATCAATCGTTTGCAAGATAAAAAATTCGTACTGATGAATCATACGAAATATTCATGTTAATTCCCTTCACGAATCCTCTCTAATGAAATGTAAATAGGCCAATTGAATTGATTAAATACAACATTTGCTCTAGCAAAACAAATTAATGTGTGATTGAAAATTATCTGTAACCTTTGTCTCATCGATTTTTTATTTTAATAATACTCCGGCTAATCAAAACTAGCAAGAAGTTCTGTATTCGGAAATGATATTTTTCAGTTTCACTATGATGGTGAATTAAGGTCCGGTAAGAATGAAACAAGAATATAAATGTAAACTCTATATTTATTGGAAAAATAAATATCACTGGAAATCACGTAGGGGAATATTAGTGATATTGAAGACACATTTTGTGGAAATCAATTTTAAAATATGAAAAAGTAAAACACTCTTGTCAGTTTCGGTCATTTTTAAGTGCTGAATACCAACTAAGGATCAAAGATTATCGCAAGATATATTTATTGATATCAACTTGGCTTCTGAGAGTACTAGAATGTGGGGTTTTCTTGATTTCATTAATTTTCATACTTTCCAACAGGTTACAGTACATTACATTCATTTTACTTCCTTTATTGCATTTGTGGAGGACTTAAGATTGTCTGATCTGAAACTATTGATTTGTGTGGTATATACGTATGTCACAACTTGAGGTGGTAAACCTACGTGCAATTTTAAGAAAAAAAGTTTATATACACACAAGCAAAAGCTTCGTTACGGAGCTACAGGGTGTTGAAATTTCCGGTAAAAATTGGTTTTTTCTTCACTCCTACAGTTTTTGAGATATTTAGCCCAAATTTGGAACGAAAGCTATTTCTTACAGCGTCCTAGATTTTAACTGAAACACACAAGGTGTTTTCTTTTCCGAGGCCATGTCTGCTTTCACCCTTTCAAACTTTTTTGCAGTACGACTGATCAGCGTACAATCAATTTTTGTCATCTAATTTTTTCGTATCTCCAACCGTTTCTGAGTGGAAAATTATTGAATTTGAATTGTATGTTATTCGCTCAATAACAAAAAAATGATAGAAATACTCGATAGGTTCGCCCAAACTCTGCTTTTATTTTGATAGCTCGTCTACTGATACCCAACTTATACTTATTCAATATCAAACTGAAAAAAAGAAAAATTAAAAACTGAATAAATTGCTGGAAGTCTCCTCCATCTACTAGAATACAGGCCTCTATCCTTCTTCGCATATTATCACGCACTCTTTGAAATATTCCTGGGATATTTCTCATGGTGTCACAAGAGAAAATTATTCGATTTTTCTATTTTTCTACAGTGTTTACTTGAGTGGTATACACTAAACTTTTGAGATATCCCCATAAGAAAAAGTCTAAACTATTTAAGTCTGGGGACCTAGGAAGCCATGATTCAGGCCCACCCCGACCTATCCATCGGTTTGTGAATGTATTATTCAAGAACTCCTTAGCTTCTCCACTTAAATGTGCTGGTGCCCCGTCATGCATGAACGATATTATGTTTCTCACCAAAAGTGGCACATCCTCGAGCAATAAAGGTAACTACTCCTCAAGAAATTGACAATAAGCGGGACCGTTTAGTAAGTTAGGCAAATAAAATGGCCCAATCAAATAATTTACAATTATTCCGACCAAGGCATTTGGTGAGAATTGTTCTTGATGAGATTCTTCAATCAAATGGGGGTTTTTCTTTGCCCAATAATGATTATGGTGAAAATTTGTGATAGCAGTTCTCGAAAAGTTAGCTTCGTCTGTGAACATTATTTTACGGGTACAATTTAAAGTCGTGGAGAATCCTCCAAACTAGAAAATCTGAAATTTTCAACTGATTTCTTTTTCATTTGACTTTGGGAGACTTTTACTTGGTAAAATTCAATCATCAATAATGAAAAACAAGTACTGTGTTTTAAGGAATTTTACTTAGTACTTGCGATTAGTAACGCGTTTCACTACACCTTAGCTTCTTCAGACGAATAAATCTGAATTAATTCATTCAATCGCTAAATTCCGATTGGAATATACATATTCTGTCGGTAGATGTGGCAATAATATGGGAAAAAATTGTTCAGAATTTAATTTTCTACAATGAAAAAAATAGAAACACACACTATGCCAATTGAAATAAAAAAGTCATCGTCCGGGAATGCACTGCATTAAAAATATTTTCGGAACTTAGTTCGAATAAGATTCAAGACAACAACAAAAATTTCCTCCAATCGGTCGTTCCCTTATCCATATACTTCTAATGTCCCATCTCGCGTGGACACTGTAAACTATCTCAATTTTTTTGGGCAAAGAATAAATTATTAAACTTTCTTATTTGTTGTTTTTCATGAGTTATAAGATCACGTAAATCTCAAGCAATGCAAAACGAAAATTGAGATGCTATGCAGTTTTCCAGTTCCGAACAGTTCGCTGCCATGCTCTCAATAACAAGCCAGACAGATTATATGAATTTTATCATCTGCATTCCAGACGGCGTAGACGGTTCACGAAGTTCACTGAGTTCAAAATTTGTACACATTTGATGCGGCTTAATACCCAGACGAAATGGAATTGAAACTTTTTGCACCACAAAATGATTTCTATTAAAAAGACTTCAATTTAGAAGTATTTGTCTGTTCCGTAGTTTATAGCGAATAAATATTTTTCCCTGGTTGAGGGCTGAAAGGTGAATTCATCATTACACTAATTTTTCATTTGGTATTTACCGTTTCAATATTTAAAACACCTTCAGAGAGTTTACAACTTGGTTCTGAATTTATTACTTGAAGTATTGAATCGACAGAAAATGAACAAATTACCTGAAGATTTATTAATTTTCGTTTAGTTTCTATGAAAAACACTGACAAAAGAGATCTGAGGAGAAATCGAATTTATTGAAATTCTGATAAAGCCACGTCTCTCAAAATGAGCAAGAAATACTGAGATATTCATCCCCAAAAATGAAGAAAATAATTTTCGAACAATGATATCTATTTTGTTTATTTCTGATGAAATTATGGAAATTGATGAAGAAAGAGCTCTCTTTTTCTATTCTCCAAATTCGTTTGAATTTTTTGGAGCACATTGATTCTGTACACTCATTGACCTCTTTTACTGAAAAAAGGAATACATTCTGTCAGGAAAGTACTAGTACCGGTTCTATAAAAGAATATTTACTGGATTTTTCAGCTGTACCTGAAATAATTGGAAAGTTTCTGTTGAGGTAATACATTCTGTCGAAAAAGTACTGGAAATCGGTCAACGAAACACATCTCCAAAATTATTATATCGGTCTAAAAGTAAGTAAAAATATGATATTAACTGCAACGAATAATCCAGTCATCAAAACATTTCTCAAACGATTTTTTCGGAATCGACTTCAGTTCTGGCCGGAGCCATATCAAGTGAATACGGTGGTTCTTCGATTGTTTTGGGTCCGCAACAAAGTTCTCGCAGTTTTTTCATGAAAATACAAGTTTATTGGGAAAAATGATTACAAGTGAATAATTCAAAATATTGCCCATCGCTAGTTACAACTTTTTCCCATCTTTCTGGTAGAGCTCTAATACCGTGACGGCAGAAGTGTTCGTCGTTTGAGGCTTTCTACGAATCAAGCCATTTTTCGAGCTCTTCATATGAGCGGAACTGCTGATCTGCCAGACCATGTGCCATCGAACGGAACAAATAATAATCAGATGGTGCAATATCTAGGGAATATGGCGGATGGGGTAGGACTTCTCATTTGAGCGTTTCCAAGTAGGTTTTAACGGGTTTGGCAACCAAAGCACTATTTCAAGAGCAATTAATCGGTACCACGAAACAGGGGAATATGGAAGAAGGGCCGCGTAGGAAAAAATCGGATAACAACACCAGTTGATGATCCTTGGCTCCGTTTAACTGCACTAAGAGTTCGGCACTGTACAGCTAGAATGCTACAAAATGAACTTGCACTTTCCAGAAATGTGCATATTTCATTGCAAACTATCAGGAACAGGCTCAGAGAAGACGATATCAGACCAAGGGTGGCTTCTACCGGTCCGCGTTTCACCAGAGAGCATCGAGTTGCAAGACTTCAGTTTGCGAGGGAACATGCAAATTGGGGTATTCCAGAATGGTCTAATGTTCTCTTTTCCGACGAGTCCAGGTTCTGTCTAGTATCAAATGATAGACGCATGTCTGTATACAGACGACCTTGGGAACTGCATCAGCAATGCAATATCCGGCTAACCGACAACTTCGAAGATGGCTCGGTAATGGTGTGGGGAGGCATTTCTTTCCATGGTCGAACTGAGTAAGTCCTAGTGAATAATGGAAGAATGATTGCGGCCGGATACATCGCACATATCATTGAAGCCCATGTTGTACCCTTCGGCCCATTTATTGGCGAAAACTTCATTTATATGCATGATAATGCTTGGCGTCATGCAGCTAGAGTAGTTACAGAATTTCTGCAAAATGCCGCAATTGATATCTTAAGATGGCCAGCCAGAAGTCCCGACTTGAATCCCATAGAACATGTTTGAGATAACATGGAGTTGAAAATTCGGCAACGTATGATGCCTTGTAGAACACTCCAACAACTAGAAAATCTGCTTCCTGAAATTTGAAACTCAGTGACTCAGGAGTACATCCAAAATTTGTTTGAGGGGCTACCGAGACGTATACTGGCAGTATTTAGGGCCAGGGGAGGAAACACTCGATTTTAAAAATGATTAGTTACCATTCGATGCTAGTTGATTGGTTTCTTCGCGAATGTTAGATGGTAAAATTCTTTAATTTTTCATTAACTCAAAAATTGTTGATATTTTCATCATAAACTCATCTTTTTCGAATGATATCTTCTTATTTCACACTTTTGAAAGTTACCTAGTAAGTATTGTCGTAAAAGTAGGGTGATGCGACAATTTTTGTGGAGTGTACTTATTAGTTTTTGGTCAGAAATTTATTCACAATGATAGCCATGTGTGATTGTGCATTATTATGGTGCAAAATTCATTTTCTTTCCACAAATCTGGCCCTTTTTGACCTATTTGCTCTTTGAAATTTCGCATAAATCTCAAATAATATTCTTTATTTACCGTCTGCCATTCTGGCAAAAATTTCGAGTGCACAACACTGCGACAATCGAAGAAAATAGTCTACATGACTACATGACCTTTGATCTAATTCTACATGGTTTTTTCCGTTTTGGGTTCAGTTGAAAGTCGCCAGTTCAAAGCTTGTTGACTATTTTGCATGTCAAACTCATGAACCCATGTCTCATCCATCAGCAGTTTCAATGCGTTTTGTGATTGTGGAGTCGGAATTAACTCGATGTAGCGTGTCTTCAGTGATCTTTATGCGATTCAATTTTTGAAGAAATATAACCGTACAGGACCGTGCAAGCGCGGAAAACTATCTAAGCATTCATAGACTTAAATGCTCTAATTCATTCAACTACGGCGAGCGCCACCATGAGCTTAAAACCAAGAATGGAACATATTCGGGTATTTCAAGTCAATATATCAGACATTGACAAGCCGTACAGAACAGTACAAGTGCGGAAAACTATCTGGACATTCATAGAACAAAATGCTCTATTTAATTCAAATTACAATGAGTACCATCATGAGCTTAGAACAAGAATAAAACATATACCGGGAGTTCCAATCGAAATTTCAAAAAGAGTATACAGACCGTACAGGACTGTACAAGAGAGAAAAACTATCTGGACATTCATAGAACGAAACGCTCTGATTCATTCAAACTGCAACAAGTATTACCACCATAAGCGTCGGCCTAAGAAAAGAAAATATACACGCGTTTCCAATCAATATATCAAAAAATGTTGACAAACCGTACAGGACCGTACAAGAGCGGAAAACTATCTGGACATTCATAGAACAGAATGCTCTATTTCATTCAAACTACGGCGAGTACCACCATGAGCTTCAGCCTAAGAATAGAAAATATACAGGCGCTACCAATCAATATCTTGAAAGAAGTTGACAAACCGTACAGGATCATACATGAGCGTTCACACTCTGGACATTCAAAGAACAAAATGCTCTATTTAATTCAAACTACGGCGAGTACCACCATGAACTTCGACCTAAATATAGAAAATAACAGAGACTTCCAACTAATGTTTCATAAGGAGCCAAAACTCCCGCTATCATATGAATGATAAAGAGAAATTTGCTTTTAGTTACTTCATCGACCAATCAAATCAGTCGGTATGTACTTAACTAGTTACTACGAAAATTATTTATACATGCCACCCTTGCCTTAATGATTAACTATCCACATTTAATAGTCAAGTCATAGCATAGTATTCTAAAATCATTTCTGAAGAAGAAGGACAAAAATTTTAGATTTGGCAACGTAGCGTATAGTATTCAATCTACCCCACATTCAATATTCACTATGTCAGAATCTGTGGATGGAAAAGTGTGGTTAAGTTACCACTAATAT
Source organism: Cryptolaemus montrouzieri (assembly GCA_013387265.2). NCBI lineage: Eukaryota > Metazoa > Arthropoda > Insecta > Coleoptera > Coccinellidae > Cryptolaemus > Cryptolaemus montrouzieri. The sequence goes on along the minus strand of JABFTP020000186.1, from coordinate 24,298,785 downwards.
AACAGTTGGTGTTCAAACTCTGCGTCATTATAGGAAACAGTTGTGCCTACATAGCTACAACAAAAATTTTAATAATCGTTTAAAAGAGATTTATGAAAGAATAAATTCCCTGTACTTTTTTACAGAATGTAAAATTCCACAAACTTTGCACGCATACATTCTATGTATGGACGTTTTTTTGCTTCGATGGAAAGCATATTTGTTACCCAAGATTTAATTATTCGACGAGTAACTTATACTGTTCACATTTTTATGTTTTCGTATTGTGGTTCAAATGAACTGTAGAAATGCATTAAGGACAAGATTATCAGTTATTTGAATTTCCATACAGTTATACATTTGATGCACTTAGTTAATGCTCTCTTCGAATGAATCTAATTATAAGTTAGTTCCAGTTGAACAACAAAACTCGTATTATGTCGTTCACATATCCATATCAGTATTTAATTGTGTTGCCAGGTATGGATCGTTTTTCCATTATAATCCATGAAGATTTCCGCTAACTACGAGATTATTGGATTACTCATATTCAGGCTATAATTGTTCATATACGTGACATTATCAAAAGAGGTATTATTCCGTTCCATACAAACTTCTGAACGTGACAGAATGTAGGGCGAGTTTAATTTTATCTGATTTTAAGGCATTGTCAATTAATTCTACTGGAATATTAGAAGTAATGCCCCAAAAAAGATTGATTGCATCCTATCAGTCATATTTTCATTGAACAGTTAAATTACAATGACGTGAATTCCTAATACAAGAACGAAAAAGTTTTGCTGATGTAGCTCAGAAAATTTTAATAAGCCTTATGAACTCTTTTCCTGTATTTTCAGAAAAAGTGTTTGTTGTTAATAATTAAGACTGATGTTAATATCCTCATGTTGCTAATTTTTATTTATACGATTGAAAGGACAGAATTTTATATCGAAAAACCTATATGGCTTAATATCAAATATTCATATCCCAATAAAGATAACATACAAAATTATCACCTTATGTGTTGACATTCAAGAATTTTATTCAAGAAACAATATTCAACCTTCCGTAAATTGTTTAATATCCTTCCCTGACGGAGCTGGTTTTCCGATCCAACCTCCACAATCATCGTCACTAGGGCCACACAGCAGTGACTTCTCGGTCGGATGTCATGAAAAGGAGCAATAAACTACAGTTTCCGTCTCATTGGACCTCGTCAGTATTGCACACCCATTCACAACACAAGGTAAGACTGCTACCTACTCATCGCACTTCGTTGAAGTGCATCAAGACAAGAATATTCAACCTTCCGTAGAATGTTAAATATCCTTCCCCGAAGGAGCTTGTTTTCCAATCCATCTTTCATAATCATCGTCAACCAGGGCCACACATCATTGATACAGCTCGGTCTCATGTCATAAATAGTCGACCTATTGTGACTTCTCGAAGTTTTCTGGTTGATATTATACCTTTGTTTACTTGGATTTCCGGTGGCGATGGTGAGTAGCCTCTGCGTCAGTTTTTTGGTGAACTGAACGTATTTATCTGGACAGCTATCGGTCTGACATCGTAACTTCAGGTTTCCGAGTGAGTAAAAATGTTTCCGGTTGTTTACCATATGTCTAAGTTTTGTTCAAGACGTTCTTGATATGTAAACATCGACCAGCATCTACTGCTGGAGCCATCTATTGACAAACAGCGAGAACTTAGTTGCGCACCTAATATTTATTGAGTTCTTGCTCAGAAATTTATTCACAATGATAGCCTTGTGTGATGGTGCATTATTATGGTACAAAATCCATTAGTTTTCTTTCTACAAATCTGGCCTTTTGTGACTAATTTGCTTCCTGAAATTTCGCAAAACACTCAGATAATATTCTTTATTTACCGTCTGCCATTCTGGCAAACACTTTGAGTGCATAACACTGCGACAATCAAAGAAAATTGTCAACATTACCTTGACCCTGATCTAATGTTCCGTGGTTTTTTCGGTTTTGGGTTCAGTTGAAAGTCGCCAGTTCACAGCTTGTTAACTAATCTGCAAGTCAAACTCATGAACTATTGTCTCATCACCAGTTTCAATGTGTTTGATGATTGGATTTCGGAATTAACTCGATGTAGCGTGTCTTCAGCGACCTTTACGCGATTCAATTCTTGAAGAAATCTAACCGTACAGGACCGTACAAGTGCGGAAAACTATCTGGACATTCATAGAACAAAATGCACAAATTCATTCAAAGTACGGCGAGTACCAACATGAGCTTAGAACTAAGAATAGAAGGTATTCGAGTTTTTCGAATCAATATATCAGAAAGAGTTGACAAAAGCCATACAGAACAGTACAAGTGCGGAAAACTATCTGGACATTCATAGAACAAAATGCTCTATTTCTTTCATACTACGATGAGTACCACTATGAACTTAGATTAAGAATAGAACATATACCGAGAATTACAATCGAAATTTCAAAAAGAGTATACAGACCGTACAGGAGCGAAAAACTATCTGGACATTCATAGAACAAAATGCTATAATTCATTCAAACTACAACGAGTAATGCCACCATGAGCGTCGGCCTAAAAATAGAAAATATACAGGCGTTTCCAATCAATATATCAAAAAGAGTTGACAAACCGTACAGGGCCGTATGAGAGCGAAAAACTGTCTAGACATCCATATAACAAAATGCTCTATTTCATTCGAACTACGGCGAGTACCACCATGAGCTTCGGCCTGAAAATAGAAAATATACAGGCACTTCCAATCAATATTTTCCAGAGGAGTTGACGAACCATACAAGAGCGGACAACACTGTGGACGTTCATAGAACAAAATGCTTTTTTTCATTCAAACTACGGCGAGTACCACCATGAACTTCGGCCTGAATATAGGAAATATACAGGAACTTCCAACCAATGTTTCATAAAGAGCCAAAACTCACGCTATCATATGAATGATATAGAGAACTTTACTCTTCGTTACTTCATCGATCAATCAAATAATGTACTAAACTGGTTACTTCGAAAATTATTTATACATGCCACCCTTGCCCTAAAGACTAACTATCCATATTTGAAAGTCAAGTCATCGCTAAATACTCTTAAATTATCTCTGAAGAAGAAGAGGAATACACACACCACAAAAATTGTCGCATCACCTGGTATTCTGAATTCTACAATCGATTAAGCAGCTCGATCGCAGTTTCTTTGTCAACATATATTTTTGGACATATGAGGGGAAAAATGTTACGTGTCTTACTTGTTGAATGTTAACCAAAGCACTATTTCAAGAGCAATTAATCGGTACAACGAAACAAGTTCCGGTTGTATAAAGTAGACCTACGTGCTCCCCAATTCTAACTTCAAGCCACTTACCTTGAGGTTGCCATACAATTCCCTTTTTTCTCTTTCTAACTTCTATCTTTGGTATGTGTATTCTACTGATACATGAACCCGCTATGAAAAATGCTTTTTTTTCATTCTTTTATTCATACAGGAACCCCAACAGGCTAGCCCAATAACAGGGGTTCTCCAAAAACATTTTAACAAATTATAAATACTGACTATGGATTACTGATGTTATTAATTCCGACTTTAAAATAGAAATCCTTAAATTAAAAGAAAAGCTGAAAAGATACGATACTATCACCAATGGCTCGCTGAAGAAGTGTAACTTCCTGAAAACTAGTAGAAAAAAGATAGATATCATTCAAATGCCAATTATAAGCGCATCATTCTCAGGAAAAGAGAATTATAATAAAGAGCTTTCCTGGCTTTAGGAAAATGAAAAAGTACTCTTCTCCGCTCCAAGCTGAGAATATTATACTCACGAGACACAAAATCATAATCAGTATTCAACAAAGCTTTATTGAAATCATAATTCAAATTCTTCAAACATTTCCGCTGCACCCTTTCAATTCGATCAATATGTTCATGACAGTAGGGTGTCAAAATAGGTGTTGCATATTCTAGATGGCTTGTAACTCAAGTAAACTATAGGACTTTCAACGCTACAATATTTGTGAAATTTTTTGTGATTCTCAATATATCACCTAGTATGTTAAAATCTTTAGGAACAATATTATCAATATGAAATATAAATGTTAGCTTCTCATCTTTACCTTAGGTATAACATGCTCTCCTAAAGAAAATGAAGTCTCTATTCTACCCGTAATTTTTGTGAAAGTTATTTGTTGCCATGTACTGACATTGATTTCGAAGAAACGTGAGGTACAGAAAGATGACAAACGATCCAAATCCTTTTGAAAAATCAGCTGTTTAGCAGTAGAACAAATCCTATCATACCTTCAGATCATCTGCAAAAATCTCATGATAATTACCGCGAAAGCATTCATGGATATCATTCACGTAAAAAATAATAAAAGGAGGCCCAGATGTGACCCCTGGGGGACCCCAGAAGTTAGTGAAAAAGTACTAGAACAAACACCATGTACTACAACGAATTGTAACCTATTAGTCAAGTAGGACTCAATCCATCCAAGCAACGAGCCACAGATTCCAAAATCTGACAAAACTAATATCAATGTTTTATGATGAACCCTATCGAAAGCCTTGGCCATATCCGTATATACCGCATCAACTTGTAAACCATCATCGAGAGCCTTCGATAAAAAATCTGTGTAGGGCGCCAAATTAGTAAGTACTGACCTGCCTTTCACAAAGCCGAGTCGGTATTCTGCTAACTTTGAAATACTCAAATAAAAAAGCTGTTCTGACACTAGTGACTCAAAAATTTTTCCAAAATGACTTAAAATGGATATCTGTCTATAATTATTAATACGTTCTTTATCTCCAGATTTGAATATCGGTATCATTTTGGGAAATTTCCATTTTTCAGGGAAAACACCGAGTTGAAGTGACTTATTAAAAGTTAGTCGCAAAGGTATTGCCAACGCTTCAGCTCAAGTTTTTATGAAAATTGGAGGAATGGAATCCGGATCAGCTCCTTTGATGCAATCAAGGTTCTTGATCTTATTAACTATTTCAGATATTTCAATGTAACTGAAGCATATAGGTAGTGCAGAATTGAATTTACTTTCATACAGAACAGGTGTACTGGAATCGTCAAATGCTTCCGCGAAGTACTTAGCAAAAGCATCAGATATTGAATGCTTATCATCGAACTCTGCCTGATTTCATTGTACACGGAATATCAATGCCCTTCTTCAATTCGGAGACATAAGACCAAGATGTTTTAGGAATTTTTACTAGTGAGCCCATTAAGATTGCCTTTTATATCTAAATAGCCAATATACTAAACGCGTAATAAACTGAACGCCTTTTTATATTCAACTCTATCTATACTGAACGCCTTATTATTTTCACTTCATTATTCATATATTTACTCAACAGTTCTTTATGTTACACGGAAATCTCTCATATATTACCTCAGTCATCCTTAGGGTAACGCAGCTTCCAGTATTGTTTTATGGATATCGTCAACCACACAAATTTCAACACTATCACTACTATCCCAATTCAAAGGGATACATTAATTTTGAAAATCTCAACTTTCGCCAATTGAGCTAGCATAAGATGAAATTAAAAACATTTCAACATTGATTCAAAAAACGAATTGTTCAATCATCCTTTAGGCATAGAAATTCAATCATCAACAACTCTAATATTAATTCACAATATTCCAAACTTCTAGATTCAAAAGTATTAAATATATACTTCAGAAAGATCAATATAAGCAGATCTATAGTTTCAAATTTTTAATTTTTACTCAATAGTTCTGATTCGTATTAGATAAGATAAGAATCCAATAAGATTCATGAATTATAATAAACAACAAATATGAGCTTGAAACAGCAAGATGGAAGAATAACTTCTTAAGTATAATAATGGAAATAGAAAATGAAAGTTCTTCTCAAATTAAAATTCGAGTGTTCACTACTGAACACATAGAAATTTCACCTTATGTGATTGCCCTATATGTAACTATTTTGTATAAATTCAAATTGGCCAAAATTCACACAATTTGCTTACCAGAAAGAACAAACATCTTCTTAATTGAAGTGATCTTATGGAAAGCAGAAATGAGATCCACAAATTTGTAAATTACATTATGGACCCCCATATACAATACAATTATATTAACTATATATCAGTTTCACTGTTTCTTGTAACTGTCAATTTCCTAGATCCTTAACTGTCGAATTGGCAGTTGGTTCTTATAAACTTGCTCTCTAATAATTGAAATTTCTATTCTTCAATATTACTTTTCTTCAATTCATTTTCTTGTGATTCTTTATAATATACTATCAAATGAAAACGAAAGGAAAAATTGCATAAAACAACTTCATATTTCCATATTACGTGATAAGCATACTCCTTTTACACAATTATATGAAATAGCTATAGTACAACTACCCATTACAAAAATTGTCAAATTGCTTGGCATTCTCCAAGTAGTAGTTGAATTTTTTCTAAAATATGAGTCGCATAAGTAGCAGCATGTTTCCTGTGACTTTCATAAATCCTCGTTTCGATTGTCACTCAGAAGAGAGAGAGATTCTAGATGTTGTTAGTACCGAAATTATGTTGGTGAAAATCAAAGTTACTAATTATTTCCATCTCACTATTTTCGTTCAGAAGAGCGAGAGGGCATTAAATTTTACACGTGGGTAACGCTCACTTCCGACATTGAATAGCGATATAAGGGGCAGAAGGAGTGGTGATTGGCTCCACCCCTGTGTTTCCGTTCTATTCTTCGAAAATGTAGATCTCAAAAACCGTCCCAAATTCGAGAATTAAGTCGTGACATGACGATTTCTCGTCGGGGACCCGATCTCGAGATATGTAGGAATCGTTCGGAGGTCGAATTCTTTCTCCCGGTGACCCCGTTTAAGTAGGATGGTTAAAACAAAAACCCGTATTTTGACAGCTCGCGGTTTGTCTATTTCGCGAATTTCTGGCCGTCGGAGATTTTCGGGATATGGAAAGTAGAGCGAAAATTTGCGAAAGTCGGCCGATAGCCATCCGTTCGATGGAAGATTTCTCCGTTTTCCCGTGGTTTATGAGAATCCAACTATTGCGGCGCAAAATGCGAAACTGAAGGCTTTTTTGTCGTCCAGGTTTCGTAGCGATCGAAGGCGATAGAAATATTTTGTATAGCTGCAAAAGTCCATAGAAATTATCCCCTCCATCCATGAGATTTCGGAGACGTATTTTATCTTCGCTTTTTCGGAACTTTTTCCCGAAAATTTCGCCCTATCGACCTCTCTGATCGCCCTCCGAAAGATTCGAGTTATCGATTCCGAAGAAATCTCGCCGTTTCGACGTTCCGTTCGCCTGGGGCGACGTTTCGGCAAAATTTTTCGAAGAATCGTCGCGCCGCCATCGTTCGAGCTAGGGACTCTGTATTTCGCTCGGATCTTCCTCAGACGTTTCTCTACCGGAAAAAAATTATTCGCGGGGGTCTACGGACCCCGCCTTTCCGCGCCGACCCTTTCTTCCCGCCCGGTTCAAACTCCAACCGTCCCCTCCACTTTCCTCGAAATAAGGCTTACTGCTTTAGTATTATATGGATTACACTCTGTTCGACAAATGATATATAACCGTCATAATCCCTCTGTATTAAAATTTTACATTGTTCACGTAGCTCTTTGAAATTCAGAAAATCTTGATGGGATTTGAATTCTTCAAGCCTACCATAAAATTTAGATTTTTGCGTGATCAAATGAATTGCCTCTCTTGAGAGCCAGGAAGGATATTTCTTGTTATTAGAGGTTATTTTCGACACTGCACTAGAAAATTTGTATACAGAAAGTACTTCAGAATCTGGTATTTTAATCAGATTGAGCTGAACATATGCTTCTAAGGACGGGTGATGTACATCTTCCTTTACAAAAGGTAAGGAGCTTTTCAAAACTTTAATATCCGATAGATTCGATACGATTAAATCCAAAACTCTATCGTTGGCATTTTTATACCGTTATATTGAGCTAATGAGTTATATGAACAAAAATTCCTGAATGCCGAATACTCTTCACTCTGAACTAGGTTGCTCACGAAACATAAATTATCACTGTCATATGTCCAAGAAAAATTAGTTAAATTGAAATCCCTAATGAAAAGGAACTTATTATCGTCACTATTAAATGTTTGCATTAAAGATGTTACCTGATTGAAGTAATACATATAAGCATCTCGGCCAACATCAGGTGGAATATAGCACACACCCAAATAAAGATAAGAAGAACCAGACACACGAAATCTCAACCATATATCTTCAACTGCTGACGTGTTGATCCAATTTGTAAGAACTTCAACGTGATACTCTTTTGCCACTCCGACCAGAATTCGGCCACCTTCAGATCTGGAACTATTCGTTTCACACCTATCCTTACGAAATACAGGATACACATATAATTTTACGAGAGTTAATTTTCGGGTTCAACCAAGATTCAGTCACAGCTACAATGTCAAAATTACTATTAACTAACGATTTGAAGAACTCACTAATTTTTGTACGTAGTCCTCTACAGTTTTGATAGTAAACACTGAAATTTGACAGTACATGCGCCATAATAATAAAATGAGAGTTTACACATAAACAAACTGGAACACATCATTATATTCAGGAAGTGTTCGGGCAAAATTGGGAAATTGGGTATTCTTCTGTGCCAACGTGAATGATTTCCGAAGTGCTTTCTTTTCTTATCAATATTTTTCCATCTAGGATATAGCAATATTTATATGCATTAGATTTGTAATGCTGTTTCGTCAAATAAAATAGTCTCCTGTTATACTGAGTTAAACTCTCATTTATATAAACCCTATTTTGTTCACCCGGAAAACCTATTTCATTCGAATTCAGTTCTCCCTTGCGTGTATATGCTTTCAAAAAATCCTTGCGCATCATTCTATTCTTGAAGGTTACGACTATTGGACTTGGTTTCTTATCTTTTGGTGCACAGTGAACCCTGAAGCAACTTTCGATGCAATTTTCTACAGCTGGTGCTTTCATTTTGGTTGATACTAATGTCATTATTTCTAGTACATTTTCATTCCTGGACTCTGGTACACCCATAATATACAACTCATTCGATTTCATCAATTGTTGTAGTTGGTTCATTTCACTTCTCATTCTAATGTATTCAGCCATCAAGGCGATTATTTCAGAATTAGCGGCAGACAGATCTGTATCGAAAGTTTCAATACTTTTCATCTTATTCTGAAGTTCGTGAATTTTATCGGCGTAAAAAGTGAGAGACTTGGCTAATTCCGCCTGGTTTTTATCTATAGCAATGAGTTGAGCCATGATTTTCTCAAGTTTCGACCCAATACTTGGAGTCGCAAGTCTTGCATAGCCACTTAAATTCTCCTTCATAAACATCCTTGAGTTTTAAAGCATCCGGAGATAATCCAATACAAATATAATATTGCGTTAAGTAAAAATGACTACCTATTTAAAACTCTAAATTTCATTTCGTCCGGAAACTATACAATTTTAAACAAAGATCCAACTATTACATTCCAGAAAAATATAAAAATTGCAATAAATGACGCAAAGTCTTTAATTAAAGCAATAGATAAATACAAATTAATTTTACCAAACCCTCAACCACCTAAACTCATTAAATGGCATAAAGTAAATAACCCCGTTAGACCAGTCGTATCTTACGTTACAGCCCCAGCCGTGAAATTGTCGCACTACCTTATAGATATCATTAAAAATTATTGTTCATTCAAATCAAAATTTTCTATGAAAAAATTCTTTCGAATTGATAAATAACATAAAAAACGTTAACCTACCACCTAACGCAAAACTTATTTCGTTTGATGTTGAGAATTTATACCCAATTGTTCCTCCAGGTGATGTCAAAATATTAATCGAAAACATGTTGAATTCGAATCATGTTAACCACATAATTAAATCAGAAATATTTAATCTGTTGGACGTTTGCATTGAACAAAATTATTTTCTTTCAACAACATCTATTACAGTAGTGAAAATGGTTTGATCATGGGAAATCCCTTGGGTCCACTTTTAGCAGAGATTTTCATGAATAATATTGAACAGAAAATTCATACACATCCACTCATTTCCAAATTTCTTTATTGGTATAGATATGTTGATGACATCTCAGTATGTTTCATTGAACTACTCCTCAATTAGACTTATTTCTAAACTTCATTAATTCCATCCATTTGAACATTAAATTAACGATAGAAATTGAACAGAACGATTCCATTAATTTTTTGGACTTGAAAATCACTAAACGAAATAATAATCATGTTTTTTCGGTCTTTCGTAAACCAACACATACTGATACAATTATACAAAACTACTCATTACATCCAATTCAACACAAAGTGCAGCTTTAAACAGCATGGTACATCGGTTACTCAATTTACCTTTATCAGTAGAAGATTATAATAAAGAGTTAAACATCATCAAACAGATAGCCATTAATAATTCATATCATCCGGATATGATAGATCTAATCATTCGTAAAAACTGTATCAGAAAGCAATTAATGAAGTATATCCTATTCATAAAGACTATAAAATATTCAACAGTTTAACATTCTGCGGTTCTGCAAGTACAAATATTAAATCCTTTCTCGTCAAACAAAATCTTAATATAACTTTCAAAACTTCTAATAACTTAGGTGAACATATTAAAATAATAAATCTCGTGTTGAAAAATCAAGTAAATCAGGAATCTTTAAACTCAATTGCGGTTCTTGTGATAAAATTTATATCGGTAGGACCTATAGGAGTTTTGGCATAAGAACATCTGAACATAAACGTAGCTTCGATAAAAATAAATCTGATTCAAATTATTCAAACCACTTAATGAAAGAAAATCATTCATTCAATAAAAACTTTGACATATTACATATAAAAACAAAAAGTTTAAAATTAGATCTCCTAGAAGCATTAGAAATAAATAGATACAAACATTCGGACAAGCTTTTGAATGAGCAGGTAGATGTGAATTATTCACCCCTACTTAACTTGTTTAATTAGTTCTTATTACCTTTCATACTAACTGTACAATGGCTCGGTGTGGATTTTCCTGTTATTCATCCAACTTGTTCTACGTTTATAATACCATACTCTTCATTCTGTTTGTCATTCTTGATAAAGCTGCTGTGTCAGCGAAACGTCGTCGAATTTTTTCAAATAAAGTGTAGATTAAAGTTTAACCTTGTGTTTTTAATCTCATTTACAACTATAATTGAATTCGTCATTGCAGTTGAAACATACAACACCGGGTTTATTGCGACTTATAGCATCGACACAGGTTTTGCAGATGGAAGGCATTTTAATAGTTTTTATGTTTATATCGAACAAAATCGATCAGCTGATTAGTCTTTAATTTTAACAAATTTCACCTACTATGAATCACAGCGATCAACAAATTCAAAATTTCACGAAAATTTCAATAGTACCGGAATCTGTCACACTTTGTTCAAAAATTTAGCGTTGTTTGTTTATCAAAAACTAAGGTTTCACGGATTATTTAGCGGAGCGAAATACACACACCTGCTCCGATCGAGAACTCTAATAATAATATTACCATAATTTTACCACCCATGGCGACAATTACTTTATAGCATTCACAATTCGTACTCAAAATCAATGAGCTAATAGCATTCTGATCCATTTCGCTCCAAACTTCGATCAGTCTAGTCCGAACCTCATTCACAGTAGTTGGTTAGTATTGCCACTTTTTAAGCGGAACATGTCCCAGACCTGTTCCGTGGGATGGAGGTCTGGACTACCTGCAGGCCACTTCATTGAAGTGATTTCGTGATCTTGAAGCTAGTTTCTAACGATATGAGTTTAGTGAAGCCTGGCATTATTATGAATAAGCATCCATGATTGCCGCAAATGGTACAACATATTTCTCTGAAATATCTGATCTCTGAGCATTCAGAGTGCCATTATTTGCGATGACGAATCACCATTGTCGAACCTTAACCAAAATCATAGGTCGGTGAAAAGTTCAACAAGAGGTTTAAAACCAAATTACCTGAGTCGTTGTCGTTTCAGTGCTAATTTGCATTCCACTGTTCTGTCGAAGCTGCATTTAAAGGTAGCAAAACGGACATCGTCTCAAACATGAAATTCTTAAATAAAGGTCATGGATCGCCCTTGTAGCTCGAGGTCGTCCTTGCTCAGGTCTCACTTTCACTACAAGCAGATCATTCTGGAATGAGTTGAATGAGACTGCCCATGCCTTCGGCCTTTTCTTTTATAAGACTAACCTAGGACATCTATTTGCAAGCTGCTCAAATATCTCAACCAAAGCGCAGCATACAACCAAAACAATGGATTTCCACCCATACGTTGTCTGTTATTGAGGCACGCAGAAGCCTTAAGCTTTCGGGTCTGAATTCTAATACAAAACATAATACGTATAGGCAGCTCTCGCGCGAAATTCAAAAACTTTGCCGGCGAGATAAAAACTTCTCTCTGCAAGACCTGTGTAGGAAGATACAAACCCATGCCAACACTAATCTGCCGAGAGAGATGTTTTTGAAGATTATACATATTACTCGGGACTTTAAACCCAGAACTTAGGCGGTCAAGAATTCCGATGGACCAGCTTGGATGGGGTGATTGGGGTGTGGCGTACTTATTGTCAGAACTTTTACTTTGATGATGGCATCCAGACACTTTTGTTGAATTATGAACATGAGCCTGATATTATTTTTTCAGAAGTGGAATATGGCCTGAAAAAACTAAAAACGGGCAAAGTTATAGGCATAGATGCCATTTCTGCCGAAACCTTAAAAAAGCTTGGGCAATGACGGCATCTCTCTTCTACATAGTATTTGTAATAAAGTCTGGTCCTCTGGTGTTTGGCCAGATGAATGATGCTCGTCTATTTTTATATCATTCCATAAAAAAGGTTCTCCGACAAACCCAGACAATTAGCGTTTACTCTCGTTGGTCTCTCATTCAAGTGAAGTGCTAATATATATTTCACAGTATCGTTTGGAGAGTTTTATTGGATGGTAAGTTTCTCCGGTGCAGGCAGGCTTCGTAAAAGGACGTGGTACATGAGAACAGATCTTGAACATGAGGCAGATCATAGAGAAAGAGGAACATTACTTTCCCGTACATATCTGCTTTGTAGATTACTCCAAGGCTTTTAATAACGTCAAGTGGCCTAAACTGTGGAAAATCTTGCGTTCTATGGGAGTTCCCTACCATCTAATATTTCTCATTCAGAAACTGTGTATGTCCAACTCAGCTCAAGTAAGAATTGACGGTAACATGTCTGATCAAATGTCAACCAGAAAAGGAGTACGTCAGGGATGCGTATTATCCCCGATGTTATTCAACATCTGCTCCGAGTTTGTAATGAGACATGTACTTGCAAACTGGCATGGCGGCATAACTATTGGTGGTAGCAAGATTTCTAATCTAAGGTTTGCTCACGATACTACCATTATTGCTGCTTCTCAGGAAGAATTGTTAGCTTTGCTGAGTAACCTAGAAGTGCAGCGTATGGTCTTAGTATTAACTCTAATAAAACCAAGGTTATGATCGTAGACAGGGAACGTAACAACTATCCTAAAATGAAGTCTGTTGGCCGTTGCCAAGTAATTAAAGTTGTGTGTATCTCGGTTCTTTCATCTAAAATTCTGGTGGTTGTGGAAATAAGATTAGACGACGTATACAGCAAGCACGGGCGGCCATGAGGAAGCTCACTAAACTATGGCCTGACAATAATGTCACTAAAAGCATCAAAATGTCGTTAGTTCAGACTCTTATTTTCTCTATATTCCTATATGCTTCTGAAACTTGGACTATTTAAAGAGTAGATTCCGCTCACATTGATGCATTTGAAATGTGGGTTCAGAGGAGAATGTTGAGAATTTCTTATACCGTCCATGGAACTAATGTTTCCATTAGCGGCTCTTCTCCATTGTATTCACGCGAATTCTGACGTTCTTCGGTCACATTCATAGAATCGATAATATGGAGAAACTTGTTTTCCTAAATCATGCTCCAAATGGGCGACATCGTGGCCGTTCCCCTACACGCTGGGTGGATGCAACGAAACAGCTGATGGATGTGAGTGTCACAAGAGCCACCGTACTAACTCGAAATCGCGAAAGATGGCGTGCTACAATTTCGAAAACAATTGAAAATCTTCGTATCGGCAGCGTTCCAGCTCCGACTTGATGCATTTTACGAGTTCACAATATGTCTGTTAAGACATTGTGACTATGATGAAGTCATCTAACTCCACTACTTAAGCACATTCCGCAAGGTTCAAATTTCGGGATTCACGTTGCATTATTCCCGAACAAACGTTATTCGCAAAAATTGATCACCAACTGCTGTTGTCAATGTGTGGTGGTTTCTGGCGAAATATCAATTTATGTGTTGATAATCAGTTGTTTACCAAAATAGAAATTTGAAATATTGATATTTTGCCTCAATTTCTTGGAGCAGCGTAGATCAAATCCATTCGAGAATGGAGAACGATGAGCTCATCAAGTTGAGCTCTACAATTTAACAAATTCATACTTAAAAATTTAATTTTATGATTTGGTTGACATTGAACACGATTTTAAGAGTGTTCGGGATGAAATATAAGTACACTGCAATTAAATGGACAATATGATTATTGACGCAAAAATACCATACTCAAGGAGACTATTTTCCTGTTGACTTCTTTTACAAGAAGAAACTAGAGACGCGTTCAATGATGAAGCGAAAAAAACTCTGCTGAGAAACTTTATGTTAGTGTAGCCACTGTGTGTTTTGGGGATGACCTCAACAGAAAAGAATTTTTGGTTCAGTAACAATTTCAATTCAGGGTTGATAGATCAATTCGCTTACAAATGTTGATTGTTACAGTACTGTTCAGCTTCACCTTGTAACTAAAAACAATCAGGTTCAGCGCATGCACCAATTCATTACTGTTTCTTCCATGGAAACAAACCATCCAACAAACGGATACGTACAAAATAATATATAATTTAACGATAGAATGAATTTCCACAAGAATTCCTATTCCATTATTTAATGATCAAGATCTAATTACAAACCCTCATATTTTTGTATCACGTTGATGAGATATGAGATAATTATAATTTCGAAAACAGCATGATGAGCGATGGTCAAGTAATACGAGCATAATAACTCGAGGGTTTATTGCGAGGTTTCTAAAATAGCTTTTCGCATTATTGCGGCAAGAAATAACTCGTAACTTCTCCAGACCAGGTGAAAGTTGCCATGAAAGAAAATTGCTGAGAAGGAGCGGAAGGAAAATGAGGGATTGAGAAGGTTTTGATTAGAAAGTTTTGTGAAATGTTTTATGTTCGAGCGGGTATTAATAACCGTGATGTTGATATTCTGAAATTTTGGGGTATATCAGTTCGTTGAAAGCTTCATTTGAGGAAATGAATAAAGTTTAATTGGTATACAAGGTGGTAAATCGAAAGCATTCCACATTCCCTTAAATTCTCGAGGTTTTCTAGGTAAAGACAATTCTGATTATAATAGTTGATTGATTCAGCCATTACTAAGTGATAGCTAATCATGATGATAACGCGAAATTAAACTATGTATTAAACTATCACAAGAAATTCATTAAAAATCACGATTGCAATTTAGTTCTCTCGACCTTCTTCAGCTGACAACAAATATTGAACTAAAGTAGAAAATACATGCATATATAAACAGGTAGATACAAATATAATAAAGGTGAAAACAAGAGGTAGTACACTGATTACGACAGGAGCAGTAATTTTTTTAAGATATCAAATGAGAACGAATAAGCCGTACTGGTCGTTAAGAAAATTACCTCTATGGGGGGTTTGTTGCAGTATGAAAATTTCAATGGATTCCAAGAAACCTTACTTTCGTCCCTTAGGTATCCTGTGGAGCGAAAGTAGATTCCTAGGTTCTCTGGTTATTTAATCTGATTGCTGCTCTACGTATCCAGTTTTGAATTAACGACCAGTCTGGCCTATATGGACGCCTTCACAATCCATACATGATAAATTATAAACTCCATTATTGCCAAATTTATCAGTTTTATCTCTACTATTAATTATTCCTGGGAGAGTTTACTATAGATCTTGAAAGCTAGATAGGGCCAAAATATTTGTGTTTGTTTTTTCTGATCATTCCGCTTTTTATATTTGAACGAAAACCATTGTTCTTAGCTATTTCCCTAATAGTTGACACTTCCTTGAACATATTTTCTTCGGGTAATGGCAAAGAGAAAGCCCAATGAATCATTGAATCAAACGCAGCGTATTTATGAGATTTAGGGTGTGTTGAGTCATAAGGGATGCAATTATCTGTAAGGGTGGTTTTCGATATATATCAAAACTTGTTTGTTATTTTTATGAATGATTGTTAGGTCTGAAAAGTGAATCTGATTATCTACTTCTTCCTCTATTTTGAATTTAATTTCGGCATGAATACTATTGATGTAAGTTAAAAATTAATCTAATTGTCTAGCGGTTCCTATTGAACATGCTTGTGTATCTTCTACATATTTATACCAGAAATGTACTGATTTTGATTTGGAGTAATTTAATATGTTTTCTTCAATATACGCCATGATAATGTCAGCTGGTGAAGGGCTTAATGGGGATCCCATCGGTAGACCGTGAGGTTGTTCATAGGACTTGTTATGAAGTTTGAAATAATTCTGTTGTAGGTTATTTAGGTGTGATATTTGTTGAATTTTTGAATATATATATATATATATATATATATATATATATATATATATTATTTTTATTTATCACCGCATTTGCAGGTAGGCAATGTGTGTCCACAGGGCGATTACTCGCCAAGATGAACACCACATAATTGCATCACCCCATATTGAGGAATCTCCGAAAAATATGAGTGGTGCCGACTATGACGTCCCTCTGAGCTGCAGAAATGTTGGAAGTGTCCAACTCCAATTCCTTGGTGTCCTCTTCGAGATGGATTTCGACCAGCCCGTTGACAGATATTATAAGTGGCATAACTATGACAGATTGCAATCCGCATATTTCCTTTATCTCGAAGGTCAAGTCTCGGTACTTTTCGACTTTTTCGGTGTATGCTCTACTCATATTGTCGTCCGCTGGGATTGTCACGTCGAGAAGGATGGCTTTCTTTTCAGTTTTGAAGAAAACAGCAATATCTGGCCTATTATGTGTCGCTGGACGGTCAGTGATAATAGAGTTGTTCCAGTACAATTTATAATGTTGATCTTTCATTATCGTTTCCGGCATGTACAAGTGGTTTTTCATCTTCACCTTTCCGAGTCCGAGGCGATATGTTGGTGATAGATCTTAGTCATCGCGTTATGTCGGTTGAGATATTCTTTGGGCGCAAGAATCGGGCAAGATGCTGTATTGACTCAGCATGACGTGAGCAACGACGACAGAGATCCGAGGGAACAGCAAGGTTTGCAATGTGCTTCTGGTATGATCTGGTTTGCACGACTTGATCTTGAATGGCTAGTAGTCTTCCTTTAGTCTTTGCATGCAAGTATCCTACAGCCAGGTAAGTAAGTCATTTCTTTTTATTTAAATTGTCAACTTTCAGACTTTTCGGATATCGTCCATGGAGTGCCTTTGACATCCATTCCTCTTGTAGTTCACCTGAGGTACGGCTTGTGAATTTGATTTCTGCCCTAGCCAGTTGGAGTGGGGTAGAATCATCTAGCTGTCGGAGGGGACCTATACAAAGGTAAGTTCTTACTAGCGAAGTATCCCCTAAGGTTCATCAAGTTTTGATCATGACTGTTTTCTATGTGGGCAAGACCTCTACCACCCTCACCCCTTGATGGATAAAGCCGGCTGATGCATGCCGTACCTGGTGAGCATGGTTCTAATTTTTTGATCGAGCTTGCGCAATTCCGTCATTGACCAGTCCACCACTCCGAATGAGTAGGTGATGTTCGGCACCGCCTAAGTGTTGAGTGCAGTTACCATAGCCTCGAATTCAACCCTGATTGAATCACTCGCTTGACCCGGCTAAACAGGTTCGCCCTAAAGAATTCCCTAACTCTTTTTCCATCCAGAACTTGTTGAAGACCTAGATATTTGTAAACCTTTTTAATAAGGATTTTTGAATAGGGGAATGAAATCGAGACATCGAAAATCTAACCCAAGTTTGCATTATAATTCACTGCTAGAGAAAGAAGTGTACACGCCACTGCACTCTACTCTGAGTCATATCTCAATACAGCCGATATCGACAATAAAATATCAAAATAAGTTCAAAACCGAATGTGATAGCTGAATTTTTTTTCCAATGAATTTGACTCAAAAACAATTCCAAGAGGGAGGTTCATTCTTTTCTAACTTCGATATTTCACGAAGCTGCTGAGCGAAAATATGCAATTCGTCATTCTCTCACATTATGGCGCATGCGCAGGGCCAATCAGGTACATTAACTTTCTTCGATAAAATAGCCAACAGAAATTAGGTGGTTATACTAATAAAATTATATTCCAACCAAACATGAAAACAATCAACACTTTATGATCACCATCGCTGATTATATCATGAGAAGACAATAATAACCATTAAATCAACATCTTTAAATATTTCTGATTTAGTTGAACAACTACGTAACGAAATCTTAAAAACCAACTTTTACGACGGTAACTTTTTTATTATTGAACGTCAAAAGTTCGAAAACCTCAACATAGTTGCAATTGTAGACTACAGAATAGAAAGTGGAAATGTAACTCCAATCGATGGAAGTTCTGGAGAATGTTCTAGACTTTGCCGATTCCAATATTCAACTTTTAACTGAACTCTCGATATTGCAACCACCCTGTAACTAACTTTTGGATTAAGATAGAATCGTGAATTTTCAGTAATCATCAGAATTTTGCGATATTTCTAGCGAACATATGAACATCAAAATTCGAATTTGTCTTTGAGTCAAGTATCGTTTTTGAAATTTCAGCTTTATTTTCAGTTGACAAATTCACGTTTCTTATTTTTCCCATATTCATCATGTTGAATACGTATTGTATAATATTATGATGTAAACGGTTTTTGCCGTACTTAAAATACTTATTATAGTCCTTGAATCAATAGTAATTAAAAATTTTTTAACTCTCCGTTACTCGTGTGGTCTACGATCGTATACCACGCCATTTTGAATGACGTTCATTGGTAGACTATTTTTATTGCACGCGCCTACTCTTCAGTAGCTGTAGAAAACTTAACTATTTGGTGAATCAGTATATTTTTGACAGTGTTAGCGTCTATGATTGCAGACCAAGCGAGTATTCACATTCTACTTTGTGTTTCAAGTCAGTTTAGTTCAAACTCGATTTCTTGGTACCTTGAAAAGAAATGTCTGAACCTGAAAAGCGACGTGTACAGTTCAGCAAAGATCCTGAAGTCTGGTTACAGAGGTTCATAGAACTTCCTAATGATTTTGAGAATTCCTCTGATGAAAACGATGATGAGGAAGACGATAATGCAGAACAAGATGTTGTTGAAGAGAGCAGCCATGACACAGATTCAGAGCAGGATGTAATAGAGGATGAAGAACTTTTCGATAAAGAAAATGATTCCAGGTCGTTCGTTCGCTTATCACGTAGGAAAAGAAATAATGATAAAATAGAGAAAAACCAGCCTACAAATTCGAGTTCGTTTACATAATGTAGTGAGACAACTCCCTGAAACGAAAGGTAATGCTCGTGATGCAACAACCGAAAGCCAGTGCCTAAAATTGTTTGTAAACGATATAATCGTTCAAATTATAACGGTGTCAACAAACATATATAAAGAAATTGTTCAAAATAAATTTGGCAGGATTCGAGATTCGAGAAAAACTGATGAAAGGGGAATGGGAGCGTTCATAGAAATTTTGTTCCTCATTGGCACTTTCAGGAGTTCAAGAAAAATTTGAAAAAGATTTGGGACGATTCTAGAGGAAGCGGAATCGAATTATGCTTCCTTGCTATGAGTGAAAAAAGATTCAGGGTTCTTCCAAGGTGTATAAGATTTGACGATATAGAAACTAGGAACAAGAGAGGCGAGCTTGATGAGTTAGCTACTATTCGGGAAGTTTTTGAAAATTTTTTCGTGAATTTTCAAGCCAATTTCACACCAAGTAAGTCCTCATTGTAGACGAACAACTATTAGCTTTCAACGGTAGATGTGGCTTCAAACAATATATACCAAGTAAGCCTGCCAATTTACTTTGAACCCTATGTTTGTATGCAACCTGAAGGTCCATGAAGGGTAAATAACACTGGTGAAAACATTGTCTTCCGATCGATCCATCCAATTTCCGATACCCGATAATCCGATAATGTTTACGAACACAACTGGTTCAGTAGTTTATTACTTGTTGAGAAATTTTTGAGAAATATTAAATTAACATACAGGGTGCTTCAACGAAATATTAACAGAAGCTACATCTACCAAGATATTCATTTCTGATCAAAACGCAAAAACATGTCAATTTTTGTTTCAAAGAGGATATCTTTTGGGGTACAAAACTTGCCTGAAATATCAACCCCCTAAGCGGGGGTTGCAATTCTTGAACAATTTGAATAGCGAAGATGGGTCGAGTGATGACTCAAAAGAAAGGTGGTATTTTTGTCTACATTGCCTTGAGCGAATGTCTATTTCTAATTGAAAACTGTAAGAGATACATTGTGAGCAAATGAAAGATAGGGAAGACTATTTCCCTGAGACTATTCAAGTTGCAGTGAGGTAAAATGGAACAGATCTATGCTGATCACTGGCAGTCATCATCAAGTACCATCCTCATCAAGAAATTCAACCCCTGGAGCAGGGGTGACAACCCTTGAAAATTTGGAAGAGGGTAGATGTGTCGAGTGATAACTCAAAAGGAAGGTCTTATCTTTGTCTGCATTCATGTGAAAGAATTTCATTTTTTATTGAAAACTGTAGAAGATACAGAGTGAGCCACTGAAAAATAGAGAAGACTATCGCCCCAAGACTATTGGAGTACTAGTGCGAAAAACTGGAATAGATTCATTTCAGATCAAAAGCTGTCATCTTCCGAAATCACCCTCATCTTGAATTTTAACCCCTAGAACAGGGGTAATATTTCGATCCAATGATACCTTTCAAGTAAAAGATTTCGATTGCCTTCTTGGCTGCTCGCAATAATTATATTCTTATTGAGTTCCATAGGAGGAAGAGGAGGAGACGATGCAAAACGGAAAAGTGACTGAAGATGCAATGCATGGTATACCATCTTCGACCAGTATCAAACAGGGGTTGACTTTTCACTGGATAAACACATTTTGAAAAATAGTTACTCGTTTGAGACATCCGGTTTCAAATGTAATAGATAAGAAAACTAATACAATGGCTGAAAATAAAGAGGGGAATAAACGAAAGGAGAAAATTAACGAGTAGAGGTTGTACTTTATTACCCGATGAAATGAATGGAACAGTAGCTCACTCTGTATCTTCTACAGTTTTTAATCAAAAATGAAAATTTGTTCACGGGAATGCAGACAAAGATAATACCTATCTTTCGAGGTATCACTCGACCCTTCTACCCTCTCCCAAATTTTCAAGGGTGGTCACCCTGCTATAGGGGTTGAAATTCGAGATGAAGAAGGTACTTGATGATGACTGCCATTGATCAGCATGGATCTGTTCCATTTCACTTCACTGAAACTTGAATAGTCTTTCAGTTGCTCACCCTGTATCTTTTACAGTTTTCGATTAAAAATGGAGATTCGTTCAAGGCGATATAGACAAAGATACCACCTTTCTTTTGAGTTATCACTCGACCCATCTTCCTTATACAAGATGTTGCAACCCCGCTTGGGGGGTTGATATTTCAGGCAAGTTTTATATCCCAGAAGATGTCCCCCTTGAAACAAGAATTGACCTATTTTTGCATTTTGATCAGAAATGAATATCTTGGTAGGTATAGCCTCTGTTTAGTTTTCTTTGAAGCACCCTGTATATTGGTACATTACGAAGGGATGAAAGGAAAATTCCAGCAGAATTCTTATCAAGTAGGAGCGCTGAAGTAAAACCTTCTATTTTCGGGTTGAAGGAAGAATGCAGCCTTGTTTCATATTACCCTAAGAAAAACAAATCAGTGCTATTGTTATCGTCAATGCATCACAACAATTCAATAGATGCTGAGACAGGAGAAAACAAGAAACCAGTTATCATTACAGACTATAACAAAACAAGAGTTTATGTTGATTTTGTTGATAAACTCTTTAACAATTGAAATATTGCTAGAAATATCTGTCGGTGGCCTATGATTGTGTTTTATGACTTACTGAACATTGCAGGCATAAACGCATTATGCGTATTGAAAACAAATCGCCCAGGACAACTAGTATCCCGTAGTGATTTTCTAGAAAAATGTGCTTGCGAACTCATAAAACCCCAAATCGAGTTTACAACAGAACAATTACCTGCAGATATGAGGCTCGACATCTATTAGGCATTAGTGAGGTCGTACCCCGTCCCCCTCAAAGGCCACAAAATTATGTAGGACGTTGCTGTATATGTCCGAAAAGTGGGAATAAATCGACAAGAAGAGATTGTCCGAAATGCTACAGTTATGCTTGTAGAAATCATATGAAGGAAATATGTGTATATTGTGTAGGTGAATAAAATAAAATAATTAAAAGTTTTTCAGCTTGTAAACATTTTTTCATCAATATGTTATCTGTTCCTTTCAGTATTATACTGCATGTTTTTCACATTCATGTTTTCTTGAATAAATGGAAAATATACTGAGTTATGGCAAATAAAGGATTCATTCTGGGACCTTTTGGTTTTTCAATTCCACAAAGAAAAAATCAATATTTTTCATTAGAGCTTAAATAACTTCAAATACAAATGATCAAAGGAACTATTTCATTTCAGATACGTATTAAAATGGATGACATTGATTTTTTATGTCAAAATGAAAATGTTCCAAAATGATAGACGGAAGTAAATACGTTCTAAAAGAGGGCGGGTGTAACCGGGGTTAATACACCAAACAAATTCAGTTCTTCATCACCACTCGTAGGAGTTCACAGAAATACATTCTCTCAAACAGTACCGAGAATTAATCATTTAAGAATCGGCTTGAAGCGATTGTCGAAATTTTTGTTGTTGGTTGGCGGCACAACTGTTTTCTAAACTGACGTGGAGTTTGAACGCGATTTATCCTTCAGTTTCTTTACAGTGCTCGCTTTTGTCAGTTCTCATAAGTGTATTCTGCAATTTTTATCATGGATAAAAATGTAGAACAAAGAATGTGATGGAAGTGAATGGTGCCCATTTTTAGCACTTAATAAAATAATCACAAAAGTAATTAGTCTCCCACTTTTTTAGCTGCCATTTCGTTAACGATGAAAATTTTGAAGCGAAAACTTAGGGTCAGATAGTACTCGATAAGACCTTTAAAATGAAGTATCGCAATACCCTCATCTCTATTCAAAATCAGGAGGTTGTGCTCATCCCCGTTAAAGGAGGAGTTGTTCCCCCTCGAATCAGAAATCGATGGGTACAAGCGATTTTCCATATTTTCATTTGGAAAACGGAAAATCGAGATGTCAAGTTCCCTGTATATTTCTTCAATATACAACAGGAATGAAGTTTGTGACCGGTAATACACAAAATGAACACGCTTTATATAACTATACTTTATACACTCAGAACTCTTTCTTACTTTTCGCACACAAACAGCATGAACCATCTAATGTAGAATGAAACCTATTAAAAGGAATGATAAACTCAAATTTATAAAAACAAGAATCTCTTTAGAAATTACTAAGATTGTATATAAAACGCAACAACTCAATAACTCTATGAAAATTGTTATGAAATTATTTACCTACCAACGTTTATATTTTAAGGCATCTGTTTTATTTTTGTCAAGCAATCATTCTAATCTAGAGAATCTATCTTATCAAAAAAAAAAATATATATATATATATATATATATATATATATATATATATATATATATATATATATATATATATATATATATATATATATATATATAGGAATATTTAAGGATCATCAAAATTTCTGTTGATACTTGAGCCTTTTCAATACCTTCAATGATATGGCTTTCCCAATTGAAGAGGTTTTCAATACGAAAATATTTCATCTATCGGTTGTTTTATTTATCACTTTTTCTTTCAACCACATTGGTGCAAGTTACTGAACAATGTCGTTCAGAACAGTAAATTCATTTCACTTTTTGGTAGGTAGACCCTACTTTGTATATAATTCATTTAACTATAATTAAAAATTAGTCAACGCACGCAAAAAGAATTTACCTTTATGTTTCTCATCAATCAACTTGACGTTATTACTATTATTTACTGCTATTTGCTTGATGATATCAAACTTCTCACGACATCTTTCACATCGTAAGTATATTAGTTAATTATGTTTTAATTTTCGAAAAATAGAAAATTAACGAGTACAATAAATTCTGATTTTATC
The DNA here is from genome assembly GCA_013387265.2 of Cryptolaemus montrouzieri. Classification (NCBI taxonomy): domain Eukaryota; kingdom Metazoa; phylum Arthropoda; class Insecta; order Coleoptera; family Coccinellidae; genus Cryptolaemus; species Cryptolaemus montrouzieri. Next base: position 24,274,364 of record JABFTP020000186.1, on the reverse strand, counting down.
CGATATTAAAATTATCATTGCGTATTTTTCGATTCAGTTTAATACTGTGGTTTACGAATATCTAATTGACGATTGGTTCAATATTGAATACTATTTACATAAATATGTAAATAAATAAATTTATTCAATTTCGACTGGTCCGTTTTGTATATCATCAATGACAATTTCTGCTAATAATTGAATTAACGAGTTGGCAATTACTGAACCATCATTGCTCGTATTATTAAAACTAATAAAACGATCTGTTTATTCGAATTCCTGTGATCATTTCTGAATACATCGTTGCTTGATCATTATTTCATTTCAACTTGTGATCAATTAATTTGACTGGATAACTAGGTGAACTGCTAATGAATTTGCTTCATAGTTTCCGGAATTAACGAGGTGACATCTTTATTATCGACTGGATGAATAAATTCATAAATTAATACAGAATTTATTGAACAACTTCTGCACTTGCGTTAATGATTTATGCAATCAATATGATTCAACAAGAATTATTACTCTGCACCATTAACTTAACATACAATTCCAATATTTCCAATTTCTCTTTTGGTAGGAATTAATTACTAACACATGTTGTTCCTTCGAATATGACGGAACATATGCCATTAAAATTCGATGGTACAAGAAGGAAACCTGGACAAGGACAACCTCGAACAAAAACGGCAGTCAATTATCGTTATGACTCTTTGAGAACACGGTTTGCTATTGCTGAGCTCTTTGAAATGCAGCTTCTACAGTAAATTGGAGTGCAAATTAGCACTGAAACGTTACGATAACTTCTCTAGGAATTTGGTTTGAGGCCTCGAGGCCCACATCAAACTTCAGCACATCGAAGAGCCGAAATTATTTTTGCCTATTGGTTAAAACCTGACTGAAGAAAGTTTTGTTCACAGATAAGTTGCGATTTCATCTCTTTCATTGCCATCGACGTTCGTTAGTGGAGAGATGTCGAAATGACAGATAAGCCCAATGCAACATTTTATCTTCCATTGGTTTTTGTTGAGGTTTAATAATGGTGTGGGAAAATTATTTTGAACAACCGCAATGATCTGGACATCGTAAATAATGGAATCCTGAATTTTAAAAGGCACGTTACACACATTTTAGGAGATTTGCCGCAAAACATAGATGAAAACTTGTTTATGCATGGTAACGCCTGATCACACGAGCACATATAGTTAAGAACTACCTTCAAGGTAACAACATCACTCAAATGTAGTGACCTGTATGGAATTCAGACCTCAATACTATCGTACATGTCTGTCATATTCTCAATAGAAGATTAAGAAGCCAGCGAAACCAGCTAGCTACTGTGATTGATGTCGTCGATTTCTGATTCGAGAGGAAACAACTTTTCCGATTTTCTCATCCCTGCAAGTTCAATTTCTTATTGGGGAGGAAAACAACCACCTAATTTTGAATAGGGATAAGGGAAGTTGCGGTCTCTCATTTTGAAGATCTTATTGACTACTATCTGACCCCAAATTTTCGCTTCAAAATTTCCATCGTTAACAAAATGGTAGCTACAAACGTGGAAGACTACTTACTTTTGTGATAGTTTATTAAGTGATGAAAATGGGCACCATTCACTTCCTTGCATTAAAGAACGGTGGTGTTTTTTCTTCGAAAAAGTAGACAGACCATGTGTTCGATGTTCCTCAGTCTCTCGTTAGTGTTTCGCGAAATTTCCGGAACGTTGAACCTGTGCCAAAGCGATTGTAAATTTGTAGAAGGATTTAAATAATGAATTCCGTATGAGAAAGGGTGGAAATGATAAAATTATTTTTCAGAAATAATGACTCTGCGCGATTCACAGCGGCTTTATATAACAAACCACATCCTGAAAAAAATGTCCCTGCTGCTTACGTTGTGCAACTGGTTGCTAAATATGACGCTACTGGTTCATTCAGCTACAAGAAGAAGGTGTATCAAGGAGACGAAGCGAGGGAAGTGGCTATCTTGGGTCACGTAGTGATGGATCCCACCCTTTGTACTAGGAAATTATCCAATGTGTTTAGTGTTTCACGCAAAATCATGAGAATTTTTAGAAAATATAAGTTTCATCCTTTTGAGAAACGATTCGTGCATTTCTGAGACTTTCTCTTTACTCATTCGCTGACCTCATCTAGGTCGCTACGTCTCCGTAGATCGTCGGCAGCACGTGTTGTCACGAGTCGACTCTACAGACAATTCACTCGTACGCCATATTGCCAAACCGCCGTTGTCTACCACCGAATCAGGTGTTTAATTTATTTTTATATTTACGTCTATAACAGGTGTTTGTGTGAACCATCGACATTTTTTTCTCCGTGTGTGTGAGACACTCTCCCGGTAGTAAGTGGAGTCAATCCCTGCAGTAGGGCATGGTTTTCTCCGTAGAGAAGAAGAATCGCTTACCGACTGAGTTAACCGACAAATAGTGATAACAACAAGCCAAGTGAAGAATTCTGCTACTTTCGCACACGAGAAGAAGCCGACATACGTTTTAGGACCGACGCTACCAAAAGAAGCGAAGCACGTGAATAATATCCAGATAATTCAGGAACAGCAGAATTCATCCACTATCGCAGCAGCCGTGAAGAAAGCATCCGGTTCTTGGACCGAAGCCTACACGAAGTGGCGTCCAACGACAAGTGTGTGAATGTAGTGTTTCAAGACGATCATCATGTGTCATATGTGTCTTATGTTATTTTTTTTTTCTTCCAGCCCCTGACTTTTCTTTTTCAGGCACTATTGATCTCTAGAGTATTATGTGACAAAGATGCGTTTCACTCCACTCCATCCTTCAGGTTTTGTTATTGCATATACCGTAGATTTAAACATGCTCCCACGTTGTAAATAGCTAGATTATACGACTCACTTACGTAAGAGAAGGTTTTGTGTGGTGTCCATTGTTATCATCGCGTTCATGCCAAATGGTACCTAATATAGTATAGTAGGACAGACAATTAGGATAACCAGATAAAACTTCTTTTTCTTTTTTTTTTGATTTTCACTGGTATAATGTACACGTATGCATTTATCTCGAATGAAGTTACAACATGGTTGTTCTGCCCGGTATGGCAATATGGAGGCGTCTAACCACGATCTTCAGAGGTGGGGCCGTTTTACCGTATTCACTATGCTTTCTAAACATGGATCACTCTAGGTCGCTTCGACCTAGCGTGTTACCGTATTCACCAATCTTTCTAACCACAGATCACCTAATAGACCCCTCCAACTTAGCTAAGCACAGAACGTACTCTATGCCTACCGGCCGAGGGTTCAAATATCCGTTCATTTGTGAGACTCGCTGTTTCTTTGTCGACCTCATCGAGATCACATCGTCTCCGTAGATCGTCTGCAGCACGCATTGCCACGAGTCGACTCTACCGACAACTCACGCTTCCGCCATATTACCAAACCGCTGTTGTATACCAGCGAACCACGTGTTTTACCCGAATTTCACATTTACTTCTACAACTGGTGTTCCTTTGAACCGTCGACGTTTTTTTTCGGATGTGTGACCTCATCCCGATAGCAATATCTAAACTTCTTCTGAATAAATTTGAATTTCCGACTATATGCATTCATTTCTTGCCTCATTTAGATTATGTTGAGAAATAAACGACTGTCCGTTCACTCTCATAAGTGCCCTACCACATTATCGACGAAAGATTAGATTTTATAGCCGATTTTGAGTTTTTTTGCGCAGTAATATTTAGTGCTGTAATAACTACAAATAAAAAATATTTCAAACTATACAGGTGTTCCATAATAGAATTGTATACCAAAGTTATGATTCTTTGAATCAGACACGCTATATTTCGTTTCGGTTTCAACTTCGTGAGGAAAAATGAAGACGATCTTCAATACACTCCCCACAAAAATTATCGCATCACCCTATTTCTACGACAATACTATATAAACTTTTAGGCTGCTCATTCAAGAGTCGCTCGGTAACTTTCAGAAGTGTAAAATAAAAAGATATCATTCCAAAGAGATGAGTTTATGATGAAAAATATCAATAATTTTCGAGTTGATGAAAAATTGAAACATTCTTCCATCTTCAAACATTCGCGAAGAGACCAATCAACTAGCATCTAATAGTGACTAATCATTTTCAGAATCGAGTGTTTTCCCCCTGGCCCTAATTACTGCCATATACGTCTCGGAAGCCCCTCAAACAAATTTTGGATGTACTCTTGGTTCACTGAGTTCCAAATTTCAAGAAGCAGATTTTCTAGTTGTTGTAGTGTTCTGCAAAGCATCCTATGTTTCTGAATTTGCCACCCCATGATGTCCCAAACATGTTTTATGGGATTCAAGTCGGGACTTCTGGCTGGTCATCTTAAAATATTAATTTTGGCATTTTGCAAAAATTCTGTATCTACTCTAGCTGCATGAGGCCGAGCTTTATCATGCATATAAATGAAGTTTTTGCCAATCAATAGGCCAAAGGGCACAACATGGGGTTCAAGGATATCTGCGATATATCTGGCCGCTGTCATTCTTCCATTGTTCACTAGGACTAACTCAGTTCGACCATGGAAAGAAATGCCTCCCCACACCATTACTGAGCCCCCTCAGAAGTTTTCGGTTTGCCGGAAATTGCATTGCTGATACCATTCGGACTCGTCGTAAAAGAGAACACTCGACCATTCTAGAATACCCCAATTTGCATGTTCCCTCGCAAACTGAAGTCTTGCAACCCGATGCTCTCTGGTGAGACGCGGTAGAAGCTACCCTTGGTCTGGTATCGTCTTCTCTGAGCCTGTTCCTGGAAGTTTTCAATGAAATATGCACATTTCTGGAAAGTGCAAGTTCATTTTGTAGCATTCTAGCCGTACAGAGCCGAACTCTTAGTGCAGTTGAACGAAACCAACGATCATCAACTGGTGTTGTTATCCGATTTCTTCCCTGTCCGGCCCTTTTTCCATATTCCCCTGTTTCGTGGTACCATTTGATTGCTCTTGAAATAGTGCTTTGGTTAACATTCAACAAGTTAGCCACGTAACGTTGGCTTCGACCCTCCTCTAGAATTGTTAAATTCTTACCACTTCATGATCACTCAAATAGCGGCCAGGACGTTCAGCAGCCATTACAATACATTCAAAGATTCGAAAATCAATAGGAAAAACAGAAAACTTGCAATACTGATAGTCAAATAAAATCATTCTTGTTTCAGACGTGTTTGAGATCATTTAGAAACAAATGCTACTACATAGATAAGATTGTTTTCCCTTCATATGTCCATAAACATATATTGACAAAGAAACTGCGATCGAGCTGCTTAATCGATAGTGGAATTCTGAATACCAGGTGATGCAACAATTTTTGTGGTGTGTGTAGTTTCCGAATTAGTCATTTTCTGAAATTTGAGGAATTACAAAAAATGTTTGTGCCCTCAATATTGAATTCAAAGCTTCACATATACAACTTTTGTGACAGTAATTATTGTTGCTTGAAAAAATGACTCATTTTGTTGATCTATGTTACACAGGGTGTTCGAGAACTTTTTTGAAGTTGGTGCTCATTGAAATATCATTTCACTGTTTTTTCAAATGTTATTCCCTATTTCTAAAGGCTCGAATAAGTTTTAAAACATTTCGAAATGAACCTAGGTTTCTTATACCTATTTAAACGGTTTCGAAGATATTCAAAAGTTTAGCCAATTTTTATCGAATTTCAAAATTTATTATTATTATTTTCACTTCAAATTATAGCTTCACAGTTATACTGCTTCGTTTCCAGAAAAAATTTCTCAATCATATTCAGTGAATCAAATTTCATTATTGACTTAATTTCAAAGAAGGGATGATGCGCAATTCCGGCAAACCGCATCAAGGTAATTGAACAATCGAGTTCTCTTTATCACATTCCTGGTACTCAGTTGGTACCTAACTAATTCTTATCATTCTGATATTGCTGTTAGGTGCTTGATGTACTTGGTAGCTGCAAATTCCTGGTGAAAGTAGTTGTGGATACCCATTTATACTTTAAGAAAAAAGTAGTATATCAGTCTTGACCAGAAAGAGTTTCTAGTACTTATCAGTGCATATTCTTCACAATTTCATTTTTGTTTTCAGTTGGAAAACTTCAATTTCGAACAATTTTGCTATTTGATATACATTTCAAAGTGAAGAGTTAACCAATATAAGAACGGATTGATATGATTTTTGTCGTCGACGAGTGCCAACAAAACTGTTTTTCAGCGTCAAGAGTTTAGTCCGAAAGATATCCGTATCGGAGACATTCAGACAGAAATCCCCTATGAAAACTACCACAAATATTTTGGCAAACCGGCAACGTAGCTAATTCATAAACAAACAGACAAAATCAGCTGACAGAAGATGAAGTAAACATAATGACAGTTGTAGCGACTATGGTTGGAAATCAAACTACCAGTCAGCGGAAAATTGCAGTTCAAACGAGAATTAGAGTCCGCGAGCTCTGAAACGCTACCCCAGGGTCACCTGAGGAGCAAATTCCGCCTAGTAGGCGGTGCTTACTGCCAGCTAAAAGTTATCAGTAGCGTAGCGTCTCATTTTTATTGTGAATCTAGAACTCGTCAAATTATTTAGTTGTGAAAATGGTGTTTGGTAGTAAATGTGAAAAAAACAATTTTTATTTAATAACATCTATAGGAAATGAACCGTGTAAAGGTTTGAGCTTTCCATTAAACCTAGCTATAAATCGTGTGCGTAAATGAATATACCTGCATATACGGTAGAAAGAATAAAAAAGGAAAGACTTGATATATTAAGTGGTGATGCATTGGTTTTTTCAAACTACCTGAAAAGATGGAGAAGTTTTCCTAAAACTGAAATAGAATTAGGAAGAGATTGTTCACTAGAAATCATATTTACAATTATCACAAAATTACAAGGAAGTTATTTTTGAATTGTGGAGGCCGTTACTTGATGTAGATCCATGATATAAATGAGATAAAAAACACAAGGTTCAACTTTAATCTATACTTTATTCGAAAAAATTCGACGACGTTTCGCTGACACAGCAGCTTTATCAAGAATGACAAACAGGTAATAAAAACTAATTAAACAAGTTAAGTAGGGGTGAGAAATTCACATCTACCTGCTCATTCAAAAGCTTGTCCGAATGTTTGTATCTATTCATTTCTAATGCTTCTAGGAGATCTAATTTTGAACTTTTTGATTTTATATGTAATATGTCAAAGTTTTTATTGAATGAATGGTTTTCTTTTATTAGGCGGTTTGAATAATTTGAATCAGATTTATTTTTATCGAAGCTACGTTTATGTTCAGATGTTCTTATGCCAAAACTCCTATAGGTCCTACCGATATAAATTTTATCACAAGAACCGCAATTGAGTTTATAGATTCCTGATTTACTTGATTTTTCAACACGAGATTTATTATTTTTAATATGTTTACCTAAATTATTAGAAGTTTTGAAAGTTATATTAAGATTTTGTTTGACGAGAAAGGATTTAATATTTGTACTTGCAGAACCGCAGAATGTTAAGTTGTTGAATATTTTATAGTCTTTATGAATAGGATATACTTCATTTATTGCTTTCTGATAGAGTTTTTACGAATGATTAGATCTATCATATCCGGATTATATGAATTATTAATGGCTATCTGTCTCATGATGTTTAACTCTTTATTATAATCTTCTAAAGATAAAGGTAAATTGAGTAACCGATGTACCATGCTTTTAAAGCTACAACTTTGTGTTGAATTGGATGTAATAAGTAGTTATGTATAATTGTATCAGTATGTGTTGGTTTACGAAAGACCGAAAAACATGATTATTATTTTGTTTAGTGATTTTAAGTCCAAAAATTAATGGAATCGTTCTGTTCAATTTCTATCGTGAATTTAATGTTCAAATGGATGGAATTTATGAAATTAAGAAATAAGTCTAATTGACGAGTAGTTCCAATGAAACATACTAAGATGTCGTCAACATATCTATACCAGTAAAGAAATTTGGAAATGAGTGGATTGTATGAATTTTCTGTTCAATAATATTCATGAAAATCTCTGCTAAAAGTGGACTCAAAGGATTTCCCATGATCAAACCATTTTCACTACTGTAATAGATGTTGTTGAAAGAAAAATAATTTTGTTCAATGCAAACGTCCAACAGATTCAATAATTCTGATTTAATTATGTGGTTAACATGATTCGAATTCAACATGTTTTCGATTAATATTTTGACATCACCTGGAGGAACACTTGGGTATAAATTCTCAACATCAAACGAAATAAGTTTTGCGTTCCGTGAAATTGTCGCACTACCTTATAGATATCATTAAAAATTATTGTTCATTCAAATCAAAATTTTCTATAAAAATTCTTTCGAATTGATAAATAACATAAAAACGTTAACCTACCACCTAACGCAAAACTTATTTCGTTTGATGTTGAGAATTTATACCCAAGTGTTCCTCCAGGTGATGTCAAAATATTAATCGAAAACATGTTGAATTCGAATCATGTTAACCACATAATTAAATCAGAAATATTGAATCTGTTGGACGTAACCTCTCATTTATAAGGAATTTATTGATAACAGATAGAACAAAACTCAGGTTAACGGAAAAATTTCAGTTGAATCGCTGGATATTAGGACAAAACAACTAAATTATTCAAAACAGATCAGGATATATCCGAGAGAAAATCGACTCATCATTTATATTGATGAAACATATATCAATTTCTTCGGATCAGACAATTCTGTTCATGGAAAACATAAAAAAATTGGAAAAGGTCCTCGGTTGGTTATAACTCACGCTGTCAGTGATCAGGATTTCGTTCTAGATTCATCTTCAATATTCAAATCCGAAGCAAAATCAGGGGACTATCATGACGATATGCTACATGAAAATTACAAAAGTGGATAGAAGATAAATCAATATCAAATTTACCAGTTCTGTGCTTTCAATGGATAACGCTTCGTGCCACAATGTAGCTACAGAAAAAAATATTGTGTTTTCCAATAAAAAGATCGAAATGCAGCAATGGTTGAATCTGAAAGGTAAATTTTCTGAACAACAAGCCACCAAACTAGAATTATATGAAGTAATTCGGGAGCATAAACCACGGGTTGACATATGTTATCGATTCCCTCCTAGCTTCTCATAGGCATTCGGTTCTCCGCTTTCTCCCCTATCATCCCGAATTAAACCTAGTAGTCTTTCTTAAGTTAGATGTTGAGAATCTAGCTATCCAAAAATTTTCAAATTCGCAATTTGCAACTTTTTTCGAGTCAATATATAGAGAAGTTGAGAAAATTGAAGAACAAAATTTAAAAAAGAACATTTTGCGGATGATGATAACGTAGATTCTATTATTTTTCATTCAGGTGAAGATAGCTGTTATGAACACAGTGATGATGAGGACACCGATAACGGCGATGATTACCTTTTTTTGCAAATCAATCACTAATAATATATTAGGGAACCTTGAATATTTTCAATTATTTTAATCACAAAATTGTCAAATATCTATCATTGTTATATGTTCAGTTTCATGATTGAATAAATTACCTGTTTTTATTTTTTCAGGAAATTATTCATCTTAATGATTCAATGATTATCTCCATGCAGATAACCAGGTCTTAAAATCTATTAACTGTTATTCCCTTGATAATGAATGGGATTGGGAATTTGAATTTAGGTATTGTTAAATTAATCGCACATAAATGATCTTCAACTAAGTACCTAGCTATCAAGATATACCTCATGATTGGGGGATAAACAAAACCTATTTTTGCAACTTATTTCACCACCGTCTATGTTATCTCCCTGTCTACCTGGCAGTTTGGGATACAATAGACCAGTTCAGTTCTTAAATGGTTATCTTATATATCATTTCTATTATTGAACTGTTGCTGGAAAGCAATCTTCGACTTTTGTTTTCTACATTTCCAGCGGTTAAATACTGATATTAGATATTAAACCTTAAGGATGATTGACAAGGCTCATTTTAGAGCTCGCGGACTCTGGTAGAGGACGTCTATCATTATTACGATGATCAGAAGACATATATCTTTCGTCAGCCGTACACGCAGCCTCGATAAGAGGTTAATACTTGGGACGCGATCATAGGCCCGCATCTCATCGGACCATTTTTTCACGATGAACACTTAAATTTTAATTTTTTTTTTTAATTTAAAATTTCTTCGTGATCATCTACAAGAATTGTTAGAAAATGTGATGATTCACGTAAGGCAACGAATGTGGTTCCTCCACAGTTCATTTCCAACGTGCGGAATTTCATGGACACACGCTTTCCTAATGAATGGATCGACAATGGTGAATTCCGAAATTTGACTGCAAAATCGCCTGATCTAACTTTCCTTGACTTTTTTCAATGGAGTATGTGAGGTAAATTGTATGGCGAACTTCGCCAATGATGGCTGACGATATGAAAGAGAGAATAAGAGAAGCATTTCGATCGGTAACACCAGACATGCTAAGTAACGTTCGAAGATCATATGAAGAAAGGTTAACATTGTGTATGACATTTGTCATATTCTTAAAACGACTGTCAAAATTTTTTCGCTAATTTTTCTTTAAATTAAACAAGAACCACGAAGAAATAATATTTGGGATATGTCAACCCAAATTACTGGGTTCATAATGATTCTAGAACATCTATAGATCATAATCGGCATCACTTAGAAGACCGAACCTAGCCTGCGGGACTCTCTCGATCAAACAGAGAGGAAATTGTTTTGTTGAGTTTGAATATTGAAAGGATTTTTCGATTATATTTCGAAAGTGGCAAGCAAGAACAGGGAAGTGGTTATGTTCAGGAGACTCACACTGCGACGGAAGAACATCTACGCGAAAGAGGAAGTATCGCGGGTTAAGTACTTTTTGATTATCTCCTTAGTCCTTTTTATGGCCTTGCTTGCTATGTAGAATCTTATCTTGAATTCGAGTGTGTTTAGACATATAAGAGTATGATTGTTGAAATATTTTTCTGCTGGTTTTTTTTTTCCATTGTTACAGATTCCTGTCCAAAACCCCCTTCCTTTCACCCTTGTCTTCGTCTGGAAATCATAGAGTGCAAGATGAGGATTGAAGCTGCTAAGCAGAAAAAACCTTGATTCTCTCACACTCGTGTTTTTCTGGCACACATCAGAGTTATAGACATAAGCATTTATTGAAAATATAATTATTCGAATTTTTGTGAAACCTCTCTTTTTCAAGGGAATATATATATGGTTCAAAATGGAGACTATTTTGAACATCTTATGTGAAAAGTGATATGAAAAATTTTTCTATCTTTATTTCCCAAATGTTTCTTTTTCAATATTAGGTTTGAAGAATGAATTAATGTGATATAAGGAACTCGAATTTTCTACTCAATAAGTGTTGGATGATTACGATTCATGGCAAACAAACACAGAAATAATTTCATCTAATACGAATTCTGTTCAGATAGAAAATGAAGTGCAAATTTGGAATATTTCTTGAAATTCGATGAAAATTTGCTACACTTTCAAGTATCTTCGAAACCGTTGAAAATAAGTATGGGGAACCTAGGTACTCTTCGAGAGGTATTGAAATATATCACTTCATTGGACCTTTAGATATGAGGTTTGCCCTTTAAAAAAAACAATGAAGTGACACTCGAATGAGCACCAACTTCAAAAATCGTTTTCGAACACCATGTGTAACATATATCCACAAAATGTATCATATGTTCAAGCAACACACATTTTTTGTTTGAAAGTCATATTTGAGAAAATGTCGAATATTTTGGTAACAATTTGAGCACAAGAATTTTCGAACAGACTCACCTTCATTTCTCCTCACAAAGTAAAAAATGATACAAAATATAGCGTGTCATATTTAAAAAATCATAACTTTGGCATGTAACTTTATTATGGAACATCCTGCATAGTCTAAAATATTTTCAATCTGTAAAAACAACAGCTCTACAGAATACTTAGGAAAAAAGTTTAAAATCGGCCGTAAAATATGTCTAATCGTCACCCGATATATGAAACTAAGTGTTGTCTAAGTAACTAGAAAATCAGTATCAACAAGAAGTACATGAGCGTTACTGGTTCTTTTTCATTATCAAAGTTAATATTAAAGTCTCCTACAAAAGAGGTGATATAGAACCCCTCAGTATGTGCTAGCATCGATCGATAAATGAATATCGTAATAAGGTTGATTTTGAGTATATAAATAGCTGCAATAACTACCTCAACACTGTTCTCTACATAACAAATAACTGAACAAATATCATTCATGAACGCCTAATATTCAATTTATCAATGTTTGACATAATCGTTTTCATATTTCATGTACAATTATTCACAGTATTGTTGTATTGCGACTTGAAGCGAGATCTATAATACGAGCTATGCATTTGTGAGAAGTCTGCAAGTTACAGGTAATCTGCAAGTTAGTTATGCAAATTACTACAATTATAGAAATTCTGGAGAGAGATCCAATCAAAACATTCAATGTTTGAACAATCAAAAAACCATATTTCCAGAAATCAATGCCGGCTATTATCGCGTAGAACCCTGATAACCATGCCACATCCTCGATTAATACACATTATGGTCTATTTTATTAACAGTTGATCTACTAAAGTCGAAAGTAAATCCTCGAAGAGTAGCATAATCTGCTGCAGATTTCTCGTTGCTTTCTTTTCATGGAATCTCATATGCGCTCAATTGGGTTCATGTCAGGACTCCGCGAAGACATCGATTCTGGCATCTTCGAGATACTTTCTCACTAGTACAGTACTATGCGAAAAAAAGGGCAAAACGCATCACTTATTTGGCTACAATCAGGTTTGAGTACCGAAGGCTTGCGATTGAGTCGTGATTGCATACATGAAGGTCAGTATGTGCATTTACAGATATGCTTCTCCAAACTATCTGAAATCTTCTGCAAAGAACGGTTTCAGCAGTATTGCACTCGAGAAATCGTTTGCCAAACAACCTGGAAATGAGCTACCGTAAGTGTAAGGACTGTGGCCTCCCTCAAGATCACTCAATTCATGAAATCATTGGATCACATACAGAAATATTTCATATTCACAACTAATTTAGCCGCAGAGAGGACGAGATATTCCATTTTCTTCTGTACTTTTAACCCCCAGAATGAATTTAATGACACTATTTTATTCGTCAGTTATTCTAAAGCAATTTGGTTTATTTGATCAAGGAAAGTTTCAAAATTGTAAAAGTTGCATCCTAGGTAACCGAATCGATATGCTGAAATAACATCATGTTGATAAACATCTAAAGGGCAATTATGTTTTGAAGTTAATGGAGAAGCTTCTACATGGTCTGCATTGTAACCACGAGATATCATATTATATATAAGTTGCGGCAAATGCAACGTTGTCAAGATAATAATGAATTCTAATACATTCAGAAAAACTGAATTGACATGTTGATGCCAAGTGTATAAACTGAGCTAATTCAGTACTCATTTACACATGGTCAGATACATATAAGTCTCCCTCTCTCACAACTACTTCTTATGCGCATATCCGAAAATCGCGCATACAGCACAAGCAAGCATCAGTATTACATACAGTTGTCTAATTCCTTACCATGCAACACGTATGTAAGCGAGAAAGTTTAGGCCTACTGCCTTCTCTTTGTGAAATCAACGATCCTCAAAATGTTCAGCTTCAAACACACAGATAAAATCATATCACGAGAAACAGTTAATTGATATTCGTCTAGAACTTGAAATGCTAGAAATGTAATTAGCCTCTGAGTGCATATTTACATTTCATCTTCCATAATTCGATATATAAACTCTGATTGCGGTTCAAATTTAATATCCATATCATCATAAAAGGCCAATATGAATTTTGAGAGAGGCACTAATGCACTCTGGATAATGGAGCGGTATACATATTGAATTTATTCACTGATTGAAAGTCTCTGCCGTCAATAACTTTTGATGGTGAAGAATTTGTTCGCCGAAAATTCGGTCTCGAATATCCTGAACGGAAGCTTCGCGGAATGAAGGAAGAAGGCTAACCTTTTAAGTTCGATGAATCTCTTGTTTATTCTAGCGAAAATTGAATGTGACTTAGTAATGGACAAAACATGTTACCGGTCAATTTTTATTAAATAAATGACTTCTGTGGTTTTTTGTTTGCAAATGAAACAGGAATTTAATAAATGACACAAGCGATGTTTGATATTTCTTAACCTACCTGCCTGTCCGAACCATCTTTTGTTTTAGATGCACTGCCTGTTGTGATCAGTCGTTCACAATAACAACCCTCAAGAAGAAGAATCCCGCTGGGCCGATGGCAATTCTCAGAGTCATAGTAAAACAAAAGATTCTGCAACAAAGTTTTTAAATTAGATTCTGTACGCTTCTCAATTGTTAAGTGATAGTTTATTTCCATTTGAATAATATTATTATATCGGCTTTATTAAGAAACAGTTGTGAGTTGTGTTTTCGCTGTGTTTGATACATTATCAGTAACAGCTAGTCTGTCCCATTAAAATACTGATAGGGAACATGAACGCAGAAGTGAAAGATGATAAAACCGATTACGAAAGAGTCATTGAACCTTATTGTGGTCTTATGCCAATGCCAGGAACTTGTGATCGGAGGAACCCTATTTCCACATAAGATATGCCTCAAATTAACTTCGATATCCCCGAACGGAAGAATTAAAAACCGAATAGATCATATGACTCTCTATCTAAAATGAGAAAACTCTTTTCTCGATACAAGAATAAGGAGGAAAGCTGATTGTAGATCTGACAACCTCTTAATTACGTCAGATTTAAAACTAAAAAGAGCCACCATCCAAACCCAGGAAAAAGACTCAAGGAAAAGTTGATGTCGTACAGCTTACAAAAAAGCAAAGGAATTCCAACTCAAGCAACAGGTTCACTCTCCTTTCATGAAAAAAGTGTCACAGAGAATCGTTATAATTTTGAAAAACAACTAGAAAAACTAAAGCCGACAAACGTGAGAAGGCAGAAAGACAAAAAAAATTCTCTAGATCTATATGAAATAACTGAAATATTAGCTAACAAGGAAAACACATTGCACAGGCCAATAAGGAACAGAGAAGGCTGGTCAATGGACAAGCCAAGAGGAAAGGATAGAAAAAAGATTTGGAAAAAAACTTGAAGGAGCCCCGACTATGTTGGTAGAAAGCGAAGAAGCAACCAATACAAAAAAACATAAGAACAACTGAAAATCAAAATGTCGCAAAAACCCCCAATAGGCTGAAAATCGCAGAAACCATTGAAGAACCTTAAAATTGTGAAAACTCCAGAAGTAGATAATCTCGGAGCAGAAATTTCCAAATGCAATCAATCCACCATGGCCGAAATACATCATCTAGTGGTACAATAAATATGGGAAAAGAGGATTCTACCTTGTCCAATTATGAAAACTGGCGAAGAGTCACACTTCTATCTATTGACAGAAGTTGTCTTGAGCTGAATAAGAGTGAATTGTGAAGAAGAGCTTATAAATAAAACAAGTAAATAAGAGCTCATAAATAAAACATGTCAAGATGCTCTTGACTGGAATCCCTAGGGCAAATGGAAAAAAGGAAGACTAAAAAACGCATAGAAAAAACTTAGAGAAATAGGGACAGAAGGAAAATCATGATCTGAGACCAAACTTCTAGCAAAGATCAGAATTCGATGGCACGATTGTGTTATAGCTCCACGCCCCCACGGGACTAATAGAAATGAAGAAGAGGAAGAAAAAGTTGTGAGTGTTGTATCAGGATATCGAGATATAAAATAGCCGGTCACTAGGTGACCATTTGTTCCCACAATCTCTCTACATTAGCTGTTTAGACTGTGTACAGAGGTCCACTTGAAGATAGTATCATAACGCCCAAGGCCTATTCTGAAACGATGTAAGGCATACCAAATATTACTACTGAGTAGAATCTATGTAAGCCACTTACTGTAAACAACTTCAATACACTGTCACAAAACAGAAATCAGAAATTTGTGAATGATTCGAAACAGTTTCGGAATAGAGTATTACTTTTGATCTGCTCCGTGGATAAGTCAGTAGAGGTATTGTCCCTCGCGCCGAGGTCCCGGGTTTGAATCCCAGGAAATATTTGGATGTAATATGAACGTTAATGTGTCTGTCTACATGGAGCTTAGATACATAACTGAAAAATGTTGAGTTCATTACCATTGATAGCCAGATAGTTTGCAATCCGATGAGATGGCAGTTATTCTTGCAAAGCCTAGATGAGTGGTTCGAGGTACACTATAAACTGTACGTCCATTGAACAATCAATAACATTCTTTTGAAGTTTATTGCTTATGGATTTGTGAGGTAATTAAGTTCTAGAAAACACGAAGCTAGGGAATTAAGAATGAGATTTGATAGGGGTTGATAGACATTAAAATTGAGTGATGGCTGATTGACTGCCATGCCACTTCGACTCAGTGGTCTCTTGTGGCACACTCTGTTCTGATTTCACCTAACAGCTCCATACTTCGTGTAAAGGCTTTGAGGTTTGTGGGTGAGAGCTCAGTAAGTTCAGTCAGCTCCAGTTTGTTAGATCCAAGTTTCTGATTCTGTTCCCTGCTGGGCGTTCGCACATGATGTGTTCTATTTCACTCATAGTTTGCATGAAGGATCCTCGATCTAACCTAACTTATTTTTGTGATTTCTTAGGCATCAGTGCCTCGTTAATATGGCAATTAGAACTCATAGTGTCTAGCCTGAGAGTATGAGCACAGCCTTGGCTCTCGCAGTAGAAGGTCCTCATTCGTGCACGTACGTATAAGGTACGTATAATTATCGTACTAGAATGCCTTCAGTGCAGCTTCGCTATCCTTCATGACTTTTATTGATCTGCTTATTAACTAAGCAATCAGGAGGATAGCACAGTGGTTGGTGAGAAACATTTCTGCTTAAAAAATAGTCGCGAGCCCACATTTCTTTCTGCTAGCAATGATTATATGGAATGGCAGCTCCAGAGTGGAACTCATTAAATTATAGGGTTGATATTCGAGTACCATTTATAATTATCATACCATAATTGAATGAGGACTCAATTCAACTCATGTGGGGCCCATTTAAACAAACAAAATAACAGCTCAGCTAAAGCAAAACAGTCTGAGTATGGGTACGCCAGTGGATTTTGCTAATTTCTGCAGAATATTGTTCCTGATTTTCTTTTCACTTCATAATTTATGTTGTATCTTTAACGAAGGTACTTGAGAGTTCTACTTCTCTTCGATACTCTAGTTTCACGTAAACAACCAACGCGTCCACTTACATAGTATCGAATTTCATGAATTTCATAATTGGTGTAAGATCTTATCATGAACTCGATTACACTAAGTTTAGACACTATGCGCTTGAAGAATTTTTGATTCTATGATAGAAGTACAAATTGAAGATGAACTAAAGATCGAACTTGCATTTTCGGTTATCATTATGACAAATACACAAATTGCTCAACTAAATATGTCAATCAAAAGATTTTCACAGATCTTGGAACTGAAAGGGTAGGAGACGTTTAATTTCTCGTAGATATCATGAAATTGAATTTGATTGAATAATGAGAAACTCGTTCATACAAATTAGAGTTAGATAATGAATACCCATTCCCGGTAGTACGTTCTCCATCTTCTCCAAGATTGGAGAATAAAATTCAATTAAAATGTGGAATTTTTCAACATGTTTAACGATGAGAGCGAATTGGAGAGCATAATAATTCATTCTTTGGAGTTTGAAATCTCAATTGCATCTTAAAATGAGGAGAGTATATAATTAGATATGATTCCGTTTCTTTTCCTCTTTAGAATTAGAATTTTCAATGTGGAAATTTAGATAAAACTTGAAAATAATCTCAACTCATGTAGTTCACTCAGATAATATGATTTTCACTCACATCAGAAACGAATGATAATATATTCACGAAATTTCCTTCTTGATAATTTCTTTACGTTTCTGCAATATATATATATATATATATATATATATATATATATATATATATATATATATATATATATATATATATATATATATATATAAAAGACAAATAGCTTCCGCGACAAACTTTGCGAGCAGTCTACATATGTAAACTCGAGACAAAAAGAATTATACAAAAATCCGTAGATCAATGAATAATCCTCCTCTCTGACAAGAGCTAGTTCCGAAATCTGCCCACCATGCACGCAGCCCCCAAGAGCCACAATAGTGCAACTAAGCAGGATGCCGAAAAACGAAGCGGCGGACTGCACTTATACTTACGAGAGTCGCCCTCTATGGACCGGGACGGTGAGCCCGCTACCGAACTTCGAGAAAGATACGAACGATAACAAACAGATGTGAGAATGTTAGAAATTCCAACACTTGGAAACATCTTTCGCCGGTCCGTGAATCACATCAACGGTACAAAACGAGAGAAATAATCCCGTTGAAATGGTGCTCTGGGCCTCTGTTTCCGAGATAAAACCTCCCGTCGGTGAATATTTGATGAGACAAGTATCTTCCGCGACAAACTTCGCGAGGAGTCTACATATGTAAAAATACGTAAATCAATGAATAATCACCGACGGGAGGTTTTATATCGGAAACAGAGGCCCAGAGCACTATTTCAACGGGATTATTTCGCTCGGTAAATGGAGATGAAAAGCTTTCATTTACTTTTATTGAAATCACCCTGTCGTTTGAGTAGATGTTGATCACGTGTAATAAGTAGGATGGACATTGCATCCTTAACGATTGATCCCTTGTACCAGATACTGTCAGAAGCTTTATTAATAAACACTACGGCTGATTAGAACCTCTCTTTTTTACATCCTCAGCATTGGAGATCAGTGCTACAAATGAATGAATTGTTGAATGTTTGTTTCTGAAACCAAATTGATGTGGTGATGTCTTATTGCAGTAAGGAGGCGGATTTTTATATTTTTTGTTCGAACTTTCCTCGATTATTGGTAACAGTGTTGTTGGTCTGTAGCTGGATACTAAGTTGTTATCTGAATTTGGTTTTGGTATAGTTATGATAATTCCTTTTTCCTATTTGCTTGGTAAGTGTCCTGTTTTCAGGAGTTGATTGAATATTCATCTTATCTTGTTGTGGATCTTGAAAATATTCTTCTTGGGATGTTGTCAAAGCCATAAGCTGAGTTTTTTTTAACCAGAGCATCCATGTATTCTGTTTCTTCTATTTCTATCTGGAACGTCGTATTGCCTCGTAAAGCTACTGGTTATTACTTCCTCGTCCCTTTGTTGGATGTGGGTTTTAAAACTGATATCGATTTGTTATCGTTCCGTTTTTTTGTTTCAGTGTTACTTGTTCTCATTTTCTTCTTATGTTTTCTATTGGTAGGTGTTTAAATTCAGGAACTAAGATCTGAAGAAGTCTGAAGAGTTTCTGAGCGGGCAGAAATATCGAATTCGACGGCGTTAATGACCAATCAGAATTGGGAAATTTTGTTTCAGAAAACTTAGCAGTAGGTATGATTGATAAATATCTTGTTAATTTATATTACCGCACTTGTTAGCTTTCGTACATCTGTTCGTCACAAATTTTGAAACAGAACTGTGAAATAGTTTATTCTTCTGTAGATTCAATAAAATCAATAACCTTCTTTGATTCAAATTCACAAAATCAGAGCTGTGAACTACATTATCTTGATATGAAAGTGTATCACTTCGTAATTGTTGAAGTGAACTCGCGTTGTCCTCAAACAATCAACGCCTCTCTGATAATGTCAGGAGAAAAATGGGTTCAATCTAAGTTAAGACAGAGGATTAATCATTGTGAACTTCGGTTAATGCTGGTATATGTGGCTTCTCTGTTTGAAGATGCTTATGAACGCAAATGAGTTTTAGACTTGAATTTGAAAAGCTCTTTTCGCTCGATTTCAAGTACGTAAGTAGCCGAATTAATTCAACAGGGCGAAAATTGAAATTATGAGTTTAATGTGCTGGCAAGTTCTTCAAATTTCATGCGATAGAAAGTTAGGAAACCTAATCGAAGAGTTTATTTACAGCCCGATGGATATTATTCGATTATGTAAAGATTTCAAGAGAAAAAATACTTGAACCTGCTTCAATTCTCAATGCCTGTTAGGAAGCCAACTTGGTTGAGCGTTACAATATTTTTGACCAAATCCATTTCACGATAATACTCCTGGAGAAGGTTACTTCGAAACGGTATTGAATATCACCTCAAAGATAATGGGTTTTTTGAAATATTCTGTGATCTATACAAAGTTTTCAATAGGGAGGTTCTAGCACCTACTGGTGCTAGCAATGTTTATGAAGAATAAAGCTCAATTTACTTCCAATTGCGCTTTACCCTCCATAAACATCACTGTGTGGGGATTATGGAGATACTACACATAATGATTATGTACCCAAATGAAAAAAAGTCGGTGGAAATATAAAACATAATACCTGTATCTGAGGTTATGGATTTTTAACCAAGTGCTCTTTTGAATATATATCCAATATTCATTAACCGAACCTGGAAAACAAAAGATCAATTCCATAGTATGTTTTGTCCTGATTCTCTTATATCCCAATTCTTCTAGCTAACGTTGCTGTCTCCAAACAATTAAAAAATCGATGAAAAAGAAAAAGGTTTTGGAATGGATTCATCCTACAGAAGCTTCAACGAGAGATCGCTGTGCCCCTAGCTGTAAAGAACAGTGTCGCGTTCAGACGGCATAACGGAACATCAAACATCTTCAGGTAATAAAGAAAACCTATTAAAAAACAATAAGACTAAGGATCCCGTATCAATTGAAGACATATTACATTGATCATTGCTTCGTGAGGGAAAGTAATACAGTAATACTGAAGATAAAACATGATGAGCTCTCTGGGGACAAAATTATCTCCCCAGTCGGATCTCTATGGGAACTGGCGCGGGAGGTTCATGATGGTAATACGACTAACAACGGTCCCCAGATGGACGCATGAAGTCCCTAGACCCTGATGAGAGAAAATCGTTATTTAGTTTAGTAACATAACTAATATAAATGTGAGTGCAGTACACCAGTACTTACAAGACACGCAACGTCATGTCCTAGCTTTAACGGAATCTCTAATAATGACAACAGCAAACAACTGTTGTTTCAATGACGTAGAGGCTTTAGTATTTCTTCCAGATCTGGTGTCGCTTTCCAAAGAGCGGATACGTTGGAGGATGACGCTATCGACCTGGCGTGGTTCAAAATCTGTTTATATAACAAAACCATGTTTCTTCGTTATCTGTATCGACCTCCTAACAATAACAAGTACCTTAGATTGTTAAGGTATCTAGAGGACATGATAGACACGATCCAAATATATCATCCGTCAGCTGAGTTGATCAAAATGGGAGACTTCAACGTCCACCACATCAACTGCTCCAACACTTAAATAGGCGAATATGTAAGAAAATAATGGGTTTCGATGGAATACCACCACATAATTTGATGAAAAGTGCTCCAGAGTAAGTACCAGCTCCCACTTGTCTGTTTTAGGTTTCGTATGAGAGCCACACAATTCTCGGAATCTTACGAGAGTACAACTGGTTCAAAAGAAATGTCTATCCCAAAATTATCCTTCAACCGTATTGTTGAAAGAGTGATAAACGATGAGCTCATAAAATATCTTGGGTTACCGGATATCATGAATTATCGACAAAACGGTTTTGTAGACAACGATCAACTGGTTACCTTCTTGCATAAGTTACGCCTTTGTGGACATCAATACTCGAAGAGCTCTTGAAGCAAAGCCTTGATGAATAAACTAATCGCTACACTCCACCAAAAACAGAATATTTGGGTTTGCGGACGACGTACTCTGGTCTCCACATTTTCTAGTCAGCGTTCTTTAACTGGTGAGGAGTCACACCGACAGAGTTACCAAAAGATCATGCCCAGTGGAATCACTGCTGAAGAACCTCCTCTAATCATGCATAGTCATCGAATATTATCAGAAAGGAACGTGTATCTACTCGGCGTTATGTCAGCCATTGCCAAGTCTGCTTCTGCCAAACTTTATTTTCAAGGCTCCAAAATACTTCACGCTAATGATTTTATTCATACAAAGCACAGGTGTGACCTGGTATGAAATACTGTTTCCATGTATGGGGCTCCGCACCTGAACATTCATTACATCTATTGGATAGTGTCCAGAGAAGTTCAGTGTGTCTCATCGACCACCCGTAAATCAAGCGTGATGTCCAGCCTATCCCTCAAAGGTGGCAAATTGCTGATCTTTCTCTTTTCTGTAGATATTTCTATGGTAAATATTCTGAAGCATTTGAAGTGAGAATCCAGATCCAAGTAAATACCAGGCTCGCCAAAACTCTCATCAACAGATGGACTAACTAGCTACACCTCTTACCTCTCTTCATAAAAGTTATTTTGTTGACAGGGGTAGTGTGCTGTGGTACTCGCTTCCTTCGAACATCTTTCCGATATCATACAATTTGGCGCTCTTCAAGAAGCGAATGAACACATCTATGGTATGACAGGTATCGCGTCCTCCCAACAAAATAAGACAAAAAAACTTCTAGAATGCAGAAGAAAAAGTTAACTGCAGAAGAGAAGAATCGAAAGCAGCAAAAGAATAAAAAGAATGATGAAGGCAGAAATTAAAAGTACAAACTCGAGAACCAAAGGCCCAGCTGCAGTTTTATTACTGCAAGAACAAGGATGAACAGTTTCCTAGAAAACAATTCAGCATGTGAGGGTCTATGTTATACATACACAATTTAACGCGAATTAATATAGGATTAACATTTACCTCTTGTAGTAGAACATATCACAGAAAATTTATGTTGATGTTATCCCTAGGAGAAAACATTTACTCAAGATACATGCAAAATATATATTGATGAACAAATTGAGGCGATTTTACCTATTTTCTATCAGTTTATTTTCAAAAATTGATTGAGTAAATGAGTAAGAAGCGAATATACTGGGTGATTCACCAGTGGCTCGGTGCTCTGTAGCTCGTACACTCTTGAAGATTTCATTTTTGTTCGAACGGTATTATATTTAGAAAATAACAATCTACTTCAGCAATTTATTTTGCAGTAAACAGGGTGTCCCAATTTTCCATAAATAAATCTTGGGTGGTTTTTTTCAGATTGGAAGACCACTTTCTTGTTTAAGATTCAATAGCGGCCTAAACTCTGCTATAATATCTTTAACTAATAAGTTTTTTTGGTGAGTAGTTTCGTCACAATATTTTTTTCCGTAAAAATTCATTAAATAGGCTCTCACATCATCGCATGCTCCTTCGGCCAGAGAGGATGAATACTTTTATTCTTTCGTTTTCTTATTGCCCAAGGCAACCTTTTGTATGAATTGAAATAGATTATCCTCATTTTATACAGCAGTTACTCAAAACAATTATTGAATATTGTAATTTTAAAAATATCATATCTTGATTTTTTCAAATGGAACAACCTGTATTTTATTATTCATGTCAACGCATAAAATATTGTGCTATATTTTTGCAGAAGTAACCTTATCTTTATCATCGATCATTTTAGAAATACTCGATTATTTGTAGAAAATTTTATTAAAATTCTACAAACCATATCAAACTCATCAACATTCATTATTATTTCTATTTCTATATTTCGATTATTTTTCTGTAATGATTCAAGTAGTAAAAATTAAACCTGAACAAGATAATTCTTCTAACGAATGGTAAAATCAAGATGATTAAAACGTAAATCGAGGTATGTTTTGACAATTCTTTTTATTTGTGCCTTCTGTCAGGTGTCCGGACATATCATATTCTGCATGTCACATGGTGAACTTATTAGTGTTCCGTTTTTAAACATTGTTAAGTTGAGTTTTGAACCCAATTTTCTCAATTGACTTTTATTCTGGGTGTGTGATAGAAATTCTTTGTTGGCAAGTAGAGTTTATGCACAAAGGTTTCCTGATAAGAGGCATCCTGATGCAAGATGCTTTGAAAACTTCTGATAAGATTTATCGAAACGGTTAATATCGCTTACAAAAAACATGAAAAAACAAAAGCTGCTACAGTTGAAGGCAACCAGTTATCAGTTTTGTTGACAGTGACAGAGAACTCATATAAAAGCCAAAGAGAGATTTCTCAGTTAACAGATATAAGTCAAACTTCCGTCCAGAAAATTTTAAAACTGAATAAATTTCATGCATATCATGTACAACTCCACCAGAAACTGAACAATCAAGACTATGAAAATCGAATTAATTTTTGCAATTGGGCAAGTGACAAAGTAGCGGAAAATCAAAATATGTTTAGAAGAGTTCTTTTCTCGGACGAGGAACTTTTCACAAGTATGAGCTTGTTATCAGGCTCAACCTTCATTAATACGCCACGGAAAATCCACACCTCGTGAGACAAATAGATCACCAACATCGTTCGTCCTCGAATGTATGGGCCGCTGTAGTAGATGGATATCTGATTGGGCCACATTTTTTCGACGGGCACCCCAATAGTGAAATGTATTCAGAATTTCTGCAAAATCATCTACTAATGTTACTTGCCGATGTACCAGAGCATATAAGACAAGATTTGTGGTTTCAACAGGATGGAGCACCGGCACATTGCTCACATCAGGTTAGGGAGCATTTGAATCATGTATTTCCAAACAAATGGATAGGACGTGGTGGTCCTGTTAGACGGCCAGCTAGGTCTCCGGACCTTACAAATCTATATTTTTTCTTGTGGGGTTATATTAAGGGCATCGTTTACCAGATTCTTTCTACAACACAGTTGGATATGAGACAGAGAATAGTCGACGCCTTGCAGTCAGTTAATCCGCAAATGTTGTCTAGAGTTCAGCGGTCTTTCCTCAGAAATATTGAGTTGTGTCTACAAAGAGACGGGCAACATTTCGAACACTTATTGAAATAGTTCAAAACCTTTTCAGATCATCTCACTAAAAACCAATCTATTTCGTATTTCATATTAGACTACCTTAAAAAATCTCCATTTCTCTGATCAAGTATAATGATATGTACTAATAAACTCTTTTTCGAAACCTCTGATTTTATTATTCTAGTTTATTCCTTTTCATTTCGCAAATGGTCGAAGATAAAGATACGGTTACTTCTGCAAAAATATGTCACAATATTTTATGAGTTGACATGAATAATAAAATACAGGATAATCTATTTGAAAAATTCAAGATATGATATTTTTAAAATTACAATATTCAATAATTTTTTTGAGTCACTCCTGTATGAAATGCGGATAATCTATTTCAATTCATCAATAAAGTTATCCTTGGGCAATAAGAAAACGAAAGAAAAAAGTATTTATCCTCTCTGGCCGAAGGATCATGCGATAATGTGAGAGCCTATTTTCATGAATTTTAAAGAAGAAAAAAATTTTGTGACGAAACTACTCACGAAAAAACTCATTACTTAATATTATAGCAGAGTTTAGGACGCTCATGAATCTTCAACAAAAAAGTGGTCTTCCAATCTGAAAAAAACCTCCCAAGATTTTTTCATAGAAAATTGGGATACCCTGTTCACTTCAAAATAAATTGCTAAGTAGATTTTTACTTTCTAAATACAATACCGTTCGAACAAAAATTAAATCTTCAAGAGTTTACGAGCTACAGAGCACCGCGCCACTGGTGAATCACCCAGTATAAAAACCATAATAAAATATTCATAATTGTCAAGCTAAATTACAATAATTATCCAAGTATGGCAATCACTATCACTCAGGTATCTCCCAATGAATTTTTCCGATTTCCTAATGAACTAGAATCATTGCAGGATTTTTTTTTTGTTTTGTAAAAAATAGTGTTTCATCACCTGAATGCTAGTATTTCAAAAAAGACAAATCAACATTCTAACAACTCGAATATTCCTCGAACTATCAGTTATTGTAAATCTTACATTATATACAGGGTGTCCCAAATTGAGTGGCCTATTAGAAGTTTATGGAGAACTAATAATGCTATCGTACTGAAACTTTGGTATTTGATTCAGCTAGTCCGAAACTCTATTTTCTGAAATATTTTTACCTCAATGGCACTTACGGTATAACGGGAAATCACACTGACAACTGGTTCCAAAACACTTGTTATTACAACTACAAAAACACCTAACACATACGTCTAGCTTGTTTCGTTCATGAAATATCCTAGTTTTACTTAAAAATTATCGATTTTTTGCTTTTTGAAAAAATTGATATATCTCGAGAACGGCGTGAGCTACCATAATAATGAAAGGTGTTCTGCAAAAAACAAATCATACGGGACATAAGTCATATCCGACTGAATCTCAGTCAGTAAACAGAGTGCTCTTTTTTCCGCCTCACATTTCGAAACGAAAAACATCGAAAACTACGTTTTTTCAAGTTGTAACCCATATTTTTTTCCGTTCATTAGATTCGCCGTGAAAACTAAATGAAATTTCCTATGCATACCCTGTACCTTAGATTTGAAATTTTCAAGTTATGGCGAAAAAACGAATTTTACGTACCTACCTGAAGTAGGCAAAGGAGATTAAGATTTCTGCACGTGCATACACATACCCCAGAGCATAGGCAGGATCTTGAGCGTAGATAACAAACTATTATTATATACATTATAACAAACAAAAAGAAAAGTGAATGAACGTGGTAAAGGTTGGGCTAAATGAACAACGTGCGAAGAGGGTGAGCTCTTCATTTTCTTTGCTCCATTTCAATGCTCGAAGTATAAAAAAAACTTAATTATTCTCTGTGTATATAGACCACCGAAAGGTGACTTTGATACCTTTATTAGCAATCTTGAAAAAGTTTTGAATATTATGAGTCTATAGGGCGATGTTATAATCTGTGGTGACTTCAATGTTGGATTTGGTGACGTACAAGACAAAAGGTCGTTAACTTTGTGCGTCATGCTCAGTACATTTGGTTTTTCACGTAAGATTTTTGAACCTACATGGGGCACTAACTGCCTTAATAATATTTTGGAACTGTTCTCTCTGATCACGGAGCTCAGCACATCATTATGAACAGAAGGCAGACTAAACGCACGCAGTACTCTATGCATTAAAAGGTGTGGCCTCTGACAGAAAGGGGCTTTGGTGTTATGCATAGCATTCTGAGTGAGTCGTCGTGGGATTTTGTTAAAGATTCGAGTGTAAATACTGAGGAGGTTTTCCGTTCTTTCCATGAAAACTTCATTGGTGCTTTTCAGGCATCTTTTGCGGAAAAGAATATGCGTGCTGGGCAGAGTTCGGTAACACGGACATGGTTCACTGACGAATTTGCAGACATGAGACACCGTGTAAATTGCGACCTCTATGATTCATTGAAACTAAGAATTTGCGAATTGCCCGTAATAACTTGCGGTTCATTTACATATTAGAAATAAAAAAGGCAAAAACAGCCCATTTCGATAAAATTATAACTCAGTCTAGTAACAAATAAAGAACAACATGGAAAATTGTTGAACAAATTCGAAAAAAAAGTAATAACTTTTCAAGTCATAAGATGGCAGCCGATTAGTTTAACGAATACTTTGCTTCAGCTGCGAAAAATATACTTGCTAGTATTCCTGAATCTGAAAATGCTTTTGAGGACATGAATGGGAATTAAATTCCTTCAAATTAAAAATTCAATTTTTCGGAAGTAAAGTTCAACAACGCAAGATATGTTATCAGGAACTTGAAAAGCAGTAGATCCACGGATATCTATGGACTATCAGTTGTCATGTTGAAACGAAATATCAAATCTACAATATTCCCTCTGACATTCCTGATCAACAGATGCTTGAGAGATGGAATATTTCCAGACTTCCTCAAAGTTTCGAAGGTGATACCAGTGTTCAAAAACGGAAATAGAGAGGATGTGTCCAATTACTCTCCAACATCGTTACTCCCAATTTTCTCAAAAAATATTGAAAAAGTGCTGAGTAATCAAATTGTTGAATACTTTGAGACAAATAACCTTTTTTTCTGAGAGCCAGTATGGATTCAGGAGGGTACTTATGATGCTGTCATCAGTTTTGTGAACGGTGTTGTTGAGTGTTTTGAACTGGGGATGTATTTTATGGCGCTGTTTCTCGACCTATCTAAGTCCTTTGATTGTGTCTCCCATGAAAGGCTGATGGACAATCTCGTTGATTGTGGTTTCGTATCCTGCAGCAGTAACCTTATAAGATCTTTTTTGACGGGTAGGTTTCAGACGGTCTGCGTAGATGGTGTGTATTCTCGAAAAGTAGTTATGACGACGGGTGTGCCACAAGGCTCAATTCATGGATACATACCTGAAGCCTTCTATACCTTGTTCGCGGATGACTCTACTCTGTCTGTTAGGTCCGGTGAGCTTGAGGAGTTGCGTGAGTTGTCGGAGGTGGTGCGGTTGAAGGCGCTCGGATGGTTTTCTACTTGCCAACTCTATCAAAATTTGTTCAGATTACAGCGACGTGCTATTAGAATTGTAAAAGGTTTAAAATATAGAGATTGCTACAGGGATGCTTTCAGGCAGTTTGATGTGCTCACTTTCCCATCATTGTTTGTTTACGAATGCCTTTTATATATGCACAAGAAGAAAAAAACAGATATCCGAAAAGAATTCTTTCGACTTGGTAAGTAGCAGAACGGACCTGGTTTTCTGTCTGTTGATTACTATAATAAGCTCTCAACCAGGCTAAAAGATTTATCTATGATTGATTTCAAACCAAAATTGAGAAACATACTTATAAAGAATGTACTTTACTCTACAAATGATTTTTTTCTATTGATTTTACTGGTTTGTGATATTTTGAAGTCATGTGTTCACTCATTCATGTATTATACACATATTTATTTTTTGTCTTGTATTCAGTAGTTTGTGGATAGTTATTTTCGTGAATAGTGCATCATTTACATGATGATTATAATTTATATATTTATACATACGTTTACATAATTATTCTGTTTTTTCAATTTTATATATGTTGATGACTTAACATGTGCAAACAAAAATTTTTGTAAAGCATGAATAAACAAAAATAATTATTGTTTTAACTGTCAGTCGAATTAATTCGAACAGAATAGCTAGCTACACAAATGAGCAAATACTTAATTTATTCTCAATTTTTGGAGATGAGAGGTGGAATGTGAGTAGAACTTATAGGATATTTAACGAATTATATTCAAATATGCCGCCTATGACAGCTGAAACATTCAGGAAGTACGTTACAAATTTTCTTTCGACTGGAAAGGTCCGGAATAAGATATCATTTGTATCGCCTGTAGTCAACAATGAAGAGAATGAAATTGCCATTCTAGCTTATTTTGATGTTAAACCACGTGCATCATTGGCTATAGCATGGGATGATCTGAATTTACCTCATACTAGTATTCACAGAATTCTAAAAAAACATAAACTGCACCCTTATAAATTTTCATGGGTTCAAACTCTACTAGTTGGAGATCCACAGCTTCGAATAGAACTGTGTGAGATCCGTCTTTTCAGAACACAAGAGGATTCCGATTTTCTTACAAGGATAATCTCGATGGATGAGGCCAAATTTTCTAATGAGGGGGTTTTCAACCGGAATAACTTACATTTGGGACAACCAAAATCCTCATATTACAAAGGAAAGAAATCCTCAGAATAAATTTAGTTTCAATGTGTTTGCATTTCTGAAGGACGACAAATTTTTTTCGTATTTTGTGTAATGTTAAAAACTTAAATGGTGAAGTTTATATGGAGATTTTGAGGACGGTAGCAAGTGACTTCGTTGGCACTTCATCAGTAGCTGAATCAAAGCGTTGTTGATACCAACTCCATCTCATCGCACAAAAGAAAATATCGATTATTAACTGATATGTTTAAAGATAGATGAATTGTGGCCTCCAAGGACACCTGACCTAACTCCTATGGATTTTTATTTTTGGGGAAGGCTAAAAGATGAAATTCATTCTGAACCTGTGAATTCAAGATATGATTTGCATAAAAGACTGCAAAATGCTATCAAACAGTTGGATGTGAAGAAACTGAGACAAGCCACATCACAGGGTGTTATGCGTCGAGTAGAATTATGTCTAGAAGTGAATAATCATCACTTTGAACAAGCATTATGAAATTTAGGGAAGTAGAGTTTAATTCGGTTCGATACTCGTCAATTTGACTTTATGACCACACCAGCAGTTTCGCATTTTCTCCCCTTAATCTATCAGTTATCCAATGACAAAAGAGCAGTTATTTGTTAATGCTCTGGGAACTATGCACGTGCAGAAATCTAAGCCTCCTTTGCCAACTTTAGTTAGGTACATAAAGTTCGTTTTTTCACTATAACTTGAAATTTTTATATCTCAGGTAAAAGGTATATATAGGGAACTCCGTTTTTCTACGGCAAATCTAATGAATTGAAAAAAAATATGGGTTATAATTTGAAAAAACGTAATTTTCGAAATATGAGGCGAAAAAAGAGCACTCTGTATACTGACTGAGATTCAGTCGGATATGAGTTATGTCCCGCATGGTTTGTTGTTTGCAAAACACCTTTCATTATTTCGGTATGTTACGCCGTTCTCCAGATATATCAATATTTTCAAGAAGCAAGAAATCGATAATTTTCAAGTAAAACTAGGATATTTCAAGAACGAAACAAGCTAGATTTATGTATTAGGTGTTTTTGTAATTTTAATAACAAGTGTTATCGAACCAGTTGTCAATATATACGGTGTTCCATATTAAATAACAAAGTTGTTATACATATTCCGGTTATACCTCAAGTACCATTAAGGTGAAAATATTTCAGAAAATTGACCTTCAGACCTGCTGAATCAACTACCAAAATTTCAAAACGATAGCATTATTAGTTTTTGTTTTTCTCTGAGGACCTACAGTTTATAGTGGACTCCGAACCACTCACCTAGACCGTGCAGTGATAACTGCCACCTCTGAGGATTACAAGTTATCTGGCCTTCGGAGGTTATGGACTCAACCTATCGGTTATGTATCCAGTCTCAATGTGATTTTTATATACATACGTGGGACAAACACACCAACATTCATACTACATCCATATCTTACCTGGGATTCGAACCCGGGCCCTCGGCGTGGGAGTCAGTACTTCTACTGACTTACCCACGGAGGGAGATCAGCATTATTAGTTCTCTATAAACGTCTAATAGGTCACTCAACTTGGGATTCCCTGTATAAATAATACAAAAAAGGTCAACAACGGATTGAAAAATCCAGTTGATCCTCAAATTTTAGATAACTGAGGAGTGTTTCAATAATATGGCCATCTATTGTATAAACTCCCTAACGGAAGTAGAAA
Organism: Cryptolaemus montrouzieri; assembly: GCA_013387265.2. Classification (NCBI taxonomy): domain Eukaryota; kingdom Metazoa; phylum Arthropoda; class Insecta; order Coleoptera; family Coccinellidae; genus Cryptolaemus; species Cryptolaemus montrouzieri. The sequence goes on along the minus strand of JABFTP020000186.1, from coordinate 24,243,141 downwards.
TCAGCATATTTATAGTATTTCAGTCAGTCAACTTGAAACTGAAAATTACAGGTCCCTACACAAATCAGAATGCATGGGGCGAGGTGTGCGTGACCTGGGCGATAATATTATTAATTTCTGCGATGTTCCCTTCAATCCTGACACATCTACTCATAGAGGAAAGTGGAGGACATTCAGAGGAGGCAAGGATTCATATCAGCAAAGTACTTGTAACACAGTACTACGAAGCAATTAGATACCTTCTTCAACAGTTGGACTTTATGTCATTCTAAACATAGAACTGCATACTCATGCTCTAACCATTGATTTTCATATATATCAACTATGACTTTGCATTTCGGTATGTTTACAGAATATGTCACGTCTTCACTCTATTTAGTGAGCAAATATTGGGTGAGCTGGTAAAGAAAGACTGTTTCCAGTTCGTTTTGCATAAAACTAATTGCTTCATTGAACTGTTTTTGTATTTTTTACCATACTAACGCATAATTCAAAAGTCTTCCGTCTCCATGAAGCTGATTAATTGATATACGTTAGTAATTTTCGTCACCAAAAATGAATAATTATGAACTAAATTCTGGTTTAGAAACATTAGTACAAATTCAATTGGAAAATCCATGAAGTGATTCGTAAAACTTCAATTGACGAGGCTTTTATGTGATAGAAATCCATTTTCTAAAATACAAGTGAACGATGATTTATACTAAAATATATTATTATATGCTCGACGCGTTTCGATACACAGTATCTTTGTGAAGAGCGAGTGAACATATACTTACATATACTAAAGAGGCAATCCACTCAGAGCTATCTGTATTTGAACTAGTGTTTAGGAAATAAATTTAATAAGGGTAAGTCATTTATGTCTACCTGATCATTAAGAAGTTCCGGTGAATACCTAAATCTGTTAATTTCAAGTACTTCCAGAAGGTTGAGTTTTATACCTCTATTCTCAGAATGTAGGATTTTAAATTCTGAATTGAAAGAGTGACTATTTTCCCTAAGATGAACTGAATAGTTTGAATCGGTTTTTCCATTGATAAAACTGTTCAGAGATTCTAACATCAAAATTTCTTCCTGTTCTACCTATTTAAAAACAATTGCAATCTGCACAATCCAGTCTATAAACAAACACCTGATTTGTTTTCTTAATTAATTGAGATTTATAATTCCTGATAAATTAATATAAACTTGTTGATATTTTGGACGCTATATATATATATATATATATATATATATATATATATATATATATATATATAGCGTTCAAAACATCAACAAATTTAGGTTCATTTACTAGGAATTAAAATCTCCAATTAATAAAGGAAAATCAGGTGTTTATTGCTTGGATTGTGCAGATTGCAATTGTTTTCATATAGATAGAACAGGAAGAAATTTCAATGTTAGAATCTCTGAACACAAACGCAGATTCAATAGAAAAACCGATTAAAATTATACAAGTCATCTTAGGGAAAATAGTCACTCTTTCAATTCAGAATTTAAAATCCCACATTCTGAGAATAGAGGTATGAAACTCAACCTTCTGGAAGTACTTGATATTAACAGATTTAGGTATTCATAGGAAACTCTTAATGACCTTGACATAAATAGCTCACCCTTAAATTTATTTCCTAAACACTAGTTCAAATAAAGATAGCTCTGAGTGCATTGCATATATATAAGTATACAGTGTGTTCCAACGAAAATTTGACCCCCCCTATAACTCCGAAATGAGTAACATTAGCGAAAAACACCAAGACACGTTGATTTTTGTTTCGAGGGGGAGCATTTTTCGAAATAATTCGAAACTTGTCAGATCAACCCCCTACCCCCAGCAACCCTAATTTCGAAATTCATCATAGGAATAAGGGTCGAGTGGCACCTTACTGTAAAGGTCTGTCAATTCTCCATTCTGATTTGTCATTTTAGAATTTTAAATTAACATACAGGGTGTCCCAACCGAGGGTAAAATTGAATTCCTGCAAATCCCAAATACTAAATGAAATCGATTTATTTTGGCATAATGCAAGCGCAGGTTTATGCTCGGTCTAGAAAAACGACCTACACTTGTGAATTTGGAGTTGGTGCAATCAACCCCCTATTTCCAGCATCCCCAACTCAAAAATCATTCGATCGAAAATAGGTCAAGTGGCACCTCGTTGGAAAGGTATTTCAATTTTCTCTTCGAATTTGGTATTTTCGAAATTCAGAATCAGCATACAGGGTGTCCCGGAGCAGGAACACTGAAAACCCAAATAACTTTTTGAAACTGGTTCATTTCGGTATAATACGAGAACATGTTTATGTTTGATTCGAGAATAAGACTCTCTTGCGTGAATATGGAATTTTTGCAATCAATCTCTTCCATTCAGCATCCCCAACTCAAAAAATCATACAAGTGATTACAGGTTGAGTGGCAAAGTTCCAGAAAGATTTTTCTATTTTCTGAATCACTGAGGCATTGGTTTCAGTTTGGCAATCGAGGTTTTCTGGCGTGAGGATCAGGATGAGGGATGATGGAGAAACTGATTGGATGCTCATCTAAACAGGAAAACGAGATTTATTGAACTTGTATTCAAATGAAAACAAAAACTAACTTGATTATTACAACAATTGTTCAAAATGACCTCCGCCCACCTCCATACAGTTATACAGACGATTTTCGAACTCTCTTCTCACATTAGCGAAAACTTCAGGAGTCAAAAGTCGGCATTCTGTGATAATCCTCATCCGCAGCTCCTCCAGGTTTTCTGGTCTTGTGGCATAAACTTTAGATTTTAGATGGCCCCACAAAAAAAATCTAGGGATTTAAATCTGGTGACCTGGCTGGCCACTCAACCGGTCCTCTTCTACCAATCCACCTTCCTGGGAAATTTTCGTCTAAATATTGGCGCACCCGAGCATCATAATGCGGAGGAGCACCGTCTTGTTGAAAACGCATTTCGTCCTCAGAAAGAGTTGGATCGTTCTGTAAAATTTCTGTCAATCTAGGATGTATGTGTTCCTCTAACAACTGTAGGTAGCCATTTCCATTCAGATTACCCTCAATAAAGAAAGGCCCAACTAGATGATTGCCAAAAATTCCTGCCCAAACGTTCAACTTCTGAGGCCTTTGCGTGTGGGCCTCTCTAAACCAATGAGGATTCTGTGTGTCCCAATATCGACAATTATGTCTATTCATTTCACCACTGAGCATAAAGGTGCTTTCATCAGAAAAACAGATGTTATTCAGAAAATTTGGATTAGCGTTTAGGTTTTCACTTAGATTTTCACAAAACTGTAAACGACGATCTGGATCATCTTCGTTTATTTCATGCACTAATTTTACCTTGTAGGGTGAAATTTGTGATGTTTCACGATTCTATGGACAGTTGTAGCTGATACACCAGTCAGACGAGATAGTTTTCTGATCGAAGTAGTATTCTCCATTTGTAGATGACCCACTACTGCCACTTCCGTTGCCTCATTTCTGACAGGACATGCCACTTCATGTTTTTGTTTGCCACCGAACCCGTAGCTAGGAATTTGTCAACCAAATATTTAACGTACTGGTGACTGACTCCTTTCTCTTTCAGGATGGTTCCTATCGAATATCCTTGCCGTTTCTTTGGCACAACTGTTATTTCGAAAATACGTCGATACAATTTCGACCCTTTCCTCAGTGGAATAAACCATTTTCAGATTAATTTCAACTGACGAACAACAACAATAATGAGGAACTGATCTGAATAATAATAATATTTCATTGCAAAATGAGAAATAACAGATGACTGCACGCCAGATGGAAATGAAAAAATGTGAACATTTTCAATGCAGAAATCAGCTTTATCTCTTCGTAATTGATGCTCAACACATCGTACCCCAATACTTTTAACAGTTTCGAATTAATTTTAGTTGATAATTTCAAATGACGATATTGAATTTTTCGAAAGCGACATCCTGTATGGAGAGCCGAACTGAATGAAATGCTTTAATCATTCTGGAATTCAAAAACCTTTCTGAAGATATGCCACTTGAATTATTTGTATGATTTTCAAGTTGGGGATGCTGAATGGAAGGGGTTGATTGCAAAAATTCTATAACCACACAAGAAAGTCCTATTCTCGGATCAAACATGTTCTCGTATACCGAAATGAACCAGTTTCAAAAGTTATTTGGATTTTCAATGTTCCTGCTTCGGGACACCCTGTATGATGATTCTGAATTTCGAAAATACCAAATTCGAAGAGAAAATTGCAGTACCTTTCCAACGAGGTGCCACTTGACCTATTATCGATCGAATGATTTTTGAGTTGGGGATGCTGGAAATAGGGGGTTGATTGCACCAACTCCAAATTCACAAGTGTAATTCGTTTTTCTAGACCGAGCATAAACCTGCGCTTGCATTATGCCAAAATAAATCTATTTCATTTAGTATTTGGGATTTCCAGGAATTCAACTTCACCCTTGGTTGGGACACCCTGTATGTTAATTTAAAATTCTAAAAATGACAAATCAAGGTGTAGAATTGACAGACCTTTTCAGTAAGGTGCCACTCGACCCTTATTCCCTATGATGAATTTCAAAGTTAGGGTTGCTGGGGGTAGGGGGTTGATCTGAGAAGTTTCGAATTATTTCAAAAAATGCTCCCCCTCGAAACAAAAATCGACGTGTCTTGGTGTTTTTCGCTAATGTTACTCATTTCGGAGTTAGAGGGGGGGTCAAATTTTCGTTGGAACACACTGTATCTTAGTAAGATATATTTGTAGTATTCATTCGCTCTTGACAAAGATACTGTGTATCGAAACGCGTCGAGCATTTAATAATATATTTAAGTAGAAATCATCGTTTGATTGTATTTGTGATTAGTAAAACCTTGTCGGACCAGAGCAATCTATGGACTTACCTGCGTTTTTCGTAATAGATATAAAACGGTTAATTACTCACAATGTTTTGATGAAAATTACATGAAACTCATAGCAGGGCTGTTAGAGAAATTAGCGAAATACTCTCTCAACTGAATCAGAAGCATCAAGTGGCAAGGAGACACTGCCAATTTGACCATCGAACATTTAGGGAGGTGAATCGAAATTCTGCTTGTATCACAGCGTCGTATTTTAACATGAAGAAAAATTGTTCATCAGAAGCCAATATGGGTGCTAGATCAGTAACAGTCTATTGTTCCATAACTGCCAACTCACTCATCAAGCTTGTTAATTTTATTGAAGAAACTATGAATGCACGAAGACATATATCATTCAGGGAAGAAATCAGTGACAATTTCATTTTTCTGGACGATAATGCAAGGCCAGTCTATTCCATGGATGTAGCACGATCCCATGACCTTAATCTTATCAAGCACATATAAAGTCGCTTAAAGAAGCAAATATTCAGGAAAAATGTCAACTCACTGAGAGTGTAGATAGGTTGATTGAGGAAATAATCAGCCTAGTTGTCCATATTATCAGCTTAACTCCGTGTGAAATATTTAATGTTTCAAAATATGGCACCACTAGTAAAGTTTTCAATAGATAAACCTATCTTATAAGTTTCGATAAAAGGATTTTTCAAAAATTAAAATGATATATAATAAAGTTGATATAATATTTCACATTGTATATTGAATAAAATAAATTAATGAACTAAAATTATTAAAAGTTGAAACCTCATTACCCAACATAATCAAATTTTGGTGTAGAAATAGAGTATTCTTGATAAATACTCGAATTCTAATAATGAAAATTCCAGCAATTTGAAAAACAGCAGTATTAGTTCCGTATGATATAATACAAGATCCATGCTTTTAGTATCTAAAAATTCAATTTTCACATTTGAAATCTAAATAAAAATCCAACAGCAATTAACGAAAGCAGACAGCATGAAAACGACTGGATGTTGTAAGCCAATCCTGTGTTCTTCCGACTGAAAACTGTGAATTCTAAATTCCGTTTTAACTTTCCTTCTATTCTCTTTCATCTGCAGAAAGCTTTCAAAGTCACCATTAGCAGTAAGGTAAACAAAAATTATGAAGAGAATATTTCGATTGCAGTAAATGTCGAATTCCGCTTATTTCAATCACTTAAGTCGTTGAAAATTCCTCACCTGATATAACACAAACCATCTCAATTGCCATTTGCTGCAGTCTGCTGATCTCTTGTGTAGGTATCCAGCTTGGGAATTATCGTAGTGGGCTCGTTCTGAGAGCATAACCAACTGATTGTCGTTAACCCTTATGGTTCTTTGCATTTTAGGACTCAGCATATTTTTAGGTTATTCTGTACCTGGAAAAAAAAGTCAATTATTCGCTGATAATTAATTTGTAAGTGGGAGGTGGGAGAATATTCTGAATGGTTAAATCTCTGCCAGTTCGTGCAAATTTCTTGAATTCAATAACCAAAATGATTTTCCTCAGTGAGGTTTCTTCTTATAATATCGTATTTTCAGAATCGAGTTTCCTATTTTACGAAACGAATACTTTCTCAAATAAACCTATCGAATAATTGATTGCTGCCGACAAGAGCATCTCCACAAGCTACAAGATACAATAAACCATACCAGCTTGAAGTGCGCTTCATCATTGTTATACCTATTACATTGTAATACTAGACAGTTTGTTAGAAATCTATACTTTCGATAGAATATATTCTCCTATAACAGTCTGTGCATTGAGTTCATCAGTTCCGTTCTCTCACGATGAAATCAAAAAATTCACGGTGTCCAATTTTTACTACGGTAGCTTGATTTTCAAAGAAATTCTAATGTAGAAAACAAATATCAGCTTCTTTGTCTTCGACTGATTTTGGATCGATTTTCCGTGTTTTCGCATACACGGTGTCCCCGCTAGGAAGGCCATTGGAAGTGGAGAACAGGTTTATCAATCAATTTGAAATTTTGGGATTAAAATCAATAGCTTCTGATTTACAATTTCAATCGTTTTCAGAAAGGTACCACTCACGGTTATACCAGCTTCAATTTTGATAATTCAAATGGAGGGGTGTAGTTTTCAATTTTTTTACTGAAGGATATCCTCTTTCAGCAACTTTCTGTTGTCTAAAATTAATCACCATTGAGCTGTGATTTTCTTTATGAACATTTTCGAAAATACAGTGTCATCTTCTTGGACCAAAAAAACTGACTCAGAATTTATTGAGATTAAATTTTTTTTTAATTTAAGGAAAAAAATATTTTATTTGGGGGCAACGTACTTTCCGTAATTATTTTAGTTACAGAGTACCTATTTTTTCACTTTATTGAAACCGTATTATGCATTACTATTGATTGGTATTAGTTTTCTCTATACCTAAAATGACTCGTTTTCATTTTACACGCGATCAAAAACCTGCGGTTTCTTCAAAAAATTCAATTGTTAGAAAGTGTAACATATACAGGGTGCTTCAACGGAAACTAAACAGAGGCTATATCTACCAAGATATTCATTTCTGATCAAAACGCAAAAACAGGTCAATTTTTGTTTCAAGGAGGACATATTTTGGGGTACAATACTTGCCTGAAATATCAACCCCCTAAGTGGGGGTTGCAATCCTTGAACATTCTGAATAGGGAAGATGGGTCGAGTGATGGCTCAAAAGAAAAGTGGTATCTTTGTCTACATTGCCTTGAACGAATTTCTATTTTTAATTGAAAACTGTAAAAGATACAGGGTGAGCAACTGAAAGATAGGGAAGACTATTTCCCTGAGACTATTCAAGTTTCAGTGAGGTAAAATTGAAGAGATCCATGCTGATCAATGGCAGTCATCTTCAAGTACCATCTTCATCTTGAATTTCAACCCCTGGAGCAGGGGTGACAACTCTTGAAAATTTGGAAGAGGGTAGATGGGTCGAGTGATAACTCGAAAGAAAGATATTATCTTTGTCTGCATTCCCGTGAAAGAATTATTCATTTTTGATTGATAAATGTAGAAGATACACAGTGAGCCACTGAAAAATAAGGAAGACTATCTCCCCAAGACTATTGGAGTATTAGTGCGAAAAACTGGAATAGTTTCATTTCAGATCAAAAGCTGTCATCTTCCGAAATCACCCTCATCTTCAATTTCAACCCCTAGAGCAGGGGTAATATTTCGATCCAGTGATATCTTTCAAGTAAAGGATTTCGATTGCCTTCATGAAGCTCGCATTAATTCTATTCTCATTGAGTTCCAAAGGAATTAGAGGATGCAAAACGGAAAAGTGACTGAAGATGCAATGCATGGTATACCAACTATCTTCGACCAGTATCGAGCAGAGGTTGACTTTTCACTGAATAAACACCTTTTGAAAGAAAGTTACTCGTTTGAAACATCTGGTTTCAAATGTAATAGATTAAAAAACTAATACAATGACTGAAAATAAAGAGGGAAATAAACGAAAGGACAAAATTAACGAGTAGAAGTTGGACTTTATTACCCGATGAAATGAACGGAACTGGAGTCACTAAAACTCAACGCAAATGTTCGAATTGTTGGCCATCAACCTCCATGCACATAAACAAATTTTGGGTGAAACGTTCACGGACATTCTTTTAAATTTCAGGTATGATTTGGTTACACTCATTGACGATGCGCTGTCTCAGGTCGTTCAAATCAGCAGGTTCAGTTTTATAGATTATACTTTTTAGGTGGCCCCATAGGAACAAGTCTAATGGATTGAGATCCGGAATCGTGGGGGCCATTCCGTTGGGGCCATCCAAAAATACTCGAACTTGTTGTGCAAAATGCGAGGGCGGTCCATCCTGCTGAAATACAACCTCGTTCTCCGAATAGCGGGGGTCATTTTTAATGATCTCCGTTATTGCTTAGTCGATAAATTCTTCCAATGGTTGATAATACAACTCTCCGGTAAGATTTCCAGGAGTGAAAAACGATCCAATGAGGTGATCGCCATAAATACCAACCCAAACATTTAGTTTTCGAGGCTGTTGAGTGTGAATTCCGTGGAATATTTGCGGCTTAGAATCGGCCCAATAACGGCAATTATGGCGGTTTACGGTTCAGAAAAAATGTACATTCGTTCGAAATAAATAATGAGGATTGTTCATGACTCTCTTGCTTATGATCTCTTCAGTTCTTGAACTAATTTGATTTTACATGGATGAAACTTATGCCCCTTCAGAATGCGGAAAATACTCGTTTGGTTTACACCACCTACATCTGCCAATTTCCGCAGGCTTAGGGTAGGATCAACCACCACTTGACCAAGCACCGCCACTTCCACAGCTTCATTTCTTACTGGCCGCTCAATTACGCGCTTCTTATTTTGCACCGACCCAGTTTCACAAAATTTGGCAACTAATTCTAGTGCATACTTCGAAGTCACTTTAGCACCTTCGTGGCGTTGTTTGAAGATATTGGCTGTTCTGTTCGCGCAACTATCAGAACTGAAAAATAGTTCAATCTTCTCAACCCTCTCATATATCGAGTAAACCATGACGATTTTATGAAAACTAAGTTTCTAGTAGAAGAGAAACTATTGTGATGAATGCAAAAGAATTTTCACAACCAATGTGGAATATAATTGGGAAAACATTGAGAATCAATTTTTTTGTTGAAAAAATCTGATCATTGTAACATCTGCGTTCCTGATTCGTAGTGTTGATTCGTATCGTCAAATAAGAGTCATTTCACATGAGGACGATGATCATACATTATCACCTATGAAAACAAAAAAGTTTCCTTTCAGTCGCATGTACATTTGAACCCAACTCTAGATGCATTGCTCGCATATCGTACAACGAATGTTCAAAGATCAATGGAGTTACTATGTCTGATAGTTTTATTATTTTCTTTCAAGATTCATAATCCTTCTTAATCATTCCAATGTTTCAGCTGCTCACCCAGTAGTTTTGATGGAGAACGAAAACTTGCACACCATTGTGAAGACAAACAAAAATCCATTCTCAGAACGTTATAACTGGACCTATCTTCTGCTTTAAAAATGACACAGGGTGGCCACCCCTGCTCTAGGGGTTGAAATTTGAGATGTGAATGGTGTTTCGGAAGATGACAGCCTTTGATCTGGAACGGATCTGTTCCATTTTAATGCACTAATACTTGAATAGCTCAGGGCGATAGATAGTCTCCTCTATTTTTCAGTAGCTCACTTTGTATCTTCTACAGTTTCCAATCAAAAATGAAAATCCGTTCACGGGGATGCAGACAAAGATGATACCTTTGTTTCGAGATATCACTCGACCCATCTTTCCTCTTCCAAATTTTCAAGGGTGGTCACCCCTGCTCTAGGGGTTGAGATTCGAGATGAAGATGGTACTCGATGATGACTGCCATTGATCAGCATGGATCTGTTCCATTTTACTTCACAGAAACTTGAATTGTCTCAGGGAAATAGTCTTCCCTATCTTTCAGTTGCTCACCCTGTATCTCTTACAGTTTTCAATTAGAAATGGAAATTCGTTCAAGGCAATGTAGACAAAGATACCACCTTTCTTTTGAGTCATCACTCGACCCACCTTTCTATTCAAAATGTTCAAGGATTGCAACCCCCGCTTAGGGGGTGGATATTTCAGGCAAGTTTTGTACCCCAAAAGATGTCCCCCTTGGAACAAAAATTAACCTCTTTTGCGTTTTTATCAGGAATGAATATCTTGGTAGATATAGCCTCTATTTAGTTTTCGTTGAAGCACAAAGTGAATTTAATTCCGATGTCAGTTTTTATGTTCTATGAATTTCAGCCTCAGTTTGACGTTTGTAAATTATCAAAAAATAGAAATAACATCTTGTAAGTGTACCTGTTTTTCGTTAAATGAAATGTCAGGTAAATACTGAAACGAGGATATTATTAATTTATTAGGTGTACGTGTTCTTTGACGGCCATTGTGACTTGCGGACGAGCGTTATCATGCAACTGGATGACTTAATGCTGATTTGTCTCGTATTCTGGCATCTGGTGCAGTGCTCGGCTTGATCGGATCATTTGTTCTCTTTAGAGATTTCCTGAGAGTATAGCCTACTTCCCATGAATATGCGCTTTGGAGTCGATGTTGATGATTGGCCAGGGTCACCAATGGTCTTTCGTCGCTTGGGATTGTCGAAATATATCCACCTGTCATCTTGTCCTTCTCTTTTCTGACTTGCCAGCAGCATTTCACAAATGGTTTTTCGTCTTTCGATGTCTCTAACGGCTTTTGCTCATTTGGCACCCATTTTCCTACTTTGTATACTTTATATATATTACACATTGATTTCAGGCGTTCAGATATCTGAGACCGAGCCTTATTTAGTGTTGCTGCAAGCATTTCTTGAGTTTAGTATGGGTCTTTGTCTATTAAAGAGTGTAGTTCAGAATCTTTGAACTTTTTCTTCGCACCTGAGTGTTCTTTATCTATAACACTGAAATCACCAGGCTTGAAACTACGAAACCATACCTTACAAGTAAACTGCAACGCAGCATAATCACCATCAGCTTCAATCAACATTCTGTGAGATTCAGTGGCAATTTTCTTTAAATTAAAGCTTCGCGCAAATGATGCTTTGTTGGCTCAAAGTTAGACATTTTAGTCGCTTTAAAACACAATGAAACCGATGTAAAAGTAAACCTTTTTGTATGTTGTATTATTGACAGATGTCAATGCTATATTTAAGACCTCATTTTCATTGGTCATTAAGGCTCAGTCTTTACATCAAGACTTTTACCAATAGAGTGAAGTTTCCACAGATACACCTACTATGCATTCATGGTCAATGTCAGCAAATAAAAAGTCAAACTTGCAGAACAATTCAGGAAATTACAATCTAATTCTCTCATTTATAGAAAATATACAGCGAAAAGGTAGAGTCAGTTACATAATTAACGATGAAAATATTTCAGTACGTATGCGTCTGTACCTGCTGCTGTTGCAGATTTGGAGATACCACGTACATCAATTAAAAGTTAGGACAAAAATAATTTCCACCTCTACCATTTCCCATCGATATCATCCATGAATTTAAGAGACAAGGCGTTCAGTATTAATTTCCTCAAAAATGAGAATTCTTTCAGATTTACAAATTCTTCAAACATTCTGTGGTTTCTTCAAGTATGCTCGTGCGAATTCACACAAAACATATGATTTGATATTCCGAAGATTTAAAAAGAATTCATTCAACACTGGTTCGTTGAACGCACTCAAAGAAAAGAGTTGGAATAAACAAGATGATGAAGATGTATTACTGAGAATCTCTCATTTCATGAAAGCACCTCGGAGCAAAATGTAGAATACCAAAAATTTAATGTCTCGCAAATCCTCAGAGAAGGCGGAGGAAAATTTTCAACCTCAAAGGAAAAATCTCAGATATTACAGCCAAGGTATCAGAGATAGTCAAGAGATAATCCATTACTCAACCTGTGTAACATATGGTGATGAAGTGAGGTATCCAGTGACGGATTATTCATTCGTAATAATGAGAATTACTAGTCCGATGTCAATCCCTATCAAAAAGTGATTGTTCCACATCAAGGGCAATTCGGTGTCAATGTTTGATGCGCGTTAATGAGCCTCTGTGTTTCGGCGTTCTTCATTTTGATCAAAATCTTCAAAAGGAACTTTACTATGATATAATTATTGAAAATATAGCTAAGAGCATTTCGAATGAAATTTCCTCGGTTCAAAAAGGTTTACATATTTCTGACTCACCAATATAGAGATGGAATATCAATGCACGTATAAAGAAATGAATATAGATATATGTGGAATAAATGCTTAAACAGCAAGACTTACATTAATCAAAAATATGAACCAAGTTAATCAGCTAGAGATTCCATTGGAATGGAGTGTATGGTAGCTTCAAGAGGGGTTACACAATAAACTGTTTCAAAAAACACAACAAAAACCCACGAAGGATTCGAAAACATGTAGTTATCATATTTCCCTTCAGTTCACGGAATTAGCAAAGAACGAACAGTAGAATCTGACACTCGAAAACGAATGATCGGATAGGAATTCAAACTGGTATTATTTACATATATCTGCAATAGAATAAAGCCAGGTTACTGAGTATCGACAATCACGTAGGCTTATCAAATATACTTCAAATCATTGCTTTGTTTCACTATACGTTTCTGATATCCAGTTCAAAACAAATGAATGAATAATATTCATGACATTTTATGAAAGCTTATTGAGAATTAGGTCGATTCGATGTGGTACGCTCGTGAAAATATTTCCATATGGAAATATATGTATTCTGAGGAATATTTAAGTACTAATTTTGGTATATTTCAGGAATTTGTAACCGTGAAAATTCATACACAAAACTCTTGATAATTCCACAGCATCTAATCATTTCGTTCGAAATTTGAGGGCAACATCTCTCAAATTGCAGAAATTTTCAACAAAAAACAAGATTTTTAACTTGAACAGAGAAATACATATTTCAAATTTACCGTAAGTGACTGTGAATGAAAGGCAATTCCAATACCTATTGAAAAACCAGACGTTAACCTCAGACTTTTTAAATGGTATTTATTCATTATTATTCATACATTTTTGAGTAACCTCTGATGAAAATGTATAACTGAACAAGCTGCATTTTCCGATAAAGAAATTATCGAAACATTTAAGAAGTAAACTAATAATTCATCGATGTGATTCATAGAATGAGCGACTGTTTGAGTTTGTAATCAAATTTTTCTGCCCTAGCCTGAGTCATCATTTCGGTTCGGATGACTTCTACGATGCCATATTTTTTCATTTACCCAAAAATTTATTTTTTCATAGCCTATTGAACGGTTTGAGAATCTCTCAGCTCAACTATTAGCATTTTCTTACCGGCTCGGTGGCATAGAGGATAATGATGCTCGTCTCCTGCGCAGAGTTACCTGGGTTCAATCCACACAAAGTCGGTGCGATTTTTCGGATTCTGGGAATCGCTTGAGTATCCATCTTTCAGAGGAGTTGTAAAGCCATCGGTCCTGTCTAACAGAGATGTGTTGGACATAAAAATCCCTTCCCGCGACACGAAAGGGATTCGGGAAAACTCCCGGTTTAGTGAATTGACAAAATTCCCCGGCGTGTCATTGGCCGAAAGGCGGAAATAGAGCACGTTAAAGCAATAACAAACAAACATTCGCATTTTCACAGAACAAACCAAGTTATGTCTTTTCGGGATTTACAGATGAAAGGTACAACTGTCGAATTTAACATTTAAAAAATAATAACGGACATGTTCACAATTAGTCAGAATTTGTCAAACTTGATTTATAACACTGGTCTACAATGGTTTTGTTGCCCTAGATATGAAAATGATTTTGGGTCTATTTATGCACACAATTCGTGAAACTATCAATGATTTTGTAGGATTTGCTCTGATTTCTTTTTAAATCTTTATTTTCATTTTACATAACAAAAATCGTAAAACAAGAAACAAAATAACAGATATATTTATAATGTCAGTTATGTTTTGAGAAATTCTGATACATCGAAGTAAATAAAGAGGAAAATGTCGACATTATATTTCATATTTCCATAAAACGCCTTTTATGAGCTTTTCTTCTATAATTTTTCAGGGGATAATCTCTTTTCAAAGACCAGCAGTAATCTGCCATCATGTGACAATCCCATCGACCTTGATACCTTTCTTCCATCACTTTTAGATCTTGATGAAACCGCTCTCCTTGTTCCTCACTATAATTTCCTAAATTATCCGGAAATTTATCTAGATGATTGCGAAGATAGTGTAACTTAATACTCATATTTGCTCCTAAAGTCTGAAAGTTTGTCAGCATATTTTGCACAATTTCTTCATAATTTGCTGCTTTATGGTTACCTAGGAAATTTTCGACAACACAAAACTTTTCCAAGCTTTACTTTCCGGAACAGTCATAACTTTGATATAATCTGAGTCTTTCATCAATTGCCGTATTTGAGGACCATCAAATATTCCACCTTTCAATTTTTCCATACTAAGCTTCGGAAATTTTCTGCAAATGTAATTAAAACAATTTCCGTCTTTGTTCAACGTTTTTACAAATTGCTTATCGTACCTAACTTAATATGTAATGGTGGAAGTATGATTTTGTCTCTGCTCACCAGCATTACGTTGGCTTTACCGACAGTTAAAGAATTTCTTACAGACCAAACATCTTGTTCCCAATGAAGTTGCTTTGCTCTACTATCCCACATACAAATAAAGCAAGGGTATTTTGTATATCCACTTTGTTGACCAAGTAAAAAATTAACCATTTTTAAATCCACACAGATCGGCCATTGATGCTCAGACTATTTAATTTTCTCTAAAACTAATTTTACATTTTCATATTCTTCTTTGAGTTTCGTTGAATGGGCAATTGGAATTGATGCAAATTTATTTCCATTGTGCAATAAGACGCATTTTAAACTTCTTTTGCAACTATCAATAAAAAGGCGCCATTCAGTAGATTTGTACTCTTTTAAACCCATGTCTATAAGCAGCTTCGTGATATCATTACAATACACTATTCCTTCATTTTCACTAAAAAATTGTAATAACTCTTTTTCTCGCGTTCTGTATGTTGTAATTGTTACTGTTGGTGCCAATAAATTTTTTCTTTCAATCTTGAGGCTAACAGTTCTGATCCTTGTTTTGATAAATTGAGATCACGTATTAAATCACTGAGTTCATTTTGAGAAAATAACTTTGGCGTAGATGTTTCACCTTCCCATTCACTTCCACTAGTAGATGGTCCCGATTTCTGTGAATTTGGTAACATCATTGTTTCTGAGGGCATGCGAATTACTTTTGAAATGTATATGGAACGAGGGACATTTTCACTGTGTAGAACCGGACATTTCGTAGACTGTAAGTCTGGGTATCTCCACGTTTGATTTCGATTGAAACCTTTAACATCTACTACGCAAAAGTAACAATCATCTAAATGATTCGTAGGCTCCATCCAGATCATAGGAATACCAAAGTCTAATCCAGAACATTCACCTTTTTTCCACAACCGTAAAGACTCAACACAGGACCTACAAACTTTATTAGGAACCCATGGTTTACCTAATTTGTCCATTATGAAACCAAAATATTCAACATAAGTCTCCTTGACAAAGTCTGTGATATTTCTTTTTTGTTTTTTTGGTATATAAACACCGCAAATATAACAAAATAAATCACTACAATATTTACACTTTCTTCGTGACGAACTCATATTTTAGACTAGAAGACAAATATATAAGAATGGACATTCAGTAATTGAAACAAAATATTAATCCATGACACTTTATTCAGATTTACGTGTATATGTACCTCAATATTGTCAAATAACTGAGATCTCAGCTGTTCTGTGGAGCAAGGGGTCTGAGAGTGGGGATCAGGTGATGTTTGTAAGCGCGAAAAAGTTGCGCAGAAGCCTAATCATGACTGGAAAATTAAATTTTATTTCTAACAAGCTTATAATTGTTCAAAATATAAGAAATGCAAAAATCATGAAAATACGAGCACATTGAGAACTTTCATGAATATATTCGTAATCTGGGCACTTGAAAACATAAAAATTTGCGATGATATCCAGGACAACAATGAAAAAAATTTTTTTGTAGAGCTGTGTAATAAAACAAATTCTCACAACAATAGTGAATTTAATGACATAGTAATAACAAAACAAGAGAATTTATAATAACTGTTCAAAATGTCAACCGTCCATTTCCAGATGCTTCTACACTCTTCAAAATTTCTGCCAGCTCTAGCCAACATTTGCGTTACTGTAAAGCATCTGTTATGCGTATTTTCATATCATTTGGAGTAAAGTAACTGGCGGCTCCTTGTAAACAATTTCCCTAATATATCCTGATAAAAAAAATCTGGAGGTGTTAAATCTGAAGAGCAGGGGGGGGGGGTATTTCACAGATCCATTTCTTCCAATCTCGAAAGTTCCTATTCAAATAATGCTTCACTTCGCGATGATAATGGGGGGAGGGAGCTTCCTCTAACTGAAGCCACATAGCCGTTTTAATATTTAAGGGATCATTCTTCAATAATATTGGAAGTTCGTGTAAGGAAAATTGAGAAAATATTATACCATATGGTCCCATTGTTCCTCCCTCCACATTTACAGACCATCTGTTTTGATTGTTCATTACTCTGAATGTACGTGGATCAAAATCGAAGTAATAGTGCAAATTGTGTCTATTCACCGTACCATTGTTGTGAACATTCATGACTGAACAATACATTTGAAAAAAAACTGTAATTTTCCGTTACCCTATCAAGCATCCACAAACAAAATTGAATTCGGTTATTAAAATTATTTTCACTGAGTTTTCTTACAAAGCTGGAACTTCGGATGGATGAGAATTGTGGTTTTTTAGGATTCTTGAAATGCCTGACCGACTAATATTTTGCACAATTTGATTCTTACTAATATTAGGATTTTCAATCACAGAACCGGGTACCTCATAAACATTTTCCAGTAACTAGTTTTCTTGTAGTGGATTTTAATAGATCACGCTACCACTTTCTTGAAACTGAATCAGAATTCTTTCAAAAGCACTTCGTTTAGGATGAGGCCTTTCAAGATTCCTTTGAGCATAAGCCCGAGGAGCCAAAAAGCTATTTTATGACATTCTCCGGAGATAAATATCATGTCAATAAGATCTTATTTGAAATAAGTTTTCATTTTTACTGTTTTACTGATTTAAATCACAGAATTCCAAAAACTCCAGACTAATACTACAAATACGTAAGCCGTTTTCAGTTCCGTTTTGAATACTCAACTGACACGTAGAGAATTATCTGACATTTCAATTGCCAACAGGTAACTAGATAAATGAAAATTGTATGTTTCCTTCAATCGAGAAACCCCATAAAATATGAATTTTTGTGTGAATAGAAATACTGGGTGATCCACCAGTGGCACGGTACTCTGTAGCTCGTACACTCTTGAAGATTTCATTTTAGTTCGAACGGTATTGTATTTAGAAAGTAAAAATCTACAACAGCAATTCATTTTGAAGTACACAGGGTGTCCCAATTTTCTATAAAATATCTTGGCAGGTTTTTCCAGATTGGAAGACCACTTTTTTGTTGAAGATTCAAGAGCGTCCTAAACTCTGTCATGATGTAGTTAAGTGATAAGTTTTTTTGGTGAGTAGTTTCGTCACAATATATTTATTTCCGTAAAAATTTATGAAAATAGGCTCTCACATCATCGGATGCTCCTTCAGCCAGAGAGGATGAATACTTTTTTCCTTTCGTTTTCTTATTGCCCAAGGATAGCTTCATTAATGAATTGAAATAGATCATCCTCATTTTATAGAGGAGTGACTCAAAAAAAATATAGAATATTGTAATTTCAAAAATATCATATCTGGATTCTTTCAAATGGAACACCCTGTATTTAATTTAATCTTCGACCATTTCCGAAATAAAAAAAACTAACATAAAAATCAGAGGTTGCAAAACAAGAGTTTATTAGTACAAATCATTATACTCGATCAGAGAAATGGAGATATTTTAAGGTAGTAGTGTATGAAATACGTAATAGATTGGTTTTCGGTGAGATAATCGAAATGTTGCCCGTTTCTATGTAGACACAACTCAATCCTTTTGAGGAAAGACCGTTGAACTATCGACAACATTTGGGGATTAACTGACTGAAAGGCGTCGACTATTCTCTGTCTCATTTCCATTTGTGTTGTGGAAGGAATCTGGTAAACGATGCCCTTAATATAACCCAACAAGAAAAAACCTAGACTTGTGAGGTCGGGAGACCTAGCTGGCCATCTAACAGGACCACCACGTCCTATCAATTGTTTGGAAATACATGATTCAAATGCTTCCTAACCTGATGTGAGTAATGTGTCGGTGCTCCATCCTGTTGAAACCAAGAATCTTGTCTCATGTGCTCTGGTACATCGGAAAGTAACATTGGTAGATGATGGTGCTCGTCGAAAAAGTTCGGCCCACTTAGAAATCCATCTACTCTAGCGGCCCATACATTCAAGGACCAACGATGCTGGTGATCTATTTGTCTCATTAGGTGTGAATTTTTCGTGGTGTAATAATAAAAATTGTGCCTGTAAACAAGCCCATTCTTGTGGAAAGTTGTCTCGTCCGAGAAAAGAACTCTGCTAAACATATTTGGATTTTCCGCTACCTTTTCACTTTCCCAATTGCAAAAATTGATTCGATTTTCATAGTCTTGATTGTTCAGTTCCTGGTGCAGCTGTACATGATATGCATGAAATTTATTCACTTTCAAGATTCTCTGAACGGAAGTTTGACTTATATCTGTTAACTAAGAAATCTCTC
Organism: Cryptolaemus montrouzieri; assembly: GCA_013387265.2. Taxonomy (NCBI): domain Eukaryota; kingdom Metazoa; phylum Arthropoda; class Insecta; order Coleoptera; family Coccinellidae; genus Cryptolaemus; species Cryptolaemus montrouzieri. The sequence continues at coordinate 24,223,937 of JABFTP020000186.1, read as the reverse complement.
TTTGGCTCTTATATGGGTCCGCTGTCACTGTCAACAAAACTGATAACTAGTTGTCTTCAACTGTAGCAGTTTTTCGTTTCTTATGTTTGTTGTAAGCGATAAATCTAGTTAGAAGTTTTTCAAAGCATCTTGCATTAGGATGTGTCTTATCAGGAAACCTTTGTGCATAAACTCTACTTGCCAACACAAAATTTCTATAACACTCACCCAGAATAAGAATCATATCAACCATTTCTTGTTTGGAGAACTTCATGAGAGACAATTCAGAAAACTGGGTTCAAACCTTACTTCAATAATGTTAAATAACGAAACACTGATTCGCCATGTAAAATGCAGAATGTGATATGTCCGGATACCTGACAGAAGGCACAAATAAAAAAATATTTCAACACATACCTCAATTTTAATCATCTTGATTTTATCATTCGTTAAGAGAATTATCTTGTTTAGGTTTCATTTTTCACTACTTGAATCATTACAGAAAAAAACTTCTGTGCGAATAATGATGCATGTTGATGAGTTGGATACAGTTTGTATAATTTTTATCAAAATTTTTTCAAATAATAGCGTATTTCGAAAATGATCGAAGATTCATATAAGGTTTCTCCAAAAATATAGCACTATATTTTATGCGTTGACATGAATGATAAACTACAGGGTGTTCCATTTGAAAGAATCCAGATATGATATTTTTAAAATTACAATATTCTATAAGTTTTTTGAGTCATTTCTGTATAAGATGAGGATAATCTATTTCGATACATCAATGAAGCTATCATTGGGACATAAGAAAACGAAAGGAAAAAAGTATTCATCCTCTCTGGCCGAAGGAGCATGCGATGATGTGGGAGCCTATTTTCATGAATTCTTACGAAAAAAAAATATTGTGACGAAACTACTCACCGAAAAAACTTATTACCTAAAGACATTATAGTAGAGTTTAGGCCGATCCTGAATCTTGAACATGAAAGTGGTCTTCCAATCTGGAAAAACCACCTAAGATTTTTTTTTAGAAAATTGGGCAACCCTATTTAATGCAAAATAAACTGCTGAAGTAGATTCTTGCTTTCTAAATGCAATACCGAAATCTTCAAGAGTCTACGAGCTACAGAGCACGCCACTGGTGGATAAATACGATGCCAGTATATGGCATCGTATTTGAATTAATCAAGTTATTGGGCTTTGAATTACCCATTATATCAGTATTAATTTTCGCACACCCTGTATAACATGGGCAACTCGAAGTAATTCAAACATCAATAACGATCTATTTTCTCGCGTCGCTGTTGATTTCGCTGAACTATCTTCTTTTTATTTTTTGAGTATTTCGAAAATAAATTATTATATAGTACCGTATTTAGTCACAATATTCCATGCCGTATAGCGTGGACAACGCTGTATTCATGGAGAACAAAGTTATTCACACATTACGCACTGAATAGGCAACGGGTATAGAAAATGAAAATATACTAAAGATGCCAATCGGAACGAAAATATTAGCAACAAAATTTTAACGCCGCCTCTGGTCTTCACTCTACTCCATCCCTACTATAAAAGAGTCCCTCCAAAAAGGATATTCAAATTCCTTTCATATTTTCGTATGGTCATATAGTTTTATATTTTCAGGGTGAGATTGGGAAAGCCATTTCGGAGGAGGTTTTGAAACTATTGAATTCAAATGTAACTTGTACTTATCTTCAATCTCCAGGACGACGAAAAACCTGGTTTCATTCAATTCCCATTCATTCTATAAATAAAACGAGCTAATTAAATCCTTGTTGATTCGGCCTCTTTTACTTTTTATTAAGCGATGATTAACTGACTTACACGCCAGTTTCAGAAAACAATCAAGAAAAAAGAAACATTTCCGTGGTTGAAACTTCGCTTTATAAGTTCACTTGGGGCAACTTTTCAATTCAGTTTATATTTTTCGACTGGTTCGAATAAGTAAACGAATTTTTGTTGTCTAAAACGAGTGATTCATCCTCATGAAAGCTTGTTCATTGAAATTCTTCCTTTTCGTTTCCTTTATTCTTTATATTGTAAACCCAGCAAGTGGTCGATATTAAGGCTTTTTTTTAAATTTATTTTGCATCAACCACGGTGGGTTATTAGCAACTGGCATAGTTATTTACAAATGTAAAGATGAATTATAGATACTATTTTTGCTCCTAAATTTTCGATAGCAGATTGGCTGCTCTAAGGAAAGATGTATTCCTGATCTGACTTGTCGAAGATGAATGTATATTCTTTGATACACCCTGTATGAGTCTCTCGTTGTTACATTTCCACTAGTATGTGTTCAACGGTGAGTGTCCTATTGCAATCCGGACATATGCGAGGTTCTGTTTTTTGAAGGTGAACTCATCGTAGGGAATGTAGTTTCGTAGGAGGATGCTGGATATTGCCCGTTATGCTTCGTCGTTTGCTTTTTGGTTACCCAAAATATTGGTATAAGAGGGGACCCAAATAATAATAATTTATTATTCAGCAGAAGTTGATACAACTTTTCCCTAACTTCTCTATGGATAGGATTTTTCAGGTAGAGTTGCTTAAGAATTTTTGTAGCATTAGGGTAATCGGCTACAATCAAAAATGTATCTTCAGGTGCCAACTCGGCAAGGTTTTATCCTTCTTTGATAGCAATTTACTTTCCTGTGTATATACTGCAGTAGTCTGGAAGTTTTAATAGCCTGTTTTCATTTGTGAGATCGGTTGCCGCGGCGCCTATTCCTGTATCTGTTTTGGATGCATTTGAATAAATGACTCAGTATTCATGGAATTGGATAAGGATGTCGGAAGAGATGTTATGGATGATTGCCTATCTGAGCCCTGGTTAAGTGAAAACAACCTGAAAATTATGAACATTATCAATTATGATAATTAAAAACATTGCCAGGCAATGATTATAATCAAAACATATCCTGGAATGATTATATATTAGGATAACGTAAAATGTTATGAGAATATATCAATCTACCAGATTATATACAAACTATAGCCATTAGACAATGACATCAATGTACCAACGAGTAGTGTCAGAGGCTTTCTCCCAAAAAAAATCCAGTGTACGGACCTTAGTGAAGTAACACTGAATGTTACTCATTAATAGTTTTCTTTGTGTGAAGTGATGAACGATCGAATACAATACTGCTCTGAATATAAATATGACCAAATTGTTAGCTTATATTACATTTATATATACAAATATATAAAATATGAAATGAGATTCTGAGCAGTATAAACTAAAGAGAAAACCTATGACTCTACCTCATTATTTTTTCGGAAAGTAACCTACGAAGAATATTACTAGATTTGATGACTGTTATCTTTTGTAACTGTTCACACAAAGTTTCCTTTAGACCCATAATCTCAATACCTTTGTGAAGATTCCTAGGAATAACAACTGTTGTCGAAATAATAATCGGTAGAATGAAAATTTTTTTCATTTTCAACATTTTTTTGATCTCGTCGCCAAGCATCATATATTTAGAAATTTTTTCATTATATTTAGTTTGTACATTATGTGTGTCGAGTATAGCAATATCAATTATATATGTTATTCGATTCTGTTTATCAGCAAGAATGATATCTGGCCTATTGTGTTTCACAGCTCTGTTGCAAAGAATTGTTTTATCAAAATAAAGTTTATATTTGTCATTTTCACAAATAATCTCAGGTTTATATTTGTAAATATTTTTTCTTCTAGGAATTAGGACATGTTTAATTCCTTTCTAAATAATCTGTTGAAGCAAGGACTGAGCAAGATGATAATATATATATTATATATATATATATATATATATATATATATATATATATATATATATATATATATATATATATATATATATATATATATATATATATATATATATATATATATATATATATATATATATATATATATATATATATATATATATATATATGTAAACTTGAGACAAGAAGAATTATTCAAAATCCGTAGATCAATGAATAATCCGAACGAAGCGGCAGACTGCAGTTTCGCCCTTATAAGTGGCTCATCAGTGTCGCATATCGCTTCTCAGCATCCTATCAAGCTACATCGGAGTACCCTATCGATTCCAGAAAGGACGCACACCGTACATACGTACGAGAGTCGCTCTCTATGGACCGACACGGCGAACCCGCTACCGGACTTCGAGAAAGATACGAACAATAACAAACAGATGTGAGAACGTTAAAAATTACCAACATTTGGGAGATATCTTTCGCCGTTCCGTGAATCACATCTATGGTATAAAACGAGTGAAATAATCTCGCTGAAAAAGTGCTCTGGGCCTCTGTTACAGAAATAAAACCTCCCGTCGGTGAATGTTTGATGTGCCAAATATCTTCCGCGATAAACTTCGGGAGGAGTCTACATATGTAAACTTGACACAAGAAGAATTATTCAAAAATCCGCAGATCAATGAATAATCCTTCCTGGCAAGAGCAAGTTCCCAAATCTGCCTACCATGCACGCAGCCCCCAAGAGCCACAATAGTGCAACTAAGCAGCATGCCGAGAAACGAAGTTGCAGACTGCAGTTTCGCCCTTATTAGTGGCACATCAGTGTCGCATATCGCTTCTCAGCATCCTATCAAACTACATCGGGGTACAATATCGATTCCAGAAAGGACGCACACCATACATACGTACGAGAGTCGCCCTCTATGGACCGACACGGTGAACCCGCTACTGGACTTCGAGAAAGATACGAACAATAACAAACAGATAAGAGAACGTTAAAAATGCCAACATTTGGGGGACATCATTCGCCGTTCCGTGAATCATATCAACGGTAGAAAACGAGCGAAATAATCCCTCTGAAATAGTGCTCTGAGCCTCTGTTTCCGAGATAAAACCTCCTGTCGGTAAATATTTGATGGGACAGATATCTTCCGCGATAAACTTCGCGAGTAGTCTACATATGTAAACTTGAGACAAGAAGAATTATTCAAAAATCCGTAGATCAATGAATAATCCTGCCGCTTCGTTTCTCGGAATCCTGCTTAGTTGTTTTATTTTGGCTGCGTGCATGGCAGACAGATTAGGGAACTAGCTCTGGTCAGGAAGGACTATTCATTGATCTACGAATTTTGAATAATTAATATATATATATATATATATATATATATATATATATATATATATATATATATATATATCAAATGATGTATCATCATCATATTCTATTGGCTCCCAATCGATTTCACCGAGACGTCAAATGAAGTGAAAAGAATTCATTTTTCTCTGTGGATTTGTTTATTGTAGCTTCTTGATAGCATTGCAGTCCTATACTAGTAGGAACATTGTCAGTACTAATGGACGATCTTCATATGACTCTCGAAGCCTTCGTGAATATGTGACTCAGACCATAGGATCCATGAGTTCTAAAATTCATTTTCTTCGACAGATTCTCTGATGATGTTTACATTGAAGTCACCGTAAACACCAAACTCTTTGACGATTCCATTTTGATTGAGAAAATATGGGATGTTACCATATGGCGATCTATAAATTCCATTCGTCAGTATCTGGTTTAACGGAAGTCTTACAGAACACATCACCACGTAATATTCAATGGACTGCTTTTCAACTTGCCTCAGTTTCGAAAGTGACATCCTTGCATCAACAGAGCTGGGATGGATACCATTTTTCATCCGTGCACGTAGCTTGCAACGGCGGCTCCTTTATACTGCAGTTGGAAGATAAGGAGTCAGGTGAACACACTAATTTAGTTCTTCACACGGACGTCAGGTAGTTGAGTCGCGGAAAATTTCTAGAAAGGAAAGAGGTGATGACACTGAGATGTTGAAAAACGAAAAATGGCTGACTGATTTGTCATTTTTGACTGACATCACGATGCACTTAAACACCATTAACTTGGAGCTTCAAGGTAAAGGAGAAACTTTTATTGATATGATTAGCGCAGTAAACGCATTCAAAATTGAATTGCAACTTATGATAGATCAACCGAAAAGAAAAGATATGAAACCTTTTCTGTCTTTTAAAGCAAGGATTCCTCAGTTGAATTATGATACGTATGAGGCTGATTTGTCAAATATTTTGGGACGATTCGAAATTCGTTTTTATGATTGCAGTATATATAATTTATAAACGTGCGGAAAGCTAATATCTATATATGTTACGATACACCCTACCTAAGTAGGTAGGTAGGTAGGGTGTATCGTGTGTGTACATCAACCCTACATCACACATACTTGCAGCCTCTCAGAGTCGATTGTAAGTAATCTAGAAATATTGAGGTAGATCGCGAGCAGTTCAAGTTTGAGCACCACTGATCTACACTATATATTTCCAGGTTGATTAGATTGGTATTGAATGTTGAAGGTTGAATAGAGAGTACTGCTATAAAATGGTCAACTATATCGACCAATTTAATGCCTCTCGATTTTTCTGTTGGGGCTAACTCAAGTCTGAACTCTGTGTTGCGCTACCTGTTGGAATAATAACGAAATACTATGTTTCAAGTCAAAAAAAAAACATCACAAATGTGGCAAATTTTCATGAAAATCTTAAAATTTTAAGTAGTGTTACTTTTCAATCAAAGACACTTCAAACAGCAGACTTAAATTGAGGATCAAATAACTACTCGAATGGGGTATTACACAACCACTTTATTGATGGATGATGGAGATGGAAATTTCCAATTAGTTCTTGATTCCAATTTTTCACATTTCATTTCAGAAAGTAAATAATTGAATGATTGTAGAGAGTGAAATCACCTTTTCAAAAAACTATCAAACAAACTCTTCTCCTATTCCAAAATCTGTCGAGATATTTTGTTTTCATTGAAACGCACTGTACAGAGTGAACCAAATCCGATATTTCAATACAGCAGTTATGTGAACTATTGTAGATAGAGAAAAATGATCACCCCCTCCCTCGAAGTCTTCTTTAGTTTTCGTGTTATTCCAGAAGTCTGAATTCTTCGGGATTTCAACACATATCTGGAATCCTATTGAAGTTAGACAAAACTTCACATTCTCTGTTTAGTTGGAATGCAGAGACGTATTCGAAAAGTTTCTTCAAAATATATCATAATGTTTATCAATTCAACTAATGTGAATATTCTTATCCATCAACTCTGAATACAGCAGATATTTACAATTCTATAGTAGAAAAGGTTCGCCTGTGTGTGTCAAAGGCGCCATTTATTCAATACTATGTTCAATTCTTAGAACAGAGAATTTTTCATCGAGAAATTTAATTTCATACTTGAAAGACAATATGTTCAGAAAGAAGATTCTATTCACAATATATTAAATCAATCAACAAATTATTTCAAGCATTCGAAAGCCTTTCCATCATTCAAAATGCAGGAATTACAACGCCTAGCAACACTTCTGCATGCGTTTTCTATATGAATGTTACTAACACTCTCCAAACCGATCCTAAAATTTTGTTAACTCATTTATGCAGTTCATTTTTTTCAAATAAATTCTCAACATTCCCCCAGAGGAAGAATCTAGGGAACTCAGACCTAGGAAACTGGTTGGCCATTCCGAAGATTCCCTAGTTCCTATCCAGTGGTTACCGAAATTCCAGTCCATCAATTTGGATACCATTTAGTACTGGTTTGACAGTGCACCGTCATGCTGAAAATATATGTTTCCTCTCTGTCCTAATGGCAATTTATCTAAATATCCCTCCACTAGTTGCTCACCTATAAAACGATGGTAAATAAAAATAGTGTATGCCAATCCAGGATTATCTAACATTGAAACTGCATCACCTTTGGTATTGAATATTCAACAGTCGACAGGGATTGACATCAGAACAACAGTGCTCATTGTTCCTATTGAAAATTCCGTCAATTGTAATGCGAATTTCATCGGTCTATAAACGCGTCGATGAGATTCTGGGTTTTGTTCTGTTTTTAAAGGTACCAGTAGCCAAAATTAAGTCGTCGTTGGTTTTCACCAGGCTGGGTAATTTGCAATTTTCTCATCTTGTAGAGAATTCTCCTTAAGAATTCTGAGAGCCCTTGATTCCGTAAAGCCAGTTTCAATTGCCATTTTAGGGCTTGAAATTTCAAATTGGGCTGCGACTGCTCTCAAAACGTCCATGATAGCATCTTTTCTATCTCCAATTTCATATGTTTTTCTCCATTGTGCTTTGAAAGAACCTCCAGCAAGCAGATTATCCTTTAGGTTTCTCAAAATAGACTTATGCGACTATTTCTCTCAGAGAATTTAAAAAAATATGATTCTTCCGCAGCTTCCGAATCATAGCTGTATTTAAAATTCCAAGATTGCATACTTTTCAACATTTTGGAATTGAAGAACCATAACGAATGAGTTATAAGTGGAAATTTTCGAAGCAGGTAGAGGAGGACGACATAAACTTATGACATGAATAATGATTTTCAATGAATCAATGCTTTTGATTGAATATTGCAATCCTTTCTCACGCAGATTTGAAAGAATCCACATCATATTGCATAGTTAAAATAGTACCATAAAAGAAATAAATCTGTGTTCTACTGATAATCATTTTTATTGATACCGAAATTATCTATAGTTGATGTTTGAATGAACACAAGTTTGCTTCATAACCGAAACCGATCGGCAAAAGAATTTTCAAATACGCCTCTGCATTCTACACAAAAAAGTGCCTATTGAATGTGAAATTATTTTTTCCTTACTTCAATAATACAGTATTCCGCAACTCAAAATCCAAGAAAGATAGTTGAGACCCGTTTTCACCAATGAGTTTTTTCAAGAATCGAGTTCGAGAGAGAGATTGAGAGGGAGGGGATAATTTATCTACAATATATGACATAGCTACCGTACATCGAATTTGGTCCATCCTGTACATAGCACATGTAGTCAATTTTTGCATTTGCTATCGTTTTCTCGGTGAAACCTTAAATTGTCTCTCAATTCAATTCATTCAATGCATGTTCATCAGTGGTCCATGTTGTTTTTTGACTGAAACTACAGATCATCTCCAAGAGTATGGGTGTTCCCATGGTTTGATTAAATTCAGACCATAGTATTCATCTGTGGTAACAGATGAATCTGTGATTCGTACATCAGATCATTTAGATCATGCCCAATACCATGGTTGTTTCCATGGTTTGATTGAATTCAGACCATAGTGATCATCTGTGGTAACAGATTAATCTGTGAATGCAATTCAAATGAAATGACTTTTTTAAATTTCGGAATATACCTTCCTTAGGTACCTAAGTACCTAAACTCCGCCTGCACAGCGGTTGGGTGAATTGAGTAGCTCAATAGCTGTGTTGCCGGTCCTAAGCCAGGATGAAGGAGGGTCAGGTAGGCTCCCTACCTAAGGTAAAAAGCACTACTGGCTCACAGAACCGGAAATTTGCCTCGGAAAAGGACTGATCAACCTACGACGACCCACGAGAAAAAGGATAAAGAAATGGAAGAGGAAAAACCTACTACATGTTGCTACTTGGAACATAAAGTCACTTAACAACAGGGATCAGGAAATACTGAAAGAACTTAACGATAACAGAATAGATATCTGCGCTCTACAAGAAACCAAGAAGAAAGGCAAGGGCCAGATACAACATGCTCAACACACAGTGATCTATAGTGGAGTACAGAAGCATGACAGAGCAAAGGAGGGTGTTGCCCTAGTGATCCACACGAGGTACCGAGACTGTATACAAGAATGTGACTATATATCGTGTAGAAATTTAGTTGTCAAAATGAAAACAGAAGACCAAAGGTTAAACATATTGTCAATTTATGCTCCCGAAGGCAGTAAACCGAAAGCTGAGAGAGAGAGTCTTTCTTTGAACAACTTCAGAATACAATTGACTCCTTACCATGCGATCAGCCGATGATTATCCTTGGGGATGTTAATGCCCGTATCGGTAATGATATAGTACCAGGAATTAAACAAAGATTCAACGAAAACGTGTTAAACGATAACGGAGAATTAATGATCAGTGTCTGCACTTTCAACGAGTTGCGGATCAATAACACAGTTTTCGAACATGAAGAACAGTACAAATATACATTCGCAAATACTAGGCGTCAGCAATCAACAATTGACTATATTGTGACAAATAAAAAATTTTCACCCATCACAAATATCAGAGGTCAGAACACTAAACTCTGCTAATGTGGGCAGCGACCATAGTCTACTGTTAGGGAAACTTAGAATCAAATTCATGCTGCAAAAGAATACTAAACCAACTGTAAAAACACGTAAAATAAACGTTGAATCATTACTGGACCCAACCATAGAAGAACTCTACAAGAACAGGCTAAATGGGAAAATCGAGGAAAACCCGATAACAGAGGAAGATGATGTCAAACGCAGCTGGGAAAAGATAAAAAAGGACATACTCACTGCTACATACGAAGCACTGGGCACTAGGATATCAAATAACAGTAAGAAGAACACAAACAGAACTCCGTGGTTCCGTATGGAAGTTGCAGAAAAGTGCAGGGAAAAGAAACATGCTTACCTCACATATCGAACATTAAGAACACCAGAATCGTACAATGAATATCAAAAAATCCGAAACGAAACCACAACGTTAGTACGTTCAATTAAAAACCAGTACTGGGAAACTTATTCCAAAAGCATGGAGAATGACTTCTACGGGCTACAAAAACAAATATGGAGACTAATCCGATTACAACGGAAAGAAATAAATGAGTTGGTTGAAACAAAGCATATAACCAGCGAGACCTGGATCGAGTACCTAACTGATCTATATTCGACAGAGGATACAGAAGAAGACCTAAGTACACCGGAAATAATAGTGAGCGAAGATGCTGAGGTGAATGTGGATGACGTACAGTTAGCCACACAAAAATTAAAGAATAGGAAAAGTGCCGGACAGGACGGAATTAGCAACGAACTACTCAAGTATGGCGGACAACGTCTTACTCAAGAGTTGACAATTTTAATTCAAAAAATCCTTTACCATCACAGGATCCCAGATGAATGGCGTACAAGCACTACTATTTTTATGTTTAAGAAAGGAGACAAGAAAGTACCTTCGAATAATAGAGGAATAAATCTTTCGAGCACCACGCTGAAACTTACTACGAAGTGTATAACAAACAAAATAAATAGCCTCACCTCTTTCGCTGATGAACAACAAGGATTCAGATCTGGAAGATCTTGCACCGACGCCGTATTTGTCATAAGACAAGTAACAGAAAAGTCGATAGAATATAATAAGCCAGCATTTATGTGTTTTGTTGACTTGCTCAAAGCTTTCGACCGGGTCCAATTATCAGACATTATACATCTGCTCTACAACAGGCAAATCTCACGTAATATAATAAAGACTATCGAAAATATATACTGCGAACAAGATCCAGGCAAGATCAGACGGGGAGCTTACCACACAGATACCAGTGAGAAGCGGTATTCGTCAAGGAGATTCGTTAAGCCCCCTTCTGTTCAACATCATCATGTACGAGATAATCAAAAAAGTAAGAGGAATGAGGGGCTACAAAATGGGGGACAAAGAGATAACTATCCTGTGTTACGCCGATGACGCTGTGTTGATTGCAGAAAATGAAGACGATTTACTGCGCCTCCTACACCAGTTCAACCGTACAGCCAAATCGTTTAATATGATAATTTCTGCCTCTAAAACAAAATGCATGACTACATCGAAAACACCACTGAGATGCAAGCTTGAGGTTGATGGTAAATCTATCCAGCAGGAAAGGAAATTTAAATATCTCGGCATAGAGATTTTGGGCTACGGAGATGTCGAGGCGGAGGTAAGGGAGCAAGCAACAAAAGCAACAAGAGTAGCAGGATGTCTGAATGGCACAATATGGCGCAGTAAGCATATCGGAATTGAAGCCAAGGCACGAATCTACAAAGCAACTGTAAGGCCCATTATGACATACACTGCAGAAACTAGACCAGAAACAACGAAAACCAGGCGACTACTGGAGACAACCGAAATGAAGATACTTCGCAGGATAGCCGGGAAAACACTGCTCAACAGAGAGAAGAGTGAGAATATTAGAAACATGTGCAAGGTGGACAACATTAACAACTGGGTATTGAACAGAAAACAGGAGTGTAATGACCATATAAACAGAATGGATGACAGAAGAATAGTGAAAATCGCCTGTGATAGATCTCCACTGGGGCGCAGAAGCGTGGGACGACCACAAAAAAGGTGGAGTGACAACTTGAACGTTCCGTAACAGACAAACGACCGAAGAATAAACAGGTGGTTTCGCCTGAATTGAAGTTGGAAGAAGAAGAAGAAGCATTGTTTTATGGGGAGGTGCACCATCGTTTTAAAAGACAATTTTCGATCTTTCTGCAAGGAAAGTTTATTGAAAAATTCTTCAATAATATGGTTAGTAATAAACTCGTTCCTGGAAAATAAGCGAAAGAACTGAGATTCATTTTGCCTAGCTGCCGTACTAAACTATAAAAATTTGGAAACCTTGCACAGGGTTACCATTTTCAGTATCCCTACTGGATATCTCAGTTGTTAATAAAGATGAAGAAGATCTGTTTGAAAACTGCGAACTTATTAACTGAGATTTCCTTCAAGGAAAATGAGACTGGGACACACTGTATAGAGTGTTCCAAATGAGATACATACTGAAGTCATTTCGGTAACCATTGCAGCAAGAAAGAAATAGGTGGTACGTTTTGTGGCTTTGGTGGATGCGGTTTTCACCTGTCACATTTTCTTCAAAAAAGCCATAAAGTTTTTTGGGTCCAATTTTAGTCATCCTGTACATTAGAGATCCTTTAACTTTAGTCAGTAAGAACAAATAATTGTCCTTTCAACTTTTCAATTCACCTAATTGGATTATGGGCAGCCACTAGCAATGAGAAATAACAATACATAATTGACCCAATTACTTCCCAATGGAGTATAGAACTTATCTTTTCAATGAAATTTCACGTCCCATCTAAATCCTTATTGCAGGAATGTTTTCTAGACGGTTTAGATCATCTCTGCTATGTTTCTCCACAAACAATACCAAATAAAAGCGGGAGAACGTGGCAACAGTAGTTCCCTCAGGAGTTCAGCATTGGATTAAATTAAGGATTTAGAGGAGATAGAGAGACGAGACATCTCTTGAGGCGTTTCCGAACAAGTTTTCGATTCAGTTTATGGACGACTTTAAATCATAATGACAGATCCCCTAAATGTTCGATATCCTAAATCTCGACCTCTTGTTGAGCCACTTGCTAGTTTGTCAGTGAATTTGAAGAGCTTACAAACGATTTGTCATGTACCCTTTGGGTAAGTAATTTCAAAAGAAAAGTGAATCCACATTTTTGAGATACAGGAGGATAAAATTTTTCCAAAAATTCGATCACCTTTTATTCTTAATTTCAACAATCGGTTGATACTAGGATCGACAGTTTTTTTTCTATCCTGACGCTTCTTTCTGAGCTATTATGAAATTTGACATAATATTAATTTTTCTGGAGTCATGCCCCTTTTTCATCCCGTTTTATTTTAACATTTTAAACGTTTTTAAAATAACTACCTGAAAATTAATAAATCTCAATGTGTCCAGATCTTACTTCCGGAATTCCTACAAGTATTCTATTTCTCATTTATATTTCAAATTTGATTTTGAAACTGACTTTTAACTAAATTAGCTTTGATTAAATTTTTATTGAGTAGTGGCACTCTCTATGTTCAATATGAAGAACACTAAAGACGGTTTTTCAACCTTTCAGAATGCATTTTGTTAAAAATGAAGAAGAGTAATGAAGCTCTTCTGCCACTCCAATTCTAAAACTTTTTAATTTTCTTTCAAAAAGCATCAACTTGAAATAATTTCACATCCGAGCTTAATTTACTTATCGAGAAAAGATTGAAGGTAAAGAAGGAAAATCTCATTAAATATACTTTCACTTCTAACTTTCACGAATTTATTTCAGGAAAATTCGTTGGGAGAACATGAAAAAGTAAATACCTTTCATGCCATAAAATTCGAAATTTCGATTAACATAAAATGTTATCTATTATAATTTTACCTCCAGAGTCTTAAAAATACATTTCCATACTTCCCTTAAAAACACCCTGTATATAGAAATGAAATTGGTTCCACATGAAGCATGAAAGAAATTATTATTTTGTCACATGAACATGGTGACTAATACTTAATGAATAAATTATTGACAATTTTATGTTTGAAGGGCAGAAAAAACACGTGATCCCAGAAAGAATATCACCCTGTATATTTTGAAAACCACCAATACTCCAATAATATAAACTCAAAACAGGCACTCATGTTCCAAATTTAAGCTGAATATTTTAAAAATTACAAGTCAAGAAAAAATTAAAAATAATTTTAACAGACTGTTTGTTGACTGTATTTGTAATAATTTTTCATTATAAAATTGCTAAAAAAATCTTCCCTTGAAACCTTTTGCACTCACGCTACCATTTATTGACAACATGTGTATACAGGGTGTCGGGAAATAAGAGCTACAATCTTCAGAGAGTAATTCTGTATGGGATGACAGTTCCCTATGTAAACGTAGGTCCACAAATGATCTGCCTCTGAAGATTGTCGCACTTATTCACTAATATGCTGTATATAATATTTCAAATGTGTCTGAAAAATATCTGGTTCCAATATGAGTTAAATATTGGCCAAATCTGTTGGGAGAAACTTTACTTCCAGCTCCCTCCCGCCCTTGACTAGGGAAGACGGGTCTCTGGTCATCATACCTAAAGAAAAAGCAAACCTTCTCGCAGTGCTATTTGCTTTTAATTCTACTCTGGATGCAGGTAATAAGGACCCTACTGTTATACCTCATGTCGGGTCTCTTATGCCCGGTATTGTTTTCAGAAGACAATCAGGAAAATACTGCTCAATCTCGATACAAATAAAGCAGCTGGACCCGATGGCACACCTTCTTTTGTTTTGAAACCATGCGCCTCTGAATTAACACCTATTCTCTGTAGGGTTTTCACTATCTCCTATAATAAAGGCATTTGTCCTTCCAACTGGAAAATTCAGAATCCAACCCATCCCTCAAAAAGGGAAAAACACCATTCCATCCAATTATAGGCCAATATCCCTGGTACCTATGATCTCTAAAGTGATGGAAAAAGCCATCAATTTTGAGCTGATTTAATAATTAGAAACTCCTGGTATCATGATTGTTGGACATTATGGTGTCAGGCACCAGAGATCAACAGGAGATCTACTTGCGTATGTTACTCACATGTAGAAAAGTTCTATTAAGAAATTTGGGGAGTCTTTGGCTGTGGCTCTCGATATTTCAAAAGATCTCGAACGCGTTTGGTATAAAAGTCTGCTAAGTAAATAGTCTGTATATGGTTTGTCTATGGGTTTCGAGTTTCTTCTCCAATAGATCTCTCAGTGTGGTCGTGGATGGGATTACTTTCGACACACTTGTCATTAATGTTGGTGTGCCTCAGGGCTCCATCTTGGCACAAACTCTGTTTTTGCTTTATATAAATGACCTCCTTACTGTTAGAAGTTGTAAACTCCACAGCTTTGCGTATGACAGTACACTTCATACATCTTTTTGCTCGGTAAAACCCCTGTCATCACAAGACACGAACGGAATACGAATCAAGCAGTGCAACAAAGTCAATAGCGACTTGAAATCAGTTCTTGATTGGGGATCTGCTAACCTGATAGAGTTAAATGCTAGTAAAACTCAAGCCTGTTTACTTTCTAGGAAGATGAATAGCACTGTCCCGGATATAACGATGCTTTTAATAAATATTGGCGACCATGTATCATGGCATGACCAGGTTGTGAATATTGCTAAGTCAGCGTCAAAAAAACTGGTATTTCTCTATCGCGCAAAGAAATTCTTCGCTTCGAACCAATTACTCTCTATAAATCTCAAATTCGACCTGTTTTAGAGTATTTTATATATATGGGATTCTGCTTCTAAACACAGCTTGAAACTCCGAGAATTCATCAAAAAGAGAGCAATTCGGTTAATCGGAGACAATGCACCCACAGATTCCATTCCACTATTGAAAAATCGAGAAAAGTTGGTGAGCTTTCTTTTTTTCACAGGTACTTTCATGGAAGATGTTCTGAGGAACTTTCTCCGCTAGTTCCACCGCTTGTTCCTATTTTAAGACAAACTCTTGCCAATAATCCATTCGTGGTTGAAATAGAAAAACCTAGAACGTCTCTATATCAGAATTCCTTTTTTCATAGAACGGCAAAACTCTGGAACTCCCTTCCATGTAACGTATTTCTTCAAGACTATAATCTGTTAGCATGTAAGCGAAATATTAACCGTCTATCGTTTTCAGGTACTCGCGGTGTCGTCAAGACACCGCAAGGATTTGCTTCCTTAAGCGAGTAACTTTCAGCTGAAAAAAATGATTTAGAAAATATGATCTGATATGAGAAAATTTTCACTGAATTACCTCATCACAACCAGATTTAAGTGGAATCACTCATTCACATTAATGATTGTTTTTAATCATATATCTTTTGACTGATTGTGGAGAATGAAGTTTTTTGTTGTAAAAAACCTATGATACAAAATGTTGAATTATCACGACATGATCGGGATATTTTACTCAGTCGTCACTGAGATTTGAAACGGTGAATTCCAAAACTTAAAAAAGCCTATAATCATAATTGAAAATGCCTAGAGATGAAGAAGGGGTGACACAGAGGGATATAGCAGCCACAATGGGGGTATCACATGGTGTAAATTAAAGAATCTTTGCCCGATACGTGGGGTTACAATCTCTGCAAAATTAGCTTAGAGAAAGTCGTAGGAAGATCTTTTCTGAAGAACTGCTTTTTGTACCATATTGCAAGAAGACACCCTAATGCGTCGCACCCCATACTACAAAGGCAATTTCTGGAAGCAACAGGCATCAGTGTATCAGTCGAAACGATACGTCAAAGACTTTGTTCAAGGAGCAGAATGCCCTTAAGAGTTCCGAAGCTAACCAGACAAACAAAAATGAACAGTCTTAATTTGTGTATCGAACACCAAAATTTTAATATTGAGAATTGGCGAAATTTTGTTTTACATTTGATTTTGAAAAAATATCGAATATTTGTATTCACAATAAATGCTTATATCTATAATTTTGGTGTGTCAGAAATACACAAGTGGGGGGGAGCTGGCCAGCTTGCTCTCCAGACCTAAATCCTATCAAACATTTATGGGATAACCTCAAAAGGAAAATTAGATCGCGCCAGGATAATCCGAGAAACAGCTCATCCAAGCCGCCACAGAATAGTGGCAGAATATCACCCCAGAGGAGGTCGAAAACCTAATGCAAAGCATGTCTAGACGAATTCAGGCTTGTATCAGGGCAAAAAGAGGTAATCCAGGCTACTGAGGTCGAGAAAAAACACCTACTCCGTGAGAAAACAATTTCCAAGTTTCTTACTACAAACGGAAAAAGTCTCTTATTTTCTTTTATTTGTTTTTTTCTTAAAATAAACCTTAATTTATTTCTTTTTTCAATTGAAATATCTCAAGAGGGATCAATTTAAACAATACTTTGAAATTTCCAAAACCCCGAAGTAATTTTCAAAATATCGGGATATATGAAGTTGCTTGTGTGTACTAAGATTCCCTTCAGCATGTGTCGATAAACTAAACTCTTCCACCTATATTCGCCTGCCTCAATACTGATACAATCCATCGATAAAATTCCTTACGCGTTCCAAAAATTAATACACAATATTGAGTTTCGATATTGGTTCTAATGGGTACGATATTTTTCCAGTATTAGTTACTAACTTTTTGTTATATCATCTTTGACAGATAAAGAAATAAAACTTCATCAGAAATCCAATTACGACCGACATGTTACGCTAGCGGAAAAATATATTCTTTCAAGGAAACTGAGCTGCTTTGAAGATTATCTCTCAGAAAGGTGAACCCATTGATCAGCCAATACAACGTAGTCATAAGCCATTAATAATGGAAATAGGAATCAAAGAAAGAAGGAATCTCCTATTCATTTTGTGTCCTAGGCAATTTCGATATCTATAATTGAGTAAATTCATTTTGAGAAAGAAAATGATGAAAGAATGCATGATTTTCATAGACTACATTGTATGTAATTTCAGAATGAATATGAATGAGACCAAGTTCTACGAAACTGAGAAACAAGAATGAAGCACCCTATCTGATAATCAATGGATTCAGGAAAGAAAGGAAATCCCGGATGCTATCTCAGTTGATATGAACATGAACAATAAATATACACGTATTGCTTTTAACGACCTTGAAAATTTCTTTGCTAAAGTAGATTCGGTTAAACTATAAATCTACAATCGTAAGTTTTAATTATACAGGGTGTTACTTAATAGTATATCACAGTTTGAGGGGGTAGATCTACGTGCAATTTTAACACAAAGATTTCATATAAACATTGAAAAATTGGTGTTTTCCTCAAAAGTTCTGCAGTTTTCGAGATATTCTGCCCAAATTTGGAATGCAAGCTATTTTCTGCAGCCTCCATCATTACACGTCCTAAATTTTAACTAGAATCTACAAGGTGTTTTCTTTTCTGGAGCCATGTACTCTTTTGTCCTTTCAAACCTTTTGGCAGTCCGCCACTGATCAGCGTTCAATCCATTTTCGTCTTCTTCGTGCTATTTAGAAACTTTTCTGACATTTGTAGTTTCTTCGTATCTCCGACCGTTCTCGAGCAAAAACTTATTTAACGATTGTATGCATTCGCTGAATTGAAAGCACATTTAATTAAAAAAATGACTAATCGGCTTTGATTCTTTTCCTTTATTTATTTATTCTGACAGTTGCTAAAGTAGAACTATTGTCTGCTCGAATTATTTATTAAATTAGCGATTAGTTTTAAGACTTTTGAAGTTATTGCTGTAAGAAAAAATGGCTAATTTTACTAACGCCGAATTGACTGAAATCCATTACATGTACGGTCTGGCTGACGGAAACACAACAGAAACTAGGCGATTATATTAGGTGCGCTTTCATAATCGAGTAACACCAGACAGGCGAACATTTTCAAATATCTACAGAAGGTCGAGGGAAACTGGTACTTTTACTGCAAATAATGATTTGAAAGGTGCAACACAAACTATGAGAACTCAAGATATTGAGGAAGCAGTTTTGAATTGTTTTGATTTGTATCCTCATCTCAGTACAAGAAAAATTGGAAATCAGTCGAATATTTCACATGTTCTAGTTTCGAGGATTCTCCACGACTTTTTATTGTGCCCGTCTCATATCCAACTCTACTTCCTCTGAGATTTTCCTTTGAGACTGAATTTCTGCCGACGGTTCTTAGATGAAATAAGAGAAAATGCTCATTTTCATTTGAAATAATGTTCACAGACGAAGCCAACTTTTCGAGAACTGCTATCACAAATGTTCACCATAATCATTATTGGACTGAGGAAAACCCCCATTTGATTGAAGAATCATCATCAAGAACAGTTCGCACTGAATGTCTGGATCGTAATGATTGGGAAGAATTTGACTGGACCATTTTCTTTGCCTAACAGACTAAACGGTACCGCTTATCGGCAATTTCTTGAGGAGGAGTTTCCTTTATTGCTCCAGGATGTGCCACTTTTGGTGAGAAACATATAGTGGAGAAGCTAGGGAATTCTTGAATAATACATTTAACAACCAATGAATAGGTCGGGGTGGGCCAGAACCATGTGCTCCTAGTTCCCCAGGCTTAAATAGTTTAGACTTTTTCTTATGAACATATCTCAAAAGTTCAGTTTATACCACTCTAGTGATCACCGTAGAAGAATTGAGAAATCGAATAATAACCTTTTGAGACACGATAAGAAATACCCCAGGAATATTTCGAAGAGTGCAGAATAATATGCGAAGAAGGACTGAATCCTGTATTATTGCAGGTAGAGGACACTTTCAGCAATTTATTTAGTGTCCAATTGTTCTTTTTTTCAGTTTGATATTGATTAAGTATAAATTAAGTCTTAGAAGACGAGCTATCAAAATGAAAGCAAATTTTGGGCATACCTATCGAGTATTTCCATAATTTTTTTTTTAGCGAATAACATGTAATTCGAATAATTCAAATTCAATAATTTTTCACTCGGTCAAAGAAATGAAAAAATTGCATGTGTCAAAAAGGTTTCTCAATTGAACGAAGATGACGAAAATTGATTGTACGCTGATCAGTAGCGTACTGCAAAATAATTTTTAAGGACAAAACGAGACATGGCTCGAAAAAGGAAACTCCTTGTGAATTTCAGTTCAATGATGGAAGCTGTAGAAAACAGATTGCATTCCAAATTTGGGCTCAATATCTCAAAAACTGCAGGAGTTTTGAAGAAAAAAATTCAATTTTTTCCGTAATTTTCAACACCCTGTAGTTCCGTAACGGATCTTTTCGGACCCATGTTTATATGAACTTTTTTTCTTAAGATTGGACGTAGATATACCCCCTCAAGTTGTGATATGCTATTATATGACACCCTGTATAGTTAGAAGTGCTTTAAGCATCGAAAATACATACTCAGCTACCACCCCATCGAATTAAATCAACTCTGATTGACAGGCCTGTGAATTTCTACTTCAATTCTTGATTTCCATCCATAACTTTGTTCCTGCAAAATATACGGGGTGTTTAAGAAAACAAAGTAATATTGAAGGAGGTGAATGATGAAGTGATTTCATGAAAAAAATTTCATATAAACATAGGTCCGCTAATACTTCGTTACCGATTTTGACATTGACATAAAAGAACTAAAATAAGCATTTCAACAGATGAAGAACCGCAAACATCCAGACGAGGAAAGGATAAGTTGTAAAATGTTGAAAATGGGTGGCGGGAATTTATTGGATGCCGGAAAATTTCTCTTCAATAAATGTCTTTTGGATGGAAGAATTCCACAAATATAGCAAAATGCTAAAGTAATTCTACTTCACAAAAAAGGGGATGAGAACAACCTGGAGAACTTTCGGCCTATCAGCCTTCTTTCACACCTATACAAGCTGCTCACTCAAATTATCATAAAAATTAGACCAATACCAACCTGTAGAGCAAGCCGGATTCTGAGCAGGTTACAGCACCATTGATCATTTACAAGCAATTCGTACTCTCATCGAGAAGTGTACCGAACACCATATTCCCATCTACTCCAGAAAGCTTTTGATCTTATAGAAATGTGGGCAATAATGAGATCTTCAGATAATGCGAGAGTCGACTCTCGGTACTTGAACTTGCTGAAATACATATATGATCATGCTTTCATTACAATTCATTTGGATGAGAACAAGATGACAGATAAAATCGGCATAGAGAGGGGAGTACGTTAAGGCGACACTATTTCTCCGAAATTGTATACGCTGGCTCTAGAAGACGTCTTCAAAGGTTTAGAATGGAACAACAAAGGAATCAACATCGATGGAGTACATTTAAAACATCTGAGGTTTGCAGACGGTATGGTTCTCATCAATACAAACCTTGAAGAACTCAAAACCATGCTAGAAGAACTGCACCTGAATAAAACCAAAATTCTGAGTGCAGAAAACATACAGATTTCGATTGAAAATCAGGTGATAGAAAATGTGACCGAATACATATATCTAGGCCATAAAATAAAACTTGGGAAAGGGAATCAAACCTATGAAATTTCCAGGGGTTTGGGCTGGACTGCATTTGGGAAACTGGGCTTTGTTTCGAAAACCCAAAATATTTCTCTCAACCTGAAAAGCAAAGTTTTCGATTAGTGAGTTCTTCCTGTCCTTACATATGGACTTGAAACTATATCTCTGACTCGAAGATCAGCCAATAAATTACACGTTTCACAACGAGCTATGCAGAGAACCATGATGATAATTTTATTGAGAGATAGAGTGAGGAATGAGGATATTATAGAGAAGACTGGAGTGACTGATGTACTGAGAAGGATAGCACAGATGAAATGGAGATGGGCTGGCCATGTAGCCAAGCAAGATCTATCGAAATGGGCCAACACCTTGCTTGCAAGGAGACTAAGAACTACCAAAATGAGCGTAGGAAGACCACAGCTCAGATGGAAAGATGACATACAGAAGATCGCGCGGAAAAACTGGATTCAAACAGCTGATAATAGAGTCAGATGGAAAAATTTGGAGGAGGTCTATATCCAGGAGTGCAGAGGTTGAAATATATAAAAGGTTTTTGGGGATTTTTTCAGAAGTTTTACAGTTTTCATCATTATTTTTATCTCTATTTCAAACAGTTCTTTTTTAAATTTGAAACTTCGTGCTTCGTTTTTGGCACAGTGTACTTTTTCCATATATTCAATCGGACACCCTATATAAATGAAGCCTTAACATTTGTACAAATCATAAGTAAACCCGCATTGGATGCATCTCAATGTTTGTATTAAACCAAAAATTTGTTACAATTGTGTCTTCCTTTCATGAATATTGAATGTTTTAATTTTTGCAAGACCTTTTTCGGGATGCTTCGGACTGGATGAGTTCGAACAAACAACATCCGATATTAAAAATGCATGAAGCTCAATGTGTTGCTACTTTTCCTCACACATAAATATTGTGCGGTCAGAAATTGTTCAAAACAATCTCGAAGCCTGTTTGCACAAAGTGAAGTTAAAGCAGAGTAAATTTCTGTTTGACATAACGGTTCTTTCTCAAATCTATACATACAACAGGAGATTTAACTCCGCATTCTGTTAGATATTCCGAACAGAAATCAACTTCAATCAAATCCCTGATGAGAGGAAATCGATTTAATTTAATTGAACCTTTTTTAAAAAGCTTTTCACTGTGACTTTGGTACATGGAGTATGCTTTTGGCATTCAAATATTTGAAAATTCAGAATATACAAGGTGATTCAGCAAGAGAGATATCTCAATTAGTTATAGGAGACTGTTTTGTGTTAAAGTACTTGGGGGACGTCCCGTAACGTCTAACTGCACCTATCCTCGGACACTCGTACTGTTATTTGTCTTAAAGTGAGCTTTACCTGACTGTAAGTAATTTTTTCACAAATACAAGTAAACGATGATTCCTACTAAAATATGCGTTTCGATACACATTATCTTCATCAGGAGCTAATGAATACTACAAATATATCTACTAACAAATTTATATATATACTAAAGAGGCAATCCGCTTAGAGCTATCCGTACCTGAACTAATGTTTAGGAAATAAATTTAATAAACGTGAGTTATTTATGTCTACCTGATCTTTAAGAATTTTCGGTGAATTCCTAAATCTGTTAATTTCAAGTGCTTCCAGAAGGTTGAGTTTTATACCTCCCTTTTCACAAAACAGGATTTCAAATTCTGAATTGAAAGAGTCACCATTTTCCCTAAGATGATTTGAATAATTTGAATTGGTTTTCGATTGATAAAACTGCGTTTATGTTTAGAGATTCTAACATTAAAATTTCCTCCAGTTCTACCTATATGAAAACAATGGCAATCTGCACAATCCAATCTATAAATACCTGATTTATTTTCTTTATTAATTGGAGATTTATAATTCCTGATAAATGAACCTAAATTTGTTGATGTTTTGAACGATATATTTAAATTTGAATTTTTAAGAAGGATTTCACATTATTGCTGAAATTGCCTATATATGTTAAACTATTGAATCTCTTGTCTTGGTGTTCAAAGATTGGATATATATGTTGCAAAGCTAATTTTGCTTTTTCCTATGTAGTATGCTGCTAACTAAATTTGTATCATAACCATTATTCATTGCGATCTGTTTCATCAAATTC
Organism: Cryptolaemus montrouzieri; assembly: GCA_013387265.2. NCBI lineage: Eukaryota > Metazoa > Arthropoda > Insecta > Coleoptera > Coccinellidae > Cryptolaemus > Cryptolaemus montrouzieri. The sequence goes on along the minus strand of JABFTP020000186.1, from coordinate 24,200,225 downwards.
CATTCTTTGAAATAATTACCATGTGTTCAAGAGTCTATGTATATAACTTTTAAATGCTGCAGCTTTATGTTGGTAAGGATGTGCCGATGTATAATGAACTGTGATATCTGTATGAGAAGGCTTATGATAAATTGAAAACAGGTGTTTATTATTTGACCTTGTTATTGTTAGGTCTAGGAAATTGATCGAATTGTTCTGTTCTATTTCAGGAGTGAATTTTATTTATGGGCGCAGGATGTTCATGAAATTTTCGAATACAGTGAACTGTCTGTTTGTTCCTGTGAAACACACAATAATGTCATCGACATATCGATACCAATATAGGTAATGTTTACTAAGCGGGTATTTATGAATAGTTTTTTCTATGTTATCCATGAAGATTTCTGCTCAAAGAGGGCTTAAGGGGTTTCTCATCATAAGTCCCTCATCATTTTCATAAAAACAATGCTTAGATAAAAAATTTTTAATAAAAAATTTTGAGATATGCAAACATCTAATAAAGCCATAATGTCGTATTCCATTCGTGGATTCGTCATATTTTGTGTTAACAAATTATTGATTATATTATAGACATCAGAAGAAATCTAACCTAACCTAACCTTGCATTACTTGGAATGACAATATTTTCTATTTTCCTTATCGAATTTGAATTACGAATAGAAAAAGACGGTTTAAAATTACAACATTTTTCCAGAATATGTATTAAAATTTGGAAATCTTGAAAGCTGGGGCATGTGTGAATGATACCACAGGTCTTATTGGATAATTATTGTTTGTGCAATTTAACTAAAGAATAAAGTTGAGGTGGTAAGGGATTTTTCGCTATCTGTAATGATGGATTTTGAATTCTCAATTACTGTCTTCACTTCCTTATTGAATTTATTATTTAATAATTAGAACCATTAATGAAATCTAATGTTTGGAAATATAATCTTGTTTACTCATCACTATAACTGTATTGCCTTTATCTGCTTTTGTGAGAATAATGTCATTCGATGTTGATTTAACTTTTATATTTTTGATTAATATGTGATCTCTAATTGATCTATTAAGTTTTTTTAGGTGTTTTCTCCACCAAATATGACGGATCCACGAATTAAATACGACATTAAGGCTCTATTGGATGTTTGCATATCTCAAAATTATTTTTTATTTAACGATTGTTTTTATAAAAATGATGAGGGACTTATAATGGGAAACCCCTTAAGCCCTTGTTCAGCAGAAATCTTCATGAATCACAGAGAAAAACCTATTAATAAACACCCGCTTAGTAAACATTTCCTATGTTGGTATCGATATGTCGATGACATTATTGTGTGTTTCACAGGAACAAACAGACAGTTCACTGTATTCGAAAATTTCATGAACATCCTGCGCCCATAAATAAAATTCACTTCTGAAATAGAACAGAACAATTCGATCAATTTCCTAGACCTAACAATAACAAGGTCAAATAATAAACACCAGTTTTTAATTTATCATAAGCCTTCTTATACAGATATCACAATTCATTATACATCGGCACATCCTTACCAACATAAAGTTGCAGCATTTAACAGCTATATACATAGACTCTTGAACACACCGATGTCTAATGATAATTATTTCGAAGAATTGAATTTGATAATACAGATCGCAATATATAATGGTTATGATGCAAATTTAGTTAGCAGCATACTACATAAGAAAAAGCAAAATTAGCTTTGCAACATATATATCCAATCTTTGAACACCAAGACAAGAGATTCAGTAGTTTAACATATATAGGCAATTTCAGCAATAATGTGAAATCCCTTCTTAAAATTCAAATTTAAATATATCGTTCAAAACATCAACAAATTTAGGTTCATCTATCAGGAATTATAAATCTCCAATTAATAAAGAAAATAAATCAGGTATTTATAGATTGGATTGTGCAGATTGCCATTGTTTTCATATACACACCGATGTCTAATGATAAATATTTCAAAGCATTGAATTTGATAAAACAGATCGCCATAAATAATGGTTATGATGCAAATTAAGTTAGCAGCATATTACATAGGAAGAAAGAAATATTATCTATACAACATATTTATCCAATCGGTGAACACCAAGACAAGAAATTCAATAGTTTAACATATAAAGGCAATATAAGAAATAATGTGAAATCCTTCTCAAAAATTTAAATTTAAATATAGCGTTCAAAACATCAACAAATTTGAGTTCATTTATCATGAATTATAAATCTCCAATTAATAAAGAAATAAACCAGGTGTTTATAGATTCGATTGTGCAGATTGCAATTATTTCTATATCGGTAGAACAGGAAGAAATTTTAATATTAGAATCTCTGAACATAAACGCAGTTTCATCAAAGGAAAAACCCGATTTAAATTATTCAAATCATCTTAGGGAAAATGGTCACTCTTTCAATTCAGAATTTAAATTTCTACATTTTGACCTTCTGGAAGCACCTGAAATTAACAGATTCAGGAATTCACGGGAAATTCTTAATGATCAGGTAGACATAAATAACTCACGCTTATTAAATTTGTTTCGTAAACATTAGTTCAAGTACGGATAGCTCTGAGTGGATTGCCTCTTTGGTATATATATATATATATATATATATATATATATATATATATATATATATATATATATATATATATATATATATATATATATATATATATATATATGAATTTGTTAGTAAGATATATTTGTAGTATTCATTCGCTCTTGGATACTGTGTATTCAATAATATATTTTAGTAGAAATCCTCGTTTACTTGTATTTGTGAAAATGGATTTCTATCACGTAAAAGCCTCGTCAATTGAAGTAATTTTTGTTGATTGAGATTCCTTGTTTAACACTATTTATTTACACATATACACATTTGACGATACATATAACGTTGTACTGAAAATGGACTGTATTGACGATACAATAAGATGAGGAATAGTGAATGAATATAATGTAATGATATTAATTACGACTAATACAAAGTTTACTCACAGTGTGTGTTTGACATAGTGAATGTTAGATACTGAATGATAGATCGATGATGAAAATTAGATGATAGAAGAATGATAGCAAATTAAAGTGATGGTAGATAGATATTAGAAAAATGATAGATATATGATAGAAAAGTGATGATAGATAGATGTTAGCAAAGTGATGATAGATAGACGATAGAAAAGTAAAGTGATGACAGTTAGGTGTCCGCCACTAAGGGACTCTCCCCTACATTATAAGTCTAACTTCTTGAATTTTGCTATGTGAAATGGGAAAAAGCGAAGAACAAAATACCTTGAAGTTTTTGCGAAGATAAAAATAGATTGTAACAAAATAAGTGAAAATTATTCTATACTTTTCAGTAGATAAAAGCTAAGGATTTGTTTCTCACTGGGATACATTAGGCCATACCGAAAACCGCAAAGCAAAACCTATAATCGAACGAAACAAACTTCCAGTAAGGAGCTACACAGCCTATTTTCCAAATTGAAATGTTTTGGGTTGGGAACAAGTGCGATTCCGTGATGTAGGACGATCGAAATTGGCATCAACAAGGGTTGTCCTTATTATAAACGTTGACCTATTTTCGGTGAGTTCACTGTAGAAGAATACAAGCTTATTATTCAGTGTGGCCCATTTTCGTTCAAATATACGGTTTGGTTGATTTTGGATGATACTAAATAATCAAGTGTCAGTGTGCGTTGATTGATGCACTGTTACTGAGTTGACCCTGAACGAATTTCTCCGCATAATTTAGGGACTTGCTTGTTTAAAAATTGTATAATACTTTCTCAGAGAAGTAAAAATTCACTTTCTAAGGAGTTACAAGAAACCTTTTCCTTCCAGCCTTGTTATTCCTCACAGTGAAATTCCATATTTTACATCGATTTTGATACGATACAAAATGGCGAATGCGCCAGTCAACATTCATATAAAATTGTTCATTCATTCTCGAGTTTGAAATTGTTCAACACATATACAAACTATTTTCATTAAAACTGCAACTTCTTCTTTAGATCTTGCAACGAAAAAATTTTATATTTTGAATTGTTTCATGTTTTTTCATTGAAGTAATTTCGATTATGGTCATAGAGACAGATTTGGCGTACATTCAATCTTTCAGGAGTTTTGATTTCTGATTTCTGTCAATTGCATCATCCCACATCCTTCAGTCGGGGAGTTATGGTTAGAATGAAAAATGCAATAGCATTCCATTTCCAATTTTTGTTCGCAAAACACGTTCAGACTAACTTTCACCGAAATATAAGCGTCGCCAATTAAGATTTTCTTCTCAAATAATAACATATGATTCAACTGTTACTCCTCATTTACCTGAAGATACGAAGATAAACATTAGGGGCGATCGTTGAAGGCTTAGCGTGTTATGAATTATTATACACATAAGTACTTTTTATGCCATTCTATCTTCTCTCATTCATATGAGTTAATTCCGTGAGTATATGTTATTAGGGACCATCTTGTAGAATAACGCAGAAATTTGTGCAATCAATTGAAAAATACGCAGTGCCTAGCATCCTTCTCAATTGAGTTTTATTCACATTATAATAAAGAGCCGGAAGCTTAGCTTTTTCAAAATCTAAATCTAAGGTTATAAAGGAAACATATAGGATGGTCCAAAAAAAAATCGGAATTGATTTCATAACCTATAGCTTCCACAACTTTAAGTTAGAGCTTTCATTTCAGATTCTTTTCAATGCAAAAGAATGATGGAATACAAGAATACAAATTTCATTTTCGGTAAAATTCAAGATAGCCGACATGCTCAAAGATACACTATATTATCAATTAGCTGAATTTTCTTTTAACTCAATTCTTTTTGATTATCATGAGGGATTAAACATGAAAATCCGTAAAGAATTGATGAAACTGTGAAGCGAAGATGATTCCAGTTTCGTCTCTCTTCTAAGCTCAATCAGGAGCAGAAAAGTTGAAACATATGAATATCGCACTAAAATTGGATTTTTTATTCAATTCAAAATGGCCGCTCGAACTGAAGTTACATCATCTCTACGTATCAAAATTATCTTCTCGGGTGGAACGATAGAATATCATTACGTAGTCAAAACAGCAGTCTTTTCTGGACATTTTGAGGGCTTGATTCGAAAATCGACCTGGAAAGATATAGCGCGAATATTGTTACACGGTCCAAAAAATACGTTTATTTCACGTTAAAGCGTATCCCATTATTGAATTGATGCAAAAGCTCTATGACAGACAAAAGTGGACCGATAATAAAAACTGCGAAAGAAGTGAAAAGAATGAAAAAATTTATTGTAACATAAAATAAAAAATAGGTAAATGTTGATTCAGGATGATATGTGATCCGCATTAGCATGAACAACCATTTGTAATCTGTTTCTCCAACTCAATGGATTTTGCTACTAGTTTTTGATCAGTGGCATTCAAACGTTCGAAACTCATCGTTGTTGTTGAAAATTTCTCCGTTTTTATGAACCCAGAGGGAAAAGTCGCATTGATTGAGGTCGGGATTATTAGGTGGCCACTGATCTGGCTCTATCATGTTGTTCATGCGTTGTAATAAGTAATTCATCGTATAATGACTTGTGTGATACCTTGCCCCATCCTAAAACTGATAACATCGGACTCATTGGACCTCCTCTATGTTTCGATTCAATGAATTCAACGATTTTTGAAAAAATATTACTCTTCATTGTTGAAGACAGTCTAATCATAAATATCTTACCTGCATAAAGGTAAATTCAGGTATTGACTCTTCAATAGGGAGTAACATCCGATCGAGTACCATGCTACAGCAATTTTCAGAATTCACCCTAATTCCATCCTCGATGAAGATAATATTCGTTCTAAAACTCCTAGAAGCCATGATATTTCTAAAAAAATTTTTCCCTTTCCTCAGCAGCCGGTCCAGTGGCACATCTCCCTTTTTTTGATTCTAAAGGAATACAGAATCTATCGTATTGACTATATTTTGGTGTGGAAAGAGTTAACATTTTTTCATCATTAAACCATATTCTTGCAATTTATTGTCAGGCTCTGGAGGCATTCAGCAAGTTTCTGCATACTACTGATTTTCTCTACTTCACATCAGACATTAGTTGAAACTTGTACTGACGTTTGAATAGAATAGAATATATTTTATTCTCCTTCAAAGATTTACAAGTATTGTCGATGTGGAGATATATGCAATCATATAAAGAATTAAAAAAACACATTTAAAACACAATAATAAAATTAAACATTATACATTCACACTCTACAAAATTCCAAATTCAATTTTGAAAAGGAAACTTAGATAAACATTCAAACAGTTCAAATGTATAAATTTATTTTGGCAACATGACTATAGACTAGTGTTTGTGAGTCAGGAATTCCTCAACGCTGTAGAAGAAATTTTCCATCAACAATTTTCAAATTTTCTTCTTAAAGCGTTCACTACCTATTAGCTTATAGTGATATTGGGTAGCGCGTTGAAATATTTTGCCAAGTTCTTCTTGATGATTTTCTTCACCGATGTTCTCGATATTTGACAGTGTTGTGCAATTTGAAATACACTTAGGCTAGTACGTGGTGCTCTGATTGGACTAATCGCAAGATTCGAAACCAGCTTAATATTATCTTATGAATACGAAGGAATAAATTCAAAACTGGAATCGACAATATTGGACGAAAACCGGGAAATAACTGTGTTCTGACAGTTATTTTTGGTCCACTACCTGGTTTTCTTTCACTTGATCCTGTTGTTCGAAATTTTTTAACCAAATCATTAAGTGCAGATTCTCTGTAATTGGGGTCTGGAAATTGCTGCAATATCTATGCTGCAATGAAGCCACGAATCAGTAAACTTCCTATAAAATGCCTATCCTCGTTTGTTAAAATCATTTTCATCGGCAAACAGATAACAAGTAGCGAAACTGATACCCAGAATATGTTCAAGAAAATAGCCGTAGCTTTATGACATTTCACTCTTTTGTTTATTATAGAGCTTCCGCTCTATGATCGGATAAGCTATAACGTGAAATGAGCGTATTTTTCAAACCTTCCAACAGTTTTCACGTTATTTTGCTTCATTCCTGGCCGATTTTCGAAATCAAATCCTCAAAATATCCAATGAAGACTGTTCTTTCGACTAGGTATCCCAATCCTATTATTCCGCTCGAGGAAAAAATTTTGATACAAAGAGAAGATGATATAGCTTCGGGTAGGGCGATCATTTTGAATTAAGTGAAAATTTCAATTTTAGGTCGATATTCTTATTTTTCAATTTTTTCACTCCCGATTGAATCTAGAAGAGAAACGATCTCTCTAGGACCTTGCAAGTTATGAGGTGAAACAAATATTCTAATTTGAGCTTCGCATACGAAACTGTAATTTCCTTCGCGTCATAGTTTCATCAATTAATTATGGATTTTTATGTTTAATCCCTCATAATAATCAGAAAAACTTGAAGTTTTCTATTTTATAGATCATATTCAATATCCCATGAATCAAAAAAATTAGCTCAATGATAATATAGTGTTCCTTTGATCCTATTGGCTATTTCCAATTTTACGGAAAAAGAAATCTGATGGCAATTCTTGTATTTCATCATTCTTTGGCATTAAAAATTTTCAAAATGAAGGCGCTAACTCAATAATATTGGAAGCCATAGGTTATGAAATCAGTTCCAGTTATTCGTGGACCTTTCTATATAATCACTATATTCGCTACCATCATTATTACTTTCTACATTTTCTTTGAGGTGAATCATGAAAGGAGTCTTAGAGAATACAATTATACCTAATAAAGTATTTGTTCCTTATTCATTAAATTCTTTCAATGAATTCATCATATCCTTAATGAAGGTCATCTTTTCTGGAAGAAAGGGCATATAATTCTTGATAGTGCGGCTGAAAAATACATTTTTTACTCAGTTCTTAAAAAACAAACTAAGAATTTCATTTTCGCCGAGTATTGATGAATCAAGGATGGAATTCATCATCAATTTTCATTGACTGATGAAAACTTTCATGAAAACATAAAAAATTAAAGCTACTTGAAATTCCAACAGTGGACACGTCATCAACTGATATTGTCATCGAAGGACAACAAACTATAGGATAAAAATTACTCATTTATTATCCATTCAATTATTGAGTATTCTATGTATTGATTGAAATAAATTTCTATATTTCCATGAAATATGTGCCTCAGCCTTGATAAAAACGTAACGGTAAAACTAAACAAATAACAAATAATCATCACATCAGAGGAATGTTCATGCCGGATTTGTGGTATGAATTTATTCGAAATTAAAATATTCTATCAGTGAAGCACAATAATGAAATGTAGCTTTGTCGGACCCCTTGTGAAGTGTAGAATACACTATACGTCAACTGAAATGGATACTGCTGTGAGACTTGGATGGGATTTCTGAATGGTGCACAAGAATCAAATAGTGTTCAATATCCATAAGTGCCAAATAATGAGATTCTTGAGCTCACAGCAGAAACAATCTTTATAGACAGACCGTAAGCTTGAAATCACTTGACAATCTCAAAAAAATTACAACTTACAAATTATCGCTATATGTGTGGACATATTGAAGAATTTTTATTCAAGAAACAATATTCAACCTTCCGTAGAATGGTAAGTATCCTTCCCTGAAGAAGCTGGATTTCCGATCCACCCTTCATAATCATTGTCAACCAGGCACACTCAGCTGTGGTACAGCTCGGTCGGATGTCATGAACAGGCGCAATAGACTGCAATTTGGGTCTCACTTGACCTCGTCAGTATCGCATACCCATTCACAACATCAGGCCAGACTGCTACTTACTCATATCCATTCGTTGGAGCGTTACAAAACATGTAAAGGATATGGCCCCCTTCAATGAACCGTGATAGGGGACACTAACCATTACCACCAGAAAACCACGATAACGAAGGGTAAATAAACAGGTAACTTCAAGAAGTCACACTAGTTCGACTATTTACCGCAATGCTTCACACCGTGTCAGTAAGGAAGCGATCTGTCGAAAGACTGTCAACCAGGCATAAAGTGCTATCCCCTGAAGGGAAGCATATTTAACATTCTATGGAAGGCTGAAGATTGTTCCTTGAAAACAATTCTTCAATGTATCTTCACATAAAGCGATAATTCTGAAAGTTGTAAATTTTTTGAGATTGTACTGTATCCCTGGTTGACTACAAGATATGAATAATGAATTAAATTAAAATTTTTCGAATTATTGATCAGAAACTGGAAAAATTGATATGCATTAATGTTTGACGATAAATATCTCGTGAACGCTTAACTTAATCGAAAAATTATTGGAGACTATTTTTGTAGAACAGTAATTTCCTACAAAACTATCAGTTCACGATGAACTATGCTGAAGCTGACCTCGACAACGTGGAGAGATCTGAAGCAGAAGTCCGAAGACGTCTAGCCGAAAATAACGAGATCATTCATTCTACCACCAAGGAAAAGCACCTAGACCAGATGAGATTAGCAACAGAGCACTGAAGAACCTCCCTCAGCGAGGTCTTGGACAGCTGGCACAAATAACCAACGCGAGTCTGCGCCTCCAACACTTTCCTGAAAATGGAAAACAGCGGATGTGATTGTCATCAGGAAACTAGGTAAGTCTGCTTCCTTTCCAAAGCATTATAGGCCCATAAGTATCCTGTCAACGATCGGCAAGACTCTAGAGGGGATCATCCTGCGACGCCTGAATGACCATATGTGGAGGCCCAAGGAATCATCCCAGATGAGCAATTTTGCTTTTGCGTAAGCCACTCTACACAACAGCAACTTCTCCAAGTGGTTGAGTTCATCAATGATGGATTCAATGGAAACCAGTCAACCGATACGACACTATTCGACAGCGCAAAGGCGTTCGATAGGACTTGGCATGGAGGTCCACTCTTCAAGATGTTAAAGACGAATTTCTTGCCTGCCCTGGTGCGCTTTTGGTCCAGTCAAACCTGAGACATAGACGAATAGGAGACACCCGCTCTTCCACCAAGAGGATGGAAACAGTAGTATCACAAGAATCACTACTAGCGCCGTTCCTGTTTAACATCTACACCTCGGACGTTCCAAAGACCCCCAACACAAGCTTAGCCCTCTACGCGGATGACACGGCCATAATGACCAGATCAACAGCCTCCACTTGATAACCAGAAGACTCCAAGATGCCGCAGACCAATTGGAGGAATGGTCTACCAAGTGGCTGATCACCATCAACCCAGAGAAGAGCCCGACACTCTATCTGTCCAGAAGAAGACGTAGCCCCGAGGAGCAGATTACCATGAATGGCCAATCCATCCCGTGAGTCAACAAGGTTGAATACCTGGGAATCACACTCGACTGGTGGCTGACACGGCGGCAATATGTGGAAGTGCACGAGCAAGGCGAAGGCAGCCTAAGCCATCCTGTATCCCCTGATGAACAAGCGGAGCAACCTGAGCGCAGCGAACAAGCTGAAGCTCTAAAAGACCATCATCAGGCCCATGATGACATACGCGTCAACAGTTTGGGGACATGCAGCTGCATGTCATATCCGGAAGCTCCAAGTCGTGCAGAACAAAGCATTGAGGATGACCGTGGACGTCCCTTGGTACGTGTGAAACTCCCAGATACATCGAGATCTGCAGATCCCGAGTGTGATGGAGTTCATCAGAGAGATAGCGGTGAAAGCATTCCAAGCAGTTAAAGACCACCCAAATTCATTGGTGAACACCCTAGGAGAGTACGAGGAAAACGAACCGTGAAAATAAAAGAGGCCCAGGATGGTGCTTCGAGAAGACCCGGATTAGCTATAAGAATCTAGTAAAATAAATATGTTAAGACCGTCGTCACTAGGACGACAAAATGAAGTGTACTTAATTCAATTATTTTAGGTTACATTTAGATCCCTAAGATCACGGCCAAAAGTTGTTCTATTTTCCGTATCAATCAATAAGAGATGTAAAGTTGAAAATTTTAAAACTGGTACTTGAATAAAGATTATGTTAAAGTTAACTATCAGTTTCATGGTCCCTTATAATTTTTTCATTGAGTTATAAAATCATAAAAAGAAAAAATTTACCTTGAAATAATCAAACTCCAACCATTAATACATTTCAAACGGTTAGCTTTACGAGAAAATTGTAGGAGGCTTTTTTGTAGAACATTCAATTTCTTACGGAATCTATTAAACGATATATTTTTTCAAGAAGTTGGAAGCGAAATATCAATTTTTTTATGTGATCATAAGAAAAAAATAGAAAACTGTAATACGGAGGACCTTTCTGTCACAATTGAAAGTTCATTCTTGGAGAGACTTTCTCAGAGGTGTTTAGGAACATATTTTTCACCAAGCGAAAATTAAAATATTCGTTTTGTTTTTGATCCACCGAACTGGCTTACCCATCGTTGATGAATGAGTCAAATATCAATCATCTACAAATAAGGGTACCAAGGTTATAATATTTTTCTTCTCAAAATCTAAATTTTTCGAGATATATTTGAGGTTCACTATGTATTCAAACAAATTATTCAAAATTATTTTAATATCGAACCAGATCAATTTTAATGTTTATACATTTTTTCAACCTTTGTCTCAATTTTTCATAACTTAAGAAATAATTATAATTTTTCTTTGTTACTCCAACAGAAATATTTGAGACGCATTCACGTCAACAATCCAGATATGGTCAGGTTAGAATCCCCAAAATTTCTATTCACCCGAAAGCCTCCTACAAATAACACAACTTTGTAACTTCCTTTCTGACTTCGATATCTAAATTTCAAGAACTTGTTGACTTTGAAACGAAATAATAATCGTATTTCTGTTTCAGGTGCTCACGGTATCCTTTGAGACATAATCGGATTTCCTTAAGCGAGAGACCTACAGTCACCCTCTTAGAATTTCAAGATTCTTTTCCACTCCAAATATTCCTCCAATAAAGTAAAAACAGATGTTCACATCAAACCAAACGCCCTTCGAAATATAGCTGATTCGTTTTTTGGATAAGACACGCAAAGAATATTTGTTTGCGTGGGAGTATGAGAAGGAAATTTTCAATTTTCGATAAAAGTCATTGCGACTGAAATGGATTTTCAATATCTCATAATCACTTGAACTCACGCATAGTTTTTCAACGTGAATGAATGAATGGATTCTACACTGTGCCAAAAAATTAACGCACAATATCAATATTTCAAATTTCTTTTCAAATAGGCAACTAATTCATGAAACATGTTTTTTTCCCATATGTCCGGATATTTGCCAACAAAATTTGATGCTTTTTTTAGCACACATGTTTCCCTCTTGATAAATAAACTGAGATATTGAAAGGAACCACCACATATTGACAACAGTACTTGTTGATCAATTTTTGCGAGGTACGTCGCTCTTTTCAGAAATTTGAATTTCCGGAAAAATGCAATGCAAATCACGAAACTGGTTCCCGGCACAATGTGCTGCAGCAGTGGAGTAAGATCACCTTATAAATGCAGATTTGGGATGTCTCATTTTGTTTCCAGAATGATACGCTGGTTTTCATGAAAAAAGACCTTGCAAAGGACGACCTCGAGCAGCAACAACTAGGATGGATTCACATACACGAAGAAAAAAGTCGATAGTCAACACAAACTCTCGTTGTAAACGTAAATTTAAGATTAAATAAAACACGTGGTTCGCTGGTAGACAACGGAGGTTTGGCAGTATGGCGGACGCGTTAGTTGTCTGTAGATTCGACTCATGGAAACGAGTGCTGCAAACGATCGACGAAGACGATGTGTTTTCGACAGATGAAGAGACCAAGAAAATTTCAGAAAACGCACCTATACAGGGTGTTACATGATGGTATGTCACAACGTAAATTTACGTGCATTTTGAGAAAAAAAGTTTTTATAAACAAAGGTCCGCAAAGGCTTCGTTACGGAGCTACAGGGTGTTGAAATAACCGGAAATTGTAATTTTCATTGAAACTCCTGCAGTTTTTGAGATATTCAGCCCGAACATGAAATGCAAGCTATTTTTTACAGCCTCCACCATCGCCGTCCTAAATTCTAACTAGAATCTAAAAGTTTTCTTTTCCGAAGCCATGTCCTCTTTTGCCCTTTCAAACTCTTTTGCTTCTTTGCACAGACCAGCGTACAATCAGTTTTCATCATTTTCGTTCAATTCAGAAACTTTTTTGACACTTAAAATTCTTTCGCATCTCCAACCGTTTAGGAGTGAAAAATTATTGAATTTGAATTATTTGAATTGTATGTTATACGCTAAATAAAAATAAAATAATAGAAATACTCGATTGGTGGGCCCAAAATTTGCTTTTATCTCGATAGCTCGTCTTCTGAGACTCAACCTATACTAATTCAATATCAAACTGAAGAAAAGAAGAATTAAAAACTAAATGAATTGCTCGAAGTGTCCTCCACGTGCAAGAATACAGACCCTTGTCCTTCTTCGCATATTATCACGCACTCTTTGAAATATTCATGGGGTATTTCTCATCGTGTCGCAAGAGGTTATTATTCGATTTCTCAATTCTTCTACAGTGTTCACTGGAGTGGTATTAACTAAACTTTTGAGATATCCCCATAACATAAAGTCTAAACTATTTAAGCCTGGGGACCTAGGAGGCCATGGTTCTGACCCAGCCCGACCTATCCATCGGTTGTTGAATGTATTATTCAAGAATTCCGTAGCCTCTGCACTAACATGTGTTGGTGCCCCATCATGCATCAACCAAAAGTGGCACATGCTCTAGCAATAAGGGTCTCTTCAAGAAATTGCCGATAGGCGGAACCGTTTCGTCTGTTGGGCAAAAAAAATGGCCGAATCAAATAATATCCAATTATTCCGACCCGGAATTTAGTCAGAATTGTTCTTAATGATGAGATTCTTCAATCAAATGGGGGTTTTCCTCAGCCCAAAAATGATTATTGTGAAAATTTGTGATAGCAGTCCTCGTTGAGTAAGCTTCGTCTGTGAACATTGTTTCTCTATCAAAATAAGCATTTTCTCTAATTTTATCTAAGAACTATAGGCATAAATTTTGTCTTGAGGGAAAATCTCGAGGAAAAAGAGTTTGGATGCGTTGAATATAAAACGGGTACAATAAAAAGTCGTGGAGAATCTTCCAAACAAGAACATGTGAAAAACTCATCGGACTTCCAATTTTTCTTGTACTCACATGAGGATTCAAATCAATACAATTCAAAACTGCTTCCTCAATATCTTGAGTTCTCATAGTTTGTGTTGGACCTTTTAAATGATTATTTGTAGTAAAAGTACCAGTTTCCCTCAATCTTCTGTGGATATTCGAAAATGTTCGCCTGTCTGGTGTTACTCGATTTGAAAGCACACCTGATATAATCGTGATGTAATGGATATCAGCTAATTCGGCGTTAGTAAAATTAGCCATTTTTTCTTACAGCAATAACTTCAAAAGTCTTTAAATTTATCGTTACCTTAATAAACAATTCGAGCAGGCACTGGTTCAACTTTAGCAACTGTCAAAATCAATAAATAAAGAAAATCACCTATTAGTCATGTTTTTCATTAGACGTGCTTTCAATTCAGCGAATACATACAATCGTTCAATAATTTTTGCTCGAGAACGGTTAGAGATACGAAAAAATTACCAGTGTCCAAAAAGTTTCTAAATTTAACGAATACGTCAAAAATTAATTGTAAGCTGATCAGTGGCGTACTGCAAAAAAGTTTGAAAGGGCAAAAGAAGACATGGCTCCGGAAAAGAGAACACCTTGTAGATTCTAGTTAAAATTTAGGACGTGTAATGATGGAAGCTGTAACAAAATAGCTTGCATTCCAAATATGAGCTGAATATCCTGAAAACTGCAGGAGTTTTGAAGACAAAAACAATTTTTCCCGGAAATTTCAACACCCTCTAACTACGCAACGGAGCTTTCGCGGACCTATGTTTATATGAATTTTTTTCTTGAAATTGCACGTAGATTAACCCCCCTCAAGTTGTGACATTCTCATATGTAACATCCTGTATTTTATTCATCGGGTCAGGTAGGCACAGAGTACGTTCTGTGCTTAGCTGCCTCGGAGGGACTTACTTTGCGATCTTCGGTTAGAAAGCATAGTGAAAACGCATGATTGGTGGTATTGACCACAGTAACACAGACCCACTCTGAAGATCGCGGTTTGGTGCCACCATATTGCATACCGGGTAATAAAACCATGTTGCATCTTTATTTAAGACATGTGCATGAGTGTACATCATACCATTGAAAATCAAGGAAAAAAAAGATAGGTGAAAGAAAGTTTCATCTGGTTACCCTAATTTAATCTAATACGTCGCTGTGTGCAGTGCGTCTGTGACCGTCTTACTATATTAAGTTCCATTTGGGTTCTACGTGATGATCACAAAGGAAACCACTGAAAACCTTATATTACGTAAGTCAGTCGTAAGGTCAGCTACTAACAAGGTGAGAGTGTGGTGAAAGGCTTGACCCAAATAGATTGATATTGAATACGAAAAAAAATCTCGTGATTTTTCAACCTTCACAGGTTAGCGATGATACACAAATGCAAATTCATCTTCGGGGAGAACCCATAATCATAATGAATCATAATGAATGCCGAGCATTCATATTGACGACAGTCTCAGTTACGAAGTTCAGGTGGAGATCACTAGTAAAAAATTGTTTCAGGCATGTTATTTAGTTAGAGTTATTCAGAGACAATTATCTGTCGGTCTACTTTGGATATGTCTATCTCATATTGAAGTACGGTGTAATCATTTGGGGGAGAAGTGTATATTGCAAGCGTATTTTTATATTTCAAAAAAAGATCATACGTATTTGTTCAACATGCCGTTCACTCAGACCTGTAGAAATGTTTTCACATCAAATAATTAACTGACTTTCCGGGTATCTACATATATGACACACTCTTATTCATGTCTAAAAACAAAGCACAATTATCCAATCATTTGATAAATCACGACCTTGCCATCATAAACAATAATATCAACTACAGTATACCGATTCATAGACTGAACATGACTGAAAGATCACCCTTCTATACGGGAATATTGTTTTATAACAAGTTGCCGTCTGAAATCAAACGTACAGAAATCTTTAAAATTTTCTAATCTCAAATGTTCAAATATATCCGTGATATCGAGCCCTATACCATAAATGAGTTCCTAAATGCTTAATGAGTGAATTTTAATTATATGCTTTGTGTGTTGTTATTTCAATGTTATTCTGTTAGATGTTTCATTTTCGTTTTTGTTTTGTTTTATTCTCTGCTATTGGCGAATTGTACAACCATGTGTGTTAGACAATCATTAAAAACTAGCTGAACCAGCGAACTCTGTTCTGCCTTAAAGGCAATAAAAAAGCAGATTTTGGAATTCATTACTTTTTTTTTATTAGAAAAAAATTCAAAAAAAATTAATTACTTACATTAAGCATTAATTATTATTCATGTATTTTAGTACACACGTTGCTCTTCACTTAGGTACCTTGTGATACACGACATTTTTGTTTTATTATCAGACGCAAAAACAAACAACGCAGATGGTCTTCCGACCCGTGAACATGCCACACATTATTGACCAAGGGAAAAACATGGATGTTCTAGATTCAAACCACAAACTTTTAAGGATTGGCCTTGTGATTTGGTGATGGTCAAAGGAAATGCAAGACGATCGGAAACTGAAGTCTTTTGAATTCAAACGGCATATCGGTTGGGATCATCGGAATGAGAACTTTGAAATTTCCTTTCAGTATCGTCGCGTAAATTACATTGTTCATCAATTTTCTAACCACCAAACGCCTACCGTTACGCAGTTTTGTTTGATTTATGTTTCGAAGCATGATTACAACGGAGCCAACCTTTAGGATTGAATTGTGCGGTGGTAAGCCAGGCACATCAAAGGAGTTTAAAGATTCAATTGGATAGTTGGTGGCTTCATCTTCATTTGTAACGCAGTCAATAGATTTGAATGAATGCATTGTTCCAATGATCTCAATTATGTAGTTCGGGTCATCTATATCTTTATTCTTAGCCGCTAAAGTTGCTCGCTCACTCAACCATTAATTATTTTTGTAGTTAGAAATAATGTTTGGAAATACATTGTTGATAAGTTCGTCTTTTGATGAGACAGAATTACAGAAATTGTTTGGAAATGATATCAATCCGCTCGATTAATCGACAGTTACTTGACCAATACCGATAGTCAGCAATTGCTCGTAGAAATCCTCATCATATGTATCATTAAGCAATGTAACTCTCATGTTTGTTGTCAGCTGCAGTTTATTCACATAGCGCCATAGATTCGACGATTTGAATCAAGCGTTTAATTCGTCGGCAACCGTAGATCTTGAAATTACTGGCAGTGTTTGGCGGAAATCGCCAGACAGTAAAATAATTGCTCCTCCAAAACATCTCGAGTCATTGCGTAAATCTTTCAATGTTCGGTTAAGTGCTTCTAAAGAACGTTTATGCGCCATTGTGCATTCGTCCCAGATGATGATTTTCGATGCCGATAAAACTTTGGCCATTGCTGAGTGTTTCGAAGTATTACACGTTGGTTCTTCAATAGTTTGAAGATTTAACGTTAATTTTGATGCTGAATGAGCCGTACTGCATCCTTCTAACAATGTGGCTGCTATTTCAGCAGAATCAACTGCAACCCCTTTGTTGGAACATTGGCTAAAACTACTGACATGAGGAATGTCTTACCAGTTCCACCAGACGCATCTAGGAAATATAAATCTCCATTTTCATCATCAATTGCCTTCATTAAACCATCATAAATTTCCGTTTTTCCTTTTTTTTTCGTTTTATAGTTCACTTCACTTCTTTAATATTGATTTCTTACAAAAATCAAAGGGGCGTAGTGAAACGCATCTACTTTGAATCTTTATTTGTCAGATACATAAAACTGAGATATTATATGTGCCTAAATAAATGCTAGAAAAAAAACAATTTACTAATAAGACACATGATGAGTTCATTATGCGTTAGAGAGCTGCGACTACGAGTAGTAAGTTCTAGGTTCACTAGCACACTGATCATCTTGAAACACTATACGCACACACCCGTCGTTGGGCGCCACTTGGTGTTGTCTTCAACTGGATGCTTCCTTCACGGCTGTTGCAGTGAATGAATTGGCCTGATATTTTCCACATGCGTCGCTTCTATTGCTGGCGTCGGTCTTACCACGTGCTTCACCTCGTGTGCTGAAATAGCGAAATTCTTCACTTGGCCTCTCGTTATCACCACTTATCGGCTAAAATGTAAGTGATGGGTTCTTTTTTCTCAACGGAGAAAACCATGCCCTAATGCAGACGTGGGACTCCACTTACTACCGGGATACACACGAAGAAAATGTCGTTGGTTAACACAAATACTCATTATAAACGTAAATGTAAGATTAAATAAAACACGTGATTCGCAGGTAGAAAACGGTTTGGCAATATGGTGGACGCGCAGAGTCGGCTTTTAGCAACGCATGCAGCAGACAATCTACAGTGACGATATGACTTCGATGGGGTCAGCGAAGGAAGAGACAGAGAGAAGCTCAGAAAATGCACCGACATTTAATTCCTCGGTTCAGGTAGGCACAGAGTACTTTCTGTGGTTAACTTGTTAGGAGGAACCTACTAGGCGATCTATGGTTAGACAGCATAGTGGACACGGTAACATGATTGGTCGGTGGAGCCTAGAGGAAGCATAGTGAGGACGGTTACATCAGCTATAACCGCAGCACATCGAAGAGTCCGATTGAGTTTTGTTAGGGAACATGTCAATTGCATTGAAGCTTACAAAGAGATTTGCCCAGTGCAAGTTTTTACCTACTTATGGTTTTCATGAAGTTCAATAATGATGTGGGGAGGAATTTCATTAAAGGCCCGTACTGATCTGATCATTGTAAATAATCATACTCTGAATGAACTGACAAAATCAGGAAATCACTTCGATGGAGTGTACTGCACGAAGTCCAGACCTCAATCCTATCGAAAATTCCTGTGACACTCACACTACAAGACTGAAAAGCCAACAAAACAGGCCCAACTAAAAAGATTTTGTGAAAAATCATTGAATAAAAAATCATTCTCAACTCTGAAACTATTGAAAGTATGCATTGGGTTGCTTGATATATTTCAAAAGATATTGAAATATTCTTTCATCTGCACTCAACGGCGACTACTTTCAATTAGAAAAATGATGAGGTTCAACCTAAACAAAACGTTATTTTTTTTAATATTTCTCAATGATTCTTAAAATTTATGTACTCTTTGCTTCATCATTCTCGGATACTTTGATTCTCTCATACGCTTTTCCAAAATCCTGGAAAATAATAAATTTCATTTCTTATGTTTGAATAATTCTCCATAATACTACCCAATCCGTGAAATTGAGCTACCTCACAACAAGGATGAATGATACCCGACCACATTGAAGGAAACATTATCTATAAAATATATCTAAATTTGTATCAGTAAAATATTTGTACCCAGAAGTGCCTCAGGGATATCTCACCTGAGTCCCTTCTTTCTCTTGTATATGCGAAGTCTATTAAATATTATATAATGCTGTATTGTACATTCAGGTTTAGTGAAATGAACTTTGCAAACTCAGACCAGCTCCCTCCAAATAACTCTCCTAGAGAATTCTCTGTACTACTCTAACGCTGCTTTCTCATCTGCCCGCAGACATATTGATCTTATAATCCTTGAATATGAGAGAAGAATTATTAAAATTCCTTCGAGAATCATACTATATTTTGAACTATCAATTCTCTGTCCAAGATTGTTACTGATACCAATTAACTTCGTGATGTTTGAAATATAAACCAGAAATTATTTCAATAAATATTTATTATACCGAAAAACGTCTTCTTTGGCCGTGGAATGCAGAAGTTGTTTTCTACTTCGATCAGATTCAAATTAAGTTCAAAGATGGCTAGCGTACCAGCGTATGTAGCCTTCCTTCAGTTCTTTCAGAGAATGAAATACATTTCTAGATAGTGCGATAATTACTAGATTGGCAGAATAGCAGCTGAGCAGTCAGCCAACTCTCCTGGTTTATTATCCTTACATTTTTTCTGAGGAGGTTATATCAAAAAGTTTATACTTGAAACTTGAGGGAATTGAATGAAGGTAATTTGGAGCAGTTGATTTGAACGTTGATTCTCGTTGGAGTTCTATTCGTTCCTAATCAAAATGGAATAAAGTTCGACAAAATCGATGTAAGGAAACCTGCTCTATAAGGAAATTGCATATTCCAATATTTCTCATATTCTTGTTGCACAAATCTTATATCATCTGAATGATTTCCACTAGTTCGACATGAAAATTTTATACACCAGCAAGATATCCCTTGCTGTTTTTTCCAGAATTTTGATTCACCCTGTAGAATATTCGAGCAGATTTTTGTCACTTCATTACATGGCTACATTTATTCACGATGACGTAGTTTTTGTTTTATGGTGCTAGCTGATGTCATTCAAGGGAAGCACTTTTTTCATTCGCATTGTTAGTAGGTATAGTGAAAGTTTTATATACGGAAAAAATTAAACGGTAAACGAGTGAAAGAATACGAACAGCAATTCATTAAAGAAACACCAACCCACTAGTGGGTTGGTTCGATAAAATTACGAATGTATCCTTGGTTCATTCGTGTCCTCTCTTCTTGCTGAGCCTAACCTACTTTATTCAAACTCTGTGAAGCAGGGACATGCTTTCTAAACTATCTACCCAACGTGTTCCACACATGCACAATCGGATTCAGATCAAGGCTCCTCACCGCCCAGTCTATCCCAATATTTCAAGTCCATGAAGGTAATCTTTCTTCATCATCATGCATCAGTATGAAATTTTCGACCACAATCTGAGTCAATAGGACAACTTAAGTATCTAAAACTTGATTGCCCCAATGCTGGCGTTCTTTGGTGAATTGAGGACATGCGGTGTATTCTATACAATTCTGGACCCATTGCAGGTCATCTGTCACGGATACCAATGTCTCTCAAACACCTTGTTACTGGTGTCTCACTTCCACCAACCTGTTTATCTTCTGTCCAACACTACTAAATCTGTCACTCAAAACACAAGCCGTAAAAAAAGAACGTCACGAGTAGTCGATTTCTTTTTCTTCCTAATCTCATTCACGTTAGGAATTCCCCAGTCTCTTGGAGGCAATTCCATCCTCTTTGTACGCTGCTTCTTGAAGCATCAAATTGTCTAGAGCCGGGGTGCTCAAACTTTAACTGCTTGCGATCTACCTCAATATTTTTAGACTACTAACAATCGACTCTTAGAGGCTGCTAGTATGTGTGATGCAGGGTTGTTGTACATACATGATACACCCTACCTACCTACCTACCTAGGTAGGGTGTACCGTATCTTATATAGATATTAGCTTTCCGCACAATATACATTATTTTAGTCGTGGTTTTGGTTATGTTTAGTTAGGTTCTTCTCTATAATATCAATGAAAAAGCTCATAGTTATTCAAAATTGCTAGTTTACTGGTTGTTACAGAACAAAAGAGTTACATATGGTGTTAAACTTAACTAAGGAGTGACTTTGGATGTTGCAGCGTGACACTGAATATCCTCAGCACACTTTTAATAACATGGTTAGTAACCACTGAGTGCAAATTGCAAACATGATGATATATGATCGTCAGTTAGTAGATTGCGATATTTTGACTTAATTATCTTCATTTCAGAAAATGCAGACTCTCACAAGTAAGTTGACCCAAACATTGCTGTCAATTGCAGGACGATTTGCTTTAGATTCGGCTATTTATCTTCAGATATAAAGCACCAGGAATTTGTATCAGATGCTGTAGCTTTGAGATGTATATCTGATATAATCTTCACCAACTCATTATCAACAGAACATGAGTTCATATTAAACTGACTTGCTATTTCAGTAGCTGATTCCTCAATGTTTTTACATGAAAAAGGATAACTTAAAAATGATGCTATATTTGCCAATTTACTGGAATCATAAAAACGCATTTCGAATTGTCCCAAAATATTCGATAGTCCAGCCTCATACGTATCAACTGTTTAAAGCTTTCGAACACAGAGCTTGTTGATGTATAATGCAATGGAATGAAAAAAATGAATGGAAATTTCCATTAGCTCGACACAATGTCACTAAACTGTTTTTTTTTCAGTCATTGCTGGTGCTCCATGAGTTGTAATGCACACTACTTAATATATTGGTACTTTGTAGGTTTTTGCAAAATTGAAGAAAACTTCTATATTTCTTCGCTACGGATCATCCCCTTCAGTGGAATGATTGTCAAAAATTCTTCCGTAGCCAACATGTCATTGAATACCATTCGAATAAAAATACACAGCTGGGCAGTGTCTGTCAGATAGGTTGATTCGTCGAACTGTAAAGAACAGTATGTACATTTCATGATATCTTAGTTTATCTGCCATCTCCTGACTCATGATTCAATACGCCTTGTGACAGTCGGACGAGATATCTGCAGTTCTCTAATAGCGGACATGATTTCTGTTTCATTTTCAAAAGCTCTAAATAAAGTCTCACCCACTTCAATAAATGCTTCATTCGCAACAGATCCATTTCCGAATGGTTTTTTGTGTTTGGCTGGTCTTGTGAAGATGGTTTGTTATTTTTTCAAACAAGATATCAAATCACGTATTTTTCGTTTTCTTAATTCACTCTGAGGCGAAAATCCTTTTCATAGTTTTCATGAACCGTTTTTTGATGCCTCTCTAATTTACCAGGTTTAACTATTGCAACTGACTCACGGCAAATAAGACAAATGCACTTATCCTTCACCATAGAAATGAAAACTTCTTCCTCGCAATCGTTATTAAAATGATACGTTTCTGATTTCGTCGCTGCACTCGTTTTGTACTATTCAATGATAAACTTTGTATCGACGTAGTATTGCCTTCCAGTTACAATTCAGAATGACTCCAATTCCTGCAGGCGCAACATTTATATCGGCGTGAACAAAAGTCTCGAATGTTCTTGTCAAACGCGCCGCCCGAAATTTCTCGAAAAGCGGCAAGAATAAAAAACGCTGCTTTTCTTTGATAAGTACCGCGTGTTCCTTTGATAAAGCCGCTTTTTGTCACTAGCGGAGTGTTATTTCATTACGTAATAGATTTTCGTAGTTAAGTTACCAACTTATTAAAATTTTTTCCTTCTCGAGATCTACTCACCCCTGGTCTAGAGGTATAATTTTGTGATATTTCATCAATCATTAATTGTACTGCTCGAACAACATCAACTGCTGATGAAACCATAGTTGAAAATCTTCAACAATTAATTTCAATATTTACTAATTGGTTTCAAATGTACCCGTGTTCGTCAAATTACATAAAAGTTGTTTCTTTATCGAGTCGCGTTTTTCATAGCATCCTCATTCTGAATATAATGATATTCACGCTGCGTTGGAAATTTTCAGGGCTTCGTATGAATTCTGGTATATTTATTACAAATAAAGCGATAGCGCCATGAATCGAAGACTGCGTCATTGTAAATTAATGTAGCTTTTTAATGAAATGTATCTTCAAGATGAAATTCATCTCGGAAATTCTACAGAGCGGTTTGAAATTTGTGCGAAAAAAAGTTGCATTTTTACACATTACCAATATCAATTGTTATTTTGCGTTGAATAATCTGTTGTATAAACGAAATTCGAGGATATCGAGGTTATGAAGTGTCGAACTAGACGATATTTTCTGCTTGATCATTTTGTCGGTGAGTGACTTACTTTTCCGTTTTAAACATTTTCACTTTCTTGGAAAATATCCATGCATATATTCTTCAAATGATATTTTCGAAAAATGTGATAGTGCATGTACGAAAGGAAAATATATAATAACCGAATATTATTTGCCTCCGTAACCTTTTCCAATAAAATAGAATGAGGGTTTCAGTTTTGAAAATGGAATAATAAACTTGAATGAAATGGGAAGGTTGAACATGCATACATGAGCGTTCTACAATATTATCGTTCTTTTGGGAGTAATTCATATATAATGTTGCGCGTATTCATTGAATTTATACGAAGAAACACTCTTGTTTTCGTCCGAAGTAATGGAAACTAAATTCTATGTTTAACTCAATGAAAACAATTTTTGGACTATTTTTAATTTTGTTTTTTATGAGTATTGTGGCTCGTACGGGTCGACGAGAACATCTGTGAGGGTGAAATAGTCCCTCCCCTTGCTGTGCGTTAACTTTGCCGGTCACGTGGCAAAGAGCTCGGTTCTCAATGAACTTTTGAATCTTCAAGAAGAGCCAAGCGAACAGGACCGAATCTTGTAAATTTTATTTCAATATGTCTGAGGTTTGGTGAGGATGGAGTTTGTTTCCAATTCGTGGGGGAAAAAATGAGTGGGCAATCCAGGGAAAAGATTGCGAATGTCATTCATTTCATGAAACGAGAAGGGATGCAGAATGAACCTATAATTTCTTTGAAAAAGGTTCAAGAACGTGTAGCTGTCACAACAGGAGTAAGTTTGCGAACTATGCAAAAAATTTCGAGCGAAGTGAAGAAGATGGCGAAACAGTTTCTCAACTTCCGACAGATAGAGAAGAAAATCAGCGAAGAAAACAGATCTCGATGAGATTCATTATTTTGTTCATTTATCTGACAAATCAAACTCTGCGATCTATGATCTAAAAATGAAAATCTTCAGTCACTGTAACAGACGATTCGGAACTAAGGTTGGTAATCACGTTGTCTATACATGTTGCGGAAAACTGAGTCACTGAGAAGATTCGATGGTTGTTATGTGAAGACCGAACGACTCAATTAGATTGAGTAACTGAGATCTGTGATCACTCTCCTCTATGAAATCGACATTGAAATCTCCAGTCAAAATAATATTGAACTTCTCAAAAGCTGACAATTCCTGTAGGGCATTCGTTAATTTATCCATAAAACGTTTAAAATCCCCAGATGGCCTTCGGTATACTCCTTATATAACAATTTTCTTTTCAGGGATCTTCATTGACACCATTTCCACATTCACCTCTAACAATTGAGACATCTTCACACTCGATACCATCTCTAGTAAGTATCATGACGCCCCCCGAGTATGCTCGTGTCCGCTGTATATCGAACTTATATTGTAATTTTCAGGACTTTTGAGGATTGAGATGTTAGAAAATGTTCGGTGAGACATACATAATCATACTTCTTCAATGTTAGTACCTTATTTAGATGATTAATTTTGCTACTTAAACCTTGTATATTTTGATTTAATGAAGAGAAATTTTTATTACCTCTTATTTTGATTTCATTTCCTCTATTTTCCAGTTCTAGAGCATTGCTTGTATGACCATCAAATGAATTATTATTGAAAACTTGTTCCTCTTTGTTCTCGATAAAACGAAAATCTTCTCAAAGACATTCTCGACGGCCACTCACTACCATCGTATAGATCCTTCATGATAAAAAAATGAGCACCTATTTTGAATTATGCACTTTTCGCACCTTCCGGAACGGTCAGCGGTACCACAAAAAAATCTTCTCTTTTGTGTACTTTCTTGAGATGAGTCAGTATTTGTTCCTTCGTAAGATCCGTGGCTACCTTTCCCAATCAAATCCACGAACGCTTTGGGGCACTGGTGAACTCTTGAATATCTTTATTCACTCCAAGGATGTGCGCTTTGTACGTTTGTCATGATTATCATTTTTTACCGCAGCACTTCACGAGCAGTAATTTCTTTGCCTGGCATTACACTTTGTTTCAGCATATCATTTTTATGTGTATTGCTAGGTTTCTTCACGGCTTGTGATTTATCTGTCAACGTGGCAACGTTGCTTTTGGTTTGTTGTTTGTTCAAGTGTCGGAATTTCCTTATTATTTTTCATGAATGAAACGATTAGAATCTGCTGATTACTCACCGACCTCTCCAATTCTTGTATAAGCCTTTTAGAATAATGTTGTTCAATATTTGAGCACTTTAAATCATTTTTAAGGCGTCGATGCCTTTGTCACTTTTTTGCTCACTTGTATTGTTTATTTCACTCGTCAAGTCACTAATTCCATTTTCCGGATAAATTATATGATTTCTCAACTCGTCAGTCACTACAATATTCTGTGGAATTGCTTTATTCAAAATAATATCTATCAAAATATTACTCAACATTGCCATGTTGCCACCGCTTGATATTTATGTTGCGCTCCAACAGATTGAGATGTGTAGATTGCAGTCTGGCCTGATGTTGTGAATGGGCACGCAATACTGACGAGTTCAAATGAAATCAAAACTGCAGACTATTGCTCCTATTCATGACATCCCAACGAGCTGTACCGCTGCTGTGTAGCTCTGGTTGACGATGAATATGAAGGGTTGATTGGAAAACCAGTTCATTCAGGGAAGAATGTTTAACATTTCATGGAAGGTGAAATATTGTTCCTTGAATAAAAATTCTCAAATGTGTCTACACATATAGCGATAATTTCGCAAGTTGTCATTGACAAGATGCAATGATCTTCTCCGATAGCATGTAACAGGATGGAAATAAACTTCAAGCTTAGCATTTGATGCCAGAAAATAGAACACTGATGCGAAACTTAGTGAGAGAGAGTACAGAGAGACCAGGGTTGTTGCTCTTCTTGTTGAACATTGCCGCTTTATCACTAATATAGAATCATATTCCAAAAGGAAAGCCGACAAAGGAAAATTTGCGATATGGAAGATCAAATAGCAGAAAATATTCTTTGTGGCATTTAGAAGATTTTACGCTTGAACAGATGAGCACCCTCAGAGAGACTTTGATTGGTGGAGACAGAAAGATTCTTAAATTAATTCTATCAAATGGTCACTCTCAGAATCGACGTGCTGTTGAAAAATTCCTTTATAACTGAAACATGAATAATCAAAAAGGACTGACAGTTTTGGTTAGGTTAGGTTTGGGTTTCATGGGATTTGATGTATCTACCGTAAAGCTCACCTGTCAGCCCTTCTTCATTATTCATAGTTTCCACTCATATAGGAATATCTGAAGGAGCTGCACATAGTGGCGAAACCCCTAGAATTCATAATCGTTTCATGAAATTCATACGCAATTTCGGAAAACTCTATTGTTTCTTCTGAAGGGAGTCATATCATTATGAACCCGTACGGTAATTGGAGATATGTCCATCAAAAAATGATTCAAAAAGATTTTATTAAATGAGCGTAAAAAATTCTTGCCTTTCATGTGCGACGTATGTTCATTAAATATACCGGAGTCAAAGTGGTCTTGATCCTCATTTTCAACACAAAACTTTGTTCAGTAATTAAGCCCATTTTAATATGAATAGCTTCGTAAACAAACAAAATTACCGCATTTGAAATGAATGAAATTCAAATTGAGCAGCCGCTACATTCGCTAAAATTCGTAGTGCCGTGTTTTTACGGCTGAAGAATTCGTCGGCCAGAACATTAGAGTAAATAGAAAGTAAAACGGAAGGCATTCAACATGAAGTCAGAAAATTCATGCGATTTTACGCATAGCAACGAGTTTAGAGATGCAACTGTTATCAAGTAGAAATATTTAACAGCTAGCTGGCTCGACTGACGTTGATCATCAAAATTTCAACACATTTCTAGATCTTTTCTCTGATCCTTTCTTCCATTCTGTTAAAGCTGTCAGCAGATCTCGCCGAGAATCCCGCAAAAATTATAGTTTTCCCAATTTTTTCGTTTATTTTTTCTGAAAAATCTCAATATCCCATATAGTAACAAATTATCTTTGCCAGCACAGCTAGCACATCGGTTATCTGATTTTTCTCTGTTTCCGTATTGAGCCTCATATTTTTAGCTTGATAAGAAATACCCTTTTGTTTCGATACCCTTATGAATGTCAAAATATGCAGCCTAATTTGACATTTTCCGATTGATTTCACTGAAAATTCTGATTTTCCCACAACTGCTGAGCATTGGCTATAAATATCCACTCGATATCTATAAATTTCTTATAATTTGCTGTATCTGTGCTTATAGATATTTTCTCTCGCTTATACATATTTCTAGGTCAAGAAAAAACCGATTTCATATGCACAATCTCGAAAATTAGGGTTTCCTATCTTGAAAACTATGTACAACAGAAATTCGAAACTTTTCAGAACATAGAAAAGAATACAGTAGTATAGATTTTATTCTCCTTCAAAGATTTACAAGGATTGTCGATGTAGAGATATAAGCAATCATTTAAAGAATTTATAAAAACTTTTATATTTAAAACGTTATAATAGAATTAGACATTACACACTCACACTCTACAAAATTTCAAACTCAATTTTGAAAAGGAAACTTAGACAAACATTCAAACAGTTCAAAATTATAAATTTATTTTGGCAACATGATTATCGACTAGTGTTTGTGAGTCAGGAATTCCTCAACTCTGTAGAAGGAATTTTCCATCAAAAATTTTCTTCTTAAAGTGTTCGCTACCGATCAGCTGATGGGGTAGCGCGTTGTACATCTCACTCCCAAGGAATTTCTAGGAATCTGCTTTGGAAGAACGTAGTTCTTCTTAGTTCTCCTATGATAACCATGCAGCTCAGAGTGTTTTGGGTATTCATTTTTGTGCTCGTGAAAGTATGTTAGGCAAGCAAGAATATCGCAACAGGGTATGGTAAGTATATAGTATTTCTTGATTAAGTCCCTACAAGACGTTGTTTGTGAAACACCTGTCAGTACCCTAATTGCTTTTTTTCTATTTCAGAAACACCCTATCTGCATCTGCGTAGGCGCCCAAAAGAATGATGCTATACGTTGCAAGGCTGTGGAAATGTGCATGGAAGGTAGTTAGTGCCTCTGCATCTTCAACTTTGAATTTTGTCCTACGAATTGTGAATATGGCTGTCGAAAGCCTCCTGCACAGTGTTGTGACCAAGCTGCCGATCCATCAAGTAGAAAACCAAGCAACACCAAGGTGCCGTGTTCATTAGGTTGTTGTCGGGTTGTGAATACCAATTCCTGAGTCTTGTCTACATTCAGTGCGAGATCGTTGACCGCAAACCATTGCTTCACATCATTCAGTGACGCCTCGGACTTCAAGTGTAGATTACGAGGACTTTTGCCTTCATTCATGAAGGTTGTATCGTCCGCGATCATCTTTTCGCCATCCGTCTCCACACTGCACATCAAATCGTCGACATAAAATATGACGAGGATAGGTCCCAGTATAGATCCTTGAGGGACGCCACATATTATCAACTTCTTTGGGGATCTGGAATTTCTCCAATCGACTAGTTGGTATCGGTTCTGAAGATGAGATTTCATTAGCTTCAACGTAGGACCTCTTATACCGCAGTATTCCATTTTCTCGAGAAACGCCTTATTTAAGTCAAGGCAAGTAAGAATCACCTCCTCGTTATTATCGAGAGCATCCAGGATAAATTCCATTATTTAAATCAGTGCTGTTGTCGTCGATTTTTATTTTCTGAAACCATGCCGTTTTCTATTTAATAGTGACCTCGATTCTATGAAATTCACTAATCTTGTTTTGATGAGTGCTTCAAAAACTTTCGAAATAGATAGTAGGTTGGAAATAGGCTTATAATTGCTGCACTGGTTCACATCATCTTTCTTATACAGGGTGCTTCAACGACAACTAAACAGAGGCTATATCTTCCAAGATATTCATTTCTTATCAAAACGCAAAAACAGGTCAATTTTTGTTTCAAAGAGGACTTCTTTTGGGGTACAGAACTTGCCTGAAATATTAACCCCCTAAGCGGGGGTTGCAATCCTTGAACATTTTGAATGAGGAAGATGGGTAGAATAATAACTCAAAAGAAAGGTGGTATCTTTGTCTACATTGCCTTGAACGAATTTCCATTTTTCATTGAACACTGTAAGAGATACAGGGTGAGGAACTGAAGGATAGGGAAGACTATTTCCCTGAAACAATTCAAGTTTCAGTGAAGTAAAATGACCAGATCCATGCTTATTAATGGCAGTCATCATCAAGTACCATCCTCATCTCGAATTTTAACTCCTATAGCAGGGGTGACCACCCTTGACAATTCGGAAGAGGGTAGGTGGGTCGAGTGATACATCGAAAGAAATTATCTTTGTATGTATCCTCGCGAACGAATTTTCATTTTTTATTGAAAACTGTGGAAGATACAGAGTGAGCTACTGAAAAAAAGAGGAACCTATCTATCGCCCTGAGCTATTCGAGTATTAGTGCAAAAAATGGAACAAATTCATTCCAGATCAAAGGCTGTCATCTTCCAACATAACATCCACATCTCAAATTTCAACTGTTCCTTTTTATGCACTAATACTTGAATAGCTCAGGGCAATAGATAGTCTCCTTTATTTTTCAGTAGCTCACTCTGTATCTTCTACAGTTTTCAATCAAAAATGAAAATTCGTTCACGGCGATGCATACAAAGATAATTTTTTTCGAGGTATCACTCGACCCATCTACCCTCTTCCAAATTTTCAAAGGTGGTCACCTCTGCTCTAGGGATTGGAATTCGAGATGAGGATGGTACTTGATGATGACTGCCATTGATCAGCATGGATCTGTTCCATTTTACTTCACTGAACCTTGAATAGTCTCAGGGAAATAGTCTTCCCTATCTTTCAGTTGCTCACCCTGTATCTTTCACAGTTTTTAATTAAAAATGGAATTTCGTTCAAGGAAATGTAGACAAAGATACCACCTTTCTTTTGAGTCATCATTCGACCCATCTTCTCCATTCAAATTAATATTTGAGGCAAGTTTTTTACCCCAAAAGATGTCCCCCTTGAAAGAAAAATTGACCTGTTTTTGCGTTCTGATCAGGAATGAATATCTTGGTAGATATAGCCTCTGTTCAGTTTTCGTTGAAGCACCCTGTATATAGGTACTACTTTAGCTATTTTGAGTTCATTTGGAAAATATTCTTGTTAAAACATTGAGTTCATTAGATAGCGAAGTGGATTAGCAGCTATTTGATAGTTTTCTTCAACAGGTTCACTGTGAATCCATAAACGTCTTGTGAGGTTTTATTTTTCATCCTGGATACCACTCTGATAATTTCACATGGTGTTATTGGAAAGTGGAACATTGACTCATATTCCCCTACTTTTTTATTTTTCAAGAACTGATTAATTGTGCCATTGTGACATTTGGCTTTGCTTCGTAATTCCTTTCCAACGTCCACAAAGAAAGAATTTAGTTCATATGAAATAAGAATACTGTCACTATCAGTCCTGAACTTGGTTTTTTATTTTAGAGTTGATTATACTCCAGATAGTCTTACTCTCATTTTCAGCTATGTTTATTTTATCAGCGTCTTTTATTCTAATTGCATATTCAATTTCAGATTTTAATTCCTTTTGAGTAGCTCATAGATTTTGAAGGATTCTATATCCTTTCGCACCCGAAAAATTATGTGGGCATATTCAACCATATTTTTTAATTTTACTATTTCTGGTCTGCTGAAGATTTCCTCAGATTTTGAAGTATTATTATTTCTTTTAATTTTTCATTTCAGGAAAACTTTCTCCAGAAATGCTGGACAATCTTTCATGAAAGTACTGAAGGGTTTCGAAGAATATTTCTTCCAAAGAAGTCCCATTCAACAGCTTTCAGGCACTCAATGAGACGGCGAGTACTGTCCTCATTAATAATTCTGATTTTCTTTTTTTTTCAGGCATTGTTGTCCTTCGGTATTCCAGATTTTGTGCATAATGGTCTGCAATGTTGATGGTGGACTTTCTGTATAAATTGGAATCCCAACTTTTAGCCATATTGTCAACAAACGAGATTGAAGTTGCAGGAGTTCGCGACGGTTCCGCAAACAGCATGCAGACCATAAGAGTCTAGCAGTTCTTGCAACAATTGCCTCTTTTCTGGCTGTGAGAAAATCCACGTTTAGATCACCTATTATAACAATATCGCATAAAAAAGAGTTGTGTACTGTTGTTAAGGCGAGATCGAGTTGAGTTAAAAATGTTTCAATATCTCCCTAGGGTGGTCTATAAATGCAAATAAAAATTTTGTTTTTCTCAGGTACGTGTAGTGCCGCTATTTCAACGTGCATTTTGACTGACAAGTCGTCTAGATTGTTTAGTGCATTACATTTGCAACCATTCCTTGTGAGAATCAAGCATCCTCTGTGTATAAGTTTTCCTCTAGCAAAATAACTTGCAATTTGATAATTTGGGATGACTGTTTTACTTATTTGTACCTCAGTCATCTAGTGTTCTGTGAGACAAACAAACGAATGATTTTCCATGTTTAAATTATAATTTAGAATGTCCATTTTATTTCTCAAACACCGCATATTTATGTTAAGGATCGTATCGTAAGCTATCTTCAGGTCGTTAGGTTGTTCACTTTCAGTTTTGATTATTTCTGAAGGAACTCCGAAAAAACCGAAATCTTTTCACTATTACTTCTTCTGGCCATGTATCAGATTTATAAAGTTCTTCCAAAAGTGATACATCAGCGCCTACTTTGAATACTATGCTATTTGAGTTCTCACGCTTAGGTAACATTTCTACTTGAAACTGGCTTTCACTGAATTTGGTTTTCAGGTGATTTTCGATTTGAGTACACTTCACATGTTTATTCACTCGGCCTACATAAAGCCAGTCACGTTTAACCACACTCGCGAATGTTTAAGTCGATGAACCACTACCGGTAACTTGAACTGTTTTTTCAGTTTCTTTCCGAGGTATTTCAGTCTCTTCACTCAATGAAACTTTTGCCGAATTGAAATTCAAATTTTTCGGTGCACTTGTTTTCGGTTCCACTTGTCGGGGAAATTTAGAGGAACTGGCAACGCCGGATGTCTCCTGTGCGACTAGGAGACTGACTTCACCGTTTTGGCGGGATCGACTTGTATTTAATAATTTAATAATGAGGTCTTTATCACTCATCGTTTTGTCTAGATTCCCAGAGCCTGTTTGAGATATGTCAGCTAAATTTCAGCCACTTCAAGCTTGTTTTCCAACGTAAGCCTTTGCACTTCACTTTTCAGGTTAACTGTGTTTTGGTCTGTAATATCACATCCGGGATCACAGGAGTCATCACTATTGTTATTTTCTATGAACCTTTTGAGTTGAGGGGTCGTTATAATTTCCGAAGGGATTTTTTTGTTGAGAATAATTTCTAAGAGATATTCTTTTTTGAGTCTTGATAGCTCACTCGCGAGTTCAACGTTTAGCGCCATGTTGCCATACATAAATGAAGGCGGTAAATGGAATTTCCTCAAACGTTCATTATCTTTTCAACCCAATAAATAATTGATTAGAAAAAGTTTTGCGTTTGAAAAGATGTTATTCCATGTTCAATAAATAATTTGTTAGTGAAAATAAGCTCAATTTCTCATATTTATCAATAGTTTGGCCTCCAAGATGGTGTGATCCGATACGTTTGGAAAAATTTTTCTACTGAAATCATTTCATGAGAATAGAATTTGTAAAACACATATTAAACGAAAAACGAATATTAAGACAGGATGGTCACAAAACCCCTACTAAGCGAGGTTTCTTGAACGGCATTCGATAGGAGAACGTCTAAGAAGCGGATCAAGATCGATTCCATGAACTTACAGTAATGTTCACAACTTGTTTCGTGCTAGTTCAACAAATAATTAAATTTGCGCCCCCTCTCAACATTATACCAGCATAAACCATTCTTGAGCCACCATGAAACCTTTACTTTCTTCAAACGTTGTTGATAATTCTCCTTATTCTCCTCCAGACACGAATATGTCGACTACAAACCAAAACTTGATTCGTCAAAACATTTAAGAAATCCTAAATTTCTTGTTTATGTTGGTATTCTCGTGTTCAAAACCTACTTTTTGAACACAGTGTCGTTTTAGATAGAAAAAAAAGTTTGTTAACAAACGACATGAAAGAAAAATAAAAAATTCGATAATTTGTGTTATCTATCCTCATTAAACGAAAACTTTACTTCCAAAGTAGATTAATTAAACTCTAAAGTTGGAATATATTACATGAGTATATGCTGTGAGGTAGTTCGCAAAACTTTCGCAGTAATGCACAAGCTATACTTTGTACTCGGAGTGTTAGTAAAAAATGAACCATTGAACGTTCTCTGAATATATTTCATTGAACTTGTCTGCTCAGTTCTAGATTATTGAGAATTATATTGTCTGGTGAAAATTAATTGAAGGTTGGGATTTGAAGTTCGTTTCGTCATTCAATGTTTCTTTTCAAAGGTGCCGAAACTTCTTTCATTAGTTTTCAATGTCTTCCTTTCTTTCTAATTCCATTATAATTCCAGCTTATAACCCCTCGACTTGAAATCGAGAAATATACATAGCAAAATATTCTTCAATTTTCTAACATACTTCTCCACTTTCACGTCCATCTAACCAGCAGACTTCATTCAAACTTTGTAAATCTGCTAAAAAAATTATTCTAATGAAATAATTCGTAAAATACGGAAAACTATTTATAGCAGTAATTTTACATTATCTATTATCATTATATAAGTTATATATATGGCATCTGAAAGACGAAAATGGGTAGAATTCGGGGGAAAAATAGAAGCCGAGAGCAAAGCAAACGAAAAGCTATTCTATAAAATAGTTAAATCATGTAGCATGTAGAAGGAAGAAGAACTCTGACATGAATAACATCAAGGACAAAATGGAGAAATACTCATAGATGACAGGAAAATATTGGAAAGATGGAAGCAATATTTCCAAGAGCTACATGGGAGCGGAGGAAACGGATTAGAGGATAGTGAAGTTTGCATAGAAGAAGATAGAGACCTAGAAACGATAACAAAACAGGAATAACTTAAAGAAACGCTTGAAAAATGGAAAAGCCAAGATCAAGAATATGGGACAATATGGAGAAGAAGTGCTTTTGAAAATATATAATAGGGTATGGCAAGAAGAACAAATCCCGGAAGACAGGCAGATTTCAATGATAATCCCAATTTACAAATCAGGTGACAAACATGAATGTAGCAACTACAGAGGAATCACGTTATTATGCACGACTATGAAAATATATGAACAAATAATAGATATGAAGCTGAGGCCAATTATTGAAAGAACATTGGGAGAGACACAAAGTGGATTTCGAAAAGGAAGAAGTCTTCAGGATCATATATTCAGCATAAAGATAGTGATGGAAAAATCTAACAGGATGGAGAATAAAATATACCTAGCGTTCATGGACTTGCAAAAGCTTTTGATAGAGTGCCTAGACAAAGATTATGGGAAATACTACGTATAAGAGGAATCAAAGCAAAAATTATAAGACTGGAAATAAATATATATGAAAGTAATAGAAATTGCTTTATAAACGGAAACAGGAGATCGGAGTATTTCAAGACAACGGAGAGACTTAGACAGGAGAGGGGGCTTAGTCATTTGTTGTTTATAATCTTTATGGATGAAATAATAAAAAATTGCTCGACAGAAGTCACGAAAATCCAGATTGGATATAGAACCTTACAGCAAGTTGAAGTATCAGAAGGGACATACGCGGATGATATAATGATAATGGCCAGCAAGGAAAAAGATCTTCAGAAAAACTTTAATATATGAAACAGAGAATAAGAGAAGAGTGGTATAAAAATGAACAAAGAGAAAACTAAGGTAATGGTGATTGTAACAGAAAAGGAAGACATAAATACAGAGAAAAGGGGACAAAAATATAACAAGTGGAAAAATATAAGTATTTAGGAGTTGAGCTCGAAGAATCAGTAAAGCAAGATGCTAAAATCAATGATAAGTTCGAAAAGACCATGAAGGCATATTATGCTATCAACAACAATTTCATAAATAAGAAAGAAGTGTCAAGAGCCACAGAAATGAAAGTATTCACATCTATCTATAGGCCAATACTGACATTTGGACGTGAGTCATGGGTTCTGGATAAAAACCAAAAAAGTAAAATTCAAGCTGTCGAAATTAAATATCTTAGGAGGTTAAGGGGAGTCAGAAAGAGAGATAAGCTAAAAGACTTTGACGTACGAAAGGATTTAGGAATTAAATCAACTTTGAAATTTATAGAAAAAAGGTAGCTCAGCTGATGGGGACATCTTCAGAGAATGGATAGTACACGGAAAGTCAAACGTAGGGAGAGAAAGACTAACGGAAAGATGAAAAGAGGTAGACCACGACAAACATGGGATGGAGTCATAGCGGAAATATTGAGACAACAGGGCAAAAATTGGACAGAGGCTAAAACAATCGCGAGACAGAAGATTGAATGGAGAAATTTCATATATGAACAATATTTTTGATATATCGAATTTACATGGAATGTTATTATAAACACATCAAAAAAGTCTAGGGAACACTTACCAATATCTTTAAAATATGAATTTGATGATTCGAATTTATAGAAATCTTTCGGTTTTTGTTAGGATGTATTGTATATAATGTATTCTCAAGAAAACAAAAAATATTTGACTTCTCCAAAGTACCTATTATAAAAAAATTGAAATTTGTAAATGACGAAATTTGTTAAAACACAAAAAGGAATCCTGAACTAATATTTTCGAAACGATATGGAAGCACTTATATTTTTCAGTACCCAGAAGTTCCTCCTCTGTTATTAATGATATTTTGGCATCGTCGCGGCATGCTCAATATTAAATTGTCTATTACATTTTGGCCTAAGTCATTCCAAGCCCCCTGAAGTGCTAATCGAAGCTCCTGTTCATGATGGAAGACGTTTTGACGCAGGAGATTTCTTTTTAGGGTGTCCCACACATGCTCGATGGGATTCAGATCTAGGGAGCAGGATGGCGACGGTAGAAGATCGATTTTATTCTCTTCAAGAACGTTCAAGACAACTCTTGCAAGATGAGGAGGGGCATTATCTTATTGGAAGAGTGGATTTTGACCCATTGTTTGGAGATACGGTACCACTACAGGTAAAACTATCTCATTTGCGTAAGAATTTCCCGTGAGGTTGTTCTGTATAAAAACGAGGTCAGTTCTTCCACCAAGCCGTATACCTCCCCAAAACATCACTGATCCGTCTCCCTGTCTAACAACTTCTCGAGCATGCTTTAGACGGTTTAGTTTTCCAGGTTCCCCCCATATTAGAATTCTTCCCGAATCGGGGTAATAACTAAATCTAGATTCATCACTGAAGAGAACTGTGGCCCACCTCTCTTGATCCCAGTTTACGTGTTCTTGGCACCAAGCTAAACGAGCAGCGCGATTCCCATGGGTCAGTTGTAGAACTTTTAAAGGACGTCTGGAGTTGAGTTGACCTTCGTGCTGTCGATTTCTCACAGTTTGGTCGAAAATTTGTACATTATGAACTCGTGATAGCTCTTGAGCTTATTGAGATGCTGTGGTAGTACGATCTCTTCTGGCTTGTAAAACCAAATATCGGTCTTGGGCGACAGTAGTAATCCTGAAACGACCTGTATGGCGTTCTTCTACGCTACCTGTTCCATTGAAACGCGACCATAAACGGTTTATGACACTTGGGCTACTTCCCCGAACCCTGGATACTTCTCGTTGTGAGCTCCCAGCTTGGAGCATGCCAACGGCTCGTAACATCTGTTCTCTAGTCAAATGTCATCTTTTCATGGTCGAATTACAAAACTTGAATCGTTCATTTGTGCTTACAACAGAAACAAAGTGCCAACTAACTGATTTCAAACACTGAATACATGAAATGATTATAAAGCAGCGTCGCATCTGCTGCGTTTTTAGTGTTTTATAAAAGAAAAAACTGAAATCTGCTGCGGCACTCTACATAGTTTGGTGAGAAATTGATACAGGTGTTCATTTCTTAAAAAAAAAAATCATCAATATTGATCGTTCTGGATACGATATATCGATATTCAGAAGTGTTCCCTAGACTTTTTGAGGTGTTTATTGTAGACCCTACACCATTTCAGATGGTAACAGAATTTTGATAATATATATATATATATATATATATATATATATATATATATATATATATATATATATATATATATATATATATATATATATATATATATATATATATATATATATATATATATATATATATATATATATATATATATATATATATATATATATATATATATATATATATATATATATATATATATATATATATATATATATATATATATATATAATCTAATTTTACATTTTGATTGTGTTCTCACTTTATATACAGTTCTAAGGAGCAATTAAAAGTTGCTATCAACGCAAAACATGAAAAGTTGTTGTAAAAATGTTTCAAACTCGAATTCAGTTGCCTTTCGATAAATACAGATTGGAATTAACCCCAAAGAATGAGACCCAACTGATTAAGCTATGTTATATTGAGAAAAGAAAAACAGGAATAGTCCCAATACTGAACCCTGTAGTTTCAACGGGTGCTCTTAGAAGGGATATCTATTTTTTTTTGATACCGCAGATACTTCGCTATAACATGAGGTGAAAAATATATTTTGATTTCAGCTGAAAAATTAGAATGAGAAAATTTCTTCACGCTACTTTTTTACCAATTCTTGGAATATTTTGAAGATTGATATGTCAAAATGCTCAGACTGAATTATCGACTGAATGCCCCATTCGAATTTCTAGTGAAAAAATGAACGTTCCAGCGATCTTGAAATATTGCTCATTTTCGAAAGAGTCAGCCATATTGGATTTCACCGGAAGTGAAATTTGGATACAATTTCTGATAAACCTAGTCCTTTGACTTTCCAATGAAGCATGAACGAATGATCTAGCTCTAAAATTGCGAAAGTAATAACATAGAAAAACTGTACGGTTCTCTCCGGCGCACCTATATAAATATATAATCGATATAAATAAATGCTGAATGTTCAGATATAATTTTCTAATGAACATGGTGTATTCGGGTGCTCCATGTCTTTCAAAAATATCAACAGATCCACGAAACCTAATTATGTTCTCTGTGCTTTAATATGAACACAGATTTTTCATTTGATTTTTTAAATGACGTTTAGGATCAAGAAACGTTTTCATGAAAGAATTTACAACAGTGTATGACTTTATTTATTTATGTGACATGTTAACGGGCACTAGTTCTCAATTTGATTACCCTTACCCCCGCTTTTGCCTGGCATTCTCAAGGGCACGCCACGCAACTCGCTCAAGTTAGTTCCGCTTCGGCCGAAAGCAAGACTGCACGTCATCGGTTT
Organism: Cryptolaemus montrouzieri; assembly: GCA_013387265.2. Classification (NCBI taxonomy): domain Eukaryota; kingdom Metazoa; phylum Arthropoda; class Insecta; order Coleoptera; family Coccinellidae; genus Cryptolaemus; species Cryptolaemus montrouzieri. The sequence goes on along the minus strand of JABFTP020000186.1, from coordinate 24,161,124 downwards.
TGTTTTCGTCACCCATGGTATTATTATGTCGTCAAAAAGTAGAGGAAGTGAATCTGTTTCCTCAAGAAATAAAAAAACATTCTGTTAGTTGGTTAAATCACGCCTTATTTAAGTGCAACGAAGTTGCCATCAATCAAAGAAATGATGCGGTTGTTTCTCTATTACAAAACGAAAACAATAAATGTACTCGTAATTCTGCTACTTTGACTACTTGGACGTCTTGGCATTATGGAAAAAAGCTGGAGTACTGACAAGGTTGAAGAAATATGTGATTGATAAAGAGGAACGATACTTCAAATACTGGCAAAATCCTGAAAAGAGTAAGGAAATACGTTCGTGAGCAATAAGACAAAAAGAGAAGCTATGAAAAACGAAAATAGACGGGTTAGTTGATATTGCATATGCTACTACCGTAAATATCATAAAGGTTGGAGGAGACAAACAGGTTTTGCTTGCACAACGTAAGGAGGGCCGTATGTGTCTAATCTTTGCAGTGGACAAAGCAAGTTTGATTGAAGAGGCTAAAGGTCAAAAGTAACAAGAACGGCTTAAGAAAATTCGTTAGCGTGAAGCAGAATCCATCAATTCATTGAAAACTACTACAGAATAGACTCAGACACAAGCATGTAATCTGAAACTGTGCCATTTCTTCTACGGCTAAGTCACCAGCACGTAAACGAGATTGAGTAGAATTGGTGGATGGTCAATTAGCTGCAAGTTTTGACTCCGCCAAATTAAGAAAAGCTTCGATTATAATTACATCTACACTGAAAAGTATTGGCTCTGACCCTATATAATTTACTGTCAACAGGTCGTCCATTCGTCGTCAGCGTCAAAATCATCGTAAAGAGATGGCGGAGTTATTAAAACGTGAATTCAGAACTAATTTGCCCTAGACTGTTCACTGAGATGTAAACCTACTCAAAAATATCACTGGGCATGAACCCTGTTCGTGTTTCTATTCTGGTGTCAGGGCAAGGAATAAATCAGCTCCTGTCGGTACCAAAACTGGACCATGGAACAGGACAGGCATGTGCGTCAGCTGTCTATGGTACGATACTGCAAAGGAAATTAAGCGATAAAATAATGTGCATGTGCTGTTATACGACGGTAGTTAACTCGCGACTAAGACATGGAGCATGCATACTACTGGAGCAAAAAAGGGGAAAGATATGCTTTGGCTTGCATATGGCCATCATATACTAGAGATAATGATGACGGCAGTCATGAGAGCATAGCATTAGGTGCTTCAAGTTGGCTTGATATCTCAATTTTCAAAATATTCAAGAACTACTGAAGCAAAATTGACCAGACCGACTACAAAACAGTAACATATGATCCTCATTCGCTGTAATTAGTTATAAACGTTGCTTAGGATATGATTTTCTTTGCTCAGAATGAACCAATCAGTATTAGCCTCGATATGATTATAAAGAGCTACTCAACCTCACCATTATTTACTTAGGAGGAGTTCCTGAAAAACGAACATTATTTAGACTGGAAGCAGTACTACACAGGGCTAGCTGGATGGCAAAAGCTATGTATTGCTTAAAAATATTCCTATTTAGACACCAGTTTCCATCACCACCGAAAAAGACGCAAAAGGAAATGAAGATGTTTGTATTTTTTCAGTCATAATTCACGTTGAATACTGGTATCGTTGCTTCTTTAGCGCCCAGAAATGACTTGCAGCTTTTGAAAGACCTGATTATATACAGAAATATAAATCTAGCACTATCCAAAGTAGCTTTGAGAAAAATTATGGGACATTTCTAGTACCTTTCAGAGGAGCTTGCATCATTTGCACTTCTTGATGACAAAATTGCTTTAGATACCAACCAAAATTGTTCAGGCATTAGATAACGAAGGTCTCGATTTTTCTCTGAAGCAAAAATGCCTAAGTACCAAAGGTATTGCAAGAAAAAATCAACCCTTGTGGAGTGATTTTTTAATTGGCTCGTGTATTTTAATTTAAAACTGGATTATTCAAATAATTTTCGTTCAATTTCTTTGGTTTCCACTGCAATGAATGAATATCTTGAAGAATATAATGCTTATTTGTAAGCCAATATATCACTTTGCGAGTTTGCCCCAAAAAAATCTCAAAAAAAATTGTGAACAACATGCAATGTTATCGTTCACAAAAAACAAAAGTTGCTATATCGGAACTGAAAATTGTTTGGGTACAATATACAAAGATTTAATATTAATATATTTCAGCTAAGTATCAAGTTGAATCAATGAATGACCTCGTGTGATTTAATCATGATATATCATCTCATATATTCGATTGAAGCGTTATAAAAAATAAACAGGTGCTCATTGGAATCTAACATTCTTCAATGGTAGGTAGCTTAAATAATACCAATTCTCTTAAAGATAAGCTAATGTACTCTTGAAATGTTTCAACTTAATTAATGCTTACAGAATAACAATGATAACGAAAGCAAATAATTTTTCCAAATCTTTTCATTATTAGGGCTATAGAAACCTTCAAGGGTTATTGAGCTTAACTTTAATAAGTACAGCAATAAATTACATTTCATCCTATGGTAATAGTGACAATTTTAAAATATATGTATACACAAGTGTATATTATACTTATCTAAGAAATTAAAGACAATTCTCATACCTACGATATTAGGTTCAAACAATAAACACTTGATGTCCAAAGGTAAAAACAGCCCTATGTCTAACAATTTTTTTTATCCGATTGATAAACATTGTTCTGTATTATGAGAAGAAACTAAGGTTATGGAAAATCCATAAATTGAACTAATTTTAAATTAAAATTGCATTATAGATGAGCAAACTTTTAGCTAATTCACTGAATAGTTATTTGGAATCTTTTTCTGATTCCATTATATTTTCCAGGCAGACCCTACGGCAATCTCTGGGGATATTTTTCCTAATTTGTTTTATATTGGTCAGTGTTCCTTTATCTAATATGTTCATGCATTGCAGGAGTTTCTCCATTGTTCAATTACTGTCAAAATTTTACCTAAACACAAATTTCAGCATAGCTAGGAATATTCTCCTGTTCATCCAGAACTCCTTGAATATTGAAATATTTAATTACTGAATTATTGAAATATCAATCCATTCACTCAATTCTCTGAAATTCGGAAATTCATTAGAATTTATATCCAAACTCGAAATGTATGCTTATTCAAATTAGTTGTCTTAGTTACTGCAATAACAGATCCACTTAATTCAAGAGCTAATATTCCGAATTCTCTTTGGCCATTGATTCCCTCGAGAGATTTACAGACTCTCAATAGAGATTTTCATTTACTTACCGGTTTAAATAAACAAAGTTGCAATGGGGCTCCTACGATGCAGCTTTTTCATCACAAACGGAGAATACTAAAAAGTAATCATTGCACTTGCATCAAAACAAGGTGAACACAATTAAGTGTACAGGAATTTTCCATTGAAATATTCACATCTTTAGACTATGCAGTTTCAAATTTTTATTCATTTAAATTGTGCGTCGAATACAGAATATTCTATTATCCACTAACGTGAAACTGATATTTCAGCGAGTTAAGACTTATGATGCCCTAAATCAGCCCACTTGACAGAGATAGATGAAGAGAGGGCTATGCATTAGTTCTACTTATTCTTGTGACAATACATAATTCGAAGACTCTGGCATAAAAACAATCATACAAAATCTATTTGCAAGTTCAAGGATTGCTAGATAACAAACTGATACCTACTAATTGAGGTTAGATGAAAGAGCAGCTTATAATTTTGAACCTTTGAGTACCTTGTACCAAGCTGCAGCACTTTGTGGACACAAAAAGCCTTGTGTACAAAGAGACTTCCAGTGACAAACTCAGAAAATAACATACAAAAAAAACCAATGCAGAATAATGAAAACTTGAGACTCTTGATTTATGCAGCATGATCATGTCCTCAATGTATTTGGCACTTATCCAATTCTAACGAAATGAGTTACCTAACAACGAGAAAGATTAACTGCCTTTCTAAATTATTTTAGCAAATAATGTGAATGATTCAACATACACTTGTAACTTTCCCCATTCCGAATTCATAAATTAGTCTTGTCTCAAATTTGGTATTCCAAATGCCTTGAGGTAGTTGCTTCATTCAATTCAGCTCTCACTATATATTCAGTTTAATGAAGACATTTTCGCAAGCATACTGTGAAGTATTAAATGATGTACATTATTTACGTAACCCAGTATTTCCCCTTTAATTATTGTGGCATGATTTGACTCAACCTTGTGATTCCAATCTTCCCTATCATGTTTAGTTGGGATTGGGGTAACTGAATAACTCTGTGGTTAGTTTTCGTTTCCAGGCATAATTAATGTTTTCTCTGATGTGTTTTGAGCTGCTTGTGCCATTTGATTTATTTAACGTGGTTGAAAGATCAATGAGCGAATCTGGATATGTTCCACTCCATTTGCTTTCTGTATATCTCATTAGGAAAGTGGATCTCATCAAGAGTAACTAGGAGATAATAATAATAATAATAATAATTTATTGATCCCTTAAGACATCACAAGTATGTATAGGACAGGTCAATAGAAAAGACATTTAGACATTATCTAAATCAACACATAGAAACTCATTCACAGTATAAAAACATTTTGCTAAAAGTAAATTCTCAACTGCTACCTTAAATCTATTTACACTTAGACCCTGTATATGCCGTGGAAGATGATTGAACAATCTGATACCCTGGTACAGGGGCGACATTTTAAATCTAGAAGTTCTGTGTTTAGGGATACATAATGTTTCCTCATTTCTAGTATTGTGGGAATGAAAGTTAGAAAGTTTAGTCATGTTGCTTTCATTCTCTTTAATATAAACGAGGTATCTCAAAATGAAAATAGACGCCAATGTGAGGATACCATTCTTCAGGAACAACGGTCTATATGAAGATTGTGGAGCTGTATCGAACATCATTCGCAGAATTCTTTTCTGGATGATGAAAACTCTACCTACGTCTGAGAATTTCCCCACAGTAAGATATTATAGGACAGGTGACTATATACCAAACTGTAATAAACGTTCACAAGGGAACTTAGAGGTAGTGAACTCTTGATTCTATTTAGGGCATAATAGGAACTATTCAGCCTCTTACAAATCGTATCGATATATGCACTCCACTTCAGATTCCTTTCGATGTGAACGCCGAGGAATTTAGTGGTGTCCTTCGAAGAGATGACTGTATCTAAATACCTTATTGTTATGCTACCCTGATCACAGGACGACAGAGTGAAGTGAATGCATTCCGTCTTGTTGACATTGATCATAAAAGCATTAAAATGGCACCATTCTACGAAACTCTCCACCAGCAGCTCGCATAACTTTTGAAGCTCCTCAAGAGTCTCAGCAGTAATGGCTATGGAAAAGTCATCAGCGAACAGTATCAACCAGATTATTTTTGATAATAAATTGCGAATATTAGATTTTCTGTAGAATATTTTTTTCAAATTTGGTGGCAGATCGTTGATGAATAACAGAAATAGAAGTGGCCCCAAGACAGAACCCTGGGGTACTCCTAATTAACAGTACTGTTCATTCGAGAACGAGTCGTGAACCCTGATTGAGGCAGTTCTGTCCTACAGATAACTACGAATCCAGTTCAAGAACACGCCTCTGAATCCAAGATTATAACATTTATCCAATATAAACTGGATAGCAAGACTATCCAACGCTTTAGACAAGTCAAAGAACAATCCAGCAACATATTGACCATTATCAAGGCAACGATAGACGAACTCCACGAACTACAATGCTCCAGTTTGAGTCGAGCGGCCGGTTCTGAAACCATGTTGTGCAGTATCAAGTATTTGAAATTTATCTAGGTACTTCATCATTCTATCAAACACTATTCTTTCAAAAACCTTGGAAAAGACACTTAAGATAGATATAGGTCTATAGTTCATGATATCGTGTACATCATCCTTTTTATGAATAGGAATGACGATTGCTTTTTCAGAATACGAGGAAATACGCCTGTGCTAATTGACAGGTTAATAACATGAGCGAAATGTCGGCTGATATCGGTACCTATCATCTTCAGAATTCGTGCTGAGATGAAATCAACACTAGAACCTTTGTTGTTTTTGAGTGATCTTATAACATCATGGATTTCATGCTCCAGTACTGGGTGGAAGAAAAAGGTTGTGTCTAACATACGTGACGTCGTACATGAGGATGACATTGAGTCTTTATAATAACTGTTGAGGGAAGATTCGGCAACTGTAGAGAAATGATTAAAATAATAATTTAGAAGTATGCAGAAGTGCAAAGAATAAATTGATGACAGGTTTCTACTGCAACAGTTTTAGCTTCTAGAGGTCTGTGAAATACTTGAAAGATGAATCAATTGTTGAGGGTCTGTGAGTTACAGGTGACAACGAGAACAGTTAACGTGTTAAGAGCCAAACGACCCCCAGATTTCCAATTGTTATTGAAAAGCTTATTCAATCATATCAACTTGATTCGATCAAACAGTTTTTTTCTTGATTTAACTGGAATTTTATCAACCACTGTGACTCCCACACTTCATAAAGGATAATAAAAGTTCGTTCTTTGAAATGGAAATCGCTTATATTTGAGGAATATTTATAGAAGACAGAATTCCTTTTTGTACATACAAAAGATTTACTTCTAATAAATGTTCCCACATCCCTTTAAAGTCTCTGAACGTACTCACGGATTGAAATCCGATATAAGCTTCGTATCTCAGTACATTCAAGATGTGGGCAGTATAAATCCTAAGTTGTTGTTCTACTATTCTACTGAGAACAACCCCACGATGAATAATTCTCTTTTATTTAACTGATATAAGGGTCTGTATTGTTATACACTAACCTTAGTTTGGTTCATTCTGATTATAGCTGTTATTGAAATAACAATTATGAACGTTCTACTACATGAGAACTCTAATTCGAATTCATTTAAAGGTGGAAAATATTTTGTAGACACTTTAGCTTTGATCTAAACAGAGGACATTTTAAGGAAAGTTACAAAAGATAAAGGCGTTGTTGGATGTAACTGAAGGTATTCGAATACAAAACGTCGGAGGTTGAGAAAAGGTGTGGATTAATTTGACATACTTGCCTTTGGCTTAACTACCGCGGCTACCTTTGGGTTGGGATTGATATAAGATTTACGGTTATTAGTCGTATAAATGAAGATTGGAAACCGTTCATCTTACTAATCGGATAGGTTAATGCTACTTCCATAAACTAAGTAGGTCGGCAGTTCACCCTAAAGCACATTAAGTTTTCCACCACCAAATGTTGATTTTAAACCAAAAGGAATCTTGTGATTTCAAACGTTACATTTCCGTACCAGCTGACCGAATAAAAATAGAGGTTTTCGCTGCATAGTTACCCATTCACACAAACAAAGTTGTGGATGAATGCAATTTTCCAGTGGATTATTGTTTGCAACCAACCAAAGATGCTCAGGTTTCTTCTGTGACTGGATATTACTACCATAAACTTCCTCTCTCTACAAACACACACTCACCATAACAAATTTAATGCATGACAAATGCTCAACAGTTGTTTAGAAACTAGACAAAGTCAATAACTGTTATTAACTCATCAGAATTCCCACTATCTGTAGTTTCCAAGGGTGGGAATGGTCACAAACTACCTTGACTTGCTCGCGATATTTGGGCGCTGTGATTGGCGCTATCCCAGCTGAAGAAATTCCCTCTACTAACAAAAAATATGTTTGCTATTGTAGGGTGGAGAACTGTAAACTAACCTTAGAATTCTTGCCATCCTACTATACCCAAGTAAAGGTAAGTGGAGCCGCATTGGACAAGAATAAATGGCTAAAAAATTTCAATTAGCCTACCTGTAATAAGTTAAAGCTCTACTACAGGTGATAGTCCTTTCATGGAATCAAAACACAGATATTCAATTAGCAAAAGAAATATCGGCCAGCTTCCAGCTTGTTGAAGGCCCTCTAGGGCATATGAGATGCTCCAACTTACAGTCCGAGCCAGCAAACAAGGTAAAAATTCGATTGAACTATGGCGATATATGCTTATTCTGCTTGAAAGAAATATGTGCATATTTTTTAATACAGGGTGGGGCGTAATGGAAGGGCGTTGTTGGACCGCGTAGTACACGTAACGGTGAGTGAGTAGAGGGGAGTAGCTGAAGTCATTCAACTCAGGAGGATTTACCATTCAGTTCACAATGGTTATCTGGACAAGAGAGCACCGTTCGTTTGCAGTTGTAGAGTATTTAAAATCAGGAGAGTCTGGCATTGTCGTGCAGCGGCGCTTTCGCCAGCGCTTCAACATTGGTCGTAACACTTCAGTTCCGAAATGTGACACACTCATCCGATTTGTATAGAATTTCAGAACGACGTCCCCGAAGTGTATGTTCACCAGCTTCTGTGGAAGGAGTGAGACAAGCTATAATTCAAAGCTCAGGGCTATTCGTCCGAAAAACGAGCTGCAGCACTCCAAATGAATAATCGATCTGTTTGCAGAATTTTGCACAAAGACTTCGATTTCTCCTGAATGAAGGAGATTTTTTACTACGCCAGCAGTTTGCCGAGAGAAAGCATATATCGCTGATGAAAATGAACCACTGATAATGATCAGTGATGAGGCTTATTTTCATTTGAGCAGTTCGGTTAATAAACAGAATTGCCCATATTGGGCAGCGAAAAACCCCCGCGAACTGCATCCATCCCCACTTCACAGCGAGAAAGTCACCGTTTGATGCGCTATGAGCCGTCTTTGGGTGATTAGACCGTATTTTTTGGAGGATGAGAGAAGGACAACCGTAACTGTAAACTCTGAGCGGTATGTCTTCATGCTCAAAAACTTTTTTATCCCAGATATGCGACGACGAAGAATGAACAGAATAAATGTTCACTTCAAACAGGATAGTGACACGGCACATACAGCCAGAGCCTCAATAGAAGTTGTGCATCGCATTTAACCTGGTTATGTAATCCCTAGTTCTGTTGATGTGTTGTGGCCTCCTCGTTCCCCGAATCTCACTACTTGTGATTATTTTTGTGGGGAAACCTAAAGGTCTACGTCGATAAACCTCCAAATCTGCAGGAGTTGAAAGAAGCCATCACAAGAGAAATTAGGGCAATCGACACCGATCTGTTAGAGCAGGTGATGTAGAACTTTGAGAATTTGAGCAATACATTGCGGAACACGGACGTCATCTTCCTGATGTCATTCTCAGAACATGATTCCTTTCACTTCTTATATACATTTAAGCTTTTATTTTACGTAATCGAAAATGATCTACGTTGAGAAACAGCTGAGTTATTCTCATTTCAAAAACGCCCTACCCTGTATTTTCCGTTGCTTAGAGCTGGTTCAATATTTACTACCGTAGCCGTAACGAAAAAGTAAGAAAATTAGTAATGGGTTCCTGCTCAGATACATTCGGTCGTATTTCCCAAATGCTATTTTAAGTTATGACATTTTGTCCATTTCCGTTCAATTCATTTTTGAATGATGTTCAGTGAAGGCGCATTTCAAATAGTATGCACTTATGACAGCATATTGTTGTAGAACCGAAACACATGTAGTTAATAGCAAATAGCTCCACAGCTTTGTTAAACGGATTGTGTAATAATGTAGGCTTCCTTCTCTTTCTCTACATTCTCTCATCTTGCTATTTTTTCGGTAGCAAATAGTACTGACATACAGGGTGCTTCAACGAAAACTAAACAGAAGCTATATCTACCAAGATGTTCATTTCTAATCAAAACGCAAAAACAGGTCAATTTTTGTTTCAAGGGGACATCTTTTGGGGACATCTTTTGGGGTACAATACTTGCCTGAAATATCAACCCCCTAAGCGGGGCTGGCAATCCTGGAATATTTTGAATAGGGACGATGGGTCGAGTGATGACTCAAAAGAAAGGTGGTATCTTTGTGTACACTGTTTTGAACGAAATTCCATTTTTAATTGAAAACTGTAAAAGATACAGGGTGAGCAACTGAAAGATAGGGAAGACTATTTCCCTGGGACTATTCAAGTTTCAGTGGGGTAAAATGGAACAGATCCATGCTGATCAATGGCAGTCATCATCAAGTAATATGCTCATCTCGAATTCCAACCCTTGGAGCAGGGGTGACAACTCAACAAAATTTGTAAGAGGGTATATGGGTCGAGTGATAACTCGAAAGAAAGGTATTATCTTTGTCTGCATTCCCGTGAAAGTATTTTCATTTTTGATTGAATACTGTAGAAGATACAGAGTGAGCCACTGAAAAATGGAGAAGACTATCGCTCTAAGACTATTGGAGTATTAGTGCGAAAAACTGGAATAAATTCATTTAGATCAAAGATGACAGCCTTTGAACTGAAATGAATCTGTTCCATTTTTTTGCACTAATACTTGAATAGCTCAGGGCGATAGATAGTCTACTCTTTTTTTCAGTAGCTCACTCTGTATCTTCTACAACTTTCAATCAAAAATGAAAATTCGTTCACGGGGATGCAGAAGAAGATAAAACCTTTCTTTCGGGGTATCACTCGACCCATCTAACTTCTTCCAAATTTTCATGGGTGGTCACCCCTGTTCTAGGGGTTGAAATTCGAGATGATGATGGTACTTGATGATGACTGCCATTGATCAACATTCATCTGTTCCTTTTTACTCCACTGAATTTTGAATAATCTCAGGGAAATAGTCTTGCCTATTTTTCAGTTGCTCACCCTGTATCTTCTACAGTTTTCAATTAAAAATCGATATTCGTTCAAGACAATATAGACAAAGAAACCACCTTTCTTTTGAGTCATCACTCGACCCATCTTCCATATTCAAAATTTCGTACCCCAAAATATGTCCCCCTTGACACAAAAATTTTGCTGTTTTTGCGGTTCGATCAGAAATGAATCTCTCCGTAGATATAGCCTCTGTTTAGTTTTCGTTGAAGCACCCTGTATAAACAATTGAATGCATCACATTTATTTTGCCAGTTTTGAAGTGCTGTACAGCTACTGGTAGCTCACGTCATAATTTTGATGAATCATGGAATTTTGCATAAATTGAAAAAAAAATATCACAATAAAAACAAGCAGCGGTAACACTGCAGTGAACAGTCTGTTGCCCACGTCATTAGTCCGATTCTACTAGAATCTTCCGAGCGTCAGTATTCAAGAACGATTTGGGTTGTTTGGAAAAGGAATAAATACACATAGCTCACTGAAGTGGAGACTTACTTTTTACATTCACAATGGAAAGAACAATATTTCTTTACTGTAGTTAATGGTAAAAATATATGTTTGTATGTTATACTTCAGCTGCGGTTGCTGAATTTTGGAAAATCATCTCATTACACTCTGTAACGGGAAGGAAAACTTGAAACAATTAAAGCACCAACTGATTGTACAACAATCAATATTTTAACAACTGACAAAAATAAAACTGAACTGATGCATTATACCGTGTGTTCCACATAATTCTACCAAATATCGGTAAAATATCGAATTGCTTCACCCTATAGCTCGACCTAGAAGGGGAGACCTATGTTCAGGAGTGGACAGAGAAGGGCTGAAAAAGAAGAAGAAAAAGAAGATAGCTCGACCTAATCATCTGCTGATCTTAACTTCAGTTAAATTGTTGAAGGAATCCACAGCTAGTATTTGGAAAAATCTTAAGACGGTCATGTTTGATAAGATCGATGAAGAAAGTAGATTCGGTTGGGATGGCGACTTCCTACATTGCGATATGAATGTTTTGAGGTTGGAGTTTATTCGTATTCCATACAGAATAGAAATACGATGACTAAAATGGCCAAGACAAACAAACTCGAGCCGCGAATAAATCATCATTTAACAAAGTCCCTGAAACGCAAACGATCGTTGTGGAAGAGATATCTCAAGAGTGAAACTGCGGAAGAATGTGCTTTCCATAGAAGATACTCAAATAATAATAATTATCGAATACCAAGCAAAAACACAAAAGAATTTTCCATGATTTTAACGATCGGAAAAAGTTTTATAAATACATTAAATCTGATCTAAAATCCAAAGTTTCGGTACGTCTTCTAAATACCTGATTCTTCTGAGTCAGCAGAAACTTCAGCAAAATTCTGTCACGATTCATATACAAGAAAATTACCAATTCTCTTGGATATGCATCTTACTTTTCAAAACGAAATGAATATAAATGCAATAACACAAATTATTTCCCAGACCAGATGGTTTTCACTATCTCTTCTGGAAAGCTGACAATTTTCCTCATCCCCTAAAATTAATCGTCGAAAATCCTTTCAAGATATAAATTACCATTGGGTTGAAAAACTGAGTCGGTACCATCTATATTGGAAAAAGGCAACAAGTTGGATTCTTCAAATCACCAACCAAATAATCTGACCTCAAATATTGGCAAAATAATGAAATCGATTATTGTTGATGATATTGTAAGCATTTCAAGTCTAATTTCATCAAGATATTGTTTATCTTGATTTGTCTCGAGCCTTTGATCGGATTCCTATAAGTATAATTATGCTCAAATTCGATCATTTTGGTATGCGTGGTAAAGTGTGGGGTTAATCGAAAATACTCTGACAGGAAGGGAGTTGGCAATGCAGTCTCTCAACGATTGCCAGTACTTATTGGGGTTCTACTCAGCTTGATTTTAGGGCCCGTTATAGTCCTGATTTATGTTTGGGATGATACCAAGCTTTACAGGAATCCTAATTTTGCACAGAACGAGCTCCATATAGAAATAGCAATTTTCAAGTGGTACAAATAATTAATGTTTCCGTTAAATATACAGATAATGTTATTCGCCACTTGAACAGAAACAACCCTGAGTGTGATCATCAATTAAATAACATCATACTCAAAAAGGTGATACAACATAATAATTTGGGAATCGCCATAACTAGTGATTCAACCAGGTCTTCACACGTATCAACGAAAGAGTAAAAACCAGATTATATCTGTATCAGATTTCCCTGAACTGCTCTCCAGGTTTTTGTAGACTTGTTTCAGATTAACTTGTCTTGGAATTCGGTGGCCGTGTGTGGAGCCTTGATTTGGTGCGAGATCAAAATCTATTGGAAGCAGTGCAACGCCGTGCAACCAAAGTGGGCTACGACACAGTGAGTCCTTCATACGAAGATAGTTTCGCCTGTTGGGTTGGGCTAGTGTGGGTGATAGGCTAGTGCGGGGTGATTTGATATTTGCATGTCGAGTGCTATGCGGGGATTAACGGGATTTCAGTTCACTGAAAACTCTTTTGGCAGCCTTCATACAAACTTTGAAGGGAGAGGTTTCATGTGAAGGTGTGACAAACATTTGTAATATATCGAATCTTCTCTACTGAGACTATTTTCTCTTCTTCCGTGTCTTCTCTTGGGGAAAGGTGTTGTTGATTATTAATTATTATTATTAATACATAATCATTCAAGGCAGAGGACAGAAGTCCTATATAAGCCTAATATTAACAAATTTCAGTTAAACAATAATGCAGCCAATGAATAGAAAAAAAAATTACCATTACAAAAAGATACATCAGAATAGTATGCTGTCAATTCTAATTTTGAAGCTTCTAACTGAGTCACAATTCAGAACCTCACCAGGAAGTCCATTCCATGCACTGAACACTCGATTAACCAAAAAATTCTCTCTGGCGGGTGAAGAATTTTTCCCCTCTTCAATTTCCTACAATGACCTCGAAGTCGAGAATCCTCATTCATTACAAAAAGTGTCCTGAGGTTGGCATAGTTGTTCTGATCATCCGATATATCAGGATTAAGTCTCCATGAAGAGGCCGTTGCTCAAAAATTAACAGGTTGGCTGTAGTCAGCCTTTCGTCAAAGGAGGCGCTGATGTTTCCGAAGCAGATACGTGTAGCACGTCGCTGAAGACCCTTCAGCATAATTTGATTGCGGATAAGTACTGGACACCCAAACGCATCCGCATATTCGAGGATCGGACGGACATACGACTTGTGCAGTGTTATGTAGCTAGAAGGCGAGCGAAGGATTTACAAATAAGATATATCAGAGTGTTAGCACGTTTGCATATACATATTATGTGCTCAGAACATGGAGATCAGAGTTGATAATCACACCAAGATCGACATGAGAAGACACAACACTGAGCAGACGGCCGTCAGGAGGATTACCAGTTCCGATATGCAAGACAACGCACTTCGCGATATTTAGAGGCAGAAGCCAATCACTATACCACTTGTAGTTTCATAGAGTCTCACTCGATTTTATATGAAGAGCAAGATCACTGACAAAAATTATGAAAAGAATAGTGCCAAGAATGGACCCCTGGGGCACACCACTTACGACAAGCCATTCTGAAGACGGAGCGCCACCAACTCTCAATGAAAAAAGTTCTACCCCATAGATAATTGTTTGTCCAACGATGAAGCTTCCCACTTATTCCTATTAATTTCATTTCATGGATCAATCTTTCAGCTGTCACTCTATCGAGGGCTTTCGCAAAATCGAGGTATATTACATCAGTTGGTATTTTTCGATCGTAGGCTTGTGTCCACTCATTCAGGCAAGTCAAAAGATTGGTGGTAGTGGATCTTCCCTTCAGAAATCCATGCTGTTCATGGAGAATAATTGTGTGTTGGGTTGAGAATTCAGTCGTATTTTCAACATTTATCAATTCCATTATCTATGACGGCACAGACAGTGAACTAATTGGTCTATAATTGAGCGGTTTTAGTTTGAAAATATGGATGTGATGAATGATTTTTTTGAGGCTGATGGCACCTTCGATTTCTCGTAAGAAAGTGACATTATCAACGAAAGTGGTAGACAGAGAACATCAGCGAATCTCTTTAGAAAAGGGGGCTCAGGCCTTCTTAACCAAGAGAGGATTGACTTTTCAAGCTCATGAGATGTCTCTTCACAACTTTTGGTGTGAACTCTATGTGTGTCAGGCTATCTTCCACAGGTGGTCTTTGGACGTCAGGCATCTTGTCACTATCTGGGTCCGACATGAAACAGCCCGCAAAGGCGTCAGCCAGAACCTCTGCTGAGTCGACGTCATCGACAAAAATATTTCAGTCATTCCTTATATTATAAGATTTCCTATTGTTTTCGGAGATGGCGACTGATTCTTCATATTTCTGACGAGCGGAACACAGTGCTTAGGACAAATATTTGGAGAAAGTTCGATGATCGGTGTAATCTGTCCGACTTCAGGAACGCTTGTATGTTTTCCACAGTCGACTTTTATGATGTATTAGTGACAATAATTCTTCATTGATCCATGGCTTGAGTCGATTCTTTCGGACTTTCTTTTTACGTGTGTGTATGTTCGAAATGGATAAAGTTGAATAAAATGTTTCCCACATGTGATCAGGATCATCTGACGGACGAAGATAATAGCGCAGCCCAGACTACGAGGGAGAGTCCATCAGACAGAGTATCGAAATTAATAACACTATGCTCAATAAAATCGACCTCTGTATGTATCATAGTATTAACCTGTACTTTAACAGTAAGAACGGCATGGTCATGAATACTTATAAGAGAGTGGTAGTCAGGTTCCGTGATAAGCTGTTCGTCAGTTGTAAATATTAATCCAAAATGGAAGGCTAATTATTAAGACGATATCTGAGGTATAAGGTTTTTAAGTCCCAATTGATAGTTTTAGATTTCAAGTTCATAATATTTCATTTTAATTTTGATTTTTAGTTTTAATATTTATTCTTCAAATAGTTCATTGATTCCGCCGTTACTAAGTGATAATCATCATCATGATATTTAATCAGGTAGTAATAATATAAATATAATATAATATAAGAAATTAAACTATGTATTATACTATCGCCAGAGATTTATTGATTATTAAGATCATTTTGATATATATCGAAAACCCTCTTTAACTGATATTTGCATCCCTTATGATTCAATACACCCAAAATCTCATAAATACGCTGCGTTAAATTCAATGATTGATGTGGCTTTTTCTCTGCCATTATCGAACGAAAATATGCCAGGGAAGGGTCAACTTTTAAAGAAATAGCTAAGAACAATGGTTATCCCTCAAATATAATAAACGGAATGATCAGAAACAAACAAAAACAGATAGCATGTCATGTAGTTGCCCCAGTATGGAATCAACTATTACAGATGAATATATTTCATTAACATATTTTGGACCATTCAGCGAAAAGATTGCAAATGTCAATTCAAAACTTTCAAGACCCACATAAAACATAAATTTTTTGATAGTAAAGATAAATTTGTAATACTGGAGTTCACTAGCTGTTCAGTATGGTTTGTGAAGGCGTCTATGTAGGTCAAAGTGGCAGTTAATTCAAAACTAGATGAAAAGAGCATCAATCTGATTTCTATATACAGAGAACCGACGAATCTTCTTTCGCTTCACATTGTATCGAAAATATCCATCATTTTCCACCCAGATCAACTTTCAATTATTCATAGAATACCTGAGGGACGAAAGTTTCTTGGAATCTATCGAAATTTTCAAACTGAGAAATAACTCATAGATATAATTTTCCAAACAACCAGTATGTTTGTTGCTTATTCGTCCCTATTTGTAATCTTGAAATTATACCTGCTTTTATCATAATTAGTTTATTACATCTTGTTTGCACTCTCATTAATTTTGCATGTACCTGTTTATATCTGTATGTATTTTCAACTTTAGTTCAATAATTCAATTGACGAGGCTTTTACGTGATAGAAATCCATTTTCACAAATAAAAGTAAACGATGAATTCTACTAAAATATATTATTAAATGCTTGACGCGTTTCGATACACAGTATCTTTATCAAGATCGAATGAATACTACAAATATATCTTAATTTTCATATATACTAAAGAGGCAATGCACTCAGAGCTATCCTTACTTGAACTAATGTTTAGGAAATAAATTTAATAAGGGTGAATTATTTATGTCTACCTGATCGTTAAGAATTTCCAGTGACTACCTAAATCTGTTAATTTCAAGTACTTCCTGAAGGTTGAGTTTTATACCTCTATTCTCAGAACGTAGGATCTTAAATTGTGGATTGAAAGAGTGACCATTTTCCCTAAGATGATTTGATTAATTTGAATCGGTTTTTCCACTGATGAAACTGCGTGTATGTTCAGAGATTCTAACATTGAAATCTCTTCCTGTTCTACCCATATAAAAACAATTGCAATCTGCACAATCCAATCTATAAACACCTCATTTTTATTTTCTTTATTTATTGGGGATTTATGATTCCTGATGAATGAATCTAAACTTGTTGATGTTTTGAACGCTATATTTAAATTTGAATTTTAAGAAGGATTTCACATTATTGGTAATATTGGCTGTACAAGTTAGACTATTGAAATTCTTGTCTTGGTGTTCACCAATTGGATTAAAATATTGTATAGATAATTTTTGTTTTTCTTATGTAATATGCTGCTAACTAAATTTGCATCATAACCATTATTTATGGCGATCTGCTTTATCATATTCAATTCTTTGAAATAATTATCACTAGACATCGGTGTGCTCAAGAGTCTATGTATATAGCTTTTAACTGCTGCAAATTTCTGTTGGTAAGGATGTGCCTATGTATAATGAATATTGTAATATCTGTATGAGAAGGCTTATGATAAATTGAAAACTGGTGTTTATTATTTGATCTTGTTTTTGTTAGGTCTAGGAAATTGATCGAATTGTTCTGTTTTATTTCAGAAGTGACATTTATTTTTGGGTACAGGTTGTTGTTGAAATTTTCGAAAACAGTGAACTGTCTGTTTGTTCCTGTGAAACATACAATAATGTCATCGACATATCGATACCAATATAGCAAATGTTTACTAAGCGGGTGTTTATGAATAGTTTTTTTCTAGGTTATCCATGGAGATTTCTACTAAAAGAGGGCTGAAGCGGTTTCCCATTTTGAGTCCCTCATCACTTTTACAAAAACAATCGTTAAATGAAAAATAATTTTGAGATATTCAAACATCCAATAAAGCCATAATATCGTATTTAATTCGTGGATTCGTCATATTTTGTGTTAACAAATTATTGATTATATTATACGGATCTTTCGGTGGAATACTTAGAAACAAATTCTTGACATCAAAAGAGACTAAGTTTGCATTACTTGAAATGACACTTTTTCTATTTTTCAAATCATTTGAACTACGAATAGAAAAAGACGGTTTAAAATTGCCAAAATTTTTCCAGAATATGTATTTAAAATTTGGAAATCTTGAATGCTGGGGCACATATTAATCAAAAATATAGAAGTTAAATCAACATCGAATGGCATTATTCTCACAAAAGCAGATAAAGGCAATACAGTTATAGCAATAAATAAACAAGATTATATTTCCAAACATTCGATTTCATTAATGATTCTAATTATTCAGTCATATCCCGAGATCCAAGTAATAAATTCAATAGGGAAGTGAAGACAGTCATTGACAATTCAAAATTCATCATTACACATAGCGAAAAATTTAAACTTATCTTACCAAACCCTTTACCACCTCAACTTTATTCTTTAGTT
Organism: Cryptolaemus montrouzieri; assembly: GCA_013387265.2. Lineage (NCBI taxonomy): Eukaryota > Metazoa > Arthropoda > Insecta > Coleoptera > Coccinellidae > Cryptolaemus > Cryptolaemus montrouzieri. The sequence goes on along the minus strand of JABFTP020000186.1, from coordinate 24,142,624 downwards.
AAATTGCACAAAAATGGTTATCCAATAAGACCAGTGGTATCATTCACACATGCCCCAGCATTCAAGATTTCCAAATTTTCAATACATATTCTGGAAAAAATTTGTAGTTTTAAACCCATCTTTTTCCATTCGTAATTCAAATGATTTGATGAGAAAAATAGAAAATATTATCATTTCAAGTAATGCAACGTTAGTCTCTTTTGATGTCAAGAATTTGTTTCCAAGTATTCCACCGAAAGATCCGTATAATCTTATCAATAATTTGTTAACACAAAATATGACGAATCCACGAATTGAATACGACATTATGGCTTTATTAGATGTTTGCATATCTCAAAATTATTTTTTATTTAACGATTGTTTTTATAAACGTGATGAGGGACTTACAATGGGAAACCCCTTAAGCCCTCTTTTATCAGAAATCTTCATGGAAAACATAGAAAGAACTATTTATAGACACCCGCTTAGTAAACATTTCCTATATTGGTATCGATATGTAGGTGACATTATTGTGTGTTTCACAAGAACAAAGAGACAGTTCTCTCTATTCGAAAATTTCATCAAAAACCGGCATCCAAAAATAAAATTCACTTCTGAAATTGAACAGAACAATTAGATCAATTTCCTAGACCTAACAATAACAAGATCAAATAATAAACACCAGTTTACAATTTATCATAAGCCTTCTCACACAGATATCACAATTCATAATACATCAGCACATCCTTACCAACATAAAGTTGCAGCATTTAATAGCTTCATACATAGACTCTTGAACACACCGATGTCTAATGATAATTATTTCAAAGCATTGAATTTGATAAAACAGATCGTCATAAATAATGGTTATGATGCAAATTAAGTTAGCAGCATATTACATAGGAAAAAAGAAATATTATCTAAACAACATATTTATCCAATCGGTGAACACCAAGACAACAAATTCAATAGTTTAACATATATAGGCAATATAAGCAATAATGTGAAATCCTTCTTGAAAATTCAAATTTAAATATAGCGTCCAAAACATCAACAAATTTAGGTTCATTTATCAGGAATTATAAATCTTCAATTAATAAAGAAAATAAATCAGGTGCTTATAGATTGGATTGTGCAGATTGCAATTGTTTTTATATAGGTAGAACAGGAAGGAATTTTAATGTTAGAATATCTGAACATAAACGCAGTTTCATCAATGGAAAAACCGATTCAAATTATTCAAATCATCTTAGCGTAAATCTCTTTCCCTCTGGAAGTACTTCAAACTAACAGATTTAGGTATTCACCGAAAATTCTTAATGATCAGGTAGTCATAAATAACTCACCCTTATTGAATTTATTTCCTAAACATTAGTTCAAGTACGGATAGCTCTGAGTGGATTGCCTCTTCAGTATATATAAAATTGTGTTAGTAAGAATATTCATTCGCTATTGATAAAGATACTCTGTATCGAAGTGCGTCGAGCATTTAATAATATATTTCAGTAGAAATCATCGTTCACTTATATTTGTTTAGTTCAATATTTGTTGTCAGCTGAATATGGTCGAGAGACTGAAATTGCAAACCTGATTTTCAATATATCTCCTGTGATTTCTTATCATCATTTTCTCATTATCTTTTGTTTGAGTAATATTATATATTCAGTTCCTTTTGTAAAGTTATTGTATTCAATTAAGATGAGCTTATAGAACGTAGTTCGCGTAATATGCTCAATAATATTGAAAACTATAAATAATAGAACCGGCGTTTCTAGAAGCTGCAGACTCATTGTTTGACAGCTTTATAATTCAAAACGGAAGAGCTGCAACCTTCTGCTGAATCAGTGATGAGACGAGTGGAAGTAATGAACAATCATATTTTTCCTATGAGATGGCCGTGTATTTCAGGATAGTTTTTAGTGATTTTACGATTCAAACAAAAGCTTAATATCTTTTTCCACTGAAAGGACTGGGAAGGAATTGTTTCCTTATGTCAACAATATCATATCTTCTGAAAAATTTTCAATATCGAAAATGTTGTGATAACAGTGTTATGACGTTATGTCGAAAAATTTAAAATTTCCGAAATTTCTCAGTTATCATTGCAACATCTGCAAGCATTATGTAGAAATTTTTCAAATCAAAACTAATGTTATGGAATTCGTGTTAAAACTTATGAATAATATAATATTTTCAAACAACTCAGATTCAGTTATGTTATTATAAAGTTGTTGTTTTAAAAGCAGACCATAAATGCAGAGAAGAAAAAATCATACAACCATCTGCTACCTTGATGAAAATAATTGAATTATATTATTTTCTCCACAAAATTGAAATTACTTTCCGTACAACCGTATTTTTATATTGAATTATGAGTGAAATATCGAGAATATCATCTGGTAAATGGAGATGTATAAAAGAAAGTTAATGTAGTTGACAGTTCACTTAGGTTGCGTGTTGCATGGTGTGAATGCATTGAAGTACATGTTTCTGATGTGTGGTGTGTAATGTAGATGAATACATAGTGATTGGAACTGACATTATCTTCATTTCTAATCTAAACTGCCAAGAATTTATTATATTTGAGAGAATAATACGCCCTTTCTTTTTATATGTTCGAAGAATTGCCATACATAACACCCAACAACAATTTTCATTTGCCTCTCAACTTATTCATTGGTCATTTCAATAATATGAATGAAATGAAACACTTCTGTCTGATTTTCAAAATGTTTATTCATGATAAACCGGTTTCGACAGTTACGTCATTTTAAGTGTCTAAAACTAGAAGTTGTGATTCAATTCTGGTTGACTATTGACTATTGAGGTTATTAAGTGAGCATAAAACCATATCATTTTTTGGTAGAGATACATTGATGATATTCTTGTTGATTTTCAAGGCTCAAATAGACGAACGTGTCCTTTAACTGTACGAAAACCGTAAGAAATGTGCGTAGACAAACAAGACAATTCGGGGAGGACGTGGAAGCTAAGGACACCGAGAGGCGATTTTTTCGCCGGAGAATTTTTTTTCACTTCGGCAAAGCGGACTTTTTTTGTGGAGAGATCGAACTATTTTCGTCCAAACAAGTTCGATTTGCATCCAAGCGATGTCCTCTCGAAAAAAAAGGGGAAAACCATGCCTCGTTTTTTTGTTTTTTTTTCTGAAGTATTGACCTTAGTGTTTACACTATTCAGTCATCAAAAATTATATGGGTACTGTTACAAATCATCATAATATACAGTTGATGATGAATATAATAAAAAACAAGTACTGTGTTTTAAGGAATTTTACTTAATAATTGCGATTCGTAACGCGTTTCACTACACCGTAGCTTCTTCAGACGAATGAATATACAGAAAAATATAAATGAGAATATAACTATAAATGTTCTTGAGTAATTAAAAGCTTATTGGCTTACTTCTTCTTAAGTGAATATTTATGACAGGTATATCCAATAAAATTAAGGAATAGATTGCTCCCCGAAGAGATTCAATAGAGGTGAAGGGCTTAAATCGACTTGTTCATTGATGAGTCTACATGAGTGTTTGTATTTATTGATTTCTAAAGTTTCCCAAAGATCTACCTTCCAATATTTATTATCTGTATGCAAAATTTCAAACTGCGTTTATGTATAAACACCTCAAAAAAGTCTTCTGAATATCGATATATCGTATCCAGAACGATCCATATGGATGATTTTTTTTGAGAAATGAACACCTGCATTAATTTCTCACCAAATTATATAGAGTGCCACAACAGATTTCAGTTTTTTTTTATAAAATACTAAAAATGCAGTAGATGCGACGCTGCTTTATAATCATTTCATGTATTCAGTGTTTGAAATCAGTTAGTTGGCACTTTGTTTCTGTTGTAAGCACAAATAAAAGATTCAAGTTTTGTGATTCAACAACGGAAAGACGACATTTGACTAGAGAAGAGATGTTACAAGCCGTTGACATGCTCCAAGCTGGGAGCTCACAACGGGAAGTATCCAGGGTTCTGGGAAGTAGCCCAAGTGTCATAAACCGTTTATGGTCGCGTTTCAATGAAACAGGTAGCGTAGAAGAACGCCATACAGGTCGTTTCAGGATAACTACAGTCGCCCAAGACCGATTTTTGGTTTTACAAGCCAGAAGAGATCGTACTACCACAGCATCTCAATTAGCTCAAGAGCTATCACGAGTTCATAATGTACAAATTTCCGACCAAACTGTGAGAAATCGACTGCACGAAGGTCAACTCCACTACAGACGTCCTTTAAAAGTTCCACAACTGACCCATTTAGTTTAGTGGTGCCAAGAACACGTAAACTGGGATCAATAGAAGTGGGCCACAGTTCTCTTCAGTGATGAATCTAGATTTAGTTATTATCCCGATTCGGGAAGAATTCGAATATGGAGGGAACCTGGAAAACAAAACCGTCTCCAGCATGCTCTTGAAGTTGTTAGACAGGGAGGCGGATCAGTGATGTTTTGGGGAGGTATACGCCTAGGTGGAAGGACTGACCTCGTTTTCATACAGAACAACCTCACGGGAAATTCTTACGCAAATGAGATAGTTTTACCTGTAGTGGTACCGTATCTCCAACCAATGGGTCAAAATCCATTCTACCAACAAGATAATGCCCCTCCTCATCGTGGAAGAGTTGTCTTGAACGTTCTTGAAGAGAATGATATCGATCTTCTACCGTGGCCATCCTGCTCCCCAGATCTGAATCCCATCGAGCATGTGTGGGACACCCTTAAAAAAATCTCCTGCGTCAAAACGTCTTCCATCATGAACAGGAGCTTCGATTAATAGTTCAGGGGGCTTGGAATGACTTAGGCCAAAATGTAATAGACAATTTAATAATAAGTATGCCGCAACGATGCCAAAGTGTCATTAATAACAGAGGTGGACCTTCTGGGTACTGAAAAATATAAGTGCTTCCATATCGTTTCGAAAATATTAGTTCAGGATTTTTTTTGTGTTTTACCAAATTTCGTCATTTCCAAATTTCAATTTTTTTTTTATAATAGGTGTTTTGGAGAAGTCAAATATTATTTTGTTTTTTTGAGAATACATTATATACAATACATCCTAACAAAAACCGAAAGATTTCCATAAATTCGAATCATCAAATTCATATTTTAAAGATATTGGTAAGTGTTTCCTAGACTTTTTTGAGGTGTTTATGTACCGCCGAAGCGAGTACCCATGCCTCGTTCAACTCAATTCCACCAAAAACGAAAATTGGAACCTTCCTAATGAGGAGTTTGCTTTTGAACCGAATTAGTAGGAAAGGTGTAAGCCTGAACGGCCGGATATCCAGACGCGATTCCTTAAGGAAGAACGCTACACGAGAATCTTTCTCTCCTATAGCGAAGTCTCATCTCGATATTCTCAACCGTTCCGGAGAAAATTGGTCCTTTTCGAGCGACCGCCGAAAAAAAACGGCGACTGTTCTGTGGCAATATGAAGTGTCTTGACCTATATTCGCTCTGCAAAATAGGCGCTATCGGACCGTTTGAAAACGTATTTGTAGATCGAAGTTTCCGCCAAATCGTCCGTTCACATATACTTCGATATTTTCCGTATTAGACGTTGTAAGCAATTCTTTCCGAAATCCAAGTTTCAATCAGTGAATTAACGATCAAATTCATCTCCTCTAGAAATCGAACGTGGTTCAAAGTTACCCCCGCCACTCAATTCAACAACACTTTCACGTCGAAGAATTGACGAAATTATTGATAGTCAAACTGTCAAAATTGGGGTTTTTCTTTCATTCGTCCTACTTGGGTGTGGTTACTGGGAGATATGATGCCCCTATTAAAGATTCATACATATTTGGGCAATAGATCATTGAAAGGAAATCGTTATTTCATGAGTTAATCTTTGAATTTGGGACCATTTTTGAGACCTACATTCTCGAGAAAAGAAGCGGAAACAAGGAGGCTCAACGAACGGTTCCCCTTTTCCTCTTTATATGTCTACGCATGCCAGGTTCTTTCAAGAGTTTCAATGACGAATATCTAAAATATAGTGCTCTTTGTCCTCCAAATTGGAACAATGCGAAGAATAAAAGAAACATAATATCAACATAAACTCCAAGCATACAAATACATTCCTTCTGTCACAATAAACTATACAGTGTATTCAGATGGAAAATTTCCACCCATTCTATCTCAAGATGGACTGACTTTGACGGAAAAAGTTGAGACTCGTCAATTTTTGGGCTATTTCAGAGCATTTAAAATCAACCCCTAACTTCAGCGGCACCTGACTCAAAATTCATTATAGGGAAAGTGGATCGACTGACATATCTTTGGAAAGGTCTTTTAATTTTATCTTCACGAATAGTATCTTCATAAACTTTTATTATCACAGAAAAAGTCCAAAGAGAATTGAAACTTATGTTTCAAATAAAATTTGCCAACCCCTCAATACCGAAAAAGACTGATTGTAGTGGAAAAAACTGAGGCACATCAATTTTCGATTGGGGGTGGACCAATTTTTGGGCTGGTTCGGAGTATGTAAAATCAATCCCATACCCTTAGTAGTTCCTATATTGAAATTCATTATAGAGAAAGTAGATCGAGTGACATATCTTTCAGAAGAACTTTTAATTTTCTATTGAAAAATTCTTCATGATAGATAGATAGGTAGTTTATTAGTTCAAAACTTTGCCATAACAAAAATGTGCCTATTGGGCGTAGAATATGTCAAACAAGAACAAAGGACTCCACAATACAAACAGTTTAAGGATAGGATAGAGATCTCAAAAATAAAAAAATATACACAGACAAAACTGCAAAAAAATACCCATATTTGTGGTTTTAGTTATATGAAAATAGATTTCTTTCTAGTCTTGTGTCGAAAAATTCCTGGAGGCTGTAGAAAGTTTTTCTAATCAAACGTGAAATACATCTTTCAAATACTTTTGTGTGTTTTTTCCTAATATGTAAAGGTAATTTATTGAAAACTTTTATGATGTTATAGTTTACATTTTTCTGGAGATATGCTCTGTTATGTCTGATAGTTCTCAAATTCATTCTACTCCTCGTCACATAACCATGTTCTCCACTTTCAAAAAGTTCGATATTGTTCTTAACAAACATTCAAGCTTCATATATGAATATACATGGCAGAGTAAGGAGTTTGTGATTGATGAAGTGATCTTTGCAGCTATCTCTAAATCCCAAGTTAAGAATAGATCTTAAACACTTCTTTTGTAATTTGAATATACAAAACGCCTCACCGGAATTCCCCAAAAGAATAATCCCATATCTCATGCGGGCTTCTACATTAGCATGATACGATATCAGAGCCGTTTGAAGATTCACCAATGAGCTGATCAAGCGGAGTGCATGAGAATATCCTACAATTGATCCTGCGAGGCGCTCGCTGTGCCTGGTCCAGTCAAGTCTGGGTCAATGGTTACACCCAAAAAGCGTATGTCACTCACTGACTCAATGATGTTGTCATTATGGTTGATCGAGATTACCTCACTGTTTCTGTCAAAGGAAAATTTTGATAACTGAGTTTTTTTAGCATTTAACTTCAGATTATTAGTCCTCGGTATCATCTCCACTTATTATCACGTTCGTATCATCAGCAAACTGAATTAGTAAATCTTCAACAAGTCCCGACAAATCGTTCGTATATATGATGCAGAGAAGGGATCCAAGAATGGAGCCTTGAGGAACTCCTTTCTTTGTGGAGATCTTACTGGAAGTTAACATACATCCGTTCTTATCTTTCATCGCCACATATTTTTTTCTATCAGAAAGATAGCTATGAGTTCTAGTGCCACTCCTTGAATCCCATAACTCCCGAGTTCTTGAGGAGGATAGATTTATTTACGCTGTCGAAGGCTTTGCTAAGGTCTTATGTCATTGCAACACCAGCTTGTTCTGGTTTAGGGAATCAAGGATGGCACATATGGCCATATATATAGTATCTCTCATAGTATTTCTTCCCTTACTAAACCCATTTTGAGAAACAGACAGTATCATTTTCTGTCCAAAAAATTTAGTAATCTCATATAAATTATCTTTTCAAAAATTTTGCTAAAGTTGTTTAAAATTGCTATAGGCCTATAGTTATTTATAACAGATCTATCTCCATTTTCGAGAGTAGGGAGTATTTTCGCACACTTTAGTTTATCTGGAAAGATTCCTTCTCGTGAACTAATATTAACAATATGACATAAGGGATCTGAAATGATATGTGGTATATGTTTTATCAATTTAACTAGAATTTCACCGAAGCCTACGGCAGTTGTGTTTTTCTGGGAATTTTTTGTATTGAAAATTTCCAGAGGTGTTGTAGGATTCATAAACATTGCCCCACCATTTCTATTTTCGTCCTACGCTCTCAGTTTATAGTTTTTTCCTTGTGTTATTTACGGACAGATGTCTATAAAATACTTGTTTATAACTTGCCAAGTCATGAAAGTTTAATATCATTCAAACAATCTAAACACAACATAACTTTGTTTTCCAACAAGATTTTTACAATGCTTAAAATGAAATTAAGTTCTCAAAATGACCTCATCCGATATCCATTCTATATTACAATCCTATTTCTCTGCAATCATTCTCAAGTGACGATTCTTGTCGTCAGCACTTACAAGTGTGCAATACTCAAGGAAATTTAATAATTTGAGATATTGATACACATCAATGTTTTTAGGGAACCAACAATTGTTTTTATCGCAACTATCTGGTAATGATGAATCTGTTACACATTTACCTTTCATTTTAGCAAAACTTTCAATCACAGTTGTTGTTTGTTAGACATACGTTAGAAGTGGTTTACTCAACTGATGAGTGGGTCGAATTTGTTCCAATTTATTATAGAAATAGTAGTTATGCCAGAAAAACGGCAACGACTTTCAATGTGAACCATCTAGATAATAATTAGATATTTGATGAATAAATTTTCAACTACGGCTCTAACCTATAAATGAAAAACGCCACTTTCATCAGAAAATGTTCACGTGGGTCTAGTGTATCAGCTTCAACAGTATACATTATTGTGAAACACCACCAATTCACCCCTTTAAAGTGAAACTCCAGAGTAATCTACAACATATATAGGGAAGAAACATTTGCAGACTCAATAAGCCGAGTGAATTCTATCAATCACAGTACACCTAATTAGCCACTTATAATTCATAGAGCTTTTTTCGATTACACAAAAAATTATACGGAAATCTCGACTCTTTTTATAACTTGTAATGGGAAACACCTTAAGCCCTCTTTTGGCAGGAATCTTCATGGATAATTTAGAGAAAACTATTCATAAAAACCTGTTTAGTGAACATTTCCTATATGGGTATAGATATGTCGATGACGTTATTGTGTGTTTCACAGGAACAAATAGACGGTTCACTGTTTTCGAAAATTTCATCAACAACTTACACCCAAATATAAAATTTACTTCTGAAATAGAACAGAACAACTCGATCAATTTCCTAGACTCAAAAATAACAAGATCAAATAATGAACACCTGTTTTCAATTTATCATAAACCTTCTCATACAGATATCACAATTCATTATACATTGGCACATCCTTACCAACACAAAGTAGCAGCATTTAATAGTTATATACCTAGACTCTAAGGCACACCAATGTCTAGTGAAAATTATCTGAAAGAATTGAACGTGATAAGATCGCAATAAATAATGGTTATGATGCAAATTCAGTTAGCAACATATTATATGAGAATAAACATAAATTAGCTTTACAACATATTTATCCAAGCAATATTAGCAATTATGTGAAATCCTTCTTAAAAATTCCAATTTGAATATAGCGTTCAAAACATCAACAAATTTAGGTTCATTCACCAGAAATTATAAGTCTCCAATTAATAAAGAAAATAAATCAGGTGTTTATAAATTGGAATGTACAGATTGCAATTGTTTTTATATAGGTAGAACAGAAAGAAATTTCAATGTTAGAATCTCAGAACATAAAAGCAGTTTCATCAATGGAAAAACCAATTCGAATTATTCTAATCATCTTAGAGAAAATAGTAATTCTTTCAATTCAGAATTTAAAATCCTACATTCTGAGAATAGAGGTATAAAACTCAACCTTCTTGAACTACTTGAAATTAACAGTTTTAGGTATTCCCCAGAAATTAATGACCAGATAGACATAAATAACTCTCCCTTATTGAAGTTGTTTCCTAAACACTAGTCCGAATACAGATAACTCTGAATGGATTGCCTCTTTAGTCTAGATAAGTATACGTTTGTTAAGATAATTTTGTAGTATTCATTCACTCTTGACAAAGATACTGTGTATCGAAACGCGTCGAGCATTTATTAATATATTTAAGTAGAAATCTTTGTTTAATTATATTTAATCATCAAGAAAATTACATCGAATAAGAATATTCCATTCTCCCACATAAACAGTATCATTAAACGCAAAAAAGAACCAATTTCCCAATTACTATATTCTATGGTAGAAAAACCAGAAAATAAATAATAGTATTATTTAACGCAAAAAAAATAGAGACAAATTCCCAATTACTATATTCTATGATAGAAAAACCAGTAAATAACCCTTTCTATTGGTCCCAACATATACAAATAACTATTCAAAAAAACTGATAAATTCAAACAGATTGAAGGCAATGAATACCCAACAGCTGACGGACGAACAGGTCGAAGTTTTGAATCAAGGTTCAAAGAACATCTCTCCTCAGACGACATATGTGAATATATTACAAATCACATAATTACATTAGATAATTTGAAAATTCTCCAAAAATACAATAAAAGGATGACAATGAATCTGTTGTTAGGTTTGGAAATTAAAACAAACTATGTAAAAACCCAAATACACCACTCTCAATAGCCAACTAGTATTAAATCACTCACCACTACTCAACATGTAAAATAGGTATAGTTTGCACATTGTTTGTTTGTGCACTGTTTGTTCTAGACACTTGAAAAACACTGTCGAAACCGGTCGTGAGTATCAATAATAAACTTGGTGGAAATTCATTCAAAAGTGTTTTATTTAATTTATATTGAAATGAATTTCCATAAAATAAATCCATCAAGAATATCATTTTTTCAATAACTTTTATTTAATGTTAACAATTTAAAGATATCCTCAGGTGTGTTAATGTAAGTGAATATAAATCATTAATGCATCTTGAAGAGCATAAAACTTTGAAGGCATAATTTATGTCTCAATTTTTGTATGCATATACTCTCAGGGTTATTGGCGAAGGCAGACTATATACAGTGCTTTACGATTTACTACATATTTTATCCTTCATAAAAAATATGGACACTTATGTTTTTAATACAGAATATTCAAATTGATATCTTTTTGCAACATCGTTATTGAGAAAATTCAATACGATTTGTTTTCATTCGGAGACTGTGAGGTCAGTTGATACAAATTCATACAACTCGGTATAACATCTGATTGTTTCCAGTTGAAAGCTTGAGTACCTTAGGCATCCATTCTTTCGCCAACCTTGTTTCTGTTGTAGATAAACGATCTTCTGTCATCTACGGAAAGATCTTCGGTTCAGCAGACGACTCCTTCCCGGTTTCGTCTTTTAGTAGTCTGCGGTAGATTACAGCTACGGTATCTCCGCGTCAGAGATGTCACCAAATTAATAACTTGAACTGAGTGGGGTCAGTTGAACTTGGTGAGCTTCAACGCGAGGAAGACGCAAGCAACTACGTTTTCTAGAAAGGTCCCCGCTGGAGAACCTCCTCTAATGATGCAAGGCCTACAAATTGCATCCAAAGATTCGATGCACCCTCTCGGAGTGACGGTCAACTCCGGGTTTTGCTGGCATGAACATGTATCAGCAATAACTAAGTCTGTATCAGGTAAACTTAGTTTTCTTTTCAGAAACAAGCGATACTACACGTCAACTCAGCTGCATTGGAATTTTGTTCCCATGTATGGGGATCTGCGCCCAAACATTCGTTGCGGATGTTGGATTAGTGTGCAAAAACGAGCTGTGTGCCTCATCGACCACCCGGAGATCACCCGCGATCTCCAACCGCTGGCTCTCAAAAAACAAGTAGCTGACCTTTCTCTGTTCTACAGATACTTCCAGAAAAGATGCTCCAAGGAGCTGAAAGACCTTGTTCCGGGAAAATTCATGTTTTGCCGTAACACTAGGCTGGCAAGGAGTTCTCATTATATGGCGGTACATTTAATGGCGAATCTCTCTCTATAAGAATTCCTTCGTTTACAGGGCCGGTGAGCTGTGGAACTCGCTTCCGTCCAACATCTTCCCAACATCCTACAATTTGGCCCTGTTCAAGAAACAAGTAAACAGACACCTCAATTCTTCCCAGGCGCCCACTCATTTGGTGTAACAGGTTCGCCTATTCCTTGGAAGCGCGCATAAAAAAATGAAAAAATAAAAACTAAAAACGAAGAAACCAGGAAAGGAAAGTTTAAATTAAATTAAACAATACAAATTCTCTTAGAGAGGACGTAACAAAGGACTTTCAGTAAGCTTATTGGCAAATTCTCCACAATTTCTTACGAGAAAATGAGAAAGAGCATTGAAAAAAAGATACCTTCTTGAAAGGAATCTGAAAGTATGAATCACTGAGTAGCTCACTGGTTATTCGAGAATACTATCAATAGTGATAAATTACTTCGACGAACCCGAAATTGAGCTTATTTGGCCTCCGCGGAATCCTGATCGAAACCTGATTGAGCACATCTGGGATTCCATAGAACATAGATCCACTTTCAATAGATCTTGCAACTCTTGAAGGTCTGATTAAACTCAAATTTTCATTAGACCAAGCTTAATAAGAGCAACCGTGATGAGTATAAATCGAAGATATGAGGTGGTTATTTGCCTACTATATCTACTTCCACAAAACATTTCATGCAAGAAAAACACGAAAAATAATACTCTGAATTAATTCGGTAAAATGTGAATGGTGCAAAATATCCTAGATAAGTGTATTTTCTGTAATGACTATTCCTGCTCAGTTTTATTATGAAGACACGTGTACTTCAGGATATCATATCGTTGTCGCTAAGGTAAAATTCGTAACACAATATTACCTGTCTATAAAAATTTCATATCCTAGAACATAAAACTTGAAAATCCCAAGTTTTCTCTGATATATGTTGCAGGGATAAGTTGCTATCAGGTAACGCAAAGATGCAAGTAAGTACTACTTTTTAAACGAACTCATCCTCAATTCTGAAACAGAAGTAAAAATTTGTATTATAAAATATCTATTGGTTATAGGGTCACTATCATTTCATCATCAGAAGTTTTTAAGAAAATCCATACTTTGGTTCGTCTGTGATTTGGGGAATTCGTTTTTTCATCGATAGGAAGTTCGGACCACATACAATACACAGTTTCTCTGGGCTTAAACCATCTCTTGGCTAGATCTACACTTCCTCAAGGATAATTTACCTACCTTGTTGATTATATTGATGATCTATTTATTTTATGGAACGTCGTCTTCAAAGTAGAACGAAATAAGACTTTTTTGTCAGTTTTTCACAATTTATTTAATAATCACGACCGGTTTCGAACTTATGGCCATTTTCAAGTGAATAACAATATAACAGATGAGTGGGTAAGTACAAGCACAGAGTGAAAGTCATCCTAGATATTGAGTAGCGGGGATGCATTAAGCTCTAGTTTGCTGTTGAGGGTAGTCAATTGTGGGTTTTTACATAGTTTGTTGATTTCCAAACTTTCCAACAAATTCATCTCTCCCCCCTTGTTACATTTATGAAGTATTTTAAGGTAGTTTAATGATATCGAGTGGTTGGTTGATTTTATGTTCCAATATTGTTGAATTTTATCTGAGGAAATATGTTCCTTGAATCTAGCTTCAGCACTTATCCCTGTTTGTCCGACATAGGGTACCTGACGTTCATTGCATTTGATTTGATAAATTCCTGATTGCTTGAATTTATCGTTCTTCTGCTTGCCATTAAATAATAAACTACTCAAGTTGGGGCCGCCTGAGAATGAAATAGTTAGGTTGAATTAGGAAAAGTAATTACCGATTTTGTTAGAGAGTTCACCGGTGTATCTGAGACAAATGTATCTTTTTTCAGGGATTTCTACGTAGAAACTCCGGTAAAAAGATAGGAGATCTGCTTGCCTGCGTCACTTATGTTTATACATTAACGATGGAAAAGCATGGGGAATATAGAGCAATAGCCCTCGACATCTCCAAAGCCTTCGATAGGATTTGGCATGCAGCCTTGTTGAATAAACTTGCTGGTTGGGGTTGGATAAGTAGCTTCCTTTCATATAGATCAATATAAAGTGTGGTCGACGGTATAACATATGATTGTTTCCGGTTGCAAGCAGGAGTACCTCAGGGATCCATTCTTTTGCCAACCTTGTTTCTGTTGCAGATGTACGATCTTCTGTCATCTACAAAGAACAAGATCTTCGGTTTTGCAGACGATTGTTTCCTGGTTTCATCTTTCAGTAGTCTGCGGCCGATTACAGCTGCGTAATCTCAGCGTCAGAGATGTCTAACAATCAATAACTTGAACTCTGACTTACAGAGGATATCGGAGTGAGGCCAGTTGAACCTGGTGAGCTTCAATATGAGCAAGACGCAAGCAACTACGTTTTCTAGAAAGGTCTTCGCTGGAGAACCTTCTCTAACGATGCAAGGCCAACAAATTGCATCCGAAGATTCGATGAACCCTCTCGGAATAATGCTCAACTCAGTGTTTTTCTGGCATGAACGTGTATCAGCAATAACTAAGTCTGCATCAGCTAAACTTCGTTTTCTTTTCAAAACCAAGCGATACAGCACGTCATCTCAGCTGTTGCACATTTGTTGCGGATGTTAAATAGATTGCAGAACCGCTGGCTCTCAGAAGACAAGTTGCCGACCTATCTGTGTTCTACAGATACTTCCACGGAAGATGCTCCAAGGAGCTGAAAGACCATGTTCCGGGAAAACTCATGTTTTCCGCAGAACTAGGCTGGGAAGGAGTTCCCATCATATGGCGGTACATTTAGCGACCACTCAAACCTCCTCTAGAAGAATTCCTCTGTTTACAGAGCCGGTGAGCCATGGAACTAGCTTCAGTCCAAAAACTTCCAAACATCCTTCAATTTGGCCCTCTCAAGAAGCGAGTAAACAGACACCTCAATTCTTACCAGGCGCCCACTCATGTGGTGTAACAGGTTCGCCTATTCCTGGGAAGCGCGCTTAAAAAAATCCATACGAGAAATTATTATCCTTGTACTCGACCCATGACAAGTTGGTCCATTTCAACCTTAGCCTTATCATGCAGCAAGATGAAGTCACAACCGATGATATTTGCGTGTGAAGCAATAACAGATTCTAGATGAAATTCGTTCAATCAAAACTAGCTCAGTTCTGTAGCGAAGAGAAATTATTGCTCATACCACGATTACTCGTCAGTTGACATGTGACATTTTCCTATATTTGGATTCACATCAAACATAAACTCTTCATTGAATGAGCTACTCCTCGAATGTTTTCCTAAAGAACCCTAAAGAACTAACCTAACCCAAGATACGTTGCAAGTCCCTTTCATCCTTACTCTTTATGTTTGTTCCATCAATTTTCTGGGTTGAGATAAGACTGGTCCACTTTCAGATCGATCGTATGTCAGTTTCCTTCATAAGATAGCTCATTTATACCCAGAATATGACGAGTGAATCGACAAACAAGCATTCGCTCAACTTTCAACTTTAGCTTATATCTCTCGAACTTGCTTCAACGAATTCTAATATTGAATTGCAAACATGAAACCGAAATTTTTCATTCAATTCAACATTCTCCTAAGTGGGCAGAAATTTCGTCTTCAGCTCAAAATCATATTCTATTCTTTATCTCAAGTTGAAATATATTTTAAAATTGAAGTAGCAGTTTCACGAGAAAGCTGCGTATATAAACGCTTATAGCCGTCGATCATAAGGTTCGCGTGGTTAGCATATATAACAAGGACGAACGTAATTTAAAAGTTTAAAAGGGGAATATTAACAGGAGAATTAAGCAAACTTTTGCCAGAAACAGAATTCGACGAACATGAGGAAAAGTAGAGGAAAATATGGGAAATCATTGTTGAAATTGTGTGAAAGATGATATTTGAATATCCATCCATGTGAAATCAAGGAATTGAAAAAATATATATAGGATAAATTTAACACCAGTCGGAGAAGAGTAAAAAAATTCACGTTGTATATACCGACATAAGATTTTCCAATTTCTATTATATACTAATCTTTAAATGGTAATTGTAGTAAATTTTATACCATATTTTAACTGTCCCTGTATGTGACATTTTATAACTTGCTCTGTAAATTCGGGAATATTCCATTTTAATGTTCTCTCATTTCGTTCAATCTGTTTTTCGAGACCTAACTTCAGAACATACATATAAACATACATCTGCAACATATATGTTCTTGATGTATGGAAAATGCTTTATAGAATTTCCTGACTGAAATTAAATATTGAGTTAAACGATTCATTCTGAAATGTAAACAATACATAAAGATATCGATTTTGATAAACTCTTTCGTCCGATATCGTTGAAGTTGAACGGCTATTATCTACCGGTCGATTACAGTAAAAGGCTGAGCGAATTTTTTCGGGAGAAAATTTCCATTTGTTTTGTAAATAAATCGATAACATCGCCAAAGATTGTGGTATCCCTGATTCTATGACATTAAATGACAGATCGGTTGTTGTTGGTTTGGTCTTTCGCAGAGGCTTTTGGACATAATTACACCTTGGCTGATAAAAGCCCGTGTCTGTCCTGTTTACTTGTGGGCAACCTGATGAGTGTATGATTGATAACCTTTGTTCTGTTGAAATCTCGTATGATGGAATGTGTGAAACTATATTTACCATAAAACTAAAAAATGCCTGCGGACCGGATCTGATTTCCTCGCCCTTTATGCTTGAATGAAGTCACTACCTGGTGGAGCTGGTGTATTAAATTTTCAATCTGTGTCATGGGGAGATTTCCCACTATTTGGAAACTTTCTAACAAAAATGTTACTCATGAATCTGTTCCAAAATATGAGATTGCCCATAATCGACCAATATCTCTACAGGTGGAAGACGATCCCACTCCCGTCGCCCGGTGTAATACAACTACATCATGCTATATGTTCCGTGAATTGGTAATTTGTTACGAAGAATCAGATGGTTTGCCAATGATTCGATCTCCAGAGTCGGAAGAATAAGAAAAGACATGATGAGCTGTATAGAACCTAATTACCAGGAGGTAAACTCGTTTTCCAGTCGGATCTCCGGAGGGAGTTATCTCGGGCGGCTCATGATGGCAATACATCGAACGACGGGCCACTGGTAGATGCACGAAATTCTACAAAATCCGATGGGAGAAACCAATTTGTTATTAAATTTTGATACATAAGAGGAGTTTGACACACTAACATAAACGTGAGAGCAGTACACCAGTACTTACAAGACATGCAACCTCATGTCCAAGCTTCAACAGAAACCATTCAAATAATACCAACAACAGACACATCCTACATCTGCTTGAATGGCTATGAATTGCACTAAAGTCTTTGATTCAACGGAGGGCTTTATATCTTTGCCAGATCGAATGTCGCGTTCCAAAGAGAGGATACGTTGGAGTACAACGCTTTCGACCTGGCATGGTTCAAAATCTATTCAGATAACAAACCCATATTTCTTTGTTGTCTACATCAATCGCCTAATGCTTACAACTTCCCAAGATTATTTCAGTATCTAGAGGACAAGGTAGACACTATCCAATTACGGCATCTGCCAGCTGATGTGACCATTATGGGAGACTTCAACGTCCACAACAACTACTGGCTTCAATACTTAAATGAAATCGACGAAGCAGAAAGGCAAGTGGAACCCTTATCAATGA
The DNA here is from genome assembly GCA_013387265.2 of Cryptolaemus montrouzieri. NCBI lineage: Eukaryota > Metazoa > Arthropoda > Insecta > Coleoptera > Coccinellidae > Cryptolaemus > Cryptolaemus montrouzieri. Next base: position 24,124,747 of record JABFTP020000186.1, on the reverse strand, counting down.
GCCACAACTTGACGCAATTCATTGATGAGCCGACAAGAATTCCTGAGACTATAACGGATTTTCCCAATACTCTCTTTTTATTGTTTCATATGCAGATGATTTCCGTTCCTAGGACGCAGCACCCTTAGGCAACTCCTACCACAACCTTTTTTCTGCCACTGGTAAGCACGCAATAAAGATCTAAGGTCTTCCAGAAAGAAGGCATCACAAACGAACCGGCTGCGAAGATCTGCGCAATTTTCCTCGTTTTTTTCTTTTATGATGTCTGTTGTCTAGATCCTGACATCAATATGTGGACTGACTCCGTCACGAACGTTATTCTCACAGGCATGGACCTCTACATTCCACACTCCACATAAACCTTGGTCCACTTAAAACCTTCAAAAAGCTGCCACAGTTAATAACAATGCTTATAAGAATTGGAAGAAGAATCCAACAGATGAAACTTGAACTTAATATGTGCGTTTCCGGAACATTTGTAACTCAACAATTTATAAAGCGGAAAGCTATTTCATGGAAATAGTTAATAGGTCTCTTGAAGCAGACCATTGAAACTCATCAGTTCTGGACTTTGGCGAAGGCAGTCAGCAACAACTTAGGCAAATCATTCTTCCCACCATTTGTTGAAGATGATGGTTCTATAGCCTAAAGCGAGACAGATCTGTTCGCAAAAATGTTTTCGCAAAATTCTTTTTAAGATACATCGAATGCAGTGCCATGAAGCATCTTCACACGTGTTCAATCAAATAAGTCTGAAGTAAAGAGCAGAGTACGTACGGTCAGGCGCGTTCTTCAACAACTGAACTGTTAAAAATATTATCGTTTTGTCGCATTGTAGTCCATTATATCGAAAGTCATGAAAAGAGTGTTAAACGATAAGGTCATGAAATATCTTGAATTGAAAGGTATCATGATGATCGACAATACGGTTTCCGAAGACAACAATCAACTGGTGACATATTTGCATACGTAACGCATTTGTGGACATCAACAATCGAAAAGAATGACGAGTCTTGAGCCATTGCTCTTTATATCTCAAAGATGTTTATAGCACGCAGCCTGGATGAACAAGCTAATCGCATATAGACTTCCAGAAAATTGCGTTATTGAATTAGTGGCTATTACTTCAATAAATCAGGTCGTAGTTGACGGTGAAACGAGTGGATTTTTTCAGGTTATACGGGAGTACCCCAGGGCTCCATAGTCTTGATAAGTCTTTTTCTGTTGTTCTGCTCCACTTCACTGAAAACAGAATTTTTGGTTCACAAATGTACCCTGGTGTCCTCTTTTTCCAGTCAGCGTGCTATATTTGCTGAGAAGCCACGCTGACAAGGATATCAATAGAACATGTCACTGAATTCAGACATGAAGAAGATATCAGAGTGGGGTTGGTTGCCCTTGGTCTATTTCAACAAAAACAACATGCAATCAACAACGTTCTCCAAAAAAATGACTATTGGAGAAGCTTAGGAACGAACATTCACCTACTCGTCATCACAGTCAGAACCAGAGTTCGCTGACTAGACCATGTGTCAGCCATTGTCAAATCTGCTTCTGCTAAACTCAGTTTTCCTTTCAGAGTTAAGCAGTACTTCACGCCATCACAGCTAATGCTCTTATACAGGGCGCAGCTGCAACCTGGTTTGGAATAGAGTTATCATGTATGGTGCTCCGCTCCCAAACATTCATTACATCTATTGGACAGATTTCGCTTTATCGTCCACCCAAGTATCACGCGTGATCTCCAAACTCTCACTCAAAGGCGGCAGGCTGCTGATCTTTCTATTTTTTACAGATAGTTTCATTGTAAATGCTCTGAAGAAGTGAGATATTCGGTCAATAAATCAATGCAGGTCGTAGTTGATGGTGAAACGAGTGAATTTTCTCAGGTTAATGCAGGAGTACTCCAGGGCTCTATAGTCTTGACAAGTCTTTTTCTGTTGTTCTGCTCCACACCACCGAAAACAGAATATTTGGTTCACGAATGTACCCTGGTGTCTTTTTTTTCCAGTCAGCGTGTTATATTTGCTCAGAAGCCACACCTACAAAGGTACCAATAGAGCGTGTCACTCAATTCAGACTTGGAGAAGATATCAGAGTGGGGTTGGTTGACTTTGGTCCATTTCAATAAAAAGAACAACGGTCTCCAGAAAAGTGACTGTTGGATAACCTCCTCTAATCATGCAAAGCTATCGAATTTCCTCAGGAACGAACATGCACCTAATCGTCATCACAGTCAGAACCAGAGTTCGCTGACTGGACCATGTGTCAGCCATTGTCAAATCTGCTACTGCTAAACTAAGTTTTCCTTTTAGGGCTAAACTGTACTTCACGTCATCCCAGCTAATGCTCTTCTACAGGGCGCAGCTGCAACCTGGTTTGGAATAGAGTTGTCATGTATGGTACTCCACTCCCAAACGTTCATTACATCTATTGGACAGATTTCCCTCCATCGTCCACCCGGAGATCACGCGTAATCTCCAAACTCTCGCTCAAAGGCGGCAGGTTGCTCTTTTTTACAGATACTTTCATTTTAAATAATCTGAAGAAGTGAAAGGTTTCGCTCCGAAAAAAATCCAGTTTCAAAGAAAAACTAGGCACACCCATTGAAACATCTTGGGTGGCCATCTTGGCATGACAGTCATCGCCTCTTCCCATGAGTTGGGAATATGGTAATAGAAAGAAATACTTTTTTTCCAATCGTTTCCGATAAAATTTTATCCGAAGCACTGTTGCCCTACGTTCGATTATTGATAAGCGTGGCAATGAGACCAATCTTTTCTACTTTACTATGTAGGTTCTTGTCTTGAGGACGGGTTCTCGGTCGATTGCATATATACTGATAGTAAAAGAACATTCGATAGGGTTCTGATTCCAGGTTTGAAAAACAAATAATAATAACACCGAGGTTCTTCACAGAGCTCTTCACTGCTATTGATTCCCCCAAGATCTCAACAACAAATTCCTACTCCATAAGCTTTCTAGTGGATTCCGTACCAAAAAGTATGAGGTCACACTTACAAGTATTCAATTAAGGACCATGTGCCTCAGCGTACTCAAAAATTCTAGACAAATCGGCGTTGATAATTTCCGCAGCAGCTGGAGCACGTAGAGCGTCAAAACTGTAGAAATGCTGAGTGTCATCCGCGAAAGCACGAGTCTCACACGAATCAATTTCTTGAAAATATCTGCAGTGTAAAGAAGGAAAAGTACGGGCCCCAGCACAGATCCCTGCAGCACCCCAGACGTTACAGGAATGGCATCAGATAGGTCATTGTCGATAACTACCACCTGGGAACGCTCGTCCAAATATAATTCAAAAAACTGTCACATCGAAACCAGAATACTTCAATTTTGCACATAGTAATCGGTGATCAACTCTGTCGAAAGTTTTTGCTAAATCTAAGAGGACAAGGGCCACGATCATACCACAATCAACGGACCTAACAATATCATCAATTACATCCAGAAGCTAGGTTGCCGGGCTGTGCCCGTACAGAATCCAGACTGCATCGATGATATAATTTTATTTTCCAACAAAAAATCATTTATCTGGACATCAATGAATTTCTCCAGAATCTTAGGCATTGAGTGAAGGATGCTGATGGGACGAAGATCACCATAACTTGTAGGAGCCTTCACCTTGGGCAGAGGCCCCACCAATGACAATTTCCAGCATTCAGGAAATATCCCGGTATTCAAACAACAGTTTAATAAATAGGTCACGTAGGGAGCAATCACAGGACAGCATAACTACAACGTTTCAGACGATATCATATTCGATCCCATAGCATTCGATTTTAATGTCATGATCAACTGTGAAACTTCACAGTCGCCAAACGAAAACGGAAATTCGAATTCGGATTGTATTCATGTGTGCTGTAGAACTCCGATGCCGCCTCACAAGCATTTCTCTATCCAAACACAGATGAGAAGTAGGATTTAACTTCACAACAGTTTCTGAGAGAGTCAGGAATCTCTTTCTTGTCATGATTGTTTTCAATGCCCAAGTTCCTAACGCCTTCCATAGGAGCTCAGTATTTTGCGCTACCGCTGGATGTTCCAAATACCCACTCTTCTCAGCACGTACAGCATTTGTAACCATATTCCGAAGCCGCCTGTAATTTGCCAGATCCATTGGGTCCTTTGTTTTCTTCTATTTACACATGGCAACGTTTCTCAATTTCATCATATATCGAAGATTGTTGGTTAACCAGGGGGCATACATTTTACTAACTTTCACTGTTCTGAGTGGAGCATGCCTGTCCAATAGAATCGAGATAATGCTATTCAATAATTGAATTTTACTGTTGACATCATTTATATATAATATATCAACCCAAGGAGCCTCATGGTCGACAGCAAAGCTGTAGGAATCGAGATTCTTAAAGTCTCTATATGTAATGATGCGTGGCTGAACAGAGAGACACGCGAAATTTGACGAACAGTGCACCAACTGGTGATAAGAACAAGCACTATCCAGGACACCAAAATCCAAATCATGATCAACAACGTTAGTGAAATTCAAATCTATGGTGGACTCGGACTTATTTAATGAGAACTTTCAAATAATGAATGACCAGGCTAATCTATGTAAATTCCAAATTCTCGATGATAACTTTCTTTCAATCGTTGTCAAATAAAGTGCTAATGTCTGGTTTTTCCAAATCCAAATAACAACCTACTCATTCATATTCCACATCACTTTGTACTTGATTATCATACTGTCCGGCAATGAACGAGAGTTCAAAACCACGATAACAGTGACCTATTGATTTAATGTTTCGTTGGTGGTAGAAACATATACAAAAATTCCATTTATGTTTTAATCATGCTAGGCTACCAAATAGTTACGGCTAAATCGATATATTGTCAAAACAATAAGGTAAGAGTAATAAAACAAACAATTTCTTCATTTTATACAGCAACGCCTGACAGGCGTTGTCCTATCTCAACGTTTGCAAATCCGTTGAATGAAATAAAATTTACCGTTTGAAAATCATATTTCTGTTCAATTTTAGAACGTTGCTTTCTTATTCTGGTACACCTGTATTCATTTGCATAGTGATCGATCGAACGATATCAAAATTTAGATGCCGCATCTAGAGACAAATTGAAGTAAAAAATGCTGGATTAAATTTCTCAGGATATGAAGTTTATCCCCTGAAATATTGAGCTGGATAATCCTGTTACACCTTTTTATTCTTCTTGGCTCCTTTTTACACAATGAGATGCTTGTGTGATATACAACGACAGTGGTTCAATATAAAAGCAAAACTTCTGGTTTCTTACGCTGACTAAAATTCGAACAGATTCTCTTCACTTCCGAATGAGAAACTGGGTCATTTTGAGTTTTGGAACAATTTTGGAAACCAAAATGTCTATGAATTGTTACTTTGCAAGTTTTTGCTGATCCTAGATCTTGACTCAATTTTTTGTTGTTCGTCATCAGCATCTACATTTTCTGGGTTGAAACAACCTTTTTGGAATTAAGATCTTTATGTAACTCTGGCAATACTTTATCTTCTCATGGAAGTGGCACATTTCAAACCCGCTGACTTGAATAGTCAGGGAAAATGAAACAATGACACAATTTTCTCTACTGGACTCTACTTTGTGGTAGTTTTTCTGGAAAAACGCCTTTGTTTCCAAGATGACTTGCTAATTTACTAAAAATAACCGATCTCGAAGCTATATTCTCATGTCTGAAAAAAAATAGAAAGTACTAGGAGCCATGTCAGGAGAATATGGTAGATCAGGCAGCAATTCATATAATATTTAGACGACGCTTCTTGTACGGTTTGGGTATGTTATTTCCGGCCCTAGTGAAGATATACAGAGCAAGTATTCTTCACTTCGGTGGAGTAAGTCCTATCAGCATAACGTTTGTTCTTAAACTTCTTGAGAGACAAATTAATAGGTTTCTTCAGGATAAGGTATTCAAGACTACTCTTCTGAACCCTAATCAGCATACACACACTGCTGGACTATCAGCAGATACAGCATTCCACCTAGCTGTTCGAATTATTGAGCAGCAGTTGAATAAGGCAGAATTCTCTGTGGCGACGTTTCTGGATGTCGAAGGAGCTTTTAACAACACCTCACCGCACCTGGTTTGGCTGGAGGCGGAGGGGCTTAATTACCCGACTCCTCTTATGGAATGGCTGATGGAGCTTTTGAGGGGTAAGAGAATCACCTCTACGAAAGGAAAGCACACGGTCACAGGGACAGTGAGAGGAAATCTTCCTCAGGGCGTCTGGTATCGCACACTGTCTGGCGCATTGAATCGAAGGTCCGCTAGGACGCGAGGACAAGGGGGAGTCCATGTTCAAGCTTACGTGGACGACTTCGTTATTCTTAGCAAAGAAAGAGATCTACAGGCATGTATGAATACATTGTAGGTTACTTTGAAAAGGGTGGAAAGCTCCCAATAAATTCAATCAATCAATCCCTACAGATTGTGCCCTTTTTACATCGTCATGCAATTCATTGTACTTGTGTGATTACACTTTGGCAAGTAAGTTATCATTTCTTCTGGTTGGATAGTTGTGGATCTCAAAGTGAAAACTAATAAATTTGTTGAAATAACCAGGTAACAAATTGTTCAATAACTTATAAATAAAAATCATAGCATTTGCATACTTTCTTTCTTGACATGATAACCACCGAAGACCCCCAACATAATTTGTACACTAGTATATCTATTACACCCTAGTATCAACCTCATACCACTATTTTGCAATTTATGCAATGCCGACGATGTATTTAAATTTAAACGGTAAAGCACTGTAGCACAGTAATCAAAGTGTGGCTGAATTATAGGGTTGTATACTGTAATCGTTGAGGCAACACGAAGTTATGGCGCCACACGGCTGAAAAAATATAACTTTTTACAAATTTTTCTATAGGTATATGGAACATAGACGCCAAAATTCAAACAGCCATCAAGCATAAACAATCTCTATTTCAGCACTGTCGATTCTCAAGCTACACTCAGAGGTATCAAGGGTCGAATATTTGTGCTTTATATATCTGCTTGCATTGTTCGCGTTTTCTCAGTGATCTTAAAGGCATATACCTCAGTACTAGGGACTTTGAAATCTAGATTGAAAAGAACTTTCAAAAATTTGTTCTGAAGTCTCTGCGATACGATACGATACGATACCCTTATGTTAGAGGCCCATTTTCCCATTTTCTTTGGATCAAGACTTGTCATGAAAGAATATATGACATATAGGAGAATTTTCAGCGGCAAGTGGGGCTTACAGCCTGACATGTTGATGTGACCTATGCCTCGCTGGTCCGCTAGACGAGGGTGAAAAAAAACAGAAGGCGAAGCTGGCTTTAGAGAAGATCAGATCACAATTCTACTGTGGAGTAAGGTGTGTGTTAGGGGTCGAACCACTGCACCTTACAATTGTTAGTAGAGTCACTTTGACTGCCTATAGGCTCAAGACGGGAGGCAGGTTTGTGGTCGTTGCAAAACATACTTTATTTCCTGAAACTGTTCACAGCGACCACTTCTCCGGATGAACACCGAAAGAGGTACCACTTTCGTCATAAGATCGAGCTCAAAATTACATTGAGACAAGTGTGGGAGGAAAGTAAGGATACCTTGCTAGATGAAGGGTATATCTGGTGCACGGATGGATGGACAACCAAATGGGGACGAGGTAGCGGAGGTGCTGCCGGAGAAACGTGAGAGGTTTTCACCTTCCATTAGATAAACTTACAACAGTATTCCAGTCGGAAATCATGACGATACTTGTATGTGCTCGAAGGCTGGCGGAACTGGTTATAAATAATTAGTGAATCACGATCTGCGCCGACAATCGGGCTGCTCTGGAAGCCCTAGGCGTACATTGGAATACTTCTTAGGTAGTTTAGGAGTACGTTCAGGTACTGAAACAATCATATCAATCTCCTCTGGGTTCCGGGTTACACCGGAATCAGAGGAACAAGTTTGCGGATTGACTGGTCTGCCTGGAAGCTAAGAATACTCTAAAAGGACCTGAGCTCGTGGTCAGAATCTAAGCCTGTATTGTTAAGGCAAGGCAGAGGAACTGGCTGGCGGAACAACATAGGAACACCTGGTAGAATGCCCGGTTATGGTTAGTCCAAGGCAATTTAGGGTACATCACTAAGTTGAACATCGACGAGGCATGTAAAGTTCAGATATCAGCTGTGCAAGATAGATCTGAAGAATAAGTAAGCGCGGAAATGCTGGAAGTGAGTGATCTTCCGAAGATACCACCTCGTTCTATTAGGTAACTCCTTGTAAGGATTGAGCAGTGGATATAGGTCTAAGGAAGCCGGACACAAAAAGCCATAGGCCGAGGAGTCGATATCAATGACGGACCCCTTGATGCAATTCCTACTTTGAGTTAACTATTTGGTTCTTGTTGCAGGAAATTCCAATCATTATTATTATCACTATGAGTTCATTTCCGGAGTTATACTGGGCGGGGGGTATCTTCCGTGCTTGTTCTTCCGCAACTGAACTCAGTAAGCCATTTATAAATCATTTTGAGTGACGGAAAAGAATCCTAGTACTTACCAAGATATCTACTGGTTTTCATGATGGTTTTCTTGCATGAAAAGAAATATTAGTTTCTCTCGATATTCGCTTCTCCTGTTTTAGCACAGAAACTGTTCGGCCGATTAGATTTGCTGTCAAATAAATATTGATTATTATATCAGTATGGAATTTCACGGTATTATATTATGGATATATGTTGTAACCTGTGTACTAGTATGAGTATTTAATTCATTTTTACCTGATTTAGTATTTACACCTTTAAACCCAAATTATAATTACTATCTAACACTTGTCCTATTCTTAAGAGGGTTTAACCAACCAGGAAAAGAGATTACCCTCCAGAACAATGATTGAATTTCTATTCAGAATCGCTTTATCGCCTTATATATTCGGTGTTAGTTTATGAAGACAAAATTACTGATTCCAAATCCCTAATAACACTATATTGAGTTATCAAATTGCTTTTACCGTCATTAAACCTCGTAGACAAACGTACCAGGAATATTTGACTGTCCGTTTGTCGAACTGCTCGAAACAATTTGTGAAACATATTCCGTTTCATCAAGGTGTAAAACTAATTTCTCACCAAGCTTGACAATGTAACAAGTTCGTGTGATGAAATACTCAACATTGTATCCTCAGGGCCTAACATAGTTACCAGTAAGTTATTAGTCATAGTCTGTTTCATGAAGGAGTAATCACCTTCAATAATTATGGGGAACCCAAATTTTCCTAATAAAGTGGAATTGGTTTTCATATGTTATAGGAGGAAGTTCAAAGTAACTAACCTTGTAGAACAACAGGAACTAAGAAACTGAACGTGCACAAAATTCAACCAAATAAACTGAAATCGCTGAAAAAAGAATGAAACAAATCTTGATTTGATAACATAGTATGTCACAGTTGTTTACACATTATTCTGATTCATATCCATTGCATCCCTTATAGTCCAGTCAAAATAGACAAAAAAAAGTCATGAGTTAGCCAAAATTCGCATAGAGCTGAAAATTTGCAGAGACGTTAAATACATCATTATAAATGAAATGTCGAAAATCCCCTTCGATCCTACTTCTGCAAAAAATTTTATAGAAGGTCAAACATGCAAAATTTAGGTTTTTTCCATTTTTCTCCAAAACGGTAAGTTTTATCGTAAAAATAAATGGGACAAAAATTGTAGACCATATTATTTTCTACAAAAGTGGTTCAGTCACTTTTTCTCTTACAACTCACCATTCTTGAGATATCGCGGTTTTAACTATTAGAAAATTCATATTTTACATAATATGCACTTCAATGCAGCCTGTACACGTCACCGGACGTTCAATACAAATGAAAATAAGAAACTATTGGTTTGTGTTACTTACACAATAAAACTTGTATATATTAAATTGTGGAACTTCGACGGATATGGTGATTGAACAATCAATGATGAAGTCTATGAAAACAGACGGAGGTGTTGCTCGAGGGAGAAGTACGCAAGAAAGTGTCATTAGTAAATGGGTTTATGGTATGCATACGATGAATACTGTGTGTGAAGGATTGGAAGATCTCGCTGATGTTAGAATGGACACAACAGACCAGCATGTGGGTGCGAGCGATTCTCGTGTAATACGAGATATTGAAGATATTAATAAACTTGTGGAGTGGTTTTTATCACATAATCCGTTCCCTGTGATTCCAGAAATTATGTCCATTGCTAGCGGAGTCGTCGGCGATGGTAAAATTAATTGTCATAATGCTCGTGCAGTTGGACTTGCTTCTATAAGCAAAATGGCTGGCCAAACGTTCAATAATATTAAATTAAAACGCGCCGATAGAGTACTTCCTCTTTTAAGTGCAAGTAGCGTCATAAAAGTACATGATAAAAAGGTGCCTATAGACCCTGTATTATTGTTTCAACGCATGAGCATTACTAAGACATTTGAAGATGAACTTGAAACTTTCTTCGCATATGAATTAGCTCCTTACCCATTATCACTCTTTGATGCCGTGGGAATGCGTAAAACTATGAAGTTAGCTCTTTATAATTGCTTTGAATGTTTAAACTTCGAAATTGATAACACAAATTTACATCATCGATGGAGCATATCTATTACACCGTGTTGTATGGGATCGAGATGAAACATTTCATATTATTTTTGAAAAATATGTTCAGTATGTACAAAGACATTTTGGTCATAACAATAGGATTGTATTTGATGGTTATACTAATCATACGAAAAATATTAAAGCTGCAGAACAACGTCGTCGGACTACAAAATCATCATCTGTTGATATCGTTTTTGATCGATCCATGAAAGTTCCAACAAACCAACAACAATTTCTTGAAAATACTCACAATAAGTCTCGCTTCATTTCAATGTTATGTGAAGAATTTACAGATGCTGGTATTCCAATAAAACAAGCTGATAATGATGCTGATGTCCTTATAATTGAAACAGCAATAGAACAATGGAAAAGTTCAAATACAACAGTCGTTGTTGGAGAAGATGTTGATTTGTTAATATTACTGACTGCACGGACTCCAAATGATAAAATTATTTACTTTTTGAAACCTGGGAAAGCTCAAGTACAATCAACAATATATTCATCACAAAGTCTGACTGCATATCCGAAATGTCAAGCTCATATTTTATTTTTACATGCAATAACTGGTTGCGATACTACATCAGTAATTTTTAAAAGGGGTAAATTAGCAGTATTTAAATTGTTTGAAAAACGTTATGATTTAATTGATTGCGCAGAAGTATTTAAAAGATTGGTTCTTCTCCACACGACATCGTTACAAATGGAATTCGTTTCCACAATGTATGGTGCTCCAAAAAAAATTGATTCCATAGACAAATATAGATATTTGAGGTTTGTAAAATCTTCTTCGAACAATAAAACAGTACAGTTGTGTTGTCTGCCTCCAACATCTGCTTCTGCCTTTCAACACTTGTATCGTGTGTATTATCAAGTTCAAGTGTGGCTAGGCAATGAGCTGGACCCAGAAGAATGGGGTTGGAAATCAACAGACAATTATTTGGAGCCAATTCAAACTCTACTCCCGCCTGCTCCAGAAAAACTGCTCAATACTATTTTTTGTAGTTGCAAGACGGATTGTAGTAAGAATTGTGGCTGTCGAAAAGTGGGATTATTTTGTTCGCCAGTATGCATCAACTGTCAGGGTCAGACTTGCTCCAATATTGAAGAAAATATGACAGATGAAAATATTTATGATATTAATGAAGAGACAGTTGAAGCATCCCTTTTCTTAGAACAGCGAATAGAAATTCTACAAAAAGAAAATGAAGACGAAGAAATAATTGTCGACGTAGAATTGGACAGTTATCTAATATAATAATATTTAGAAAAAAAAACCTATTCCACTTTAATTATTAGCAATATTACCATTCTTTCAATCAATAGGATATGATCTGATCGAGTTTTTTTTATTACAATAGATCGTGGAGTATACCTACTGGGGAAACCACGTTAAAAAAAATGCGCCAAGTACATTACCTCATAGGTGGTGCGGAAACGTGTGCATATTATGTAAAATATGAATTTTCTAATAGTTAAAACCGCGATATCTCACAAATGGTGAGTTGTAAGAGAAAAAGGTACTGAACCATTTTTGTAGAGAATAATATGATCTACAATTTTTGTCGTATTTATTTTTACGATGAATTTTACCGTTTCGGAGAAAAATGGAAAAAACCTAAATTTTGCATGTTTGACCTTCAATAAAATTTTTTGCAGAAGTAGGATCGAATAGGATTTTTGACATTTCATTTATAATGATGTATTTAACGTCTCTGCAAATTTTCAGCTCTATGCGAATTTTGGCCAGGTCAAATGTCTATTTTGACTGGACTATTATTGTATCCTGTCATTTATCTATGAAACGTGAGAAAGGTTAGGCAGATTTGGGACACCCATAAATAAATAGAGGATTCCGACAACAAATTGTCTCATTTTAGTTTTTGGAAATAATTCACTAATACACACAGAGCAAAAATAAAAGTGTATCATACAATCTCCTCATTATAATGTGCTCGAAATCATGGGGAATGTGGAAAGGAAGACTAGTTCAATGTCGGTTTAGTTAGATTCAAAGACTCAAAGATGTCTAGGATGTAAACATCAATAGGAAAGATACTGTGATAGTTTGGGTGGGATCTTTCCCAAAACCATTAACTTCCTATTCATGCATGACAATGTAGCTGTTATTGAGCATTCCATAGTTATATTGCAAATATCGTAATACAAGGTCCACATGATTTTTAAGATCGGTTATAATTGTTTAATGATTTCAGATTTAATTAATTTGGCCTATCCCACAAAAATCTCTCAATGATCTAAATTCAGGAGGATGTAATATTCTTCACTATCTTAAAGCCTATTGAATAGTTTAATAAGGAACCAATTAATACCAAAAATCCTCAATTTTTGCCATATGCATAGGATAATATTAAGTTGAATTCAAAGCTTTCACAAAGGAATTCAATGCCATGTTTGAATCCTTTTAGTCAGCGTACGTTACTCAATTGTATAAAAACTGCCCACAAGTCTTTTAGAACGTCATTCGCTTTGAATATCAGGTTATGAAAATATAATAGCACGTCAATGTCGGAAATATTAAAAACGTTTTTTTTTCTGCGAATTCTCTCTCTGCTGAAAAACCTACAAATTGGCATTTCCTCCCACATGTTATAGGATACGACTTATAGAGAAAGGCAAATCTGCGGTGTAATATAAGCATGGTTTTATTATGTTGATTCCATGTTATCACATGGAATTTCTGCTGTGTCTTTCCGTCTAAGTTCTACAACGAACAAGGGAAGGGATGAACATTTTCAGTTCATAAAGGAAGGTATATACAGTGTGTTGAAATTCAGAGGATCTTTCAACTGCAATATCATCAATTACAACTTGCGAAATTATTGCTATATGTGTAGACACATTGGAGAATTTTTATTCAAGGAACAATATTCAACCTTTCGTACAGTGTTTAATATCCTTCCCTGAAGGAGATGGTTTTCCGATCCACCCTTCATAATTATCGTCAACCAGGACCACACAGCAGTAGTACAGCTCGCTCGGATGACATGAATAGGAGCAATAGAATGCGGTGTCGGTCTCATTTGACCTCGTCAGTATTGCATACCCATTCACAACATCGGGCAAGACTGCCATCTACCCATCTCAATCCGTTGGAGCGTAACAAAACATGTGAATGTTATTGAGCCCTCTTACAAACTAACACAGAGGCCACTCCCATCGTCACCGGGAAACCATGAGAGCAAAGGGTAGATTGATAAAAAACCTTCAAGAAGACACACTAGTCCGACTATTTACCACAACGCTACACATCATGTCAGCATGAAAGCGATCTATCGAAAGACCAACGCTCCTCATTCATATCTGGTTGTTAACCATGCATACACCACAATCTCATCAATTACAACTTGCGAAATTATCGCTATATATGTAGGCACATTGAAGAATTTTCATTCAAGGAACAATATTCAACCTTTCGTAGAATATTAAATATCCTTCCCTGAAGGAGCTGGTTTTTCGATCCACCCTTCATAATCATCGTCAACAGCAGTGGTACAGCTCGGTCGGATATCATGAATCGGAGAAAATAGCTGTTTCTGTCTCATTTGACCTCGTCAGTATAGCATACCCATGCACAACATCAGGCCAGACTGACACCTACTCATCTCAATCCCAAATAATCACACATAAATGTTATTGCGGATCGGAAAACCAGCCCCTTCAAGGAACAATATTCAACATTCAACGGAAGGTTGAATATTTTTCCTTGAATAATAATTCTTCAATGTATCTTTCAACTGATATATTTTCTTATATCCACCCTTGCCTCGAATGCCTATCCTGCATGGGAGAAAAGCAAACTACACTGTTCAGTGTCCAATGAAACTTGTTTTCATGTGCGAAGAAGAGGATGTTCGGGATGGTCTCTATTTAAGGGTTGACACCTTCAAGTTCTCCGAGAGATTGAATTGGCTAGCCTAATCTTCTGTAGATTGTTTGCCCCGATACCTCCAACCCTTGTATCTACTGAAGCCGGGTATTCAGTTCTGCAACAGTTGATGTACCATTTCATTGGGCTGTCAATCGTTCAAAAAGGTCGTGGTCGTTCTGCATATTCTCTACAAGTTTTATTTACACCAACACTTCAGGTTTACTTCGGCTACACGGAATATGTATTATATACGAAAATATAAATAAAATGAAACTCTTCAGTGTGATTTCCACAATATTTATTTTTGATACATACGACCGGTTTCGACAGTTACGTGATTTTCATGTGTCTAGAGCTAATATTTATCACGAAGAATGTTCTAACGATATCTCTTATGAACGTTAAGTAGGTTTGACAAAGTTCGGTAATTTCCAAAACTTTCCAACACATTCATTGTAGTCTCTTTATTGATTTTGCGGAAGATTTTTGAATTAACTGATGTAATTATGCGATTTGTATATTTCAAATGTCAAAAAATTTCTTGGAATTTCAGATCGATCGGAAGCAAAATTAACGTTATATTATAATCAGATCATTCAAATTCATAGTTTTGCGCGAATCGCGTGTATAAAGTGTTATAGAACTCCTTTTAGAATGCTGCTTACATATCCGCACGTAGCTCTTTGACATCTGCGTATGCTATACAGCAGGGGTGCTCAAACGGTCGATCGAGAGTGCTTTTTGAGTAGATCTCGAAAGAAAAAAATTTTTAATAAGTTGGTAACTAGACTACAAAAATTTATTATGTAATAAAATAACCCTCTGCTAGCGGCAAAAGGCGGCTAGCATTGGAAAAACACAAGAAACCATTCGAAGATGGATCGGTTGTGAAGGAAGCGTTTATTGAAACGGGTGAGACTTTATAGAAATTTTAAAAATAAAGCAGAAATCATGTCTGCTATTAGAGAACTTCCACGAAGAAATAATATATGGGCGATATCAACCCAGTTTATTGGGTCCATAATGATTCCAAAACATCTATAGATCATAATCGGCATCACTTGGAAGACTGAACCTGGCCATCGGGGCCCTCTCAGTCAAACAGAGATGGAATTTGAGGAAATATCGCAGGTTATGTATTTTTTTTTATTATATCCTTAGTCCTTTTCATGACCTAGATTGCTATGTAAAATCTTTTCTCAGATTTGTTTAGACATATAAGAAGTATGATTGTTGAAATATTTTTCTGTTGGTTTTCTTTTTCCATTGTTACAGATTCCTGTCCCAAACCCCTTTTCTTTCACCCTTGTCTTCGTTAAGAAATCATGGAATGCAAGAGAGAATGAAGCGGCTAAGCAGAAAAATCTTTGGTACTCTTTTTGTACACACGACACTAACACAACATAAACAGACAAGTTATTGCTAGTGCAATAGCGACAGGGAAACGAGTTTTTTCCTCAGGTTTCTTCACTCGTTTATTGAATCATATACAAGATATTATGGTTCCCCTGTTACATTTCCTGAGCTCACCCTTGTGTTTTTTCTGACACACACCAAAATTATAGATTTAAGCATTTATTGTAAATACAGTTATTCAAAGTTTTGTAAATCCTCTCTTTTCAAAAGAATATATATATATATATATATATATATATATATATATATATATATATATATATATATATATATATATATATATATATATATATATATATATATATATATAGAGAGAGAGAGAGAGAGAGAGAGAGAGAACTCACTAAGCCTAACCCAAACCTCGACTAAAATAATGTATATTGTGCGGAAAGCAAATATCTACATATACTTTCTACACCCTACCTAGGTAGGTAGGTAGGATGTATCGTGTATGTACGACAACCCTGCATCACACATACTTGCAGCCTCTCAGAGTCGATCGTAAGTAGTCTAAAAATATTGAGGTAGATCACCAGTAGTTCAATTTTGAGCACCCCTGCTATATGGAGAAAGGAATGACCAATTGGAAAAAAAATTTTGTTGTTGTCTGGAATGTTATTCGAACTAAGTTCCGAAAATATTTTCAACGCTGTGGCACTTCCGGTTATACCAAAAGTTTACACCTTCTTTTTTATTTCAAATGGCATAATGCATGTTTCTATTTTTCTATTATAGAAAATTATATTCTGAACATTTTTTTCATATGCTACCTGAAATCAGTCGAAAGGAAGATATGAATTTTTCAATCGGAAATCATAAAAATACTGAAGATCATTCAATGTCGATAATTTCTAGCTTCTTGAAAGTAAAGAGGCTAATTCAACAGAATTCAATGCATTCAGAGGCTTCACAGTATACAGGGTGTTGCCAAAGCATGTGGCAAATTGTAGTACATCAAAGGTACAAAAGTCCGTTTTTTCAAATTAGACTACCTATTATTGCACAAATCATTTAACTCGTAATATTATTAGGCATTGATCTAATATAGGTTTCCTCTTACCTAATATACATCGTTTCCGAGATCTTCGCGATTTTATCTCAAAAAATACGATTTTTCGCTCGAGGATCCTGGAATTCGCAGATTATATGACCAGAAATCTTTCAGATAATGTATTTCGATCTCTCAATACAAGACCCATCTTAAAATCTTCATCAAAGTAAAGAAATCAATTACTATTAAAGTGGATTGAATCTGACTTCTACGTTTTTCTCCCGTTCTAGTAGGTTATTCTCGATTACATCAGTTACTTTTCAGGAAAGTCATCTCCGAATTACCAGAAATACCGCGCTGAATCAAGCATGTCGATTTTTTTCGTCGCCATTCAATTTCGCTTGAAATGTATACTCTCGTATTCCAAACTGACTGGACTTGATTATTATTAATTTTAGATCTAGACGTTTTGAAATCTACAAAGTGTCCTGAAACAGAATATTTCAAATATTATTTCACAAGTTAAAACTCTGATATTTTTCAGCATGAGTGAAGGAAAACGTCCATGGTTTTTCGGTTGAGAATATTTTGAAAAGTACCTACATCTAATCATAAAAAATCGACATGCTTCATTCAGCGAGATATTTCTGATAAATCGAAGATGACTTCCATGACAATTCTGACCAGAATTTGTTTGATGAAGATTTCGAGATGGGTTTCGTATTGAATGATGGAAATGCATTATTTGAGAGATTTCGGGTCATGAATTTCAGTGTCCTCGTGCGAAAAATCGGAATAAATTAAAATAAATTCGAATAAAACCGCTAATAACTCGAGAACGATGTATTTTCGGTAGAAGGAAACCTATAATTGATCGATGCCTATTAAAATTACGATTTAAATGGTGTGTGCAAAAAAAGGGAGACTAATTTGAAAAAACGCACTATTGTACCTTTGAATGTAGTACGATTTGCTTTGGAAACACCTTGTATATCATGAAGCCTCTAAATGCATCGAATTCTGCTGAATGAGTTTCTTCACTTACATCGAGCTAGAAATAATCGATATTGAATAATCTTTAGTATATTTATAATGCCTTCTAAATCGCAAAATTCCGATTGATAAACTCATATCTTCCTTTTGGTTGATTTCAGGTGGCAATGATATTAGAAAAAAATTGTGTAGAATGTAATTTTTTACAATAAAAAAATAGAAACATACATTATGCTATTCGGAATACCAAAGTGTCAACTTCAGGTATAACCAGAAGCGCCACAGCATTGAAATTATTTTCGGAACTTCGTTCGAATAACATATCAGACAACAAAACAAAATTTCTTCAATCAATCAGTCATTCCTTTCGCCATATACTTTTAATGTCCCATCTCGCGTTGGCACCGGCTAGAATGTTATAGCGCTCCTTTGAGAACGTTGCTCAAATAGACGCGCCCAGCTCTTAGATAGTAGAGTATTTTCATGCCTGTCTATGCTATACACACAACCAAATTTATATGGAATCACCCGATATTTTGAATATTACTTCAGGGATTTAGGAAATTTCGAAGGATTGTTAGAATTGATCCTTCTCGAGATATTTCAATTGTAAAAAGAAATAAATTAAGGTTTATTCTAAGAAAGAAACAAATAAAAGTACATAAGAGACCCTTTCCGTATGTAGTAAAAAAAATGAAAATTGTTTTCTCACAGGGTTTTTTTTCGACCTCAGTAGTTTGTATTACCGCCTCTTGCCCTGATACAAGCCTGAATCCGTCTAGGCATGCTTTGGATTAGGTTATCGACCTCCTCTGGGGTGATATTCTGCCACTCATGGCATAATGCATGTTTCTATTTTTCTATTATAGAAAATTATATTCTGAACATTTTTTTCATATGCTACCTGAAATCAGTCGAAAGGAAGATATGAATTTTTCAATCGGAAATCATAAAAATACTGAAGATCATTCAATGTCGATAATTTCTAGCTTCTTGAAAGTAAAGAGGCTAATTCAACAGAATTCAATGCATTCAGAGGCTTCACAGTATACAGGGTGTTGCCAAAGCATGTGGCAAATTGTAGTACATCAAAGGTACAAAAGTCCGTTTTTTCAAATTAGACTACCTATTATTGCACAAATCATTTAACTCGTAATATTATTAGGCATTGATCTAATATAGGTTTCCTCTTACCTAATATACATCGTTTCCGAGATCTTCGCGATTTTATCTCAAAAAATACGATTTTTCGCTCGAGGATCCTGGAATTCGCAGATTATATGACCAGAAATCTTTCAGATAATGTATTTCGATCTCTCAATACAAGACCCATCTTAAAATCTTCATCAAAGTAAAGAAATCAATTACTATTAAAGTGGATTGAATCTGACTTCTACGTTTTTCTCCCGTTCTAGTAGGTTATTCTCGATTACATCAGTTACTTTTCAGGAAAGTCATCTCCGAATTACCAGAAATACCGCGCTGAATCAAGCATGTCGATTTTTTTCGTCGCCATTCAATTTCGCTTGAAATGTATACTCTCGTATTCCAAACTGACTGGACTTGATTATTATTAATTTTAGATCTAGACGTTTTGAAATCTACAAAGTGTCCTGAAACAGAATATTTCAAATATTATTTCACAAGTT
The DNA here is from genome assembly GCA_013387265.2 of Cryptolaemus montrouzieri. Classification (NCBI taxonomy): domain Eukaryota; kingdom Metazoa; phylum Arthropoda; class Insecta; order Coleoptera; family Coccinellidae; genus Cryptolaemus; species Cryptolaemus montrouzieri. The sequence goes on along the minus strand of JABFTP020000186.1, from coordinate 24,105,182 downwards.
AAAACTCTGATATTTTTCAGCATGAGTGAAGGAAAACGTCCATGGTTTTTTCGGTTGAGAATATTTTGAAAAGTACCTACATCTAATCATAAAAAAATCGACATGCTTCATTCAGCAAGATATTTCTGATAAATCGAAGATGACTTCCATGACAATTCTGACCAGAATTTGTTTGATGAAGATTTCGAGATGGGTTTCGTATTGAATGATGGAAATGCATTATTTGAGAGATTTCGGGTCATGAATTTCAGTGTCCTCGTGCGAAAAATCGGAATAAATTAAAATAAATTCGAATAAAACCGCTAATAACTCGAGAACGATGTATTTTCGGTAGAAGGAAACCTATAATTGATCGATGCCTATTAAAATTACGATTTAAATGGTGTGTGCAAAAAAAGGGAGACTAATTTGAAAAAACGCACTATTGTACCTTTGAATGTAGTACGATTTGCTTTGGAAACACCTTGTATATCATGAAGCCTCTAAATGCATCGAATTCTGCTGAATGAGTTTCTTCACTTACATCGAGCTAGAAATAATCGATATTGAATAATCTTTAGTATATTTATAATGCCTTCTAAATCGCAAAATTCCGATTGATAAACTCATATCTTCCTTTTGGTTGATTTCAGGTGGCAATGATATTAGAAAAAAATTGTGTAGAATGTAATTTTTTACAATAAAAAAATAGAAACATACATTATGCTATTCGAATACCAAAGTGTCAACTTCAGGTATAACCAGAAGCGCCACAGCATTGAAATTATTTTCGAACTTCGTTCGAATAACATATCAGACAACAAAACAAAATTTCTTCAATCAATCAGTCATTCCTTTCGCCATATACTTTTAATGTCCCATCTCGCGTTGGCACCGGCTAGAATGTTATAGCGCTCCTTTGAGAACGTTGCTCAAATAGACGCGCCCAGCTCTTAGATAGTAGAGTATTTTCATGCCTGTCTATGCTATACACACAACCAAATTTATATGGAATCACCCGATATTTTGAATATTACTTCAGGGATTTAGGAAATTTCGAAGGATTGTTAGAATTGATCCTTCTCGAGATATTTCAATTGTAAAAAGAAATAAATTAAGGTTTATTCTAAGAAAGAAACAAATAAAAGTACATAAGAGACCCTTTCCGTATGTAGTAAAAAAAATGAAAATTGTTTTCTCACAGGGTTTTTTTTCGACCTCAGTAGTTTGTATTACCGCCTCTTGCCCTGATACAAGCCTGAATCCGTCTAGGCATGCTTTGGATTAGGTTATCGACCTCCTCTGGGGTGATATTCTGCCACTCTTCTGTGGCGGCTTGGATGTGCTGTTGTGGGGTTCTTGGATTCTCCTAGCGTGATCAAATTATCCTTTTGAGATCATCCCATTAATGTTCAATATGATTTAGGTCTGGAGAGCAAGCTGTTCAGTCCAAAATAGCGATTCCCTCTGTTTCAAGGTAATGTCACGCGAGGTTGCTGGTATGAAGTATATATCTTGCATAAGAGTGGAATTCTCGCCTCGTCACAGTATCACTATCGGCTCCAGCGCTAAGTTCACATAATTTCTAGCCGTTACACTCGCAAAAAACGGAATCAAATCTGTTTTGCCTCCCAGCATAATGCCACCCCAAAACATCACACTGCCCCTTTCGTATTTCGGAATTTGTCTTGCTGCTAGGAGTCTATCTTGACTTCCACGACACCTTAAAACCCGAATCCAGCGGTCGTCTGATCGAACACCAATTCTGGCCTCATCCGAAAAAAGAACATTTCGCCTATTCTCAATATTCCAATTTTGATTCCCGAAACACCTATTGAGTCTGTTAATTTTTTGTTGTCTGGTTAGCTCTGGAACTCTTAAGAGACTTTTGCTGTATAAACTCTTTGAACGAAGTCTTTGACGTATCCTTTCGACTGAGACACTGATGCCTGCTGTTTCCAGAAATTACCTTTAGAGCATGGGGTTAGACGCACTAGGGTCTTTTCTTGCAATTTGGCACAAAACGCGATCTTCCTACTACTTTCTCTAGGCCTTTTTTTTTATAAATTGTAGCTTCACGTATCGCGCGTAGGTTTTTGAAATCACCACCTGTGATACCTCCATTGTGGCAGCTATATTCCTCAGTGTCACCCCTTCTTCAACGAGAGCAATTATTCGACCCTTCTGCACTTCGGACAATCCAACGTAAGGCACTTCAAATTATGATTATAGGCTTTTTTAAATTTTGAAATTCACAGTTTCAAATCACAGTAACTACTGAGTACACTATCCCGAAGATGTGGTCATTAATCAAAATTTCTTATCATACTATTAATTTTTTTTAGAAAAAACTTCATTCTTCACAAGTAGTTAAAGATTACTGATTAAAAACAATCAATAATGTGAAATACCGAGTGATTCCATATGAATTTGGTTGTGTGTATATGTATATAAAAACTGGTATATGTGACTTATAGTAGTATATATTTTATTGAGTAGTTACGGTTACACCAAATTACATACGTGCTTCGTAATTTCTTACGCATTTTCGTTGTATACTTTCCTATAGTTTTTTCTATGATTTTTTATCGATAAAATGCCAGAAAAAATCAACAATTATGGGTGTGTGGAAAAAATGAGGACCGCAATTTGGGCTTCTCATTACCATTCTAGTTCCACAGATGAAACTCCACAACATCAATTGTCCGAGCGGCGAAGACTTATGGTGTGACATCCCGGAAGATGTACTTACAGCCATAAAGCTCATTCATGAAAGTCTGAGTAGCGATGTACTGCTAGAAAGATGTTTTGGAGGTTTCACGCAGAACTATAATGAAAGTTTGAAGAAACTGATTTGGGAAAAAAATCCGAAAATCTTGATTGGAACACCTAGAATTATTGAAATTGCAGCAGAATGTGGCAGCCTGCTATTTCAATGAAGACAGTTTGGCTTTTCTAACATTTATGATATGGACATAAGTTGGGACAAGCTCTCATGAAGGGGAATTGAAAAAAGATAGATATCACATTCACCGAGCTGCTCAAAAACTGCAGAGGTTAGTAGAGAAGGTCTAATTCTCAGAAGGCAACAACAAAAAGATGCTCTAGATATACTTGATGACGTCCTTACTTTTCATGGTCGCAAAATTGACGATTCCGTGAAGAAAAATTAACATGTTTTTACAGAAAAAAAAAATTTTTCTTCTTCCAGTCGGTGAGACACGTAACTTGAAAATTAGTACAATTTTTCTGTAGACAATTTACATGGAGGAAACAGAAATTCCAAAAGAAACATTTTCTTTTTTATTGTTGTTTTGACCTCAAACTCACACCAAAAATTCTATACTCTAAATAAAGAGAGGAACTCGACAGCGTTATCTCAAAAAACCCATCAAGTAAAAAAAACTTCTTGGTTTTTTGTTTCAGATTATTGAGCTCTTAGTTATGTGTCTCACCGCAAATCTACAACTTACAGTTTATGTCAAAGAATCAATTTTCAATATTTTTGAATGAAAATTTCTTTAATACTCTTAAAGAGTTGTTCTTTAGTGTAGACCTTCGCCCAGTTACCAAACTTCTACCAGATCGATAGTTCGAAATTTCGAACTGTTTGTGCTACGTGAGCCGTTTGGCAATCATTGCAGTCATTTCTGTATATTCCACACCATGTTTAGACCACTAGAAAAGGTGGTTAAATCAAATCTGGATAATTGCAGTGTTATAAGAGAGGGGACCAACGTAAGTTCGACTAGCGAATTTATTTTCGGATTTTTCCATAACGGAATATAATACTTTGAAAATTTGTTTTTGTTTTTTGCGTTTAACAGTACTATTTATGGGGGAAACTGGAATATTATTATTTGATACCATTTCCTTAATGATATTGATTTCCGTATTGAAGTGATTTAGGAGATTCGAAAAGGCTCTATGAATCATTGAAGTATAAGCGCCTTATTTATGTGAAATGTGGTTGAAAGTATCCATTGGGATTGTTGAGTCTCTAAATGTTTCTTCTCTATATATTTTGTCGGTGAGATTATTATTGAGTCTAATGATGTTTATGTCTAGGAAATTTATTGAATTTGAATGCAAGAATTCAATACATTTCAAATAGTGAAGGACATTTTGTTATACATTTCATTTAAGAAATTGGAGACTCTTCGAGCCTTGATTTCCCTCAATAATATCATAAACGTACCAGTACTAAATATTATATTTTTATGCTGAATTATCATTCATTATAGATTGTTCAAATGTATATCTGCTGATAAGGGCTCCCATGGAAGTTCATAGTTTGTTAAAAACCAAAATTCTCCCCTTACAATAGCCAACTAGAATTGAATCACTTCCTTTTACTCAACATGTGAAGTAAATATAGTTAGCGTATTCTTTCCTTTTTTTTAACTGTTAGCAGACACTTCAAAATGACTCAACTTTCGAAACCGATCGTGTACTAAATATAAGCTTTATAAGAATCAGAAAAAGTGTTTCATTTAATTTATATTGAATTGAATTTCTATAAAATAAATCCATCCACAATATCACAAATTAATTGTAAAAGGTCTATTTGAAACATATCGATTGTCCGTTGTTCATCCTTTTCGCTTTGACGTTATTCAAATTGTTTTGAATTTTTCAATTTTCTTTAATTAAATTGAACATTCCCAAAATAATGAAGAAAGATCGGAAGAAAACTAAGAACTTCCAATGGTTATATGCTAAATGTATAGCCAAAGATAATTCAGTAAAATATTGTCCAAATAGATCCCTGACGTTTTGAATTAAATATTTAAGCACTCATGCTAGATTATGTTGGCTATGTAATAAATTATACTTGTTACCATTTCATGAAAAACTGAAAACTACGAGCAAAAGACGGCAAAAATAATGAACACCTATCGATATTAATTACCGTTGCTATTTTTCTAATATTTATAGTCAATTCGACAGATAGAAATAGTGAAAAAGAGTTGAATCTCTTCTAAAAATATGTGTTACAGCTCAATAAATCCTAGAAAGTCTCTGGAGGGATATATCATCATATAAAAAAGCAAAAAGTTTAAGCAATTAAATATAAAAAAAGGGTATTAAGTTTTTCCAATATCTCAGAAACAATTAACATTTAAGACCTTAATAAAAAAGAAAATTCTTAACAAAGAGGAAATTTCCAATAAAAAACTCTCAACTCTCGGAACTCTACCTTCTTTATTAATAATCTTAATTTTACGCTGAAAATAGGCCAGGCGTATCAGTTTTACGAGCTCAGAGTCGAAAGCAAGGATGTCACATTAAATAATTTTTTAAACGTTTAAAATATAAATCTACGAATTTGAACAAATTATCATGATGAACACTTTATGTAATTCATTCATCTTAGGAATATATCTCAAAGTGAAGATTGTGAATTACACAATTTTCATGAAATTTCGTTTTCATTGTAAATCACACAAAATGTTCAAAGATTAAGCGTAAAAATTTTTCGTTTCGTGGAGTTCTACTTGAACAATAGTAAAGAATTCCTTTAATATTTTTGAATATTAATTGCTTCTGAGATATTGCCAAAAACTAAATACCTTTTTTTTCATTTTTATTGCTTATAACTGTCTCAATTTCTCATTTTCTAATATAAGATCTGGATCCCATCAAGTAGCACACTCGGGTCAATCTTTCGAAAACCTCCCTCTATTGGTAGAACTTTTAAAGTAAAGACTGAGCCTTAATGACCAACGTAGATGACACTTTAAATGTAGCATTGACATATGTCAATAATATAACGTACATAAAGGTTTACTTTGGCATCAGTTTTACAACACAAGCGCTAGAGCGATCAAAATGTCTAATTTCAAGCCATGTTTCTTTGTTTTTTTTCTTAAACGTCCTCTATTTATGCCTTTCGGCTAATGACACGCCGGGGTATTCTGTCACCTCACTAACCCGGGAATTTTGCCGAACCCCTCTCGTGTCGAGGGAAGGGATTTTTAATGTCCAACACATCTCTGTTAGATAGGACCGACGGCTTTACATCTCCTCCGAAAGATGGACACTCAAGCGATTCCCAGAATCCGAAAAATCCCACCGACTTTGTGGGGATTCAACTCAGGTAACTCTGCGCAGGAGACGAGCATCATATCCCCTAAGCCTCCGAGTCGACCAATTTTGAGCCAACAAAGCATCATTTGCACGAAGCGTTATTGTTTTGCTCAGAGAATGTTAATTGAAGCCTACGGTGATCATGCTTTATTGGATTTTACTTGTAAGGAATGGTTTCGACGTTTCAAATCTGGTGATTTCAGTGTAATCGATAAACAACATTCAGGAACGATGAAAAATTTCGAAGATACTGAACTACAGCATTAACAGACGTAGACTCATGCCAAAGTAATATAATGCTTGCAATAACACTAAACGTGGCTCATTCTCGGATATGTGAACGTTTGAAAACAATGGGTGAAGTAGACAAAGAAGGAAAATGAGTGCAATATGAGCTGAAACCGAGAGACATCGAAAGACGAGAAACCATTCGTGAAATACTGCTGGCTAGCCAGAAAAGAAAGGAATTTCTCTATCTTAGTGTTACTGGAGTATAAAAGTGGATATATTTCGACAATCTCAAGCGACGAAAGACCATTCGTGCCTCTGACCAAACAATATTCGGGGAAAGAAGGCTATGCTCTGCATCTGGTGGGATAAAAAAGAAGTCATTCACCATGGGTTTTTCAAACAAGATTGAACAGTCACAACTGATATCTATTGAGAACAAATGATCCGTTTTAGCCGAGCAGTTTATTCTGGCAACGGCCAGAATAAGAGACAATTCTGCATAAAGCCATTCTGTTGCAACACTCATCCGCAAGTCACAATGGCTGTCAAAGAAACTCTTGAAGAGCTTCGATCCGACGTCCTAACACATTCGGCTCACATTCAACAGACTGTGCTTCATCAGATCACCATTTTTCAATGGCTAGTGTGAATTCGGAGCAGCACTCCAATTCTTTCGAAAATGCCGAGGAATAGGTCCTCGAATGAATTGAATCATCGTCTTCTTCCGGAAAAATGAAATACAGTTATGATAAATGATGGTCACTACTTTGATTGATGGTATCTGTATTAATTTTCTTGAAATAAAGGCTTAAATCTGACAGAAAAAGGAGGTTTTCTACAGTTTTAGATTTTTGGGAACTGTATGACTATTTTTCGCCGTAAAAAAGTCAGTTTGTTATCTTCTCGTTCATGATCTAAGTTACCTCTTATGATTCAAATCGAATTAATAGTAAAAACAAACTACACTCCTCTCAAAAATTGTCGCATTACCCTACTTTTACGACAATACTATATAAACTTTTGGGTTGGTCATTCAAGAGTCGCTTGGTAACTTTCAAAAGTGGAAAATAAGGAGATATCATTCAAAAGAGTTGAGTTTATGTTGGAAAATATCAACAATTTTCAAGTTAATAAAAAATGAAAAAATTCTACCATCTTCAAATATTTGCGAAGAGACCAATCAAGTAGCATCGAATGGTTACTAATCATTTTCAAAATCGAGTGTTTCCTCCCCGGGCCCTAATTACTGCCAGTATCCGTCTCGGAAGCCCCCCAAACAAATTTTGCATGTACTCTTGAGTCACTGAATTCAGAATTTCAGGAAGCAGATTTTCTAGTTGTTGGAGTGTTCTACAAGGCATCCTTAGTTGCTGAATTTGCCACGCCATGTTGTCCCAAACATGTTCTATGGGATTCAAGTCGGGACTTCTGGCTGGCCATCTTAAAATATCAATTTCGGCGTTTTGCAGAAAATCTGTAACTACTCTAGCTGCATGAGACCGAGCATTATCATGCATATAAATGAAGTTTTCGCCAATCAATGGGTCAAAGGGTACAACATGGGGTTCAAGGACATCTGCTATGTATCTGGCCGTTGTCATTCTTCTATTATTCACTAGGACTAACTCAGTTCGATCATGGAAAAAAATGCCTCCCCACACCATTACTGAGTCCCCTCCGAAATTTTTGGTTTGCCGGATATTGCATTGCTGATACCGTTCCCCGGGTCGTCTGTATACAGGCATGCGTCTATTATTTGATACTAGACAGAACCTGGATTCGTCGGAAAAGAGAACATCTGACCATTCTGGAATACCTCAATTTGCATGTTTCCTTGCAAATTGAAGTCTTGCAACTCGATGCTCTCTGGTGAGACACGGGCCGGTAGAAGCCACCCTTGATCTGATATCTTCTTCTCTGAGCCTGTTCCTAACAGTTTGCAATGAAATATGCACATTTCTGGAGAGTGCAAGTTCATTTTGTAGCATTCTAGCCGTACAGAGCCGAACTCTTAGTGCAGTTAAACGAAGTCAACGATCATCAACTGCTGTTGTTATCCGATTTTTTCCCTATTCCCCTTTTTCGTGGTACCGATTAATTGCTCTTGAAATAGTGCTTGGGTTAACATTCAACAAGTTAGCCACGTCACGTTGGCTTTGCCCTTCCTCTAGAAGTGTTACAATTCTTACCAATTCATGATCACTCAAATAGCGTCCAGGACGTTCAGCAGCCCTTAGAATAAATTCAAATGCAATACAACGATTCGAAAATCAACAAGAAACACAGAAAACTTGCTTTAATTCAGCGTGAAAACTGAAGAGGAATTGAATAAATACTGATAGTCAAATAAACTCATTCTTGTTTCAGACGTGTTTGAGATGATATGGAAACAAATGTTACTGCATAGATAAGATTTTTCCCTTCATATGTCCAAAATTATATGTTGACAAAGAAACTGCGATCAAGTTGGTTAATCGATTGTGGAGTTCAGAATACCAGGTGATACGACAATTTTTGTGGTGTGTGTATTATAACTAAATAGCCGATTAAAACTGATAAAACAAATTTCATTCCACAAGTGTTGAAGAGTAAAAAATCAAAACACAGGCTACACCAGAGCTCGATAAATTTGTTTATATAATAAACAATAATTAGTTAATCAGTTTTGCAACCAGAATGCTATTTAGTTTCAATTCCCGTTACATCGTTGACCAATTGTTTTTCGATAATGGGAAAATATGCTCGATAACATAATTATTTCCAGCATCCAAGTTTAAACAGTAGTTGTGAAATTGAAAATGATTTTCATTAAAGACCTTTTTGAATTCCAAAATTTTTTTAACTTCAAATGCAATATCTGAATTTCAAAACATTTTCGCTATGAGTAAATGAAATTGCATGTTTTTTTTGTGATTGGAAATTTTTACTTGCGTAAAAATACCTCAGGCAAGATGATAATAATTATGAGAACTGAATCCCAGTATCTCATTCGATATGAACAATATGGAATATTGAAACTGAAATAGGGCATTTGCTCATATTTCAATCAAATATCCACGTTTTTTAAAGGATGTCGAATACTCGCAATGCTATGGATTTCACATACGGGGAATCAGCAGGGAGGGGAAACTTTAATGTGTGATAGAAACATTCGTTGCGGTCGGAATGATACTCTCGTCTGAGAAATGTCGTATTTCCGAATATACAGACTGTTTTGTACAAAAGTATGATTTTTCCATTCTTCATTACTCTAAATTCTAGCGTTGTAATAATTTGGTCTATTTGACGCAATTATCGTTTTTACTCGAGATGGACCTGAGTTTGAAGTTCTTTTCATGGTTGCATTTCAAAACAACACTCAATATTTCAACCGTCCTATCATTGAATGAATTTGATGTAATTTCTTCACTGAATGTTTGCACTAATGTTAGAAATCCAAGATTTAACTTTTGGAGAAAAGTTGCATTTTATAAGCACAGAATTTTGAAAAGCTTTGACAAAACCAATGAAGTTCAAGGAATCTTAGTAGAACTTAATTGAGTCTTAAAAATTCCAAAACTTTTCAATTGTCTTATCTAACATATTTCTATAATCACTGAAATAACTTTATAATATTAACGATAGTATACTGTCTGTAAAGTTTGTTCCCATGCGAAATACTCCGTTCTGGACGATTGTTGCTTCACCATTGAATATGAAACTTCGTACAATACCAAGAACTTAACAATAGGTTGAACACTGTATCATGAATGATCACTTAGAACTAAGAACAATCACAATTTAATTATCATTATTCTGAATGAATTATGCATCATTCAAAGCAAAGGCATTGGTGAAGATAATAACTTTACGTATGTCGAACACTTCATTAAAATATTTTGATTGAGGACAATTAATAATAATTAAAATAAAAATTTCACTATATTGACAAACTTATGGAACGTTTCAATACACTGTGGCTTCTTCAGATAAGAATTACATTTAAAGAGATCGTGTGCCTTATAAATTACATTGGTGAACGAAGGTCAAAAGGAGGAAAATATAAACAGGGTTGCTTCTTTTGAGAACTGAAAAAATTGGGTATTGGTAACGATTTTAGGTCAAATTGAATATTAAGTAAGTTTCCAGAATTTTTCTGTACATTTATACCGAATGGGGCAACTAAAACGGAAAAGACTCAATAACTGATAAACCATTAGTTTCTGAACAGAAAACAGAAACAGGTCAAATATTTTGTCTGAAGGGGGACATCTTTTAATACACCGTAGTTCTGTTTTACATCAACCCCCTATGCAGGGGTGCACAAAATACAAATTTTTGAATTGGGAAGATAGTTCGAGTGATACCTCGTTGGAAAGCACTTTTGATTCTGAACACAAATGTGTAATAGTTTTTGAGTTTTGACTTATTCGCAAGAAAATACAGGCTGGTTCATCAAAAGACCAGTTATTTTCAGTGATTGCAGAATCTGTCGATTTCGAATGAACATTCAGCGAAATACTGTTGTATTTTGAGGAAAAATATCTTTAAGCAGTGGTGCTTCCACTACACCCTCTCAGCTTCCCCCTCAGATGAGGGTGTCAAACCCTCAAATCTTTGAATTGATCAGTTAGTTTGAGTAATAACTCATTAGGAAGGTTTTATAATTTCCAGAATATTGTAGACGAAATTTTTGCTTCATCTGTATTGTGATGAAGAAACAGGGTGAATTAATAGAGACCGATGCAGTGTTTGCGAGGTCTGCTGATTTTGGATGGAGATTCAGTACACGCTTGTTTGGTTTTCTAATAATAGAGATTATTCATAGATATTATCTCTTGAGTGAGGGCTGTCTGGCAGCCCTGCGACTGCGACCCAGTGATCGATTGTGGCACACTCTGTCCTAAATTTAATCCACGAGCTCCATTCTTCTCGTGAAGGATACGAGTTTCGTGGGTGGGAGCTTAATAAGCTCAGTCAGCTTCAGTTTGCAAGATCCAAGTCCTTCAATCCTGACCCTGTCCCCAGCTGGGCACTAGCACATAACATTTTGCATTGATTCTATATCTTCTTCACATAGCCTACATGAAGAATTTTCAACCAATCCTGATTTATTTAGGTGTTTCCTGAGGCGACAGTGCCTCGTTAGTATGGCAGTTAAAACTCTCAGTTCCAACCTAGAGAGTTTAATCTGGACTTGGGTTTTGCAGTGGAAGGTCCACTGATGGCGAATCGAGCGTGTCTGAGACCTGGGAGGCTCATTCAAGTCCAGCCTTCCCTTGTTTTCCATTCTTGCAGTTTCCAGGGGAATTCCGAGCTAAGGTCCGGTCCTATGAACTCCAGGTTAGTTCCTCCAGCGGCCAATGAGTACGCTTTCTCATTTCCCTCAATGTACGAGTCATCAGGAACCCATATTAGATGGAGCTTGCTCTGCTCTCCTAGTTTGGCCAGGGTGGAGTGACATTCCTGCACCATAAGTGACGTACATGTATCGGATGCCAATACTTTGAGTGCAGCTTGGCAATCATTGAGGATTTTAATCGACCTATTTGTTAATCCCCTCGCAAGCAAGAGGTTAGCACACTGGTCAATGGCTAATATTTCTACTTTAAAGACAGTCGCATGTCCACCAAAACAGATCGACTGTTCCTTGGCGGCACCTCGACCATAGACACCAGCTCCAACACCTCTTCCAATTCTTGAGCCATCCGTGTATCAACAGGGACCCTCAAGTAGACGGCCCTTGGAGTTGATCCATTCCTGTATATCGGGAATGATGATCTGGAATGGCCCCTCCATGTTGGTTTTAGGTAGTGGTATGTCCGACCTCATACTCAGCACTTCATTGTCCTCAATTTCAGACTGTAAGGCGCCAGGCACAAATCCGAAGTTACCCGCTTCATTACGGGAAAGATGATGGAATCTGTAGAAATCCATTCCAGCCACTCCCCTTATCACAAGATGAAGATGGGCAAGGCCCAATATCAGTTCCATGGCCGCAGTAGTTGTAGAGCGAAAGGCTCCTATATAATCATCATGCAGGCTGTTCTCTGTAATTTAGAGAGCTTGAGATGGCATTACTTCTTAAGACTGCAGTCCGGCCAAGCAATGCAGCCGTATGTAATACGTCGTCTAACCACCATCATATATATCCACTGGAGTTGCTTTGGGGCAAGACCCCACTATTTTCCACAGGTCTTTTGACAAGCCCATAGGGAATGTCAATCTTTGTGTATTGTGTTTTCCAGGTGCGAATTCCACGTGAGTTTGCTATCCAGGGTAATCCCCAGATATTATGCTTTTTCCACAACCGGAATAAACACACCGCCTAGAGTCGGGGGGAAACAAATATCCTCCTCTTCCTGTTAAATGGTACCATAAGGGTTCTGTAGGGGTTTATGCTAAGTTTCTTTCCTTCACACCATCCCTGCTTTGTAGACATAGCCTCCTGTAGTATGTCGGAAAAAAGCTATCTCTGACAGCCAGAATGACTATATCATCAGCGTATGCTTGTACATAAACATCCATTGCGCCAATTATTACCACAAGGTCATCAACTAGCAGGGACCAAAACAGAGGAGATAGTACTCCTTCCTGTGGGCAGCCCCTGTCAGCCACAAAAGTGACTACTTCCCCTTTCAGTGAGGTGTTGATCACTCCGGCATTTAGCATGTTACTGATCCATTCCGCAATAATATTTGGTACCCCTCTAGCTCTCGCAGCCCCACACAGTGAGCCAGTGAGAGCCGCATTAAACGCACCTTCAATGTCCATGAAGGCTGCAGCTGCAGCTGGAGTCTTCTTGCGGTCCAGAGACTGTGTAATCCTCCCGACTAAGTTGTTAAGTGCCAGATTGGTTGATTTAACTTTTTTAAAAGCGTATTGATATTCACTCAGAGGTCTCCGCGATAACACCTCTATCCTGATGTATCCATCTAACACCTTTTTTAGGGTTTTCAAAACAAGTTAGACTAATCGGTCTAACCGACTTCGGTTGTGAGTTCGATTAATCCACCTTAGGGATGTAGAGAACTCTGACTCTTCGCCAACTGGCCGGGACAACATTCCAGGCAAGACTCGACCGGAAGAGCCTAATGGAGTATGGGAGGAGGACATCCACCCCCTGTTGTAACAAGGCAGGCATGATGCCATCCTCTCCAGTAGCTTTGAATGGCTAGAATGAGAAAATGGCCCACCTGATTGCTCCGAGCTGGACGATCGTTCTTGTGTTTTTTCAATCGTCCTTTTTTTGGCTTTTTACAAGGCCAGTCGGGGCGACGATGTTACAGCTTTCACTGATATCAAGAATATCGACAATTTGGAAAGTGTGTTCTCGAAAGAATCTCTAACGTCTTCCTTCCAAAGCCTGTGTATCGTCCATACGGACCCTCCACAGATCCGATGGGGAGCGGTGGTCCTCTGCAGAAAACCCTATGCACCCTTGAGCTTATTCATAAAATTACCTACATGTTGGTGAGTAGGGAAAAATTGAAAATTGAAAAATTTAAAGAACAATTGAATTTATTATACCTGATACATTTTATGGGTCAACTGAGTATCAATCGAACAAATGTTCGCCGCCAACTTCCAAACGCAAATACAGATTTTGCTCGAAACGTTCCTGGGCATTAGGTAGCATTTCAGGGATCATACGATTACACTCGAATACAATCCGTTGTCTTAAATCTACCAAATCTGCTGGATCAGTTTTATAAATTTGATTCTTTGAGTGGACCCATAAAAAATCTAATGGTGACAAGTCGGGAGAACGTGGCGGCCATTCTGTTGTGCCTCTTCTTCCGATCCATCGATCAGGAAATTCTCCATCTAGATATTGTCGAACAGGAAGTGCAAAATACGGAAAGAGGACCATTCTGCTGAAACACAACATTCTCTTATAAATACTGGGATCATTTTCCAAAATTTCAGGTACGGATTGATTAGTTCTTCAAGTAGTTGGAGATACATTTCTCCCGTCAGAAATCCTGGTAAGAAAAATGGCCCAATCAGACGATTCTCATAGATGCCAACCCTAAGATTCAATTTTTCAGGATATTGGGTATGTACTCCACGAAAAACTCTGGGATTAGAGTCCGACCAGAACCGGCAGTTATGACGAATTACAGTGCCATTAAAAAAAATTACATTTATCCAAGAACAAAATATTGTAAAGAAAGTATGGCGTTGTTTGCGATTCGCTCACTTATCATTTCACAGAATTGCACTCTGCGGTCGAAGTCATCCTCATTCAATTCCTGCACCATCTTCATTCTATTCGGAAGGAATTTATATTGTTCACCAATTTTACTTTCCAATTTCTTTTTCCAATTTTCTTATACTCAGAGTGGGATTAATCACTACTTGCCCAAGGAACGCAGTTTCAATTTCCTCTTTTCGTATGCGTCTTTGGACATGCTCTCTTTTCCTATCCTGAACAGAGCCAGTTTATCTAAATTATTTCAAGAACTTCGAGATGTACTTGGCATTCACATGTTTGTCGTCATGGCGTAATTTCTATTCCTTCAGCTATTGAATAAACGAGATAAAAAACACAACGTTTAACTTTAATCTACACTTTATTTGAGAAAAATTTGACGACGTTTCGCTGACACAGCAGCTTTATCAAGAATGACAAACAGAATGAAGAGTATGGTATTATAAACAAATCGTAGAACAAGTTGGATGAATAACAGGAAAATCCACACCGAGCCATTGTACAGTTAGTATGAAAGGTAATAAAAACTAATTAAACAAGTTAAGTAGGGGTGAGTAATTCACGTCTACCTGCTCATTCAAAAGCTTGTCCGAATGTTTGTATCTATTTATTTCTAATGCTTCTAGGAGATCTAATTTTGAACTTTTTGATTTTATATGTAATATGTCAAAGTTTTTATTGAATGAATGGTTTCCTTTTATTAGGTGGTTTGAATAATTTGAATCAAATTTATTTTTATCGAAGCTACGTTTATGTTCAGATGTTCTTATGCCAAAACTCCTATAGGTCCTACCGATATAAATTTTATCACAAGAACCGCAATTGAGTTTATAGATTCCTGATTTATTTGATTTTTCAACACGAGATTTATTATTTTAATATGTTTACCTAAGTTAATAGAAGTTTTGAAAGTTATATTAAGATTTTGTTTGACGAGAAAGGATTTAATATTTGTACTTGCAGAACCGCAGAATGTTAAACTGTTGAATATTTTATAGTCTTTATGAATAGGATATACTTCATTTATTGCTTTCTGATACAGTTTTTTACGAATGATTAGATCTATCATATCCGGATTATATGAATTATTAATGGCTATCTGTTTGATGATGTTTAACTCTTTATTATAATCTTCTACTGATAAAGGTAAATTGAGTAACCGATGAACCATGCTGTTTAAAGCTGCAACTTTGTGTTGAATTGGATGTAATGAGTAGTTATGTATAATTGCATCAGTATGTGTTGGTTTACGAAAGACCGAAAAAACATGATTAATATTTTGTTTACTGATTTTCAAGTCCAAAAAATTAATGGAATCGTTCTGTTCAATTTCTATCCTGAATTTAATGTTCAAATGGATGGAATTAATGAAATTAAGAAATAAGTCTAATTGACGAGTAGTTCCAATGAAACATACTAAGATGTCGTCAACATATCTATACCAATATAGAAATTTAACATTTTGCGGTTCTGCAAGTATAAATATTAAATCTTTTCTCGTCAAACAAAATCTTAATATAACTTTCAAAACTTCTAATAACTTAGGTAAACATATTAAAAATAGTAAATCTCGTGTTGAAAAATCAAGTAAATCAGGAATCTATAAACTCAATTGCGGTTCTTGTGATAAAATTTATATCGGTAGGACCTATAGGAGTTTTGGCATAAGAACATCTGAACATAAACGTAGCTTCGATAAAAATAAATCTGATTCAAATTATTCAAACCACCTAATAAAAGAAAACCATTCATTCAATAAAAACTTTGACATATTACATATAAAATCAAAAAGTTCAAAATTAGATCTCCTAGAAGCATTAGAAATAAATAGATACAAACATTCGGACAAGCTTTTGAATGAGCAGGTAGACGTGAATTATTCACCCCTACTTAAATTGTTTAATTAGTTTTTTACCTTTCATACTAACTGTACAATGGCTCGGTGTGGATTTTCCTGTTATTCATCCAACTCGTTCTACGATTTGTTTATAATACCATACTCTTCATTCTGTTTGTCATTCTTGATAAAGCTGCTGTATCAGCGAAACGTCGTCGAATTTTTCTCAAATAAAGTGTAGATTAAAGTTGAACCTTGTGTTTTTTATCTCATTTATATCATGGATCTACATCAAGTAACGGCCTCCACAATTCAAATATTGATTAACCATTATCTGGTATGGATGCAACCAGTGGGTGTGAAAAGCAGCTAAATAAACAAACGAACTAATTCGAATTTCATCCATCAGACACAAGCAATCTGAAAAAAAAAACTGCCGCATTTGTTGTTGACAAAACTGCATTACACCTGTGTGATTTCGGATGAATATTTTTCTGTAACGATAACTTCACTTGAGTTCGTTTCATTCCAACCTTGGATACCATGCTGTTATAGGGTTTTCACATACGACGATCGGTTGCGTATGCGGTCGTGAGGCGGGCGGGCCATTACCCTAGTGGTTGTTTACACTTGTCTGCTTTCCATCAGGCCACCGATGGGGAATATTTTTTGCGATTCAACCGATGACACGGAGCGATCATCGCTCCGTGTCATCGGAGCCTCTGTGAAGAGGCTCTTATACTGTGTATGAATTTCTCCATGATAAGCCCTGTATCCTCAATGAAATGTAATCGGATTTGAAAATTCCTTTACTATAATCAGATAATTCTAAATAGCTTTTCAATGAGCTATAACTCGGACTAAATGATCAATTCAAAGATTTGAGGGATTGACACCCTCATCTGAAGGGGTGTCCGAGGGGGTTTAGAGGAAGCACCATTGCTTGAATATATTTTTCCCCAAAATGCAACAGTGATTCGGTGAATATTCAATCACTGAAAATAACCAGCCTGTATCTTCTTGCGAAAATGTGAATATTCAAAAATTATTACACATTTGTCTCGAGAATCAAAAGAGCTTTTCAAAGAGGTATCACTCGACCTATATTCTCCATTCAAAAATTTGAGTTTTGTGCACCCATGCCTTGGGGGTTGATATAAAATAAAATTACTGTGTGTTAAAAGATGTCCCCCTTCAGACGAAATTTGACCGGTTCCTGCTTTTTGTCCAGAAACAAGTAGTTCAGCAGTTATTGAGTCTTTTTCGTTTTAGTTGTCCCACCCGGTATATTATATCAAAATTATTATTGAATTATGGTTTTCTTCTACAAGATGATTTGCCTAGTGAGAATCTAATTGTTCTTTGTTGAAACTGCGTATGTGCAATAATACCTAATTCTAAGATTTCTCAATGTTTACCGATATAAATTTCATCATATCTTCTAAAAGAAAGTTTATAAAGAGCGGATTTGTTCCTTTATGATTTGAGTTTACAGTTTTCAAAATTATTACTTGAAGAGTTATTCATTTTGAAAGCTAGATTCAAATTATGAAATGAGAAGAATGACCCTTAATTTAGTGTGGGTTTACTAAGATAAGTTGATGTATTATATTTTTGATTGGTCTCTGTAATATTAAAAGAAATTTCATGAATTGCATGTTGAAGTCGTTTACTAGGAAGCATACAATCAATCCTATCAGAATTATGAACATTATTGAGCGCTATTTGATCTTAATATTGAGCTCTTGTAACAATAATTTTTCTACCTGTAAAATATGTTACACTAGCTACGCAACTCTTCGTCGGTGGCAAATTGGGCTAGGGTATTTTGAGATTTCAGTGTCAATAGAAATGCAGAAATTTTCTTAAAAGGTTGGACACCACAACGTTTTTATTTTTTATAAGATGTTAAATATAGTATAGGGTGAAAGAAAAAACGTTGAAAAAGTTAACAAGGTAAGTATGCAAAATATTCTACAAATCTCAGTAAGATTTTGAGAAAGGCCGTTGGTGATCACCTTGTGACTTACAATAAATTTTATAAAATTCTAAATATATGTATTATAGGGATCTGTCAAATTCTAAATTCAAATTTTCAATCAGGTGAATATTCAATATGGAAATTTTCAATAAACGAGAAGAAAAATTATGTGAAATATCACATGAAGATATTACAAAGTTTAACAGTTCGACAATTTTATAAATACCGTCCTTCACAGAAGTATGGATGGCCGATACACAGGAAAGAGTTCGTCCTATAGGGCGTCAGAGGTTACAAACTGCAATGGCGATGAGGTAAGTAAAACAAGGTAATTTCAACGACTTTGTGAGTGATCTGCAGATAACTCGCATGAACCAAAATATAGAAGATGAAGATTTTTCTGATAGAATCTCAAAGATTTCTCTCCACAAATGAATTATAGGATTTTTTCCTAACCAAAAAAACCCTCAACTTTTTAAAGGTTATTTACTCTATAATAATTTCCCTTTGATGGTCAAAAGTAAATGCACTTTAAATTCAGCAAATGGAAACTAAACAAAAGTTTCAACTAATTTCTTCATAAAAACTATGTATTTCAAAGATGAGATGTACTCTATATGTCACACAGAATAAGAAGAGAAAATCGTTATCAACACCTTCCCAATAGATTGTATCCTCTTATCATTTCAGAAACCGGGAAGAAGTGGACTACCTTGAAACATTTCAGCGAACGTATACATTCGAACTATAAGAGCAGAATTATCGTATTACAGGAAAATCAACGCAAGAATGCTGCAACTTTCTATACATAGTTTTGATTTATGTATTGTTTTATCTTGAAACTAATAAATATCCTCGAATCATATTAAATTCATTCATATAGAGAAATGGGACCGTTACACTCTTTCAAGAAATCTTTTTCTGATATCGGTCTAACTACCATACTGTTGTAAGCAGCTTCTTCATGTTGTTGTGGATGTGCAGAAAAATTGTGGTAATCTCTTTATGGGAAATAGGTTTATGGAACATAAAAAATCACGTCATGGTCAATTTTAGTTTTAGACATATTTAAGAAGTTCATGATATTCTCAGTTTCAATTTCCAAAATGAATTTTATATTAGGTGAATTGAATATTCTGCTAAAACTTCATTTGAATGGATACCCAAGATTCCACGTATTTGTGGCGCGTCGTAGAAGAAGTTTGAAGTACGATATGACAAAAAAAGCTTGAATCAGCTTCTTTCAATAATATTATGGACGGAATCGTTACTTGATTAAAATTGCTAATTAATTAAATAAAACAATGATAAATTTTCACTATGTTGACAAATTTATGACGCTTCTCACCACACTATTCAGCTTAATAAGACCTCACTTTGAAAATGAAAACTGAGAATTTCTTTAATTTCTTTGATTTGACTCTAACGTAAATTGAGATATGTATTTTCTATTTTCAATAAACCATCCTATACAAACTTCACCATTCACAATACCTTAGCACATCCACATCCACATCCATATAAAATAGCTGCATATAACAGTCTGATACATACACTAACTACGACACTCATGTTAGAAAATAATTTCTTGAAAGAGCTCAATTTTATTAAACCAATAGTATTCTAGCGTAATTGACAGTAGGCTTTCACGTAAAGAATCTCAACATACAATCCATGAGGTTTTTCCTTGTGTCAGGGAGATACTTATCGAAAATATATTATAACAAATTTTTCAAAACTCTAAATCTAAAATTCATGAAGGAAACAACTCAGGTTAAAAAGGCTCTTGTAGAAGTAGTGATAAAATTTATATCGATAGAACTCTTAGAAATTTTGATATTAGGTTATCAGTGCACAAACACACAAACACAGATTCAACAAACAAAAATCAGATTTTCACTATTGAAATCATATTTTCAATAATAATTTTGATATTTGACATAATGAAGATAATAGATTGAAACTGAACCTATGGAAAGCATTGGAAATTAATAAACAGATAAATTCCGGAAATATACTTCAATTTGTCCCCATTACTCAATCTTGCAGTTCTCAAAAGTGACCACCCCATTTGGATTTTCCTCCATTTGAGAAAGTACCTGGTTTCACTAATGTAATATACAAGGCACATCCTTCTTTTGAGTGTATTATATATGTTTAATTCGACTGAAAAATCATAAAAACATATTGAAATAAAAACATTTCAGGTTTGGGAAGCAACTTCAATTATCAGTCATTTATATTTGATTTAAAGGTTGTCTGTTTTACATGAAATCACCATTTGAAAACAAAATAAATCAATCTCAAATCTTCTATCAAAAAGATCCTTGAAAGATCAGCGAACGATAGTTTGAAAGTTACCCAACAAAGAATAAGTCTTCTAACAAATCGAACGAAATTTAAAATAATAAGGTTAATTCAATTCAGTTTCAGTTCCTTTCAATTCCAATCGATCCATTCCAAGAAATAATGAAAAGTGAAAGCATACTCTCTTGGAAATAGAGGTCCTACATAAATACTCTAAGATATTTCAAAAGCTTATTCGATTGGGGACTAATCGAAATCTTGATAGCTAAATGTTTATAGAACTCAAATTGAATTGATTAAACAGGAGCTACCATTATTTAAGATACAGCGATTGAGTTTTGGATAATGAGTTAGATCAGTAATCACCTACCCGTAGATCGTGGACAACTCTGGTAACGCAAAACTTAATTTTTATAGATCATAAAAAATGCAGCTACATATTTAGAATTGAAAACGAGTTTGAGTTGGCGAGCTACTCATTCAGTCTGAAGTCCACTGGTTAAGAAGAGTGCGAACTGAAACGTTGATGATAATCTGTCATAGTTAAATTTTTCAAATAACGCGAGTACAATTGCATTCATCAAAGAGCTTGACCCAAACCGGATCCACCGCGATGCCAAGCACTTTGCTATACTTTCAGAAAAGATATCTCAGAATCCATTTGAAGAATATGATAACAAATTTTATTTTGAAATAGTTTATAACTTGAAGGATAATTGCCAGAATTGGTTTCAGAGATGGATTTGGTGTCACGATGTGTTGTTTGGCCCTTCATGAAAATTAATAAGCAACAGTTTGCAAATTGAGACGTAGCCTCAAAATCATTAGTCTCAAATACACACAACCAAATTTATATGGAATCAACCGGTATTTCATATAATTGATTGTTTTCAACCCTGGATCTTTGACTACTTGTGCAGAATAAAGTTTTTTGTTGTAGAAAAACTGGATAGTATGATAAGAAATGTTGAATTATCACCACATGTTCGGGGTATTGTACTCAATCGTTACTGCTATGTAAAATCTTTTCTTAGATTTGTTCAGACAAATAAGAGGTATGATTGTTGAAATATTCTTCTGCTGACTTTTTTTTCATTGTTACAGATTCCTGTCCCAAACCCCCTTCCTTTCACCCTTGTCTTCGTTGGGAAATCATAAAGTGCAAGACAAAATGAAGCGGCTAAGCAGAAAAATCTTTAGTACTCTTTATGTATACACCACACAAACACAACATAAACAGAAAAGCTATAGCTAGTGCAATAGCGACAGAGAAACGAGTTTTTTCGTCAGGTTTTTTTCACTCGTTTATTAAATCATATGCAGGATAGTGTGGTTCCCCTGTTACATTTCCTGAGCTCACACTTGTGTTTTTTCTCTGACACACATCAAAATAATAGATATAAGCATTTATTGGTAATACAATTATTCGAATTTTTGTAAATCCCCTCTCTTCAAAAAAATATATATACTGAGATTTGAAACTGTGAATTTCAAAATTCAAGAAAGGCTATAGTCATTATCAAAAATGACAGAGGGAAATAGCCTATCATATGGGGTGATTTCAAAATCCTACAAGGAGCTACAATTCCTGCAAAATAGGCCTAGAAGATGTCGAAGAAAGATCACTTCTGAAGAACAAGACCGCTTTTTGTGCCAAATTGCAAGAAGAAACCCTATTGCGTCGCACCCCATAATCAAAAGGCGACTTCTTGAAGCAACAGGCATCTGTGTATCAGACACAATCGTGGAAAACAAGCTAGACTCCGAGCAGCAAGGCAAATTCCGAAATACCAAGGGGAAGTGACTTTGTTTCCTGCGAGTGTAACGGCTAAAAATTACATGGACCTAGTGCTGGAGCTCATAGTGAGACTCCGACGAGGCGAGAATTTCACTTTCATGCAAGATAATGCTCCTCTGCATACCAGCAAACTCACGCGACATGATCTTGAAACAGAAGGAATCGCTATTTTGGACTGATCAGCTCACTCTGCAGACTTAAATCCTATTGAACATTTATGAGATAATCTCAGAAAGAAAATTAGATCACGCCAAGATAATCCAAGGACCCCACAACAGCTCATCCAAGCCGCCACAGAAGAGTGGCAGAATATCACCCTAGAGGAGGTTGAAAACCTAATCCAAAGCATGCTCAGGTCAAGAGTAGGTAATACAAGCTACTGAGGTCGTGAAAAAACACCTACTCCGTTCGAAAACTATTTTTAATTTTTTACTACATGCGGAGAAAGTCTCTCATTTCCTTTTATTTGTTTCTTTTTTAAATTAAACCTTAATTTATTTCTTTTTTCAATTGGAATATCTCAAAAAGGCTCAATTCTAACAATCCTTCGAAAATTCCAAAATCCCTTTGGGATATATTCAAAATATCCGGTGATTCCATATAAATTTGGTTATGTGTATATACAGTCCTGTGTCGTGTTGCCTTAACAGTGAAAGCGTTATTTACTTCAATCTATTTGTTCGAACCTTTTAACTCTATTATGAAGTATCGTAAGAAGTGATACCGCAATCCGCTTTCAGATAAACATTTGTATTCTTGTATACAAATAGCTTTTATCAAAATATACTCCCAGCATCAAAAAATTTTTCGATAAGGCTGAGGGTCAGCCTTCTCTTTGAACATATATTTTCACCTGCAAATGTTTGGTTCGAAATGATAATTTTTTTGTCATAATTAACATAATATCTCAACACTTTTAAGAAGATTGAAGACTACTGCACTAGACTGTCATCGATGAGTTACAATGCAGAGAATCAAAAATCACAGTTTTGTTTCTTATTACGGAATCATTGTCATACACTTTGCAATGTTTAAAATTATTCTCTCATGTGTATTTTAAATCTGTTATCTCTTAACGTTCAAATTCTTGCAATA
Organism: Cryptolaemus montrouzieri; assembly: GCA_013387265.2. Taxonomy (NCBI): domain Eukaryota; kingdom Metazoa; phylum Arthropoda; class Insecta; order Coleoptera; family Coccinellidae; genus Cryptolaemus; species Cryptolaemus montrouzieri. The sequence continues at coordinate 24,081,670 of JABFTP020000186.1, read as the reverse complement.
ATTAATTACAGATTCAAAATGTTGACTTTTTTATACAGAAAATCTAATCACATTACATATCATGAAAATATAGAAATTTCAGTGTTTATCTAAAACAATTTTATCTTTTTTTAATACAGTTGTAAATTTCTTTTAAAGTTTCATCAACTTGAAAGCTTAATATAAATTGAAAATTTATATATGTTCATTTAACTGAAACATATTGCTGTCATTGAAGTATTACCAATAGATTATTTGAATAAGTGGAAATAATTTTACTATATTTGACAAATATCAAATCTACAAAAATTTAGGTATTCATGAATTAAAGGTACACTTTATTAATTTAAACATGAAGATTCGCTAAAAAAAATCGTTTTAAATCGAACCAATATAAAGAAAATTTAACTTACATATTCTCACTCTGAAATAACACGGCTCCAGGCTGGTGTGTCCATGTGCGCGTTCTGAAGGAAAACTGCGGAAAGCACAGAGAGCAGAGAAAACTTTGGCATGATAGTGGAGGGAATTTATGTTCACTACGCAGGCGCACTTGTTGCACATTGAACACTCGAAAGTGGTGAGATCGATATTTCCTCTGACCTTACAATAGTCCAAAATTAAGCAACAAGTGAAAATCTAAAAATATACTCTTCCGTATTGGGCCGAAGAAGTTTTCTCAAAAAGAAGGCCAATTCAATTTCGAGATCAATAGAGGATTGACGGTAGCGACCAGTAATTAATATTTCATGGGAACATGCGGTTCATACATCCACAAACCTGAGCGTGTCATAATATTATTTCAACCTTCGCAGGTCATGTTATCAAAATATAACATGTGTTTCTAAGTTGGTAATGAACTCAATACTCGAGATAATAGTGCTCTGGCTTCAATGTTGACTGACATCCAGAAAAAACTATTTCTTAAATTAAGCAAGTATTGGTAAACAAAATAAACGCTATTTTCGGATTTACTAACTGATAATATCATCAGCGCCTAATTATTGTTGTTTCAGGACCTATAAGAGATCCTCCTGCACGAATTGTTATATCCAAGGATGTAAAAAAATTTTACAGCCCTGGTCTTGATGAGGCTGTTCAGTATTATGAAAATTACAAATTATTGCTTGATCAAATAACGCACATCGTCAGTGGTACGATGGTAAAATATGTGAATCATCATTCAAGTTGCAATGACAGCTCCAAACGAATTGATACCTCATCAACATCAGCTATTAAACCCATAGGAAACTTGTATGATCCATTCAATCACTAATCTGATGAATTGGATGAGCTAATCTGTAAGATAGATCAGTATGTTTCAGGTAACCTTTCCAAACCGAGATCATGAGCTCAATGATTGTAATATCGCGTAAAGACCTCTGTCGAACACTTCTCTTGGAAAAGCTTCTAGTTGAGGGTAGAAATCACATAATTCAAGAGACTAAAGGGTAAAGAGTTAAGCTTACCCCATGAGCCTTTTACAAGAAAGTGAATTGATAATTCAGAATTAAAATTAGAAAGAAAAACAAAAGAAGAGAATAATTTCAAGAAAATTGAAAATTATTGTCAACGAGATAAGTAACAAGTGTTACATATGGAGAAAGCTTTAGCGAAAATGAAGAATATAAAAAGTATTCAAATCGAAATTGAAAAATATTTCTGTCTAGTCCATTCTTTAAGCCATCAACCGAAACAGCACCAACAACTCCTCAATGCAAACCATTCCATTCCGATAACACTCTGTTACAGAAGAAATTATTTCTGCTTGTTCTGACAAACAGTTTTCTTCTCAACTTTAGGTTATTTCCACGTAATCGATGATCTTTCAATATCTTTTTAAGTAACCAAATTTATTCCTCAACACTCGAAAGAACGGATGTCTTGTATACTCAAATCGAGTTTGCAAAGATCGACCCCGAAAATGCTTTGCCCAGTACAAACACTCTACTATTGGTTTTCCCTGTGTCTCCACAGAAACGGTAGTTGAGACTCTTAGCCCGTCCTGTCTGGTATTTATGTTAGCCCATTGCAGTAATTCTTAGACCTATCTGTACACCGTGTTCATGTTGCGAAAGCATGATGCGTCTCTTAGAGCCTACAAGAACTTGAAGTCATTGTACCAGCAATAGTTGGAATATGACAAGAAATTAGATAACACCCCATATAAAGAAAACTCAACAGACAAAAACAAGGCAATTTGGAAGGTGATAAACAAAACGAAACGGAGAATAAACTGCTACCGGGATGGGGTCACACACGCGATGGAAACACTGATGGTTAACACAAACACTCTTCGTAAACGTAGAATTAAAATAAAATAAAAACACGTGGTTCGTTGGTAAACAACGGCGGTTTGGCAATATGGCGTGGGTACGGAAAGCCGGTTCGTGGCAACGCGTGATGCAGCCGGTTTTCTGAGACAGTGTCAATTCGAAGAGGTCATTGAAGAGAAAAAGCCGGGAGTCTCCGAAATGCACGGATATTTAACCCCTCGGTCCAGGTAGGCCCAGAGTACGCTCTGTGCCTAGCCTGGTCGAAGGGCCAACTAGGCGATCTGTGATTAAGGAAGCGTGGTTAACATGGTAACACGCTTATTCGGAGGGGCCTAGAGCGATCTATGGTGAGATACTGTAGTGGACACGGTAACAAAACCATATAGCAACACAAATAACTTAATTGGAGGTGAAACTCTGAATGATTTTTTTGCAAATGTAGGAAACGAAATAAATGAATCTTTTAGTTGATGTAACGAAGATGCCATATAAAATTTGAGGGCTTTGATAATTGATTGTTTTTCGCCCCTCCTACTGAGGAAGAAATTTCGGGCATTTTCAAGTTCTTGAATAGTAAAGACACCCCCGATATCTTTGGAATGGCAGTAACTTTCCTCACAGTATTCAGTAAAAAATTACCTAGCTATGAACTGAGATAATAAATAAATTTTTGTGGGATGGCAGCTTAGGATTACTAAGACTATGTTAAGGCTATTGGCATTATAATCGGCGCAAAGAATGTTAAATCCATCTCTCGGCTGTCCATTAATAGAGTATGCATATTCCAAGATAGCACGAAAACAGTAGATCAACTCCTGAAAAATCATTCTTCAATCTCGATCAATGGAAGTGAGTTTTGATGTTTGTTATGTTGTGCTACGTCGAAAAGCCTGTCTTAAACTAATTTGTAAATATGTCATATCAACCGTATGAGGTAATTTCATCAATTCTTTACGTCTTGTGAATATTCGAAGATATTATAAATTCTACTCTATCTTAGCTTCACATCTGCTCAGCTGCAGAACACCTTGCTGACCAGCTCCTGGGTTATTTATTGGCAAACAAGGTTTTTCTTCGTCTGCAGGCTTCCACTTTCATATAGTCTCTATTATTGTTCTCCTCTATCTATAATCGAAAAAATCTTTCATCTGTATATACAGTATGGCTACTGCTGATTTAGAGGACATAAGAGGTCATCCTCTATATCATTTCCTCTGATCATGTGGTATTCACGGATCCACAGAGTTTGACAGCCCTGGTCCTCATAAGACTGTTCAATATTGTGTAAGGTACAACTTATTGCTTGATCAAATAACGCTCATTGTCAGTGGTTCGGTTGTCGAATATGCGGGTGATCATTCAAGTCACGAGTACTTTGAATAATTAACATCACGTTAGACCTGCAAGGAGCTCGAATGATCCACTAATTGGATGATCAAGATTAAGACCAGTATGTCCCAGAACATCTCTACAAACCGAGACCATGAGCTCAATGATTCAAGTATCGAGTAGAGACCTCTGTTGAACACTCTTATTGAATAAGCTTGTGGTTGGGGGGAGGAATTTCATAATTTAAGGGACTAAAGTTTCGTATTATCACTTTCGAGAAAAAAGTTAGATGTTTTTTCTAGAGACGATGATTTTGTATCCAACAAAAATGTTGCTATTTTATGATTGTTATGAGTTTACATAAAATCTAACCGATACAAACAACATTCAAAACAGATCATATTATTATGTTCTCATTTAGTAGCTGCAGATAACAATTTTTCACTCGAATTTATTATACCAACAAATATATTCATTTCATTTAGGATAAGCCAAAAAGGGGAAAACCAATACTTCTACAAAACACTACATCCTAAAATTGCCTTGAACGATGATGAATATATAGTTCAGGTAGATTCAAAATAACCAGCTGTTGGCCCACTGTTGATTTCAATATAAAATGAATGTTACTTGTAACATTTTCACGCTCTACACATTGACAGATATATATTGCGCAGCTTTCTCTTTCAGAAATAGATCGTTTAATACTTCAACAACGATCGGAATATTCAAATACTCTTTCCGGTTTGCTGTATTGCAGACACTATGCGGAAATTCGCACTGGAATACTGATAAATAACAAAAGATACCCTCATGTTCGGCAGCTACGACAGCTAAAAGATTTGTGGCTGTTGCCCAAGGTGTGTCGTATCTTATCGAAGAGAATTCGTTTTTATCTCCGTTATCATGATAGAGAAAACTATAGGACCTGTTGTCATAAAGAATTCAATGTTTACTGAAGATTGACTGTAGGAAATTCACACTGTATTTCTTACTCAATATAAATGGTAATGTTATTCATCAACATATCACTTTTAATGAAAATTTCATTGAAAAGTTCTTCAAGTTTTTAATTTTCATATCATATGAGATAGGGCTACGAATTCCAAAATTTTCATTTACATTATTTTCTACTGTTGCTGATAGAGGTCGAATCTGAATACCCCATAGTCCAAATAATTTGATAGGTTTTTTTCACATTTTCGTTCATTCAGATAATCTGCATTTTTCTGGAAATTGAAGCAAATGAATGTGCAAGTAGTGAGGAATTATAAATAGCTTATCACACAAATGTAATGCATTTTCTCAATTTCTAACATCGCTCTTCATATATAAGAATCATCAACCAATTTGCGAATTCATTAGCCGTCTAATGTACCAACCAAGCATTTCTGAGCTAGGAAACTTCTCTGAAATATACCAATTTTTATTGTCTGTTCTGATTTAGCTCTGCTATCTCATGGACATATGGAGCAAAGATATTTAGTGAGGCCACCTTGTTGTCCAAACTAAATTGACCCTTTTAGGATCAAAACAAGTCATTCATTTATGTTCATCATACTTGGTTCAATACAAAGAATTCTTAATTAGCTTTGGTATCGTTTAGTGAAAAATTTTGTTTTTTCATTGTGTTAACGACTAGGAAAATAACACTATATGTTTCAATCATATCTATTAACCCATGGCAAACTTTTAACCAGCAACATATTTTGGAATACTAAATCATCTTCTCCATCGAGAAATTTAGTTAATTGTCATCTTGCAATACGTCAGTTTAGTCTCTTTGGTTATGAGATTTCTTCATTCAACTAGATGCTAATTCTCTACTCGAATCAATAACCGACAAGTCAATCTCTTTTAGAGTAGCTTATCTTAATCATCAAATTGGTGATTGAATGGGCCATTCCGGCTCCTTGCAGATCTGACGTAAAATTAATTCATTCAAAGCAGCTGTGGCGACTTGAATGATGAACCACATATTTGACAACCGAACCACTGACAATGAGCTTTATTTTTGTATGATACGAAATCATCCTCTCCAGCAAAAACATGTTACTGCTTTTTCCGGAAGTGGTAATACGAAACTTTAGTCCCTTAAACTATGAGATTTCTCCCCTCAACCACAAGCTTATTCAAGAGGAGTGTTCAACAGAGGTCTCTACTTAATACCCGAATCATTGGGCTCATGGACTCGGTTTTTGAAGATTTTCTGGGACATACTGATCTTAATCTTTATTATCAAATTAGTGATCAAATGGATTATTCGAGCTCCTTGCAGATCTAACGTGATATTCATTCATTCAAAACATCCATGGAGACCTGAATGGTGACCCGCATATTTCACAACCGAACTACTGACGATATGCGTTACTTGATTAAGCAATAAGTTGTAATATTCGCTATAGTTCTTGTGTGGAGCAGGACGTCGAAGTCTGTTGATCTCTGAATACAACATGATCAGAGGAAATGAAATAGCGGATGATCGTCTTATGCCGTCTGAACCAGAAATAGTCATAGTGTATATACAGATCAAATATTTCTTTCAATTGTGTGAGGAGGAGAATAATAACAGATAGTATATAAAGGTGGAAGGCTGCAGACGAAGAGAAACCTTATTTAACAATGAACAACCCAGGAGCTGGTCAGCAAGGTCACCTGCAGCTGACCAAATGTGTAGCTAAGATACTGATAACTCTAGGACTCACTACAATGTGCTAACATAAACACAAAAATTCTGTGAAGACACTGCGGAAAGCCATTAAAAGCGTCTTCGTGCTGAGCCAAACATTTTTGGAGGTCATCTTTGCAAACTCGATTAAATTAAACAAGACATACTTTCGTCTGATACATTGTGGCACAGTGTGGTCACCTGATGTGCGCGTAAGGAAACTTCTCGAAAATGTTCAACGCCATGTTAGTGGATTCGTCATTGGACGCACACCGCTCTGAGAGACTTAATACATCTATAGTTCTTACTTTCGAGCAACGACGACTACGTGGGGGTTTAATTGTTACGTTTCGAGTGTTGATAAATAATTTCGAGTTATTAAAAAGACGTGTTCCTTGTTGATGGTGATTGATCATAGATTACGTGGCCGACACTTCAAATTGAGAAGAGTGTCGTTTGTCTCAACAAGCAGAGAAGATTTATTTTATAACAGGGTGTTTTCAGAATAGGAAGTGGTTGGTGCTGTTTTGGTTGCTGCCTTGAATTCATTTCCGTTAAACTTTTCTCCACTTGTAACTCTTGTAATAATAATAATTAACTGCACTGGAGATATTTTCCACATATGAACTTCTCTTGAATATAAGAGGAGTGTCTTTCGATATCCCTCAATTTATGGGTTACAATATTCGGAAGCTTTCATCGTTCGGAAGAGAACTTTCGAATGTTCCACTGCAAGATTCCAAGAGAGCATTCAGATATCTAGACTACTCCTAAGTGACCGTCCCAACTTTTTCATAATGATAAGAATGACACCAAAATTCAACGAAAATCAAGTTTGCTATAGCCCAAGCATCGATACATATATTGAATGATTTTCTTTTTCTTTTCCCTGAAAAATACAATACAATACAATCCATATCATTCTTTCATCGACAAATTTCGTTTTGTTATAAATGCAAAGAGTCAATGAAAAAATATGTTACAGAAAACTGGTTCTTTAATTCACGAATACTAAATGGCAAATAAAACCCTCAGAATCTGAAATCGGTGCCATTGTGAAAATCAACGGAAGCTTGAATTACTTCTGATTCGTACGAAGGTGGACGATATTTGCCGTTGTTAATATCGAATCATTCCTCTCAGGCAGATATATTCCACATGAGCTGTTAATGGCTAAATTCTGAATCGATGGGATTCGCATTTCGTGCATTTCAGCTTCATCGACGCCTCTAGCTAATTCGGCCTAGCGCGCTTATAGCCAACTCTGTGAATCCGGAACGGCAAACGAACAAACATCATGTACCTTAATCGATTTATTTATTCCACAAATGATTAATTCGGTGGGCTTAGGTTGCAGATTTAATCGAATCAATTTGCGTTAAATTAATTTGGATTTCTGATTTTTGATTTCTATGTGTTGATAGTTTTCCGTTCCATTTAGAATTACTTCTATTGAAAGTGCAGCTGAGGATAAGTTCATAATAAATACACCTATAATATAGTGAGCGTAATACACTCAAAATACTACTGAATCAAACAAACAGCAAACTTAGAATAATAAGATGGACCAAAAAGACTTCAATCCATTTCTTTCTTGCTTTTAGTTTGGACAAATGTCCACTATGACCACGCTTGCAGAGGTCCTTCATTGAAATTTTCATTGATCACGTCACAGATTTTGAGTTTCAAGGCTGCAAAGCTTTCTAATGACTTTACTTCGTAGCTCCACGAAAAATCTGTAGTATTGAATAGCATGATCTAACCAACCAGTTAGAAACTACTGACTTGTGGCAGCTTCTCAACAATCGCTCTTGGACTTTCAGAAGCCCAAATTCGGCAATTCTGCTCGTTGAAATATCCACACAATTGCATTCGTCAGAAAAAGAATTTCAGAAAAAAACCTACTGGTTGGTCTTTATCGAATTGAGCAAATTTACGGCGACGTTAACTTTATAACATTCTGGATGACCCCAATTGTTGAGAATGACGAGAAATTGACGAATTTAGATCTGCGCTTGTCGAGCGAAACTGAATTGACTATTGCTAAATATTCATTCACGTATATTCCACAAAATTTTATGTGAGTAAAGATCACTAACGCACAAACAAAAAAAACTGATGAGGCACTCCAATAGATACCGGTCCCAGAAAAGGAGCTGCCAATTCCAACCACAAACTTTAAGTTAGTCCCAAATTAGGTTGTATAATTCGATATTAGCTAATCATAATTTGGTTACCCTAACCAGTCGAAAATTCTCAAAGTTATTTCGGACACTTAATGAAAATAAGCATTTCGAGAAAAAAGCATTTATGAACTAGAATGAGATCCATCAAGAAACTGAGAACATATTGCTTATTCCTTCTAATGAGTTAAGCAGCCTTATATAATGGAAGGAGAGTAGAGGTGAGACTGCTATCGTACCTAGGACAACTTATTTCTACGCTTTTCTCGTCTCAGATGTGAACTGGAAATATACATTGATTTTCACCTTGCCATTTCTTGAGCATACTCTTGAAAATCAATGCAAGCAACAATAAATTCGCATTGGTCTTGATATGAGCTTCAACCACACCGTTCTATGATGGAATAAGCGCTAGAAACGCATTTGATTTTCGCCCGTACATATGCAGAAGCTCGAAATTCAGATCTGTGGGAGTTGCGGTTTTATTATCCAAGTTGAGTACACGTATACCTAGCCTAGTATAGGCTACACCTATAATGAAGTGTATCCTAGCAACCTTCACTTATTTTTAAGTATACTCCTTTGTATACCATGCAGCACTTTCGATTATGTTTGAGGGCCAGTTTATGGAGACAATCGAGTTCCTCTGTTGGAACAATATTAAGCATGCTTTATATATTTCGAGTGATTCACACAATTTCTGTAGTGATCTATTAATATGCTTCTCGACTTGCCATGTTTTTAAAGTCCACATAATTCTAAATAGCTATGAGTTGTTCACCAGCTTCTGATGATTATCTAGATTTGTAGTAATTGAGGACATTGTTACTATTCAGTTATGCAGGGTCTTACCATTTCCTCAACTATCTGGTGCTCCTTACGGCCCTTCGACTCTTACACCTAATCTTGTTTTTATATAAAGACGATTGGTCAGAATGAGAGGATATTTCAAGAGAGTTCTTATTCAATATTCAGAGAGCAGAGTTCTGTTCTACACCAGACTATTATGTGTGGTGTATGTTACACATAGATCATGTCAGATGATTGGCTGCCAGTACTAAAACGTTTCTTGTGTGCTTTGTGAAAATTGTACAAAATGATGAAATCACAGCATCTCACGTGATTATGTTATACTAATGTAGTTTCATCATAGATTCCATGAAATAATAATAGGAATCTATCGGTTTAATGGGTTGTATATCACAGTTTCCAGCATGTATTCGACTATTAATTTAGTTTTATTCCAGCAGATGTCGGCGTACTAACGCGCTATAGAATCAGAAAATCAATATTCACAGGCACCAGTGGCGTAACAGGGATTCTTATAAACTGTGTTCCAATGTTCGTTTCATTGGAAACGTGTTTCAATTCTACACTAAAATATTTCATGGGAAAATTAAATTCATAGCATGAAACAATTTTTGATTTGGGAAGAACTGTTTTTAGGATAAAACGGAGTATGTGAAATCAACCTCTCACCCTCAATATTCCCTAACTTAAAAATCATTGGAGGAAGAAGAGTCGAAAGATTTTTCTTTGAAAAGGATCCTCAATTCTTTACTCAAATATTCCCTTGAAAAATTAAATTATTATACAAGGGGAAATGCTTCTAGAAATTGATTCATAACAATGAAATTGGGGTTTCATCAATTCGAGTACCTTTAAAATTTATCAATTCAATTTTTGACTTGACTTGATTTTTAAACCCAAAAGCTTGACTTAACATCAAGCTGTTTCGAGCTGCTTGAAAGCTTGATACTCGTGAGAGCATAAAGTTCACTTGCTAATCACTTGTTACCGTACCAGTACAGATTCAATGGCAGTAGGTAGTACCTCTAGTCATACATAATTTTTTAATTAGCTGCGACCTTCTGGAATTTCGAAACTTTGTACGTTCGAAATTAGTCATTTCAGAAATGTGAAGAATTTCTGTATTCAACAACAACACTCAACACGAATTCATGTCACCTACAACCTACAATATATTTCTAAATAATATAGAATAGATTCAAATAAAATGATTATTTTAGAGGTTTTTCGTATTATTCGTTAGAAACTCAATATTCCTTGCAAAAATATATAAAACAAGAATTTTATGTAGTGTCGTCACCTAGCGATCAGAAGTGGAAGTATAGTAATATATCGATTGAGGTGCACTACATTCGGCGATATTCAGCAGAACCCTTCCAGAGAATTAGCGAATCTCCGAGAATCGAGATTAAACGGCCCGAAACCGAAAGACGGGACAGTCCAGGGACTCTAGGAAACTCGTATTAAACACGTTTAGTAATGAAAATTGTGTAAAATTATGATGATTTTTGTGACATCTCGTCGAAAATGGAAGCAGATCCTCATGAAGACTACGCTTCAGAATATCCATAGGAAACTCATCGCATTCTGGTATTGATATAGTCTCAACAGATGGAGAACCAATACGAAAGAAAAATAGGTGTACTGAAAAAACTATGGAAGTGACGGATTATCCTATTATTGAACAACACGCGTAAAGTGAATATAAACATGATAGGGAAGGGTAATGCAAGTTCAAGGCATTTAATTTCAGAATGAAGAACTGTGCAACCACGTCGCTGGAAAGACATTTGAAATTAAAGCATGTTGGATTTAGAAAACGCTCTTTAGAGATTCAGCAGATCATGAATAGCTTACCCTCTGCTGCTAGCACTTCTGGAAACTTTTCAAGTTGGCTGAGTGGCAACAACATTAACAAAGAAGTAAAACAATAGTTTTCTTTCATTTTAAAGTTTTCTTCTTCCAAAAATCCTCAATATAAGGTGGCAGGCGGCCTCACCCCCGTCGCCCGGTGTGATACCTCCACATCCAGCTATTGGTTGTATGAATTGGTCATCTGTGTGACTGTTTCGGGATCTGGCGGATGGTCCGGCTTCCAGGGTGGGAAGTATTGGCTACGAAGCATGATGAGGTCTTCTGGGACAAAATCATCCGAAGTTGAAATAGTCTCCCATTTGGATCTCCGGGGGAGACTGCCTCGAGGGGTTTCATGATGCAGGAAAGTCGAGCACTCCTCCGGCGAATTCACTAATTCATTCACGTTCTACAAAAGAAAGCAAACTCTTGATAGAGTTCTGCAATATCAGAGGACTGAGGCACAACAACGTGAATGTCGATGCAGTCCACCAGCATCTGCAAAACGCACAATCCCATGTGCTGGCCCCAACCGAAACCCAAATAAGTCAAACAACCGACACAACCTATTTACGTTTTAATGGGTATGAGTTGCATACGAGATTTAGGTTTAGAGGGGGCCTCTGTGTTTTCGCCACATCGGATGTTGCATGCCAGAGAGGATACGATGGAGGACGACGCTTTCGACCTTTCATGGTTTAAAATCTGTTTGCAGGATAAAACACTGTTCTTATGCTGTCTATATGGCGCGCCAAACGATATTCACTTCCCTAGACTGTTTCAGTATCTAGGTGATAAGGTGGATTGGATCCAGACACATCATTTGGCAGCTGAGATTATTGTACTGGGTGACTTCAACGTTCACAACACCAACTGGCTTCGCCACTCTTATAGAACAGATAAAGCGGGAAGACAGGCTGAAAGTTCCGCAATCAGCCATAATCTAACGCAGCTAGTCGACGAACCGACAAGAATACATGATCACCCAACCGACTTCCCGAATAACTTGGATCTCTTTTTGATTTCAGATCCAGATGATTTTGGAGTGGAGGTTTCAGCACCTCTAGGAAACTCAGACCCCAACCTTATATCTGCTTCTGGAACCATTGTGCTGCCGCTAAACCAAGAACCTAAACAACCCAGCCGCATTTAGCACAATAACCGTGGTAATTGGGATGAATGAGCTGCGTGAATTCTTTTCTTGCTTCCCATTCAGTGATGTTTGCATTTCAGATCCTGACATCTATGTGTGCACTGAATCTGTTACAGAAATCATTCATGCCGGAATGGATCTCTACATCTCTCATTCTATGAAAAGAACAACAGCACAAAAGCCATGGTTCTACAAAGACTGCGAAAGAGCCTCTGCAGCCAAGAGCAGAGCTAACAAGTCATGGAAGATAAATCCAACAGAGAAAAAAGAACAACCTTCGTATGAATACGGAACGTATGAAACCTAACAACTGCAAGAGCAAAGGCCAATTTCAATGAAGGGGTAACTAATGAACTCCTTGAACAGGCAAGCGGGACTAGACAATTCTAGTCTATGGCGAAGACTGTCAATTTTTGCAAATCTGCGTTTTCGCAGATTTTCTCCGAAAGAGAAAGCCGATCTCTTTGCTCTCTTGTTCTCAAAGAATTCTGTGCTAGATTCATCTAACGCAATACCAACGAACATTCCACCTACAAATTCTTCCATGGCACAAATGAAATTCAGAATCCGCATTATGAGACGGGCTCTCGAGCAGCTGAACTGTAAGAAGGCAGTTGGTCTAGACGAAATACCGCCAATCGTCCTAAGGAAGTGTGCTCCCGAACTGGCACCCATTCTTAACCGTCTGTTTCGGATTTTTCATGAAAACCAGACTTTTCCGAGCACTTGGAAATAACGAGAATTCAACCGATCCCAAAGAAAGGAAAGAAGTCCTTACCCCAAAACTACCGCCCTGTTGCACTTCTTCCCATTATGTCCAAAGTGATGGAGAGAGTCATAAATGATGAACTCATCGAATATCTTGAGTTGCAGGGAATTATTAACGACCGTCAGTATGGTTTTCGCAGGCAAAGATCGACAGGAGATCTGTTCGCCTACGTCACTCATGTTTGTACATGAACGATAGAAAAGCATGGGGAATCTAGAGCAATAGCCCCCGACATCTCTGAAACCTTCGATAGGGTTTGGTATGCAGCCTTGTAGAAGAAACTTGCTGCATATGGTCTTCCCGAAAAATTGCGAGGTTGAATAAGTAGCTTTTTTTTCAAATAGATCAATACAAGTTGTGGTCGACGGTATAACATCTGATTATTTGCAGTTGCAAGCAGGAGTACCTCAGGGATCCATTTTTTTGTCAACTTTGTTTCTGTTGCAGATAAACGATCATCTTTCATCTACAGAGAACAAATTCTTCGGTTTTGCAGACGATTGTGCACTGATTGTGTCTTTCAGTAGTCTGATGCTGATTACAGCTGCGGAATCTCAGCGTCAGAGATGTCAACAAATCAACAACTCAAACTCTGACTTACAGAGGATATCTGTGTGAGATCAGTTGAACCTGGTAAGCTTCAATGCGAGAAAGACGCAAGCAACTACGTTTTCTAGAAAGGTCCCAGCTAGAAAACCTCCTCTAATGATACAATGCCAACAAATTGCATCCAAAGGTTCGATGCACGTTCTCGGAATAACGGTCAACGCCGGGTTTTGCTGGCATCAATATGTATCAGCAATAGCTGAGTCGGCATCAGCTAAACTTAGTTTTCTTTTCAGAGCCAAGCGATACTTCACGTCATTCTCAGCTGTTGCTTCCATATAAGACGCAGATTCGATCTTCTTTGGAATATTGTTCCCATGTATGGGGATTTGCGCCCAAAAATTCGTTGCGGATGTTGAATAGTGTGCAAAAACTGGCTGTGCGCCTCATCGACCACCCAGAGATCACCCGCGATCTCCAACCGATGGCTCTCAGAAGACAAGTTGCTGACCTTTCTCTGTTTTACAGATACTTTCACGGAAGATGTTTCAAGGAGCTGAAAGACCTTGTTCCGGTAAAACTTATGTTTTTCCGCAACACTAGGCTGGCAAGGAGTTCTCATCATATGGCGGTACATTTGTCGACCCCTCGAATCTCTCTCTATAAGAATTCATTCATTCACAGGGCAGGTGAGCTGTGGAACTAGCTTCCGCTAACATCCTACAATTTGGCCCCCTTTCAGAAGCGAGTAAAAAGACACATCAATTCATCCCAGGCGCACACTCATGCGGTGTAACCTGTTCGCTTATTCCTGGGAAGCGCGCATAAAAAAAAATATCTAAATTACATACAGGAGTCCATTTTCTCTCTCAAAATAGACTGAAAACTTTTTTGATCCTGTTTCACCCTTCAATTCTGAAGTAGTTTTTAAGTTCAATTTTTTATATTTGTCTAATCTGAATAATAAGCTTCAATAGTTCAAGAAATTATTATACAAAATTTTACTGATAATTAATAACTGATTCAAACTAAAACTGCGAAACGAATTCCTTTTTTGAGTGAATGTGTGCTTCAGTTCCTCAAATACAGAAGGAGAATTCTGTTTTAAACATGGTGATCTAGTTACCAAACTGATGAACAAGAAATTTATCAAAACTGAAAGATTCTCCTCAAAATATTTATCCCTTATATCTACAGGGTGGAGAATTTAATAAAATTCATAATATTTTATTAACTACTTTAACTAAATAAAATCTGGGACAGATCAATTTTTGTTCTAGAAAGAGTTTCACCTGATACTTATATTTCAAAATACCCCATTTCTTCGAGCAATGAGTAGTTCTTTTCTGTTCCTATTCTTTTTGACTTAAGTTTCAATATAGGTACTTCTTTTATTTTCCCAGAAGTTTAATTCAGTTGTTTTTATTTAACCAGAAACTTACTTCAGCTGTTTCCTGGAAAATTTATCTATGTTTTTTTTTGTGAAACTATGGCTGTGTTTTATTTGAAAATGACCATTTCACTTTCACTCTTGTTCCTGTTCTGTATTTGGGTTTCTTTCACCAACTTCATAAATTCGTTTTAGATTTTCACGTTGAACTTCATTTAAATTTTTCCGATCAAATATTCAGTATTATTCAAGCCATTATTATCGCTCTCATTGAATATAAGCTTTCCAGTTCTACGATTGACGAAACTTTCTCAAGCTTTTGTGAAAAAAAAGCTTGACTTGTCTTGAATTCTGAAATCAAAGGCCTGACTTGATTTCAAGTCAAGCAGCTTGATTATCAAGTCAACTCGTGAATCCCTAGATGAAATATCAGGAAACACTCAATTCCGTAATAAAAGAGGGATTCATATGAATTTGGCATTTAGCAGACCAACCCCCTACATAAATGTATCCTGGCTTGAAGATCATATGGGTAAAAATAGGTCATGTGGCATTTTATCACAAAGGTAATCCAATTCCCAAATCGATTATCGCATTACCTTTTTGGTGTGCTCTTCGATAAAGAGTGCCTCCATTGAGTTGTTTATTCAAAATGCTCAACTCAATTGATTCGGTACAACTCAGCGGTATTCTGGTGGAAGGATAGGAATTTATTCATTCATTACTTTGAATAAAAGAATTGGGAAATCGTAATATGGTAGAGGATAATCCAAGACTAAATGACTTATAGTCTCATCAGCCTCACCACACTTTTTGACTGTCTACAGAATTCAACTCAAAAAGCATACCAACACAAAACCTAAAAAATGCTTGAGAAAAATCGAAATGAAAATGGTACTCATAGAAATTGAAATAAAATTAATATTTAAAAATGTAAAACTTTTGATAGAATTTAAATTCCTTGAAAAACTTCTTCATGCTGAATACTTCCATTCTGAGCATTACTGCATTGCATCTACGATTCATACTCATGATATACATGAGATAAAAAACACAAGGTTCAACTTTAATCTACACTTTATTTGAAAAAATTCGACGACGTTTCGCTGACACAGCATCTTTATCAAGAATGAAAAATAGAATGAAGAGTATGGTATTTTAAACAAATCGTAGAACAAGTTGGATGAATAACAGGAAAATCCACAACGAGCCATTGTACAGTTAGTATGAAAAGTAATAAAAACTAATTAAACAAGTTAAGTAGGGGTGAGTAATTCACATCTACCTGTTCATTCAAAAGCTTGTCCGAATGTTTGTATCTATTTATTTCTAATGCTTCTAGGAGATCTAATTTTGAACTTTTGATTTTATATGTAATATGTCAAAGTTTTTATTGAATGAATGGTTTTCTTTTATTAGGTGGTTTGAATAATTTGAATCGGATTTATTTTTATCGAAGCTACGTTTATGTTCAGATGTTCTTATGCCAAAGCTCCTATAGGTCCTACCGATATAAATTTTATCACAAGAACCGCAATTGAGTTTATAGATTCCTGATTTACTTGATTTTTCAACACGAGATTTATTATTTTTAATATGTTTACCTAAGTTATTAGAAGTTTTGAAAGTTATATTAAGATTTTGTTTGACGAGAAAGGATTTAATATTTGTACTTGCAGAACCGCAGAATGTTAAACTGTTGAATATTTTATAGACTTTATGAATAGGATATACTTCATTTATTGCTTTCTGATGCAGTTTTTACGAATGATTAGATCTATCATATCCGGATTATATGAATTATTAATGGCTATCTGTTTGATGATGTTTAACTCTTTATTATAATCTTCTACTGATAAAGGTAAATTGAGTAACCGATGTACCATGCTGTTTAAAGCTGCAACTTTGTGTTGAATTGGATATAATGAGTAGTTATGTATAATTGTATAATCAGTATGTGTTGGTTTACGAAAGACCGAAAAACATGATTATTATTTTGTTTAGTAATTTTTAAGTCCAAAAATTAATGGAATCGTTCTGTTCAATTTCTATCGTGAATTTAATGTTCAAATGGATGGAATTAATGAAATTAAGAAATAAGTCTAATTGACGAGTAGTTCCAATGAAACATACTAAGATATCGTCAACATATCTATTCCAATAAAGAAATTTGGAAATGAGTGGATGTGTATGAATTTTCTGTTCAATATTATTCATAAAAATCTCTGCTAAAAGTGGACTCAAAAGATTTCCCATGAAATCAGAAAGCAATAAATGAAGTATATCCTATTCATAAAGACTATAAAATATTCAACAGTTTAACATTCTGCGGTTCTGCAAGTACAAATATTAAATCCTTTCTCGTCAAACAAAATCTTAATATAACTTTCAAAACTTCTAATAACTTAGGTAAACATATTAAACATAATAAATCTCGTGTTGAAAAATCAAGTAAATCAGGAATCTATAAACTCAATTGCGGTTCTTGTGATAAAATTTATATCGGTAGGACCTATAGGAGTTTTGGCATAAGAACATCTGAACATAAACGTAGCTTCGATAAAAATAAATCTGATTCAAATTATTCAAACCACCTAATAAAAGAAAACCATTCATTCAATAAAAACTTTGACATATTACATATAAAATCAAAAGTTCAAAATTAGATCTCCTAGAAGCATTAGAAATAAATAGATACAAACATTCGGACAAGCTTTTGAATGAACAGGTAGATGTGAATTACTCACCCATACTTAACTTGTTTAATTAGTTTTTATTACCTTTCATACTAACTGTACAATGGCTCGGTGTGGATTTTCCTGTTATTCATCCAACTTGTTCTACGATTTGTTTATAATACCATACTCTTCATTCTATTTTTCATTCTTGATAAAGCTGCTGTGTCAGCGAAACGTCGTCGAATTTTTCTCAAATAAAGTGTAGATTAAAGTTGAACCTTGTGTTTTTTATCTCATTTATATCATGGATCTACATCAAGTAACCGCCTCCACAATTCAAACATACTCATGATACTCATCATTGACCTTATTGCATTTTGATACATTTTGTTTCAAATTTCTATCAGTCTCTTCCGAACCTGATTCACTGTAACTCACTGGTTTGTCTGGCTTCTTAATCTTCTATTGGGAATGTCTCAGTCGTGTTCGATGGAATTGAGGTCTGGACTTCATGTAGACCTCTAAATATTCAGGGTTATATTATTAACGAAGACAGCTTCACTATAAGAGTAACTTTGCACATAGCTTGGTATAAAACAATAGTTAAGATACAATGTATGATCTCAAGTACAAACAATTATCAATAATAAAAAACAACAAGTACTGTGTTTTAAGGAATTCTACTTAATAATTGCGATTCGTAACGCGTTTCACTACACCGTAGCTTCTTTGACATTCGTCTGAAGAAGCTACAGGAACTTTGAAAATAAACGAGGTTCACAGGATAATTTACTAATTTGTGGAAGTTAGTACCTTCCTAAAAACGGAAAAATTCAACATTAAATTATTCACAAAAGTTTCTATAGCGTTACCAAGTTACCCAACGATCAACATAGAGATGCGAATATGGCACCTAATGAAACATGATGAAGGATTTACAGCTTGACTTGAAAACTGAGCTGTTTGACTTAAAATCCAAAAACTTGAAAGCTTGAATCAGAACATAGTTGCAATGAAACGTAGAAATGCTAGAATGAAGTTCTTGAAAAAGACACAAACACAGAACAAGAACGAGAGTGAAAGTGAAATGTTTATTCTCAAATAAAACACAACCATTGCATCATAAAAACAACATAATTAAATTTTCATAAAACAACTGAAATGAACTTCTATGAAAATAAAAACAACTGAATTGAACTTTTGTGAAAATAAAAGAAATACCTACATTGAACCTCAAGACAAAAAGTGACACTACATTCCCATTTCATCAGATAATTGATGGTTTGCTGTTTTTGAATCAAAATATTTATATAATTACATTTTGCTATTTATTTATATATTTTATTTATTTATAAATTTCTTTATATATTGTGTTTTCCGAAAGGGTTCTGATGCGTAAACCTTCATTGATAGATTATTTTACTTATTTTCCTGGCCGCTAGGTGACTACACTACGTAAATTTATTTCAGTTTTCTATATATTTTACAAGGAATTTTCAGTTCCTTGAGAATGATACGAAAACCCTCTGAAAGAATCATTTCATTTGAATTTATTTTATATTATACAGAAATCCATGATAGATTGTAGGCGACATCAATATTTTGTTGCTGTGAGTGTTGAATACAGAAATTCTTTATATTCCTGAAATGAATTATTCCTTTTTTCCTTTAAATTAACCAAATTCCCTCGCAGAGCATATAGCACATACTATATTTTAAAATCCCAGTGTTAAAATGCCACTCAAAAATTTCTAATTGTGAGAAATAGGCAGTATTTCAGTACCTTTTTTCGCATTCGTATAGGTGCGGCAACCTGACCACAAACGAATATCAAGTGAGCTTAATTTTATGCTCTTACAAGTATCAAGGTTTTAAGCAGCTTGTAGAAGTTTGATGTAAAGTCAAGCTTTTGGGTTGCAGAATCGTGTCAAGTCAAAGCTTTTCAAACTGCTTGACCTGACGAATCACTAAACATGATATAAAAATTTATTTTTCGATTTCATTACTCAATTGAATATTATCAGATGAATACAAATTAAAAATGCTCAACGATAATTGCTTCAATTAATATATTCGAAAAATGTTGGCCTCTCAAAAAATATGTTTTAACTAGAAGGAATTCTTTAATATTCTTAATTCATTACTGAGATTAGATTTCATTAATCTCACTATCTTCCTCACTTCTGTTCTAAATTTCTATTAAAGACGAAAAATCTGGCCCCTAATCCCTCGGATTGTTTTTGATTGAAGTGACATATGTGAAAGGAATAAGAATGGCTGGTTATCAGGTTGTTGCATATCAGGATGAAAGTGGCGAAACAAATAGTCGAGATCAACATTATATCTTTGTCAGGGGTAGTGAGGTTACTAAGAGCTATATACGTAACAGCTGCGTTACGGCAGCCTTACAGCCACAATGCCCAATTGGAAGCTATAACAAGCAACTTGCACGCGTCCTCACTCATAATAACCACTTTGTCGAACTATCACGTGCCGGTATTAGGCCCGATTTATGTTTCTACTCACCGTTTTGATAGGTCTTTAGGAGCAACATCGTTAAGGCTACACGCGCACCCCCATAAATAATATCGCACATCCTGATAAGGTCGGTTTAATGACCGTAATGTTACGATGAATTCGAACAGTTCCGTTTGGGCAGCTAAAATTATTATATCAATGACATCTTAAAAATACAATGTGGTACATCGGAACACAGCTATACCAATGTTCTACTAAATTCATAGAAATATCAAAGATTAGAACCGATTATTAACGCTTTGTCTCATTCGTATCGTGGTTTCAGAAAAAAACATTAATTATTCACATTGAGTCAACACCATTCATAGAGTCGAGATTTTAGAGTTAACTGAAAACAGGAATTGTATCGTTGGATCTTTCTACAAAATTATAATCAGTGCTAAAGATGGCCTACTTAAACAATTGGTACGTACTTCAGTGACAGTAAAAAGCGATTTCTGAACACGTTACTAACGACAATGCGTCTTGTATGAAAGTTCAACTTCTACTGCCTGCGTGTATATGAAGCTGTCTCCCGATATCTTCTGATGGCATATCGCTCAGTGATTCAAGCTGCACCAAGTGTCTGCATCAGCAGAAGCAACAGCTCTAGCAGCACCAATATCCTCTGTAGGCATTATCACTAAAAGAGATCTTGAGGACACTAATGAAAACAAATTTTAACACTACTTATTAAGTGCACTAGAATGTACTCCTCGTACCACAATGGTAATAACCTGAGAGAACGACTCTTACAAATGCTACGGCAACACAATTTTGAGAACAAACACGAAGAGTATAAATGTTCTTAATCTTTCATAGGAGGTTAACTTAAACGAACCAGGTGACGAAAAACATAGATTAATGGTGCTTGAGAATGTTCCTATGTTGATAACAATGCTTCATGATGAGTAAAATGACTCATCTATCAGAATTGAAGACTGACAAGTCCATTTCATCAATTCGAGTTGGTTTCAAGGTATCATTTTTATTATTTATTTAATTAGAGTGCCTCTACAACTATGGCCATTGGCATATGTACAATATCAATTTCAACACAGAAAAAAAATCAGTTTTATGAATATATACAAATATTTCTTATGAGAAAATTTGAGAACTTGAATACTAGTGAAGAGATCTGTTTCTTTTAGAAAATCAATTACAATTTTAAAGTTGTTCGTTAGTGTTTTCTTGAGATCATCATTTATGCAGTAATTCTGTCGGCTTCTTGCATATTGTGGGCATTCTATGAGTATGTGTTTCACAGTGAGGCTGTTGTTGCATTGATGACAAAATGGAGGAGCGCTAGAGTCCATCAGATAACCATGGGTTGAATGGGTATGTCCAATTCTCAGACGACGAGTAACAATTTATTCTCTTCTTGTCATTTTAGGTAGTTCTCCGTACAGTTCTCCAGTGTGAATGCTGCTGAAAGAAGAAGGGCGATTTTGTGTGATGATATCGTTCGAAGAAGCTACTGAGCAGCTGACGTTGCCATCAGTCTCAAATGCGTCTGTAAAATTACTTCATTATGTTGTCTTGCATTCATCAGTTCTAAAAAAGCTTGTTGTAGCAGGGTATTTAGAGTGTCTTCTTTCTTTTATTTTATCAGGTCGGTGTTTATTGTAGGTAGTATTATTGTCCAAGGGGAAATGTTCTTACGAGAATTTGTGGTTGTCTTGTGTAGATTCACGTTTCCGAGTAAAGGTTGTAGAATTTGCTGAATTGGTTTTGGTTTTTTCGAAGGATTTGGTAAATTTATTTCAGTTGGTTTGAGGATATTGTGTATAGGATGATATGGATGTCCTGATACCCTGGCTGCATAGGATATTAGAATTTCTTCTCGACGTAATGCTAGGGGAAGTTCGTGTGCCTCGCAATAAAATAATTTCATGGGGCTTGTTCGAAAAGCACCGAGACATATACGAAGAGCTGTGTTTTGAACAGTGTCCAAATTCTTCAATACAGAAATGCTGGCTGTGGACTCTACTATGCTGGCGTACTCGAACTTAGAGCGTATAAGTGCTCTATAAATTCTCAAGAGGGCTTCTTCGTCGGCTCCCTATTTATGGAGCGATAAGGTTTTAAGAATGTTCATTCGCTTCATGCAAATCTTCTTTGTTTCCATTTTATGCTTTTTCCAACTGAGTGGTCTATCAAATATGTGTCCGAGGATTTAGAAAATCAGTTATCTCGGGCAATAATTCTTGAAACCTTTCTAGGAATTTACTGCGACTCAACCACCAGACGTCCTTGTAAAAAAGTAAATCAGTGAGTTCAGCTGACTCCTTATCTTCCAACTCCAACTTAAAGAGCCGCCGTTGCAAGCTACGTGCACGGATGGAATTCACAATTTTTGATGCAATGCCAATAATCCCCTCCGTGTTCTAAACTTTTGTTCTCGAAACTTGTTGATGTGAAATGAAGGGAAATCTTCATTAGCTCGACATAATGCCACAAAACCGTTTTTGTTACCAGTCATTGCTGGTGCTCCATCGGTTGTAATGCACACTAATTTAAATATTGGTAGCTTGTATTTTTTTACAAAATTGAAGGAAAAGTCATATATATCTTCCCTTCATAGGAATAATTGTCAAAAATTCTTGCTTAGTCAACATGTAATTGAATACCAGCCGAATAGAAATACACAGTTGGGCAGTGTCTGTCATATCGGTGGATTGGTCGAACTGCAAAGAAAAGTATTTACATTTCATAATATCATGTCTTAGTTTATCTGCCATGTCCTGACTCATAACTTCAATAAGCCTTGTGATAGTTGGACGAGATAACTGAAGTTTTCTAATAGCAGACATGATTTCTGTTTTATTTTTAAAATTCCCAAATAAAGTCTCACCCGCTTCAATAAATGCTTTCTTCATAACCGTTCCATCTTCGAATGGTTTCTTGTATTTCGCCAATATATGAGATATTTTAAATTACGCGATCGTAGCAGCTTTTGATCGTTCGGCTGGTCTTGTGAACATGGTTTGCTCTTTTTTCAAGCAATATAACAAATCACATACTTCCCGTTTTCTCAATTCCTTCTGTGGCGGAAAATCCTTTTCATAGTTTTTATGAACCGTTTTATGATGTAAATGAGATAAAAAGCACAAGGTTTAACTTTAATCTTCACTTTATTTGAAAAAATTCGACGACGTTTCGC
Organism: Cryptolaemus montrouzieri; assembly: GCA_013387265.2. Classification (NCBI taxonomy): domain Eukaryota; kingdom Metazoa; phylum Arthropoda; class Insecta; order Coleoptera; family Coccinellidae; genus Cryptolaemus; species Cryptolaemus montrouzieri. The sequence goes on along the minus strand of JABFTP020000186.1, from coordinate 24,058,355 downwards.
TGACACAGCAGCTTTATCAAGAATGACAAACAGAATGAAGAGTATGGTATTATAAACAAATCGTAGAACAAGTTGGATGAATAACAGGAAAAACCCACACCGAGCCATTAGTATGAAAGGTAACTCAAAACTAATTAAACAAGTTAAGTAGGGGTGAATAATTCACATCTACCTGCTCATTCAAAAGCTTGTCCGACTGTTTGTATCTATTTATTTCTAATGCTTCTAGGAGATCTAATTTTAAACTTTTTGATTTTATATGTAATATGTCAAAGTTTTTATTGAATGAATGGTTTTCTTTTATTAAGTGGTTTGAATAATTTGAATCAGATTTATTTTTATCGAAGCTACGTTTATGTTCAGATGTTCTTATGCCAAAACTCCTATAGGTCCTACCGATATAAATTTTATCACAAGAACCGCAATTGAGTTTTTAGATTCCTGATTTACTTGATTTTTCAACACGAGATTTATTATTTTTAATATGTTTACCTAATTTATTAGAGGTTTTGAAAGTTATATTAAGATTTTGTTTGACGAGAAAGGATTTAATATTTGTACTTGCAGAACCGCAGAATGTTAAACTGTTGAATATTTTATAGTCTTTATGAATAGGATATACTTCATTTATTGCTTTCTGATACAGTTTTTACGAATGATTAGATCTATCATATACGGATTATATGAATTATTAATGGCTATCTGTTTGATGATGTTTAACTCTTTATTAAAATCTTCTACAGATAAAGGTAAATTGAGTATCGATGTACCATGCTGTTTAAAGCTGCAACTTTGTGTTGAATTGGATGTAATGAGTAGTTATGTATAATTGTATCAGTATGTGTTGGTTTACAAAAGACCGAAAGAAAAAGATTCAAACGTTTTATAATGCCTCTCTAAGATACCACGTTTATGTATTGTAACTGACGCACGACAAATAAGACAAATGCACTTATCCTTCTTGTTGTTCTATCGTCTCCCGGTCGGAAAACATGGCCAAGCCATCTCATTCTTTGTGCTCTAGTCACATTTGTTATTGAGGGTTGTCCACACAATTCTTGAAGCTCGGCGTTCGTTTTCCTTTCCCAACGATTTTCTACCTTTTTTCCACCATATATTCTTCGGAGTATTCTTCTCTCGAAAACCTAATGTATGTAATTTTTCCCTCCGATTCAACTTCCACAGTTCGCAACCGTATGTTACCACAGGCCTGATGACCTTCTGATAAATTTTCTTCTTCGCGTTTTTCGACATATTTTTGGACGTGAGTACTCTGTATAATCCTCGTAAGCATTTTGTTCCTTTGGCTATCCTCTCCTGTATTTCTACTTTCTCCTCCCCTGTTCTCGTCAATGTTACAACAATGTTTTGACAAGGGGAATAACGGGAAGAAGAGGCAGGGAAAGACCACGCACAGAATGGATCAAGATGGTAGAGAAAGATATTGAAGAGCTAGGAGTGAAGGACTGGAAGGGAGCAGTTATGAATAAAATGAAATGGAGAAGAACGTGTAATGAAGCCATGGGCCTACTTGTCCTGTAGAGCTGTTTATATATATATATATATATATATATATATATATATATATATATATATATATATATATATATATATATATACTTCACCATACAAAAGAAGAATTCTTCGTCCCAATCCTTATTAAAATGATACGTTTTAAATTTCTCCGCTGCACTCATTTTGTACTATTTAATAATGAACTTTGTATCGACGTAGTATTGCCTTCAAGTTAAAATTCAGAATGAGTCAAATTCCTGCAGGCGCAACATTTATATCGGCATGAACGAAAATCTCGAATGTTCCCGTCAAACGCGCCGCCCGAAATTTCTAGAAAAGCGGCAAGAATAAAAAACGCGGCTTTTCTCTGACAAGTACTGCGCGTTCCTTTGATAAAGCCGCATTTTGCCGGTAGCAGAGTGTTATTTTATTACATAAGAAATTCTTGTAGTTTAGTTACCTAAGGTACCGGTGGCAATTAAGGCCCACCTAACAAAAATTTGCTTTAAATCTGAGTATAATGCGTATAGGACGTCAAAAACATGTTGTCTACATAGCTTGTACATGTTGCTGTAATAAATTGTGAGAAACAATTCAGAAAAGCATATTTTTAAATAAGTTAAAATAAAAGTAAATTGTTGTTTTTTACTTATTTAATCATTTTCCTTTATTTATTAAACGTGGGCCTTATTACCCTCTCAATAGTAATCGAAGACAATTCAGTTTCCAGGAACTAGTGGCCTTAACTAAAGTATTTGGTACAATCACAACATGTTCTCTAACTTAGAAAATTAAAATAATCAGTTCTTTTCTTATTAAACAAAACTATGTAATTAATCTTATATTAATTTTTAAGACTTAAAATCAGACTTTAATTAAAAATACCTAACTTAGTTCTTTAGTATCACAAGCATATTCCTAGACTCAGAAAATAGACTCAAAACAAAACAAAATATCTTCTGCAAACAAAATAAAAATAAAAACGATTAACAAACATATTATTCATACTGACACGGTAAAATATAGTTAAGTATTTTGTTTAAACACAGCAATAAAAAATATCTTTATCTTCGGTTGAAAGTCCGACACATTCTTCGTGGTACCATTTTAAACATTGGGCACATTGTCGCATGTCCGAAACACGACCTTCTTTGCAAGCATGACAGAACCATTCAGATTCAATTATTTTTGACTTCTTAACCTTACTGCTATCTTTTCCAGACTTATTCTTACGATCTTTAGTTTTCCGGTTGGCTTTTGTCACCTTTATTACCTCATTTTCTTTTAGCTCCTCCCGTTTCTTAAAGAGGTCCCTAGTAATCCGTTGACCTCTATAATTGATGGCCTTTCTTCTTGGTTTGTTTTTGATAACAGCATAGTTTGGAGTTGGCATAAGTTCTTGAAACGGGGATTTAGTTTCCTTTGTTTTAAGACTGGCTAGCGGAGTATCATTGTCTGAGTCTTCTTCGGAGGTATATACAATGATTCTAGTGGGATTATTTATATTCAACATCTTCTGTATAGCATCAGGCTCAATATCCGTTTCTGAGTCTGAATAAGAGGACGTTTTGTCACAATACCAGATGTTGATGGTTTAGGCGATGGTGTTAAAGTTTGTGGTACTTTCACAGGAAGAGTTGATGTATCAATATCAGTTAAAGCCCTTACACCAATTTGCTTTTCTGGGGTAACAATGCCAGCAATAGTACATTCTTCGTTGTTTAGTATTGACGGTGAAACAGTGTCAGAACGTGACGTTACTTCAGGGTAGTCTATGTTTGCCTCAATAATAGTTGAAGTTTGTGGAGGAGGATGTTCGGTCAAGATCGCTGGTGCAAATGCTTCATCTGGTAATACATCAGGGTTGAATGGTAACAATCCAGTAGCCCTGAATCCATTTATTATATTTTCATGAGTCAGTGCCCTCGACCAAGCTTTTGAGAATATTTAGTTGAAGTTCGATTTTGTCAAGCGTCTGTCAGGATTTTGATACATATATGTCATAGCTTCTTGATCCCAGTGATGCTCAAAAGACTTATTGACAGATTTATCGAGGGTTGAAGTTCATGGGTTGTGTTACTAGGCAAACAATAAAGCACAATATCATGCTTGTCTGCTTCTTCAACAATTGTATAATCCAGGTGCGAGGATGCTCCATCAAAGATTAACAAGACTTTTCCTGCGTTTTATTCTTTCCCAGATGCTTGATGAATTCAATAAATAGCTCCGTGGTCATACTTCCTTTTGGAGCCATCTTTATGAGAGATCCAGCTGGTAAGTTATCACTATATTCTGGTTTTTGCCTTTGGCCTTTGAAGATGATCATTGGTGGGATAGCAGTACCAACAGCATTAACACACATTGCTATCGTAACATTTTCCGCGTGCTCAGGTGCAATCAAATGGACTCGACGAGCTCCTTTTTGCGCCAAAACAGTTTGTTGATGATGAATAGTGAGTCTACACCCCTTTTCATCCATATTATAGAGTCGTTGAGGGTTCTGTAGAATATCTAATTCTTCATATAGGTCTTTCACTTCTTGGAAATGCTGAGCGACAATAGGACGGTTTAATTTCTGTGCTCTGCCTGGATTCATAAACTGGGCTTTTCTTTTGGAAATTTCTGGGTTCCTTTTCAAAAACGTTTTAAGCCAGTCTTTGCCCGCAATTCCAGAGTCTTTGTTGAAATCATGCTTAATATCATAACTCTCGCAAAATAAAAATGCTTGTCTCCGTATGACTTTCGGAGTAACAGGTACCCCAATGTTAGAAAATCGTATAATGCGTTGTACAAGATCTTTTTCTTGGTCAATTGTCAAAACGGAACGACGACCTAAGCGCTTAATAGTACTTTCGGACTTTATATGATTTCGGAGAGTTCGTCTTGGAATAGTGTATCGTTCAGCTGCAGCTCGTTGCGTCAGATGCCCTCGTTTTATAGCTGCCATAGCAGCCCGTAAATTGTTTTCTGTCCACTGAGCTCTCTTTGGAGGCATTTTAATCAAAATCTGTAACAATATTACACATATATTGTCAAAATTCACATAGTACATTGACCTAGAAAATAACGAACAATACAATCTGATACTTTAATATTAAGAGGCTAATAAGGCCCAAGTATCGTTACAATGGGCCTTATTAACCGCATGCCACGTTTTTACAAAATAATCCAAATAACCTACAAAATCATTCTCTGGTTAGGAAAAGCCATATCCTTTGTATTACGCGAGACATACTTAAGGTAATAAATACAGCGTTATTAGTCCATTATTAAATAAAACGTTAAATACTTACAGTTTCTTGGTATGAAAATTATAAAATTGCACAATAGCCAGTCACTTCATCAAAGCATCGCACTTGACTGACAAGATAGCGGCGCTAGCGTCTGCTGACCAATACGGAATCATTCACACCGACATTGTGCACGTGTGCGTAAACAGTGAAGTGTCATAGGTATATTTTCCCGCGAAATTTGAAATTTGGGCCTTATTACCCCTTGGGCCTTATTTACCTCAGGTACCTTACTTATTAAAAAAAATTTTCTTCTCGAGATCTACTCAAAAAGCACTCGCGATCGGCTGGTCGATCCTGAACGACCGTTTGAGCACCCTTGGCCTACATAGTATACGAAAGTACGAAACTGAATTATCTTGTCTCATACAAACTAATAAATATATCTCTAAGTAAATGTTTGTTGAAACAGTATAAATAATAATGTTCCTTGATCCAGTTCATCATCCTGGTTTATATACAGGGATAATATTCCAGACATCAAGTAGTCAGGCAGATAAATGAGCAACGAGATATTTTCGCAACGTTCATCTAAAATAACAATAACGCTTTTGTTATGAAGGGAAAACAGGGCCTTAAAGAAATAACGAGTGCATTATTTACGGTAGAATAAGAATTGATAAGTTACAGATTTGCGGTCGTCCTAACGGCACTGTTCTAAATTTGAGACATAATTGAATGTGGGATGAATAATGCATTTGTGTCCGAGACCAACCACAGTATCTCTCTTGGGACAGAGTTAGTTCCCCTGTACACACGGAATTGACCGTCAAATCTACACGCCTAGCGGAGCATGTTTGTTCAATGAACACCAATAGATTTTAGATGCCTGCTATTCGTTTTCATTACCACTTTGCGTTCATTTTTCAACGAATGCTTCTAGAATAACAAGTAGGATGAGTCTGGATGGCATACAGGCTGACTGGAACGAATCATTTATTTATTTATTCGAATGAAAGAAGAGAGAATTTCATACCAAAAAAGAAGCAATAATTCTTAATGTCTAATTTTGATGTGAGTCAGAAACACGATAGGCAGAAAGTACAGTAATGCACAGTATTTAGAATGAAGCTCTCTCACTTTTTCTTTTATTTCATTATATTGTGAGGAGGTGATGTTTGTCATGCCAAAACTCTGGCTAACCAAGATGATTTAATTGTGAACTCAGGATAATATGGAAAAACGAGTGAACAATGCATAATTTCCTACCTGTGCTGATACATCGTTAACAGCTAGTCCTGATTATCATTCATATGAAAACTAGATACCTCAGTTTTCGAAGGATTAGAATTAGATGTCCAATACTTTCGAAGTTATCGTGACGAAAATATAGAGATGTATCATCGGCATAAATGAACTTATTAGAAGAAGTTGTAGGAATGTTACTCTTATATACAAGGTGGTCCAGTTTCTACAGCAAAAAATTTAGAGGCCAAAAGAGAATAGAAAAATAATTTGAGTTTGCTATTCAAAGTATATTCGATAAACGCTTCATTGAAGAAATACAGGGTGATCAAGTTTGGTAAAAAAAATCAACTTTATTAATTGTTGCCAACGACTGCAGATATTTGAACAAAATTTCGTAGGGACTATGTTTTGAAATGAAGAGTTCATTTCTAGATTTGAAAGCCACTGGCAGAATCTCATAATTTTTTTACCTACTCCATGATGTGAATCCTGTACGGGTATTAGGTGATATCCGTGCATGTGGTCATCTCGTAGTGTTCGCAATATTTAAGACTTACGTAGTTGCAACTGCTGAACTGCCTGGAGAGTGCTGGGCCTCGGATTATTACCAACTTAAAGAGCCGCCGTTGCAAGCTACGTGCACGGATGGAATTCACAATTTTTGTTACAATGCCCATAATTTCCTCCGTGTTTAAAACTTTTGAACACAAAACTTGTTGATGTATAATGCAATGGAATGAAAAAAAAAGAAGGAAAATCTTCATTAGCTCGACACAATGCCAGAAAACCGTTTTCGTTTCCAGTCATTGCTGGTGCTCCATCGATTGTAATGCACACTAATTTATATATTGGTAGTTTGTATTTTTTTACAAAGTTGTAAAAAACGTCATGTATATCTTCGCCACGGGTCTTCCCCTTCAGACGAATGATTGTCAAAAATTCTTACTCAACCAACATCATTCATTGAATACCATCCGAATAAAAATACACAGCTGGGCAGTTTCTGTATATGTATGTATTTTGTTGTGTGTCATATCGGTGGATTCGTCGAACTATAAAGAAAAGTATGTACATTTCATGATATCATATAGCGGACATGATTTCTGTTTTATTTTTAAAATCTCCAACTAAAGTCTCACCTGCTTCAAACGCTTTCTTCACAACCGATCAATCTTCGAATGGTTTCTTTTGTTTCGCCAATATATGAGATATTTTAAATGACGCGATCGTAGCAGCTTTTGATTGTTTGGCTGGTCTTGTGAACATGATTTGCTCTTTTTTCAAACAAGATATCAAATCACCTACTTTTTGTTTTCTTAATTCACTCTGTAGCGGAAAATCCTTTTCATAGTTGTTGTGAACCGTTTTATGATGCCTCTCTAAGTTACCACGCTTAGGTATTGCAACTGACGCTCGACAAATAAGACAAATGCACTTATCCTTCACCATACAAAGGATAAATTCTTCCTCCCAATCGTTATTAAAATGATACATTTTAGATTTTTTCGCTGCACTCATTTCGTACTATTCAATAATAATCTTTGTATCGACGTAGTATTGCTTTCAAGTTACAATTCCTGCAGGCACAACATTTATATCGGCGTGAACGAATGTTCCCGTCAAACGCGCCGCCCGAAATTCCGAGAAAAGCGGCAAGAATAAAAAACGCGGCTTTTCTTTGACAAATACTGCATGTTCCTTTTGAAAAGCCGCCTTTAGCCGCTAGCAGAGTGTTATTTTATAACGTAATAAGTTTAGTTACCTACTTATTAAATTTTTTTTCTCGAGATCTACTCAGAAACACCGTTTGACCACCCCAGCCATACAGTAATTCACACTAGGGATGGAAATTTTTGGCATTAACAAGTGTTTTTTGGGACTGATCTTTTCCAAAAGTCTTAGATTGTTCTTCATTCGTTTTATTGTCTATTTCAATTATGTGCGCACTGTAATTCTTCAACATTACGGAAACGGAAACTAAATTATGGACCGATTAAATGGTCACCCATATTCCAAAGAATTTCGGTTGATATGAGCTACATAACCAATAATTAACAGAATAATCCATTCATGGTACCCAGACCGAAATGATAAATCAAATTTACTGTTCAGTCAAAAAAGAAAAAGACGTAGAGTAGGCTGGGATTGTGCTATAAATAATAATGATGAAATATAAAAGTTGCCGGAGCAGAATGAGCAGAGATTATCTGAAGGCCTGTTAAGTCGAAATTTCGGTGTGTGCGAAGAAAAAGATTGTGAAATGGCTCTCTAGAGGCCGGATATAATAAACGTGGCAGAAGCTTCAAGATTTTATTTGCTGACTTGTTCGAGAGAATTTAACAATGTGCCATCCATGTCAAAGTGTACATGTGAAAAATGTCCCTGAAATTTTCCATTATTTAATACATTACTACGTTGAACTGCCATGATCCTGAAAAAAATTATATTAGGTTCAATGCCTTTTTCTTAAATTTCAACTAGATGCGAATAATTGAAAGAGGTATTGAAATTTAGGAACAAAATTGTTCCTTGCTTCTCCAGTAATTGACGGTTTCATACCAACAGAGGTATGGTAGGTTGGCTACGCTAAGTGCTCTACACTGTGCACCAAAAGTGAAAGATATTATTTATTATGTTGACATATCAGAGCAGTCCATACGTTTATATTGCTTTTATTCGAGCTTTTATCGTTGTCTTACCTTATTGATTCAGTGACTGGTTCATCGTGTGTTATCTGAAAAGTCCGATATTAAGATGAATTTAATTACAAATGGAGGGAAAGCCGGTTAGGGGAAATGTCACAAGCACTCACATTTCTCTGCTAAGTATCCTTAGCAGAGAAATGTGAGTGCCTAACCATAATCTTCTGTTAAGACTATACACTTGCTCGGGTGATGCTGGAGATTTTTGATGCCCCCTTTGTAGTAATCTTTCCCAAAGTCTTCGAAAAACGCCTTCATTTTGGAGATGACTTCCGAATCTTCTATCCTGAGACTGAAAAAAATCAATAGTTGCCAAGTCTTGAGAATAAGGAGGAAGACATAGCAATTCATATTGTAACTCGATCAACTCGACTGTTGTAATGGCGGACGAGTGATTAGAGACATTGTCGTGTACCAGGATTTTCTTCTCGGCAAGGTGTGCCTATTTTCTATTTAATGCAAATTATGCTCTATGCGTCCCAGAAAAAGACACACCGGCCTCATCCAAATATGTGTTTGATTTGCTGCTTCATATCATGTTTCACATGTCATAATAAACGGTGCAAAAACTTATTGGGGTCGTTCAGATCCGAAAACTACCCAGGGAAAGTTTCACTCTTTCACATTCTCTCGTCAATTGTCCACATTCCATCTTCCTGATAGCTTTCTAATGTAAATGCTCATACAAGATGTTGAAAACTAATTGAAATAAGATGTTGACAGTCTTCGCTATCTCTTTCAACTCACCTGGGCGACCATATAACTCAATATATTGTACTTTCGTGATCATTTTCGGAATGGTTACCTCAGGTATCATCCTAGGTGGGGAGAATCTTAAGTAAACTACTCACGAACCATTTGATTAATATGATTTTCTTACGTGGAAAGTAAATATTCCAATATCACTCGATCTTTGATTAGCTGTCACTACTACATGGCATATCAGTATTGTAATTTGTGTTCTAGTGTCACCACTTCATTTATCTTTACTTGACGTATCACTTTTCTTCCGTAAGTGTGGTAAGGGGTTGAGGAATCGACTGTTGCGTAAGTACATTTGAATAATGACCAATAAATGGACGTCAACGTAGCATAACGACTTAAATTATTACATTGATCTGATAAACATGCGAAATCCACTTGTGCTTCCTGAGAAAGGAATTCCCAAATGCAGTTTCGAAGTCATCCTTTCTACCGAGCATTTAAGCCCTGGTACCTTGTAACTCTTTCACAATTTAGAGTATCATCTTTAATGCGATCTGATAACCCTCTAGTGCGGGAGGATGAATAAAATCCTTGTATTGAATTCCTTTTCAATTCAAACTATAAATATTTAGAAACTCGCAAGAATACAAAAGTATTCAAGTTCCATGAAGCTAATTAGATAACTATTAATCAAAAAATCTCAGATGTACCGTGATATAAACGCTGATCTGAACACCTTCTATGCCATACTTAATAATTTCATCGAAGATCGCGTACCTACAGTCATTGGGTAAAAAATTTCCGAGTTACTCTCTCCAGAAATACTAAAAATTATCAATCGAAAAAACAAAATTCACAAGAAATGGAAAATTTATCAAAACTACGATGACTTCCTAAGTTTCAAAACATTTGAGAAGGGAAAGTAAAGCTCGGATTTTGTCAGATTATAATAACTTCATTTCAAATATCGAAAAAGATGTCGAAACGAATCGAAAAAGAATATTCAGTATTTCTTCTTCTAAGCGACTCGGTAGTAGCTTGCCGTCGTCACTGCACTATAACAACGAAACCGCTAATGGTGCCACTGTGAATTGTTCGCTAGTTTCTTTCGCTCGGTATTTGTGCCGCCAACAATAGCAGCAACTCCTCGCGTTGATCCAGGTTCGGAACCTGGATCTAACCTAACCTAATCTAACCTGCTTATGTTTCATTAATTTCGTTGACTCCAAAAGAGATTGAGAAATCAATAAGAGCTCTTGGTCAAAAAAAAAGAGCTGGACCTGATGAAATACCATATCTTTTTGTGAAGTCTTGCCCTTAATTATGTACACCTCTTTCTCTTTTATTTAATCCATGACTCAAAAACTGGGTGTTTCCAGATCGTTGGAAATGCGCGAGTGTGACACCTATTCTTAAAGGTGGAGACAAAAGCAATGTCGAAAATTACAGGACAATTAGCAAGTTATTCATCTTCGCCAAACTCTGTGAATCATTGATCTACAAATATATTTTTTCTCTCGTCAAATTTCAAATTATGCCCGAACACCATGGATTCTTCAAAAACTAATTTATTGACATTTGTCGACCATATTTGGAGTGCTATGGATGAAGGCTTACAAGTGGATGCCATCTACACCGACTTCGGAAAGGCCTTTGACAGAATTTGTCATAATATTTTTGTTGTCGGGTCAAGGAGGTTGGTGTGGGTGGTTCACTTTTCCGATGGGTCGACTCTTATGTGGTTGGTGATGGTGGGTATAGATCGGAAATATATTGCTGTACATCTGGGGTTCCCCAAGGATCACACCTTGGTCCCCTCCTGTTTCTCATATATGTAAATAATATAAGATATATTTTTAAAAAAATGTAACTTGTTACTATACGCTATACCATCAAGAGCTTGTCTGTCTGTCTTGTTGTACAGGAGGAGCTCTCGCTTTTTTTCAGAGTATTGCAAAACCAATAGCCTTTTCCCGAATTTAAAAAAATGTCAAACTATCTCGTTCATTCGAAATTCGAAATCCTTCAATTTTTCCTATCAACTAGATAACAATTTTTTAATGAAAGTGTCACAAATTCGAGATCTTGGAGTCATCCTGTATTCAAAGTTGGTTTTCGATCAACACATTGATTGCATAGTCAGCCCTTCGAATATAATGTTGGGGTTCACTCTTCGCCAGTGTCGTATTTTCAAAAATTGTTGTTCTGTTCTCAGTGTTTACTATACGTATTCAGTAAACTCAACTATGCCTCCGTTATATGGAATCCTCAGTATAAAATTTACATCTCGCGAATTGAAAAAATTCAGAATAAACTTTTAAAATATCTAGCTTATTTGCGTATTTCACGGTGGCGGAGGCGGTTGACTTCTATGCGGAAGCAAGAAAATAATTTCACTTGGTTTCACTTGTGGACAGAAGAAAGATGAATGACATCCTAACTCTTCCGAAGGTATTGGCTGGAAAGGTTAGTGCACCAACTATTCTGGAAAATATATTTTTTCACTTGAGGAAACATGAGTTGTTCTACATTCCTTTCAAAAGCACTAACTACTTCAAGCACGCGCCCTTAACTAGATTGCTACGCATGGGCAATGAATTTAATCAGTCTGTTGACATTTCTTCAAATAACATGGTAAGATCTAAAAAAATTCTAAATAAACTTGTTCTTGATGTAGTTTCTTCTTTTGTACTTTTTTTTCAATTATTCATATTGTCTATTTCTATTTACTCAACACCTATTCTTTTTTTTCAATTGTACTTAGTGAATACTACTTCATGGGTTTGTACCTGTTTGTATTCTCGAAACAATAGACAATAAAGAATGGTCACAAAAACACCAGTAGTAATAAGAATGAAGCAATTTCGTCCTTCCAAAAACGAACTAAGATTTTCACTATTCGAGGATTAAAAATGCGACCCAATTCCTATTCGCGGCTAAAGATTTATTCATTAGCTGATCTAATCAATATATCGGTACATACATATGTATTAATGAATAGAATTCGGTATCCTTTTTAAGCGAGTCGTCAACTGGACAGATCAAATTTCTTTTGACATAAACCGCGATCGGTGTTTTTGAGAATGTAAACTAACAAAATGTTCAAGTAAAGCGACCTTATTGCTTAATTCCACTTACTAGATGTTCCATCCTTCGGTAAAAGCCGCTTTGCGTTTTTTATTGTTTCATTTTTCATTCGTTACAATAATTTCGATCGTCTTTACCGTTGTCTAATTTATAACGTTACCTAATGAAATCGAAAGTGGCCCTGTCATTATGGATCGAAGACCACAACAAAAAAAAAGGGGCCTTAGTTTTGCAATTAGCCGGAAGCAGGCAAAGCTTCTTTACGCACATTTCAAAAAACTGGTGGTAGTTATAGTAATGGAGGATTTTAAGCGTCGTAACGTTGGTTCAATAAATTTAAGGTGCAACAAACATTACACAGCATTGAAATCATTGTCTGTCTGCAGACACTTCTGCAACAGAAAGATATCCAGAAGAATTTTCAAACACAGTAGCTGATACAAACCTGAGCAGGTATTTAATGCAGATGAAACTCCACTGTTTTTGAAGAGAATGCCAAACAAAATATGCTTTTCCAAAATCAAAAAGTCCAGGATTTAAGGCAGCAAAGGATAGAGTTACACTACTGCTATGTTCTATTTCATCTGAGATTGTGTCATTAAACCACTGATGCTTTGCAGATCGTTGAATCCTCGTGCTTTAAAAACAAAACAAAAACGACCAGCCAGTGTTTTGACGCGGTAGTAAGAAAGCGGGATACAAGCTATTTTTTGTCTGATTCCGGAATTCTTCAGTTTCAGAAGTTGAAATTTAGACTTTAAAGCTGTTCTAGTTTTGGATAATGCTACAAGTCATCCTTGCGAACTTTAAACTATGCATCCAAATATAAAAGTGACATTTTTACCTCCCAACACGATATATTCGCTTCAACCTACGGACAAAGGAATAATTCAGACCTTCAAGCTCTATTACATTAGACCAGGGGTACGACCCGCGGCCCAAATCCAGCTCACCAGTACCATCAATTCGGCCCGCGACTGCTTAAGACCAATATCGTCAATCTGGCCCACGACAGCCAATGTTTTACTGTTTTTACTCTTGCTGTGATAATTTGAATGGAAGAAAATGAAAACACAGAATGATAATTACTCGGTTTTATTTACTTGCAAGATAAAACTTTACGACAGAAATTATCACGCAGAAACCTAAGCTTAAGTATCTTAGCTTATGCATATTCTAACAAATAATTAATATAAAATCAATCACACTAATAAAAAAGCACTAATGAGATTTATGTAATTGTGATTTTCCAGCGACAATAGTTTGTAGTTGTGAATTAATTTTACTTATACCAATAATTAGAAGAGATTTAAGATGCTCATCAGTTAATTTAGATCTGTAAACGTTCTTTGAGTAGTTCATCTTGGAAAACGTTTCCTCACACAAGTACGTAGTACCAAATACAGAAAACAACCCACGAGCAAAATTATGCAAATTATCAAATTGTACCAGTGGAAGACTCTTGTAAAATTCCAATAAAGATGAATTTTCATATTTTTTCTTGAACTTGTCATTGCACTGTAAATCAATAACTTCCATTTGACTTCCGGATCCAGGGTCCCAACGTCAAAATAAAAAGGATTTTGATAAAGCCTAATTTCATTCGCAATCACATCAAAGTCTGAGAAACGAGAATCGAAATTTATCTTTAAAGCACTCAAAGTTTCAACTGCAAACTCGACAGGAAATTCAGTCTCTGTAGTGTGGCTAAATACACACTCCACAAAAATTGTCGCATCACCTAGTATCCTGAATTCCACATCGATTAATCAGCTCGATCGCAGTTTCTTTGTCAACATATTTCTTTCCATATGATCTCAAACACGTCTGAAACAAGAATTAGTTTATTTGACTATCAGTATTCATTCAATTTCTCTTCAGTTTTCACGCTAAATTAAATGAAGTTTTCTGTGTTTCTTGGTGATTTTCGAATCTTTGAATTTATTGTAATGGCTGCTGAACGTCCTGGACGCTATTTGAGTGATCATGAAGTGGTAAGAATTGTAACACTTCTATAGGAGGGGCGAAGCCAACGTTACATGGCTAACTTGTTGAATGTTAACCAAATCACTATTTCAAGAGCAATTAATCGGTACCACGAAACAGGGGGATATGGAAGAAGGGCCAGACAGGGAAGAAATCGGATAACAATACCTGTTCATGATCGTTGGCTTCGTTTAACTGCACTAAGAGTTCGGCTCTATACAGCTTGAATCCTACAAAATAAACTTGCACTTTCCAGAAATGTGCATATTTCATTGCCAACTTTCAGGAACACGCTCAGAGAAGAAGATATCAGATCAAGGGTGGCTCCCACTGGCCTGCGTCTCATGAGAGTTGCAAGACTTCAGTTTTCGAGGGAACATGCAAATCGGGGTATTCCAAAATGGTCGAATGTTGTCTTTTCCGACGAGTCCAGGTTCTGTCTAGTATCAAGTGATAGACACAGACGACCTGGGGAACGGTATCGGCAATGCTATATCAGGCAAACCGAAAACTTCTGAGGGAGCTCAGTAATGGGGGGGAGGCATTTCTTTCCATGGTCGAACTAAGTTAGTCCCAGTGAATAATGGAAGAATGACAGTGGCCAGATACATCGCAGATATCCTTGAACCCCATGTTGTACCCTTTGGCCCATTGATTGGCGAAAACTTTATTTATATGCATGATAATGCTCGGCCTCATGCAGCTAGAGTAGTTACAGAATTTCTGCAAAATATCGAAATTGACATTTTGAGATGGCCAGCCAGAAGGCCCGATTTGAATCCTATAGAACATGTTTGGGACATCATGGGGTAGCAAATTCAGCAACGTTGGATGCCCTGTAGAACACTCCAACAACAAGAAAATCTGCTTCCTGAAATTTGGAACTCAAGAGTACATCCAAACTTTGTTCGAGGGGCTTCCGAGACGTTTACTGGCAGTAATTAGGGCCCGGAGAGGAAACAATTTGAAAATGATTAGTAACCATTGGTCTCTTCGCGAATCTTTGAAGATGGTAGAATTTTTCGATTTTTCTTTAACTCGGAAATTGTTGATATTATCCATCATATTCATCTCTTTTAAATGATATCTTCATATTTTACACTTCTGAAAGTTACCAAGCGACTCTTCAATGACCAACCTAAATGTTTATATAGTATTGTCGTAAGAGTAGGGTGATGCAACAATTTTTGCGGGGAGGATATTTCACGTGTTTTGAGATGTGTGTCACATTTTTTATTATTTTTTTATTTTATTTTTTTTTGATATTGGTATATAAATTAGGGAGATGCTGATTTTCTCCTTGCAATCTCACATTAAGTTCGCTCATATGATTTGCAAATCAACATAGAATGCTTATAAATCGGCACAAGGGAGATGCTTCTCATTCAAAAAATGTTCGATCTTTGCTCGAATTTCAAAAAAACACTCAAGGACTTTTCCGCAACTAAGCCAGCGTACGGCAGTATGATACGGCAAATCATTTCCTCCAATCTCTTCAGTAAACTCGCGGGATAGTCGGTGATTCAGTCCTGTGGATCTGATGAATTAACAACTGATATGACTGGTTTTAGAACTTTAGACAAATCCAAACACGCACAAGGACTGTTGATAAATGATACAATGTAAGACTAATGGTTTTGAACCACCATCTTTTCTGCAGCCTTTGACACAAATGTGACCTCTACTTTATTTTTTCCACACATATTTTGGCCTTCATCAGTGGTGATACATTTTAAGTTTTTCCGTCGAAGGTTTGTTTGTTTGTTATTCCTTTTACGTGCTCTATTCCCACCTTTCGGCCAATGACACGCCGGGGAATTCTGTCACCTCACTAACCCGGGAATTTTGCCGAACTCCCTTTCGTGTAGAGGGAAGGGATTTTTTATGTCCAACACATCTCTGTTAGACAGGACCGACGGCTTTACATTTCCTCCGAAAGATGGATACTCAAGCGGTTCCCAGAATCCGAAAAATCGCACCGACATTGTGGGGATTGAACTCAGGTAACTCTGTGCAGGAGACGGGCATCATATCCCATACGCCACAGAGCCGGCCCCATCGAAGGTTCTTTTCATTAATGGCATTTTCAACTCTTTTGAAAATATCTGCCCCAGTTGTTGTGCCGTGAATACTATCAATATCAAGCAGTTCTTCATACACGTCATAGCTTTTATCTATTCCACGAATAAAAATCAACACCTGAGCTGTTTCTGACACATCCAAGGCCAGAGAAAACCACTCAAGATGTCCATGTTTGTCAGACAGTTAAGATGATATATTTTCTGCGATGTCACGGTGTTTGCTGACAAACTGACACCTTTCAATAAATTTACCTTTTCGGGGTATATTTCTTCCACTACTGCAATCAAGCAGCCCTATATCATTTCTCCATCGGTGAAGGGTTTTCTACGTTCTGCAATTTCAAGAGCCAAACGAAAGCTGGTGCGAGTTGCAGACTCTTGCTCAGCATTTTGCTTCGGTGAACAAAGATTGCTGCGATTTCCGTCCGCGCTTCAAGGTTTCAAATTTTTCCTTCAGCAAACTTCCTGTATGTTCAGAGTTATTTTGAAGATGTTTCGATTCATAGTAAAGTTTAATGTTGTATTCCTTGAGAACAGCTATGGTTTCATTACAAATTAGACATAGCGCCTTATTTTTGCACTCAATCACAAAATACTGAAAGTTCCATTCATTTTGGAACGTTCTGCATTCACTGTCTTTTTTTCGCTTCTTTTCAATACTAATAAATCAAACATAAAACAAGTCTAATCAAAATACTCTTAGTTATGCACGGATGTTACTTCATTTCACAATAGACAATTTCGCTTCTTTCGCCTTTCCCACGCAAACCGACTCGCAATGGCGCCGCTAGCCTTTTTACACCTATGCAATTACTACCATCTAGAAGTGATCGAAAAAACTAGTCAGAACCAGAACTTTCTCGATCCAATGCGGAAATTCTCAAACATGCCACCTATAAGTAGTTAGTGGGTAGCCGAAATAGATAGTACCTGCATCACAGACCTGCGTAGTATTACTACTCACCACTAGATGTCCCTACTTGTCACAATATACTGAATACATAATGAATAGTAATTGAAATACAAAACTCATATGTTTGTTTAGGTAGGCAGAAAAATTTAAATTGTTTTGGCCCTTGGAACGTACCAAAAAAAAATATTGGCCTAAGGATTTAAAATTTGGAGACCTCTTTAGAAGACGAACCTTCAAAATAATATTGGATAATATGGAATGTAATGCTGATAAAACTGAACCCATACACATTGAAATAATGTAATAATCAGAGAATTTTGGTCTCTTCTGACTGCGGAATATGGCTGAGAATTTGTGCAAATTCAAACGATAACATTGCCGAAATTGTTAACGATATAGGACGCGATGGGTTCGAACAGATAGACTCAAGCGACAGTCCGGAGTTTCTTGACTCGAGTTGAAGACAGGGCTTCAACAGGCACTGACATTTAGTTCGAAAAATCCTAGTGAAGGTTTAAGAATGGCTAATGAGCTTTGTGATTTCTTTATGAAAGTAGATCCGTCTATGGAATGAAGTCTGATTTCAAGTGGCAAATTGCTAAAGCCACTGCTGAACATCAGTCTGGATTGAAGCTTTTGAAAACTGCCAAGGAAGAAAAAATTATAAAATTCTTTTTTTATATTTTGTTTTTCATTCGCGACACTTCCTTTCGATCTTCTGGCGGGAGGAGTAAAATAGGCGGCAGGAAATCGAGTGTGCATCAGTTGAGCATCAGAAAGCTGCTACAGGAAAATTGATGAACAAGTGGCAGCAAATATGATAGATACAAACCGGAGTGGCCGATTTTACCAGACACCTGATTCCTGGTGTGAGATGGTGGGCAGTCTGTCTATACACAGTAACAGATTATCGTTTCTTGGAGATTTTAACCGGCCACGGAACGTTCTAGGACTTAAGAAAACTGATTGGCATGACCCAGACGGACGTGTGTGAAACCTGCGGTGTTAAGGAAAGTCCAGCACTCATGGTGGAGTCCTACACATCATGGGAGAATCAGGAAGTGAGGATCGCGGAGATTTTCGGTACAACGGTCCCTAGAAGTTGAGGAAAGGCGGAAGAACGAGTTCAGAGCGTTGAGTGACAGCACAGAAGCACGGGTTGGACCCGCAAGCCAAAGAACCTCTAGTTTCTGCTGGGACAAAGGGTACAAATGGAAAGAGAAGTTTAGCCCTGTCATGGGGTCGTATAGATGAATTCCCCAATCCTCCCGAGGTGAGAAAATGGTTGATTTAGCAATTGTCAAGGGATTCGTGTCTGGAGAGGAAGGTGGAGAAATTTTGTTATGTGCAGAATCACTGGGCAGACGTAGACACAAGTTATTGTTAAGATTAATTTGCCATAAATTTCATGTGTGTTCGACCCAGCCTCCTCAACTTCATAGAATATTTCAAATTGTTTATATAAAACTCTGGACGCGTAAACGTTCCCTACATTTACCACATTATGAATTCCTCAACTTGCAAATTTATTCTTGTAAATCTCCCCCAATTAGGTATTTAGACATAAAACTGCTATATAAAAGGAAAATAGGGTAGGGTAATTGAATGAGGAAAAATTCGATTCTTCTCCCATCTTTCCGTTGCCACGAAGGCACTCGCGTAAATACATTTCTTTTAACAGAACACACAATTTAATACTCTTATAATCCTTTTTTAAAGACTGACTTTGAAAATACAAAACGAAGTATTCACAAACGGAACGATCTGCTCATTAATTTTTATGTTTGATTTTTATTTAAAATGGGAAGAGTGACTACTAGTCTGCTTCTATATTCCAAGATGATGTTTAGTACTTCAAGAACGCAGAGCAATCGGAAAGAAATGATTGAGTGAGATTAATTTCACTCTTTTGAATTTTCGCTAGACATAAATTACTTTAATTGCTGAAGAACTTTCAGCATAATATTAGTATGAGTATTCATTCATTTACTCGAATGAAAGAAGAGAAGATTTCATATCGAAAATAAGAAAACTTTTCATTTGTCTCAAATTTCAATGTGAGTTAAAAACCCTATAGAGAAAGTATCTTTAATAACATACAAAGCCTCCTAATATCACTCCTAAAGTGTAAACTTTGGACAATGAGGAAAAACCAGTTAACCATAAGATTTTTTCATAAAAGATCCAAGAGAACAACGGGAAAAAAATCTGAGAAAACTAATGTTGAATAAATGTTCGATTTTCTTTTCAATACGGTTCATCAGTTCTTTCTTAGGAAGAATATGAGTTAACATGTACTGGTTATCCAATTATCACACGAGGAAACAAACAAAAAGTGAAGAAAAAGAATAAATGTTTTTTTCAACATAAGCCAAAAATAGGAAAGAAATTACGGGACAAATTGAAGAATCTCTTAAGTAAAAACTTTCCGGACAATAATGTATCTATGAAATAAAACCCATCTGCAAACATTCTGTCTGTGATATAGGATTATCTCAGGGCTGTAAGCCTTGAACAGTTTGGTTATGAGATGCTTTCAAATTTTAATGTTTAAGGGCTTTGCAGGCTCTCTTAAGTGGGATATTCAAACGGGGATCTTTCTCGTATTGATGTCTGAGGTTAGCTCTACTATGTTCAGGATATTTAGATGATCCTGAATATTTTGCCTATTAAGGCGTACATGTTTAGAAGCTGAAGGCAGTGCTTCCGGGATCGAGTCAAACACACGAAGAAAAAACGTCGATTGCACACAAAAACACTCGTTGTAAACATAAATTTAACATTAAATAAAAGACGTGGTTCGCTGGTAGACAGCGGCGGTTTCGCAGTATGGCGGACGGTGTAATTTGTTTAAAGACTCGACTGGTGGCAATCCATGCTGCAGACGATCTACGGAGACGATGTGCCCTCCATGAGGTTAGCGAAGGAAAAGAGTCCGACTCCGAAATGCACAGATATTTCAACCCTCGGAACAGGTAGACACAGAGTAGGTTCTGTACTGAGCATGGTCGGAGGGGCCTAGAGCGATCTATGGTTAGGAAGCATAGTTAACACTGTAACACCGTGTTTTTGAATTTGGAATCATATGGTTTCTGAAGCGTCGTTCATATTCCCGCCTAGCAGCTCGTGCATTACCATTGCACCATCCACAACAGTGGATTGGTATATTGTGTATGAACGAGGCATTTCTTGTTCTTCTGATTACACTGAAACTATTCGGATCCCAAACTCGAATTAATTTTATTTAGGTACTTTTCTGACAGATCATTGATAGGAATCAATGAAGAATTGTTTGAAAATCATAGAGCAGCGTTATTCATCTTCGTGCTTACCTGAGGTATTCTAATGCAATTCCTATGAATTTGGCGTCGGTAGCGAATACGAAGCTCGTTAAATGAAGGAAAAAAGAATTTCCCATAATGAATATTATATTAGAAATGCATATTCTTCTAAATTATGCAATTGATCAGAAAATGTTATCGAAAGCCTTGTTTCATTTTTTGTTCATGCTCTACATCATTGAACAGTGGTAAACGGACGTGATATATTTTTTTTATGCCCGCTTCCCAGGAATAGGCGAACCTGTTACACCACATGAGGGGGCGCCTGGGAAGAATTGAGGTGTCTGTTTACTCGTTTCTTGACGAGGGCCAAACTGTAGGATGTTGGGTTAGGTTAGATCTCCGACTGAAGCGAGTTCTACACCTCACCGGCACTGTAAACGAAGGACTTCTCATAGAGAGAGGTTCGAGGGGTCGTTAAATGTACCGCCATGTAATGAGAACTCCTTGCCAGACTAGTGTTGCAGCACAACATGAGTTTTCCGGGAACAAGGTCTTTCAGCTCCTTGGAGCATCTTCCGTGGAAGTATCTGTAAAACAAAGAAAGGTCAACAACTTGTCTTCTGAGAGCCAACGGTTGGAGATCGCGGGTGATCTCCGGGTGGTTGATGAAGTGCACAGCCCGTTTTTGCACACTATCCAACATCCGCAACGAATGTTTGGGCGCATATCCCCATACATGGGAAGAATATTCCAAAGCAGGTCGAATCTGCGCCTTATATAGAAGAACAGCTGAGATGACGTGAAGTATCGCTTGGCCCTGAAAAGAAAACTAAGTTTAGCTCATGCCGACTTAGCTATTGCTGATACATGTTCATGCCAGCAAAACCCACAGTTGACTGTTATTCCGAGAAGCTGCATCGAATCTTTAGATGCAATTTGTTGGCCTTGCTTCTTTAGAGGAGGTTCCCCAGCAGGGACCTTTCTAGAAAACGTAGTTGCTTGCGTCTTGCTCGCGTTGAAGCTCACCAGGTTCAACTGACCCCACTCAGATATCCTCTGTAAGTCAGAGTTTAAGTTATTGATTTGTTGACATCTCTGACGCTGAGATTCCGCAGCTGTTATTGGCCGCAGACCACTGAAAGACGAAATCAGGGTACAATCGTCTGCAAAACCGAAGATCTTGTTCTCTGTAGATTACAGAAGATCGTTCATCTGCAACAGAAACAAGATTGGCGAAAGAATTGATCCCTGAGGTACTCCTGATTGCAACCGGAAACAATCAGATGTTATACCGTCGACCATAACATGTATTGATATATTTGAAAGAAAGCTTATCCAACCGCGCATTTTTTCGGAAAGCCCATATGCAGCATGTTTATTTAACAAGGCTGAATGCCAAACCCTATCGAAAGCTTTGAGATGTCGATGGGTATTGCTCTAGATTCCCGTGATTTTCCATCGTTAATATACAAACATGAGTGACGTAGGCGATCAGATCTCCTGTCGATCTTTGCCTGCGAAAACCATACTGACGATCGTTAATAATTCCCTGCAACTCAATATATTTGATGAGTTCATTAATTATGACTCTCTCTATCACTTTGGACATAATGGGAAGAAGTACAACAAGGCGGTAGTTCTGGGGTGAGGACTTCTTTCGTTTCTTTGGTATCGGTTTGATTCTCGCTCTTGTCCAGCTGCTCGGAAAAGTCTGGCTTTCATAAGAAATCTGAAACAGATGATTAAGAATGGGTACCATTTCGGGAGCACACTTTCTCAGGACGATTGGCGGTATTTCGTCTAGACCAACTGCCTTCTTGCAGTTCAGCTGCTCGAGAGCCTGTCTCACAGTGCTGACTCTGAACTTGATTTTTGCCATGGAAGAATTTGTAGGTGGAATGTTCGGTGGTATTGCGTTAGATGAATCTAGCACAGAATTCTTTGAGAAGAAGAGAGCAAAAAGAGATCGGCTTTCTCTTTCGGAAATGATCCTATAACTCCGTCTTCTCTAAGAAGAGGCGGAAACGCAGATTTGCAAAAATTGGCACTGACAGTCTTCGCCATAGACCAGAATTGTCTAATCCCGCTTGCCTGTTAAGGAGTTTATTAGCTACCCCTTCGTTGAAATTGGCCTTTGTTCTTGCAGTTGTCAGGTTGCATACGTTTCGTATCCGTTGGATTTATCTTCCAAGACTTGTAAGCTCTGCTCTTGGCTGCAAAGGCTCTTTCGCAGTCTTTGTTGAATCATGGCTTTTGTGCTGTTGTTCTTTTCATGGAATGAGGGATTTAGAGATCCATTCCTGCATGAATGATTTCTGTAACATATTCAGTGCACACATCGATGTTAGGATCTGAAAGGCAAACATCACTGAATGAAAAGCACGTAAATAATTCACGCAGTTCATCCCAATTAGCACGGTTATAGTGCCAAGTTCATCTGGCTGGTTTAGGTTCTTGGTTTAGCGGCAGCACAATGGTTCCAGTAGCAGATATAAGGTTGTGTTCTGGTTTGCCTAGCCGTGCGAGATCATCGGGATCTGAAATCAAAAAGAGATCCAAGGTGTTCGGGAAGTCGGTTGGGTGATCATGTATTCTTGTCGGTTCGTCGACTAACTGCGTTAGATTAAGGTTGATTGCTAAAGTTTCAGCCTGTCTTCCCGCTGCATCTGTTCTATAGGAGTGGCGGAGCCAGTTGGTAATATGAACGTTTAGTCACCCAGTACAATGACCCCAGCTGCCAAATGATGTGTCTGAATCCAATCCACCTTATCACCCATATACGGAAACAGTCTAGGGAAGTGAATATCGTTTAGCGAGCGATATAGACAGCATAAGAATAGTGTTGTATCCTGTAAATAGATTTTAAAGCACGCAAGGTCGAAAGCGTCGTCCTTCATTGTGTCCTCTCTCTCTGGGTCGTCGACTAGCTGCGTTAGATTATGGCTGATTGCGAAAGTTTCAGCCTGTTTTCCCGCTTCATCTGTTCTATTGGAGTGACAGAGCCAGTTGTTGTGGTATGCATGTAATAACTTTTTTCATAAAAAAAACCAAAATCCATCAGAGAAACCGCAAATTATTCACGTATCTAACATAAGTTTTTTGCGTATGGCCAGAAAACTGCCGGTCATCATATTTTCATTTATTATTTCATTGATAGCAAAAATGATACCATGATTTTTCTCACACAAGTTGAACCGCTATGAATCGTATCTCTGTGTACGAGAAAATTCATATTGTCCTTGAACAGGATGTCTTTCTCATTCGTTTTCCGAAAATACGAAGTTTGGGTTGGGTACGGACCTGGCATTTGTTTTTCTTCATGAATGGACTTCGCGGGTTCTGGAGTTATAAATGATTAAACATTCAACCAAAAACGACAAATCACCCTGTATCTGTGAAACCTGAATGTTTTGATGACTTTCAAACGCCATTTCTGAAAGATTTGGAGTTGCTCTATCACCTATTGAAGAATGAACCTCTCGTTCGGAAACACCCTGTATAAAAATGAATTGATACTCGAGAACGGCTGAATTGATTTGGATTTTGACCTTGATATATGTGGAAGTTCAGGGAAGGTTCAGGAAATTATTTTGAAAAAGAAGCTTAGGCGGAGATATCAAGCTATATGTGAGTCTTTATTGTACTATGTCACACACACACTATATGTGTTTTGTTGGAATATTTTTGATTATCAGTTGTCGAATCGGAAATGAATTTCCAGACGGAAGCTTAAATAGTTGATCTGTTATTCTGTTACCATTATATCGTTATTGAAATCATCTGTCAAGTTAGTGTGGGAGAACTTTGTTAACTGTTATTGTTTTAAAATACCAAGGAGCAGACGATAAAACTTAAAACGTCAATTTAATGTCCGACGAGCTTTCTCACGGCAAACCGAACTGATGACCAGCAACAGACAGATAATGAAAATATTTCTATTGCTATGGCGAAATTGCGTGCTAGAATGAATGATATTGAAGTGAATACGCTTACAGAGGAACGAGTTCGGGCACACCAAACACAACACCATTGAGCACGACACGAGAAAATCGAGTGATTCCCCACACGTTTTGCTCCTATGAACCTAAAACTAGTAGCATTCTACTACCACCCGGAAATAGGTTAAAGTGCCAACAAAACAATGTTAATGGAGATAACGACAATCATTTATCAATATTGTAAAGCTTCAAAATACAACCGCGAATCTACTAGATTATATTCTATACTATAACAACGCCCATGACCTTTTCTCAACAATTTTAAGTACACCAGATCTTTATTCCAGACCAAAACCAAGAACCTTTTAAGTAGTATCAACAACTTAATTCCATTCACTTTTCCAAAAGGCTAACGCATCGAAAGGAGTATGCGGAAAACCAAGCGACCAAATCAGTCTCCAAGATTTCAATCAGGTAGCGTCTGAAGTTGATAAATAATTGAAAAAATTTTGGAAGAAAGTGATACTTATTTCTACTTCTTTTCTTTGCTGCTTGTCTGCGTACATGTGGAGGAATTATATTGTTGAGGACAAGTAACCAGGGAATTGAGATTGCCGTCAAGGTACAACTCAATAAGGAATCGATTCTATGCATATAAGAACTATAACAGTTTTTAGCTATAAAGAAGATCAGAGCAAGACCAGTTGTTCGAAGGCTATGAACATCAAAACCGTAAGTGGATCTAGCTAGTTTTTCTTTCTTACTTTGGACTCACTGAATTGGTATGTGATTTGAAGGTTAATTTATATCTATATTTATATCTTTCTTGCTCTCAGCTTCTGCCTCAGTTTATTGATATGTAATATTGTCAATGAACAGTCCTGTGTGACACAAATATATTTGGGATGATAATTATAATTCAGTGGAGAATAATTAAAATACTCTTGTTGACTATTCATATGAATCAAGATACCTCAGTTCTTACGTATGTAAATTGAATGAAGGTGCAAGAACTAATCCTTGTGGAAGACCATCATTAAGAGGGCGAAAATAATTACTTTTCTCTCCAACGAAAATACGAACGCTTTTGTCAAACAATAAGACTGATGACATAATTCTCAACAAATTTCAAAGACTAGCCGGGGTCTGCATCATAGGTGCCTCAAGATCAACACTAACCGCAAGCCAGGATGCTATCCTGAATTTAACACTTCTTGTTAGTTTTATTAAGGATGAGGTTAGAGAAGCAGCACTCAGGCAGGAGATAAGTGGCAACTGGTGAATCGGACACGCGAGGCATGTTTACATTAAGGAGTTGATCCAAAATCCGATACTGAGAATGGGGAATGATAGAATGACTGAAAAACGTACGGAGACCAAGGAACATAAAACGGTAATAGACTGGAACAATTGGCTCAGTTCTGACAACTGTAAAGACATAAATTGGTATACGGACAGATCCAAAATGGAAGAGGGAACTGGAGCTGAAATGTACTCACAAAATCCGAAATGTCTGCTGACAATTTCGTTGGGGGAGCACCCAGTCATCTTTCATGCAGAAGTGCTGGTGAAAACCTCAAAAAGCGCTATGAAAACAGACGAATTAACATTATTTCGGACAATCAAGCAGCATTGAAAGCTTAGGCTGCGGAGACGGAAATCCGGTCAATGCTCATGAGAATGTCTGCAGTTATTAACTAAGCTGGAAAAACCAAACCGGGTAACTTTTGTTTGGGTACGTGGACGCAGCCGAATCGTAGGCAAGGAGGAGGTAGATTCTCTTATCAAGAAAACCGCCAGGAAGAGATTTGTTGGCCTGCAACCAGCTCTCAGTATAATTAAGTCAAAGGTGCAAGACATGATTAACAACCAAGAGGAAGAAGCAACCTATCATATTATGAACGAATGCGAAGTTCTAGCCTGGAAAAGATGGAAAATCAAGAGGACAAAGAAACCTTAAAAGAACTTGGCGAAAAGGACTTGATAAATTGAATTTTAAACTATGTCATAGAGATAAACCTGGACATTCAGCAATGACTGTCAACAGAGGAGCACTGTAAGCGTTGAATGGCTGCAGTAGCACCGAACCCTCAAGACACAGAACAGGATACAACAGGACATCAAAACCCTCCAAAATTGTCTTAGCAAGTATACAGCAATGAAAGGAGATTATGTTGGAATTAAAATGACAAAAAGTAAAGAAAAGTGAATTCTTGTTTTATTTTTACCTGAATTATCAATTAACTGTCGTACATTATACGCATACGCCACGTATATGATGATCAGACGACTCACACGAGTTCGCACCATAGTATACAATATAATAAAATATATGTTTTTCTTTTTGTCTGTTGTTTGAATCTCTCTAATTGATATGTTTTGGCTCAATTTCATTTCTTTAAAGTTTCTATTTGTATTTACTGCGGAACTGATTCTTGACAACTCACTGCGAATCTCATTGTCATTCATTATGACATAATGGAAATGAAATGAACAAATTTAAATAATGATGGAATATTAGACATAATCGAAATAATAAGTAAGAGGGTGAATTGAAGGAACATAAGCAATACTCGCGAATAAAGGGACAACGCAGGCACAAGAAAGGAAATTGCGTTGGGTGTTTTTATGCGGTCCTGAAATGCAATCATTCTACTCCAGTTAAGGTTTAGGTGGTTTAGGTTTGCTTTAGTTAGATTGTTCCCGCTGTAGTTCACTGTCGAGTGCTCGCGGCCCGTAACAAGCTAAACTGATTACACAACAATCTGTGCTAAGCCAAATAGAGTTTATAATTGAAAAAACCAGCCCGTTCCCCAACAGGCCCACGCTTCCATTCTATTTTATTTTCCGATTATATTGAAACATATATAACTTTCGTATTGTTCCAATGCCATTTCGATTCAGTTGTTCTCTCTGCGTCCAGTTTTATTCACGCTTTTTGATTATTCTACAGCCATGTTCGGAATGAAAATAAAATGACCTATTTCCATGAAATATTTTTATTTATTCTGGGGGTATAACTTTTCGTTCTGAATATACAGGACGTCTCGACTTAAGTGATCATTCTTGCTACTTGGAAGAAGATCATATAATGAATAAAGAAAGGTGAAATGAAAATACAGGGTGTTGACATTTTGTTCAGGTTGATATCTCCTTTGATATATATATATATATATATATATATATATATATATATATATATATATATATATATATATATATATATATATATATATATATATATTTTCCACGATAAACTTGGCGAGTACTCAACATATGTAAACTTGAGACAAGAAGAATTATTCAAAAATCTGTAGATCAATGAATAATAATGTACGAGATGCGTCTTTCCTAGAATCGTTTGGGTACCCCGATGTAGCTGGTTAGGATGCGATATGCGACACTGATGAGCTCCTAATAAGGACGAAACTACAGTCTGCCGCTTCGTTTATCGGCATCCTGATTAGTAACACTATTGTGGCTGCTGGGCGCTGCGTGGCGGGCAGATTTGAAAACTAGCTCTTATCAGGAAGGATTATACATTGATCTACGGAACTGATGGATGGACCACGGAATAAAACCCGTAACACATCAAATCATAAATATTTCCGTGAAAATTTATAAGTTTTTTTGTTGTAAAAAAACTGGATAGTATGATGAGAAATGCTGAATTATCACCACATGTTCGAGATATTGTACTCAGTTATCACTGAGATTCGAAACTGTGAATTTCAAAATTTAAAAATTCTATAATCATAATTGAAAATGACTTACGTTGGATTGTCCGATGTGCAGAGGGTTCGAATAATTGCTCTCGTTGAAGAAGGGGTGACACAGAGGGATATAGCGGCCAAAATGGGAGTATCACAGGGGGTGATTTCAAAAACCTACGCCCGATACGTGGAGGTACAATCTCTGCAAAATAGGCCTAAAAGAAGTCATAGGAAGATCACTTCTGAAGAACAAGACCACTTTTTGTGCCAAATTGCAACAACAGACCCTAGTGCGTCGCAGCTCATACCCGAAAGGCAATTTCTGGAAGCAACAGGCATCAGTTCATCAGTCGAAACGATGCGACAAAGACTTCGTTCAAGGGGTTTATACAGCAGAAGGCGCTGAAAAGTTTCAGAGCTAACCAGAAAACAAAAAATTAACAGACTTAATTGGTGTATCAAACGCCAAAATTGGACTATTGAGAATTGGCGAAATGTTCTTTTTTCGGATGAGACCAGAATTGGTGTTCGATCAGATGATCGCCGGATTCGGGTTTTAAGGGGTCGTGGAAGACAAGCTAGACTCCGAGCAGCAAGACAAATTCCGAAATACCAAGGGGTAGTGTGATATTTTGGGATGGCATTATGCTGGGAGGCAGAACAGATTTGATTTCGTTTCCTGCGAGTGTAACGGCTAGAAATTACTTGGACCTAGTGCTGAAGCCCATAGTGAGACTCTGGCGAGGTGCCCACAGTGAGAATTTCACTTTTACGAATGATAATGCTCCTCCGCATACCAGCAACCTCGCGCGAGATTATCTTGATACAGAGTGAATCGCTAATTTGGGTTCACCAATTTGATCTCCAGACCTAAATTCTATTGAACATTTATGGGATAATCTCAAAAGGAAAATTAGATCGTACCAGGATATTTTTTTTACTACATGCTTGTTTCTTTCTTAAAATTAATCTTAAATTATTTCTTTCTTCAAATGAAATATCTCAAAAGGATCAATTCTAACAATCCTTGTATATTTCCAAAATCCCTGAGGTAATATTCAATATCGGGTGATTCCATATGAATTTGATTGTTGTGTATATATAAGAGAGAGAGAGAGAGAGATTAAGTTGAATTTTGTTTGCTTACCCTTTCTTCAAAAATGAACAAATGTGTAAGATAATAATTGTGCAGAGATGAATGTTTTCTGATGATGGACCTGTGCCGAAACACTTTCCGTTCTCGTAAACCCGATTCCCCAGTAAAAGCATTTGTTTATATATATATATATATATATATATATATATATATATATATATATATATATATATATATATATATATATATATATATATATATATATATATACAGGTGCTTCAACGAAAACTAAACTATATCTACCAAGATATTCATTTCTGATCAAAAAGCAAAAGCAGGTCAATTTTTGTTTTTAGTTTTTTCATTTTTAATTGAAAACTGCATCCTCTAACTCCTATGGAACTCAATAAGAATAGAATTATTGCAAGCAGTCATGAAGGCAATCGAAATCCTTTACTTGAAAGGTATCACTGGATCAAAATATTACCCCTGCTCTAGGGGTTGAAATTCGAGATGAGGGTGATTTCGAAAGATGACAGCTTTTGATCTAAAATGAATCTATTCCAGTTTTTCGCACTAATACTGCAATAGTCTTGGGGCGATAGTCTTCTCTATTTTTCAGTGGCTCTCTCTGTATTTTCTACAGTTTTCAATCAAAAATGAAAATTCTTTCACAGGAATGCAGACAAAGATAATACCTTTCTTTCAAGTTATCACTCGACTCATCTACCCTCTTCCAAATTTTCAAGGGTTGTCACGTTGCCCCTGCTTCAGGGGTTGAAATTCGAGATGAGGATGGTACTTGATGATGACTGCCATTGATTAGCATGGATCTGTTTCATTTTACCTCACTGAAACTTGAATAGTCTCAGGGAAATAGTCTTCCCTATCTTTCAGTTGCTCACCCTGTATCTTTCACAGTTTTCAATTAAAAATGCAAATTCTTTCACAGGAATGCAGACAAAGATAATACCTTTCTTTCAAGTTATCACTCGACTCATCTACCCTCTTCCAAATTTTCAAGGGTTGTCACGTTGCCCCTGCTTCAGGGGTTGAAATTCGAGATGAGGATGGTACTTGATGATGACTGCCATTGATTAGCATGGATCTGTTTCATTTTACCTCACTGAAACTTGAATAGTCTCAGGGAAATAGTCTTCCCTATCTTTCAGTTGCTCACCCTGTATCTTTCACAGTTTTCAATTAAAAATGCAAATTCGTTCAAGAAAATGTAGACAAAGATATCACCTTTCCTTTGAGTCATCACTCGACCCATCTACCCTCTTCCAAATTTTCAAGGGTTGTCACGTCACCCCTTCTTCAGGGGTTGAAATTCGAGATGAAGATAGTACTTGATGATGACTGCCATTGATTAGCATGGATCTGTTTCATTTTACCTCACTGAAACTTGAATAGTCTCAGGGAAATAGTCTTCCCTATCTTTCAGTTGCTCACCCTGTATCTTTCACAGTTTTCAATTAAAAATGCAAATTCGTTCAAGAAAATGTAGACAAAGATATCACCTTTCTTTTGAGTCGTCACTCGACTCATCTACTCTCTTCCAAATTTTCAAGGGTTGTCACGTCACCCCTGCTTCAGGGGTTGAAATTCGAGATGAGGATGGTACTTGATGATGAGTGCCATTGATCAGCATGGATTTTTTTCATTTTACCTCACTGAAACTTGAATCGTCTCAGGGAAATAGTCTTCCCTATCTTTCAGTTGCTCACCCTGTATCTTTCACAATTTTCAATTAAAAATGCAAATTCGTTCAAGGAAATGTAGACAAAGATACCAGCTTTCTTTTGAGTCATCACTCGATCCATCTTCTCTATTCAAAATGTTCAAGGATTGCAACCCCCGCTTAGGGGGTTGATATTTCAGGCAAGTATTGTACCACAAAAGATGTCCCCTTTGAAACAAAAATTGACGTGTTTTCGCGTTTTGATCAGAAATGAATTTCTTGGTAGATATCGCCTCTGTTTAGTTTTCGTTGAAGCACCCGGTATATATTACTCTGAAGGGTCTACACGATTTTCTGCTCCAATATGTTGTGAAAATTCGAAGAGTGATATTATTTGTCGGGTCATACTATTGTATATCCCGCTGAATTTGTTTGCAGTACATCACAGAGCATTTTTTTCATAATGATCTGATTCCTTGTATCTTCCGAAGCTTTTGGACTCTTCAATTCTGATAAAACGGCTATTTTTCGATCAAAAATATAATTATATAATTCCTCATATTATTCTATAAGTATACTGCGCCAAGAATTTAATGCAAAAATAATGAAGTTTTGATATGTTGAAGGAATATTTTTGCAGTAATCCACCAGCACTAAAGAATACTTGAGAAGAATCGAATTAAAAATGAAATTGATATAAAACTGATACTGAAAAATGTTGAACTTTTGAAAAAAGTCTCTGAAAATCTGTGAATACCGGATATTTCCACCCATGGCAAGAACTACTACATGTCATCTACGGTAGCTAGCTGGTTTTGCTTGATTTTTTATCTACTATTGACAATGTCGCCTCGATGGGATTGAAGTCGGGACTTCGTGCAAGCCACTCTGTTGAAGTGATTTCGTGATTTTGGAGTTAGTTTTCTAACCTAACGATACGAGCCTAGTGAGGCCATCATGCAAAGACGAAAAGAGCTCACCCATGTTTACCCCAAATGGTACAACATGTTCTTCTAGAATATCTATTACATAGCTGTGAGCTTTTATGGTTCCATTATTGACGATGACCAAATGAGTGTGCGCGTTGAAAGAAATTCCTTCTCACACATTATTGAGCCATCACATATTTCTCATTTCGACTCCTGTACACTAGAGTACGTCATCACAATGGAAAAGACAAAATCTCGACCAATCTGTAAGCAAAACTCTCTCTGTTTCTAACCAATTGACATGTTCCATGGCAAAATCCAATCAGGCTCTTTTATATGCTGCGGTTAGAGCTGAGCCTAGAGCTCCGACTAAAGGCACTGCACTGTTCTGTCAGACTTTCATTTGGAACCGTTGTCTCAACAAAGAAATTTGTTCATGGATCACCGTTTTACTAGCTGTCGTTTCTACATACCAATTTACATCTCATTATCTCTCATTCGGAGGTTGATCCTTTTTTTAACTAAAAATGAGTCGACTCGTTATCATTTAAGAAATTAAAATTGAAAATTCTCAGAAAAGAAAAAACTACCAACCTAACCAACATTCAACTCCCAACGCGTTCGAGCGTCAGTTTTACGTCACGAGCACAGCGTCGAAAGCGAATACATCACATTGAATAATTTTTCTTAGGTATTGAATATTAATTTCAAAATTTCGAAAAATTATGATGTATTCTACACGCCACAGGATATTATTTCCGTAAGATATTTATCTTAAAGCGAATGGAGTTAAATTCTGTTGGATTCAGAACGGTGAAATTCTTATGAGGAGAGATGATAACTCAAAAATAATCCACATCACTTCTGAGAGAGTTCTCAACAACTGCCTACTGACTGGGAGTGAAAAAATTACAAATAGGTAAAAAATTATTGAAATGGCGTCAAGTGACTCAGTCGTTAGTTTATATTATCAAAATTGTAGAGGCTTACGAACGAAAACTACACAATTTCTGAATTCTACATTGAATAGTAGCTACGATATCATTTGATTGACAGAGTCGTGGCTCATGCCACATACTAATAGATCGGAAATCGTGTTTCATAAAAAATACTGTGTTTGGAAGGGACAGGTGTGACTCAAATAGTTCAAAGCTCGAAGGTGGTGGCGTTTTTGTGGTGGTATCAATAGTGGATGATGTATGGTTAAAGATTCAGATCACTGGTGGTGAATTCCTTCATTTATGTGTTTGCTATTTTCCACCTGATACAAATAGAGATAACTATTTGTACTATTTTGATCGTGTGACTTCTTTAATGGAATGCCATCCCGACGATACATTCATTGTTGTAGGTGATTTCAATTTAACCTCTTTGACGTGGTCATATGATAACATCTGTGGTGTTTGGAGCAATGACTTTATTCAAAATGAATTATACACTGGGGTTTGGGAATTTCTGTTCATATAATTCTTTGTCTCAATTTAATGGTAATGAATTCGATACTCCTTACCTTTTGTTTCTGAGGACTCGCATCACTCAGCGCTGGCATCTTAAATTGAATCAAATTTGGAAAAGAGAAAAGACATTAAGTCACGTTCGATTTATAAGTTCTTTAATGCTGATTATACCGGGTGAGTCAATAAAGAGAGGAACTTCTATATCTCGGAAACTATTTAAAATAGAAGCAAAATTTTTTCTGATTATTGTTTTATAAGTATGTGTTTATAAGTATGTGTGCATTCCAAATTATTTTCGTTCATACAGAGTGTTCCATTTTTGCTCCAGGGACAAACATAGATTTTTTTAAATGGCATGCCCTGTATTTTTTATCATATTCTGATTACAATTTAGATGCTCTCTTCAACGATATCTGTTTTGTGTCCAAACAACTATCGATAGATTTTAAATTAATTAAAATATCGATAATTTCGGGAATTTGGAAGTTTCTTCAAAAGTTCTCAAAAGCAATTATCAAATGAACAAAAAACATTTTTATACCGAGTGTTCCTAGTAACGCGGCGAAAATTAAATTTTTCGAACATGAAAAACTTTTTTTTTTCAAAAGTAACACCCTATATCTTTTTCACGTGTTTTGTTCCCACTTGAATAAGCTTTACAACGATATCTTTTTTTCAAAAATCCGATGGAGATTTCCCAGAAAATTTCGAAATTAGAGTGAGGTTTAGGTTAGATTTCTTGCAATAAACATGCTTTTGATGAAATTCAGACATTGAAATATGCAAATTTCAACACAAAATTAGATTCTTTGCTGTTCAATGAAACTTAAACATCAAAACTCTCAAGGTGTATAGAAATTTCTTCACAAGAAAAGATTCATTTGCGATATTATCATTTGTGCTCAGAGCTCAGTCTTCACTTAATTGAAATAACTCAGTTCGAAATTATCTCAATAAATGTTCAAAAAGTCAAAATATCAAAAAGATCGAGAATTTGGAAGGTTTTTCAGAAATTCTCACAATCTTAATTCCGTATCATTTGAGTGTGACAATCATTATTCTGTGAAGAAAATATGTTCCTCATCATCGAAGTAAGAGATCAACTGTTTTTTCATAACCAGTGTTCTTGGTGATCCAACGAAAATAAAATTTTTCGAGATAAAAGAACTTTTTTCTAAACGTAACACCCTGTTCTTTTCACTGAACTTGTATTACTTTCACAATCGCCCAGAATATTCCGGAATTATCATTGAGAAACGAAATTGAACTGCTTGTCGTGAATGAAACATCCAGTGAAAAAAAATGCAAATCAAAATCATAAACACCAATTTAATTTTATTTCAATAAGTTTTCAAATCAAATTCGAATTTCGAAATGTCCACCATTTTGACGAATACATTCTCGAACACTATTGTTAAATGATTCGGTTACTCTCTGGAAAACATTCGGGGTTATACTCCTAAATGCTTCTGTAATTTTCTTCATGATATTTTCCCTGGTTGTTGGAGGGTCTCGATATACCCTCTCTTTAATATACCCCCCCAAGAAAAAAATCCAATTTATTCAAGTCCGGAGACCTAGGAGGCTATCCTACAGGACCTCCACGGCCTATCCAATTGCCCTCAAACCTATCATTTAAAAAATCGCGGACGTTGCCGCTGTAGTGTGCTGCTGCCCCATCGTGTTGAAACCACATATTGTTTTTTATGATTTGGGAAACATTAATAAGCAAAGGCTCCAGATCATGCTGCAAAAAATCTGAATAACGTTCGCGGTTCAAATGTTCATGGAAAAAAAAGTGTCCGATCACATAATCATCAATTTTACCAACCCAGACATTTAGAGACCAACGATGTTGGTGGTCAACAGTTCTCATGAAATGAGGATTTTGAGTATCATAATAATGAAAATTTTGCCGGTTCACCAATCCATTCTTATGAAAGGTGCCCCACTGACAAAATTCGGTTGGTCTGCTTTTTTATTTAAAGACCATCTACAAAAATCCAATCTCCGCCCGAAGTCCAGAGGCTCCAACTGTTGATGAAGTTGAACATGAAAAGGATGGAACTTTTCCTTCCTCAAAATTTTTGATACAGATGTCTGATTAATGCCCAAGTCTCGACTAACATCTCTTGTACTAACATGAGGAATCTCTACTGCGCTCAAAACAACCTGCACGCTATTCTCTTCATTGAGTACACGCTTAGCTCTCTCATTCTTCTCATATCCAACTTGTTCAGTTCTTTCAAACTTTCCTTCAGTCTATCGAATGCCTCTTTCCTAGGATGTCTACTGTTTGGGTAACGTTGGGAATAAATATGTGACGCCAACAAACAACTCCTCTCACCTTCTCCCAAACAATAAATCATATTAATTAACTCTTCTTGGGTAAAATTCATTGTTCTTACTAGTGACAAGTTTAATGATTGTGTAGGAAAATTTTACTCGATATTGAATGATGTAATTGATAAGCATGTACCTAGACGTAATGTTAGTCGCAAGAAATATCCTCCATGGTTTTCCAAAAGTACGATTAAACTTATTGCAGAAAGAAGTAGATTCCATGAGCGTTTTAAGAAATTTCGAAATCATTTTGATCACGAAAATTTTGCACAACTATGAAAACAGTGCAAAACCGCAATTCGAAATGATCGCGATAAACATATTTCAACAATAGAGAACTGCATTACTAATAACCCTAAATTATTTTGGTCTTACGTCTCAGAATGTAAAGAAAACGATAATATACCACCTGTTATGCTTCTGGGTGACAATAGAGTAGATGGAAATGATTCCATCGCAAATTCATTTGGGGAGTACTTCAAGTGGTTTCTAAAAAACCAGTAATTTATAAAAAAAAATTGCAACTCGTTTTCATCAATTTCGATAGATCATGTAGAGGTAGCTGATATTGTGAAAGAAATTTCTAAATTAAATACGTCGAAAGGTCCAGTCCTGTTTCAATTCCCCCCATTTTTATAAAGTCATGTGAATCATCACTGTCAATACCTATTCAATTCAATTTCAATAAATCTCTGCATATCTCGGGATATTTCCGGATAAGTGGAAATTAGCAAAAATTGTTCCCATCTTCAAAAGAGGCAAAAAAAGCTTCATTAACAACTATAGACCTATATCTATCCTCAGCCACTTTGGAAAAATTTTTGAATCGATTTTGACCGGAAGACTTTTTCATCGCTGTAGCGCTCAATTATAGAAACACCAGAACGGTTTTTTCAAAGGCAGCTCCATATGTGAACTTTTTATCCAAATGCTTTACGAAGGTGTCCAAGTGGACGCAATGTACACTGATATGGCTAAGGTATTCGACAAGATGCATCACGATACACTACTTCAAATACTGTCTGATTTTGGCATGGTCGAGTCGCTTACGAAATAGATGAATTATTATTTGACAGTTAGACTGCAATTTGTTGTGGTAAATGGAGTGTCGTTTAATGTTTTTCACGTCGCATCCGGAGTGTCTCTGGAGATCACCCGTGATCTGCAACCTCTCGCTCTAAGGCGGCAGGTTGCTGATCTTTCTCTTCTCCACAAATACTTTCGTGGTAAATGCTGTGAAGAACTGCAAGGCTTGGTCCCGGAAAGAATCAATTCCGAAGAAAAATCAGGCTAGCAGAAAACTCTCATCGGGAAGACTACAACTAGCGACGTCACGAACCTCTCTCCATAAAAATTTGCAGGGCTAGAGTCCGCGAGCTCTTAAATTTTCCATATCAATCATCCTTAAGGTTCAGTATCGATCATCAGTATTCAACCACTATATATATATATATATATATATATATATATATATATATATATATATATATATATATATATATATATATATATATATATATATATATATAT
Source organism: Cryptolaemus montrouzieri (assembly GCA_013387265.2). Lineage (NCBI taxonomy): Eukaryota > Metazoa > Arthropoda > Insecta > Coleoptera > Coccinellidae > Cryptolaemus > Cryptolaemus montrouzieri. The sequence goes on along the minus strand of JABFTP020000186.1, from coordinate 24,020,914 downwards.
ATATATATATATATCTTTTGAAACGAGAGGGTTTACAAACATTTGAATAATTGTATTCACAATAAATGCTTATATCTATAATTTTGGTGTGTGTCAGAAAAAGCACGAGTGTGAGCTCAGGAAATGTAACAGGGGAACCATACTATCTTGTATATGATTCAATAAACGAGTGAAAAAACCTGAGGAAAAAACTCGTTTCGCTGTCGCTATTGCGCTAGCAATAGCTTGTCTGTTTATGTTGTGTTAGTGTCGTGTGTACAAAAAGAGTACCAAAGATTTTTCTGCTTAGGCGCTTCACTCTCTCTTGCATTCCATGATTTCCAAACGAAGGCAAGGGTGAAAGAACGGGGGTTTGGGACAGAAATCTGTAACAATGGAAAAAGAAAACCAGCAGAAAAATATTTCAACAATCATACTTCTTATATGTCTAACAAATTTGAGAAAAGATTTTACATAGCAATCAAGGTCATAAAAAGGTCTAAGCAGATTATAAAAAAATACATAACCTGCGATTTTCTCAAATTCCATCTCTGTTTGACCGAGAGGGCCCCGATGGCCAGGCTTAGTCTTCCAAGTGATGCCAACTAAAAATGTAGAAAACAAAATTCCAAGATTGCTTTCCAGTAATCCTCGAATTTCGGGGGTGTTATTTATTTTAAGCAAAACAAAACAGTTCAATAATAGAAAAAATATATAAGATAACCATTTAAGAACTGAACTGGTCTTTTGTATCCCAAACTGCCAGGAAGAAAGGGAGATACCATAGACGGCGGTAAAATTAGTTGTAAAAATAGGTTTCATACATTTGTTTATTCCCCAATTATTTGGTCTACCTTGATAGCTAGGTACTTGGTTGAAGATCATTTACATGCTTTTAATTTAACAATACCTAAATTCAAATTCCGATTCCCATTAATTATTAATGGAATAAAAGTTTATAGATTTTGAGAACCTGGTTACCTGCATGGTAATAATTATTAAATTATTAAGATGAATAACTTCCTGAAAATAATAAAAGAGGTAATTTATTCAGATATGAAACTAAACATATAACAATGATAGATATTTGTCAATTTTGGCGAATGAAAATAATTAAAAATATTTAAGGTTCCTTATATATTATTAGAGATTAATTTGCAAAAAAAGTTAATCATCGCCTTCATCGTTGTCCTCTTCATCACTGTGTTCATAACTACTATCTTTACCTGAATGAAAAATTAATGATCCACATTATTATTAATAAATATTTTGTTCGGCCAAACAACATAATATTTCTAACAAATGGTGGTGAATACCAGCATCTTTGATTAAGGTGATTTTCTGAGTTATGAAAAATGTAGCCTTGTCATATCAACCTAACTTCTCACTTCAAGGAATAACCATATGAATTCTGATTCTCTAACAGACTAAAGATATTAAATTATTTGAAAATAATTTTTAGAATGCCTCATAATAAACAGCAATAATCTATCATGTGATAAAATTATAAATTACGGCCATAGACAAAATTTATCAACTTTTTCTTATAGCTTTATCGATTCTTGTACATAAGTTTCTATAGCTTTCTTCATCGAATTTTCTCTCATGTCTTTCGCTGGTAACTTTCAGATTTCAAAGAAACTCGTAGGCAGTAAATCAATGGCATAAAATTAAAGGAAGAATTAGACCACCCTCATTTTTTATTAGATATGCTTTCTTCCTTCAAATGACACCATTAATATCATACCTAAGAAATTAGTGAGTTCCACTGAATCATTCTGCATTCTCTATCCCAAAGGCATTAATTATTTTCTATAGATAATTGTCTATTGTGAAGATAAGTTTCTAAGGGGAATCAGAAAAATCATAAAAATCGCAAATTGATGTGCTATTCTTATCGTGTTACACAATTTCTTTCACTTTCTTGTAGAAAGTCTGATTTTCAAGACCATACTTATGGTGCACAAAATCAACATTAATTGGACATTTCTCCGAATTTGATGTGCTATTCATGGCCGCAAATAGACGCATCTTCTGCGAAAACTGATGTTTGTGTTCGATTTCGGAAAATTTGCATAAGTTCATGAATCATCATATTGTAATCTTTTCAAGCAGATCTTCATCTTTATTTCAGTGAATTGAACAAACACACGAAGAATCAGAAAATTTTCGTTTAATATTTTCCAACCACCATTTTTTAATATTAATAACAGTGTGGTCATCTTTGAACCACTCTTTCATTCCATACAGCCGTACCCAAATGTTGTCTTTATCATTTAGTTAGTTTCCGAACAACTTCTTTCGAGTTTAAGGCAAAATTCAACAACAATTCGTTATTACTACTAGAGAAAAAATACGAGCATAAGACTTATGAGAATTTTCCGAGCCTCACTTGTATGAAAAAAATGAACCATTGAAAAAAAATTGTGAATTTAATGAATATTTAAAAATTGTGAGTTATACTACATACAAAAATTTTTTAGAGATAAATACTTGAATCCTCTACTCGAAGAAAAACTTATCTTGTGTATATCCTCTCGTCTGGACAGGAGCTGGCTCTCCCAATGAAACAGTGTTCACCCCTAGGTTACGCTATTCAATTCAATGGTATGAAATTCAATTCAAGGACACGGTAATTTCTTCACAACGATAATGTCTTCACCTTGAGGGTACGTTCTTGATCGGTTCAATCATCGGTAAAGTATTCACCTCAAGGGTATGGTATTTTCTCAATCGGTAATGTATTCACCCCAAGGGTACGATTAAAGATTTCAAAACAAACAGCCTCACAAATAAAAAAGTGCAACTCACTTCGTGATATGTTCAATAAAAACTAAGAAAAACAAGATAAATCGGTAGTCTATAACTGATGCGCAACTTTTAAATGACATAAAACAAAACATGAAACGAAATGGCGTTTGTTACGCAGTATCATCTAACCGGTTTATTACCAACTTCAAGCAGAAATTGAAAAGTTAAGTTTGAGAGCAAAATTGCAGCTATTTTATCTAACATAATCATAAAATGAATGCTGGCTGAAAAGTGAAGTATAAAAGCAGTGTTCAAGCTGAAAGAAATGAAATAAAATACGCTCAAATAATATATAGCAATTGAACAACAATTTCAGTAAGCTAGGAAATTTAATTGGCAGTTTGATTAAATATTCAGTAAAGAACAAAAACATACTCATCCCTTTCTTAAAAGGCACTAAATACACAAAACGATACTTTGATAATATCAAAACATATCTATACTTTATCGGATAAATTTTAGGAAGGAAAAGAAAGTCTTCATGATACATCTCACGCTGGCTATCAATCGTCAATCATTCTCGCGTCGCTACAAATTACTAATGCAGTGGCGTGACTAGAAGTTACTCTTAGGTTTAAGGAGTGGAAAAGAATATCGTCTACAATCCAAGGTTTTCCGCCGGTCACAAACGCCTTCAGTGAAGACTGGTTACATCCATGCTTCACAGGGGACGCTCAGGCTTTCTGGCGCGGAATATGAATGGTTTCACACATTCTTTTCATTTAATCTGCCAGTGTAGATGATTGATATGACGAATTTCAATGCCTCCATAAAAGAAAATGGCATATTTCAACATTATTTTTTCGAAGTTATTGAAATGTTTTTTTAACATACTGTATCTAAGAGAATAGTTCAATATTCTTTATACAAATGTTGGTTAAATAAGTATTTCAGTTTGAAACAGTTTGATTATAAAAACATACAAACTACAAAAGCTTCACATTAATTGGACTAAAAGAAAGATGGTACAATCTTTGAAAGAAATTAATATGTAACAAAAAATTACCTAATCAAGAAAGACGTAGAAAGAGTTATATAATTTGAATAACAACAGGCGCGTGTCCGTAGCTGTTTCTATTGGTAGATTATAGGGGTTGGTGTTTGATACAGCCAGGCAGCTGACGTTGCTATTGGATAACTGCAGCATTTGAAGTTTAAACACAACCCCACAACTGTATTTAAGGCGTGGCTTCAAGGGGGTGATTTACAGTTCCTACAAATTCCGTCATTTCCTGTTTAAGAATCCTCAGGGTAACAGGCAAGTGTGATTTGTGATTTTGTGCAACGCGTGTTTGAGAATAAGGTGAGTAAGTGATAGAGTTTTTAAGTTTTGTGATTGGAAATAACCAGTGCAATCGAAAATACAGGAGAGACTAATAATTCTGTATAGAGAAATGTTGTACAGAGTGTCTCATGCTAAATTTTTTTCTAAACCAGGGATTTAGAATTACCGAGTTAAATTTGGAGGTAATATACTTTATATTATTTCTTGAAATAGTTTTGTGTGTGAGTGATATGAAAACAGGATGTGGGCAAATATGCAAATAAAATCGAATGCTTCTTGAAATATACTGAAAAAATTAATATTGCGAAAATAATTGAATTAAATTTCGTTCAGAGAATTTTTGATATTTTCAACGAAGAAAAGCTAGAATAATATTTTTTGATTATTATGTCGCCTCAAAAATATATTCTCTTACTTTCATGAATACTCGATATCTTCAAATTATCCAGAAATTATTGTAAGGTACTTATGGCATTTAACGCCCACCTAACTTAAAATATTTTTTAATAAGAATACTTTCGTAATGAACACAACCTTGTCATATGAAAATTAAACATATATTTCTGAATTGAAAGATGATAGTTGAGAAATGTAATTGTTTAAAACTTCCTAGCTGCTAACGTAATATTAAAACCCTATATTTGGGCGTTATTAAAAATACTATGTTGATTAGCGCCCGCTTGCAAAATCAATATACAGGGATATCCACCGGGACCGTCTGTTAAAAACTTTTTGAGTTCCAATTACAATATCAAGCTGAAATTTTATACCCGGCCATAACTAGCGATTTCCAATTGAAGTGATACCATTTCCGGTTATACCGGATGTGGGTCATCACTTTGTTGTTTCAAATGGCAATCTACCTTTTTTATTATACATCTAGAACCGACATTTGAGCAAAGGATAAAATACCCAAGTTGTTGGCACTTATCTGTCAAAACTTTTGACAGATTTAATTATTTTTGTTATAAACTCGATTTTTGAGAAACATTTAAAAAAATTGTAGCTCGTAGATCTTTTGCACTACAGACACAATTTTTGCTTGGGTGGATAGATCAAGGAATTATTTAAGCAATCTACACATGTCAAATGTTTATTGCGTTGTTTTGTATGATTTTTTTCAATTTGGCCTTTTGCAAACAGCAATAACTCAATTTTTTCAAATTGCACGTGCCAATTTTATATCGCCGTCAGATGAAGCGCCAAATTTCAGATGGAATTGTATAGACATGTACTATACCCATCTCTTATAGTTCCGGAATAATTTGGGAATATATTGAATTTTGATGATTTTGCAAGAAATAATAGAGAATGCTTTGAAATATTTGAATCAAGTAGCTGAACTGACTACGCTCACCTGACAGGTGCCTAAAATTAATGTACTTGTCACTTCGTTCATTCGAATTTGATATTTCAACAAGAATTGTCGTTATTTCAGATTGAAAATATCCAAAAAATACAACACATTTGGAATAAAACCAGTGGTTATTTAAACGATAATATATATAATCTTTTTAGAATGTCAAAAAGTAGTGGGTAGAAATTGCAGGCAGTTCAATAACCAATTTCCAAATTTACCGTCTATGAGTAAAATAAAAATTCGAAGCATTAAAAGCAATTTTCTACAATTCGGATAAATAAAAATTGTAGGAACTAAGCGAAAAACAATCATCGAAGATAATTACATTAATACGAATAAATGATAGAAAACTAATTTACGATCTGAGTAAATGTTCAATATGGGTCCCCCCATTTTGCTCGATACACTTGACAGCTCGTATATGAACATGATGAGTTGCCCTCCTAGTTTCCTCAGGATCAATATTACGAAAAGCATTATGAATACGCTCTAGTAACTCTTCTTTACTTCTTACAGGAATAAAATACATTTCACTCTTGATTTTATCCCATAGATAAAAATCAAGGTGGGTCAGGTCCGGAAAATGCGGAGGCCATAAATTTGGTCCTTGATTACCCCACCATCTATCCTCGAACATTTCTGTTAGCTGCCGATCTACAGCTCGTGTTTTATGTGCTGGTGCACCATCCATTTGGTAATAGCAATCCCTCAGAATGTTAAGGGGTAATTCATCTAAAAAAATTGCTAATATTCCTCTCAAAATGTGGACTTCCCTATCCGTACAAAACAAACTCACCCTCGCGCCAAGCGCACTTTGGGACATTGTAGTCCCCATAAATGCACATCTCTGAGTTGGGATATAATACCGATATTTGTTCTATTGCATATCCATGTGATGAGTAGACAACATCATCAGAACCAGGCGGTATGTAGACTCCGCCAATAATAAACTCGCAATTTCCATGAGAAATGATCAAAAACAAGTGTTCCACATTTTCCACACAATGATTTATTTTACCTTGGCCTCTAAACTTGATCCAACCAGAATCATTACTTCACCACCATCACACTTTGAGCTAGACTTCTATCAAATCGAAACACAGAGTCCAAACAATTTTCATTCAGTATTATGATATCAAATGTGCATTGCTCAAACCACAACAGTTAATTCGCCAAGGGGTTTTAGTTTTTTTTGTTAGATACCACAATCGTCGGTACCCCCCTCACATATTTTATTGTCAGGTTGAGTTCACCATTTTGTGTACGGACCTCAAGTTGATGACAAATATCCTTCATCTGCGCTCTCTGCATATCGGTACGATCTTCAAATAGTGACAACTTATTATTGAAAGTGTTACAAATTGCGGTTCTGTTCTCAAGTATTTTGAGGGCCACATCAGTAGTAGATAACACGACCTTAGTTGGGCGACTTTGGTTTCCTTCTTTCCCAATTCTCTCTCTACTTTCATTACATCATCCGGGCCAACTCCCGCAGGAGCTAAGAGTTTTGCAATTTCATTAATATCATGGGCAATTTTCTCATTCAGGTTGCTAAGATCAGACTCCTTGATATCGGGTAATATCACATTCCTAGCCCTTAGCGATCTATCATTAATCTCGGAAATAACATAGTCATAATCAAAATTACTATTCTTCAGAATTGCATCTTCTTTTTTAACCTCGTTCAACTCTGTTTTAAGTGATCTATTTTCCTTAACTAGAACATCAAATTTTGACCACAAGAGATCATATTTATCATCAGTGCAATTCAATTTAGTCATAAGATCTTGCAATGTGAAGGAATCAGATGAATTATTTCATAATATTCGTAGTCCTGTATATAAGTTAAAAATTCGTTAAGTCATCTATTGTCTCTTCATACAAATTTGCTCAGTTTGGATTATACTCCTGCAGACTTTGGAAGAGCCAAATTTACAAACCTTGAGAAAATCTTAATATTTTTGTCCGAATAAAATTGTTCCAATCCAGCCCTTCGCTTTCATTTAGTGAGCAATATAAGATGGTGATAGCTACGATTAAGCAATGAAATCTTCTCTCAATCTTATACATTCTGTCAAAAACGTACCGGGAATTGGTCGTCAATGAAATACGAAATATTTATTTTTCATCCAAATATATTGTATCGCCTTCAAAGAGGGCCCTTCCGAAATAATATATTTCGCCAACAAATAATCCAATCATCAAAACATTTTTTCAACACTTTTTCCGCAATCGACTTCATTTCTCGCTGAGAATTCTCTGTAATGTCTTCTATCGATTCGAAACAGGTACCTCGAAGTGGTATTTTGAGTATTCGAAAAAGAAAAAAGTCGGCAGAGCCATATCAGTTAATGTTCGATGGCAAATTCATTAGTTTTTCAAAAGTCTGGCCTTTTTCGAAGAATTTGCTCTCTCAAACACCGCATAACACTCAGGTAATATTCTTTATTTCCATCTGATCTTCTGGCAAGAATTCTGAGTGCACAACACCGCGATAATCAAAGAAAACAGTCAACTTAACCTTGACTCATGATCAACTTCGGAAAGCGCCATTCCGAAGCTTGTTGACTGGTTTTATGTAAAACTCATAAACCCATGTCTCATCTCTAATTACAATGTGTTTTATGAATGTGCAGTCAGAATTGACACGTTCTGGCATGTCAACATTGACCTTTGCGTGATGCAATTTTTGAAAAAATTCAGGTCTTTTGGAACTAGTCGAGCGGCAACGCGTTTCATGCCAAAACAATCGTTCAAAATGGTACGAACTGTTTCGTGTCCTGCTCGCTTTCTAGATTTGAATCCTCCTTTGTTTGGCTCTAGAGCTACCTACATGATCAAGTATCATAAATTCATTCAGATACCATCCTAAATGCAAGACTGGTCGTATCAAGAAGATCCAGTTATGTTCAACAATTTTTATAAGAAATTCATTAATCCTAGTTGAGTTATTGCTTCATTGAAAATGATAGCTCCATTTTTTAAAGATTTTTTTCTAGTCTGGAAAACTTGCTCTGTGGTTCATCATGATCTGAAAATCGAGCTCAATAGAGTCGAAATGCTGGAGTACTATTTCTGTTAGATTGAAAATTAGATTAATACATGCCTATATTCTCATGACATTTATCATATTAGGTGTATTTGTTGAAAACCTTCCTCGATTGGTAAAAGTTTCAAACTAAAGACTGAGCCTTAATGACCAATATATATGAGGCTTCAAATGTAGCATTCATATCTGTCAATAATATAACGTACTAAGGTTTACTTTTGCATCAGCCTCATTGTAGTTTAGAGCGATTAAAATGTCTAATTTCGAGCCAACAAAGCATCATTCGTACGAAGCGTGCTTTAATTTGAAGAAAACTACTGCCGAATCTCATAGAATGTTAATTGAAGCCTACGGTGATCAGTCCCCATCGGGTTTTACTTGTAAGGAATGGTTTCGACGTTTCAAATCTGATGATTTTTGTGTAATCGACACATGTCATGAATGACGATTTCAGTTACCGTTTCCTTCACTTAATCGATTTTAACTTCAGTTGAAGATGTTGATGGCCGGACAGAGCAAGGCAAATGAACTGCACGTGTTTTTGATTAAGTGCATTCACCGTAAGACTTTTGTAACATTTTCAGCGATTCGTCACACAAAGTTCCATTTACAATACAAAATTTCAGACAAATTCTCTTTTCGAAATTATTATAATTTGTGAAAATAGCAAAACACACTTGTGAGGACTGACAAAATCGAGCACTATGAACAAACTAAATGACAGGTCGCGTTCAAACTCTACGTTAGTATAGGAAACAGTTGTGCCAACTCAGAAACAACAAAAATTTGGACAATCGTTTCAAGCAATTTTTTAATAATCAACTCCCGCTGCTTTTTTGACTGAATGTACGAGCTAATTCATAAATAAATCTGCTGTTAAAATGGCTTCAACGTCTATATTTTTTGTCAGGAAAAATGCCAGATCTCTGGCTATTTGATAACTCGGGGTATATGCACTGTCGGAAGTACTTCCCTGAAATGATGAATGAATCAGGCTCGTTTTAGAGACGAATTGCAGGATGGTTTTATCCACCAACGAACACAATGAAGCCAAGAACAGAATCTTGTGGCTTACCACTTTCAACCGATTTGTCGACAATCGAAAGTTGTATCATTTCTAAGTGCAAGGCTTTATAAAATAAGGGATACAGTTCTGCTAGGAGATGACATATCTAATAGAAGGCTCTCATGATTTGGTCTGATTATGAAAATATAAATATCAGACTCTCATTTCGATACAAATTAGTGGCTGTGAAAGGGAGGAAACCATGCTAATCAAGGTGAATGAAACAAGTGACTACAATACCTTACTGCTGGGTGCAACGTTTTCATTCAACCAAGGCAAACAGTTAATATACACAACACTCTGGTCAACTTGCATTGTGAGAACAGCTACACCAAGCACGTAAAAATAGATTTTATAAAAAATATTAAATGATTCAACATTGAAACTGGTCTTTGGATAATAGATCATTGATGACACAATGTTGGTGTAGCTTCGATGTACTACACAGATTCTCAGAGCAGCACAAAAGAGAAATCCAAGTATAAGATCCACATACCATCACCATACCAAACGCAGGATTGCAACATTTTGTACAATTCATTGTACTTTGTAGCCAAAAGAAGCAACCAAGATTTCCAGAGCCCCATGATGTCGTTGTCTGAAAGATGTGACAATCGAATAGCATTCTGTCAGAACTCTCTTTCCCGTTCGAAAAAGCTAGAAACTGACTCAGTTCATATTGTCTCTACTGTGGTAGGATCAATACGCAGATCAAAATATGCGCAATGGATTTAAAGCTGTAGAATCCAACAAATATAACTCAATAGTAATCAATTAGATATTCCTAGCATAAGACCGAGGTTGCAGGGAACTATTTTCTTCGATGAGAAATCGAAATGTGTCTTCTTAAAGCTCTCCTTATCCAAGAATTTTGTCCAAATAATCTGGATGAATAAAATATTGTTAGTGCTGTTGTGAAACTATCGCCAATATCACATGAAACAAACTTTCCTCCTAAACAGCTCAATATTAAAAACAAATTTGGCGAACCTTACATCAAATGCCCTATAAGAAATATAAAGAAAGGTTGAAATATTTTGATTAGAGACGCAAAAAAACCTAATCTGAATAAATCTCTGGAAATACAGTTCTCTGAAACGTATCTGATCTCTTGATAATTCTAGTTTTAAGCTAATCAAAGTACAACCGATTTTGTTTGTATTGGAAGCTCTGATGGTTAACCAGAAAATACTCTGCACCTGTAAATTGTCGCACATTTTCATTATTTCAAATTTCTTTGTTGGTAGGCAACTAATCGTTTATTTCGGATATGTACGGACATATGCCAACATATTTTTTCTTATAGAGATCAAATGAAAGAAATAAATTAAATTTTTGCAAGAAAACCTCACATATTTTTTACGAGTAACGTCTATTCTTCTTGAAATTTGACCCCCTGACTGTCTCCAGAATGATCTGCAGGTAGAGGCAGATTGGTAGTCGTAAAAAATATATCTGGCAAGGACGACCTCGAGCAACAACGGCGATTCATAACCATTATTTAAGGATTCCTCGTTTTAACCACGGCTTGCCACTGCTAGGCACATTCAAATGAAGCTTCGACAGAACAACTAAATGCAAATCAGCCCTGAGACGAAACGACAACGTCAAGGAAAATTTGCTCTGAAGCCTCCTGTCACAGCTCGAGGCCCAGCTCTAACCGCAGCACATCGAAGAACTTCATTGAATTTTGTCAGGGATCATGTCTATTGAATAAAAGCTGACTGGGAGAGAATTTTGTTTACAGATGAGGCAAGATTTTGTGTTTTTTATTGATATCGACGTTTTTTAGTGTACAATAGTCGAAATAAGAGACATGCCCAGAGCAACTTTTTACCTACCTATGGTTTTGGTGGAGGTTCAATTATGTGGAAAGAGGAATTTTTTTGAAAGGCCGCATATATCAGGGATAAAAACATTTTGGAAGACAATTTCGTTTCCACGTAAGTGGAAACTTTTTGTTTATACAAGATAAGCTCACCAAGCTCATATCGCTAGGAACTACTTTCAAGATCACAAAATCACTTCAATTAAGAGGCCTGCACTAAGTCCAGTCCACAACCCCATTATGTCTGTGACATTCTCAATAGGAGTCAGCAAAACCAACCAACTACCGTGAATGAGGTTCGGAACAGACTTAACGAAATTTGGATCGGAATTAATCAGAATACTATAGGGTTATTGATTTTGAGTATAAATCATAGAAGTCAGACAGTAATTCTGGCCAGGAGTGGAAATATATAGTATAAACAGGTTTTTGGGACTTTTTCCAAGAGGTTTTACATATTTCATACTAAGTGTTATTTGAATTTTTATGACTACCATCTTCATTTCGATTGTTCTCAAACATTCCTTACTGCTGGTGGTTTACTGTAGAAATAATTGTTCAAGGCATTAAACTTGAAAATATTTTAATTTTCGATTTTGTGAACAAATTTCTTGGTGCTGTATATAATCAAAACATAAAATATTTCGTTCCCTGAAATTAGATAATTGTTTTTTGCAGAATGGAAATAGGAAAACCACATTCTCCCAATAGTTCGAAAAAAGATATCAGTTCAAAAACAAATCAGGTGAGAATCAAAATTCGTCGTAAACGAGGATGGTCTATAAAGTTTCCGATCTTACGTGAAGAAGGCAGCACTCGTAAATAGAAGCTAGTAAATTTTCATTATTCGTCTGTTGACAGTAACTCACCAAAGTTTCATCCATTTTGGACTTGCAGTTTTTATGGAACAGTGGTTTGAGTAAATTGATGTCAGTGTTTTTTTGGTGAAAATGGACAAAATCGCGTATCCAGTTGTCATTGAATATTTGTTTTTGAAAGGTAATACGCCTAAGCTAATCAGAGATGAGTTAGATGAAAACACTACACCATCATTTACATACGATAACATTACCAAAGTTCCCAAATAGTGTTAGGCCGCTGAATTGAAGTGAGAGAGATAGCAGAGGCTATGAACATGCCAGAACAACGTGTTTGATATATATTAAATCAACATGCACACATGAGAAAGCAGTCTGCGCGTTGGGTTGGGTGACGTTTGCTCACGTTAGACCAAAAACGTGTTTAAATTAACATTTCCAATGCTCGATTGGTTTAGTTTGGGCTCAATAAATCCAAGTTTTGGAGCCGAATAATTACTGTAAATAAAACTTAGATACACCATAATACGCCCAAAACCAAAAAAACAGTCCAAACAGTGGCCTGCAAAGGAGGAACCCGTTTCCAAAAAAAAAGCAAAAACTGTTTTTCAGGCTAGGAAAGTGATTACGACTGAAGGAAGAACCATCCCAGGAGCATGCTACGCATCATCATCACTAAAAACAGAACGAGAAAAATTTCCATATTTGCAAAAAATTAAAATCTTATTTCACCAAGAGAACACATCTCAAACCTCAGCGGTTGCAAAAAATCCACGAATTAAGGTTTGAACTGCTTGATCATCCGCCTTATTCACCAGATCTAGCCCCAAGCTAGTTGTTCGTCATGTAAAAATTGCGCTCGAAGGACATAGATTTTTGTCAAATGAAGAGGAATTTTGCAGAACTCCGAGTACTATTTGAACTTGTTACAGAAATGGAAACATCGCTGAGAAAATTGTGTTGAGTTACCATGTTGAAAAATAATAAAAAATGTCTTGAATCTCTGTTTTGTCGGAAAATTTTCAAACCATCCTCGTATCTAGTCACAAAACCAACAACAATTTTATTGATTTTAGCTGATGTGCAATATTAGAGTGAAACAGTTTTTATGATCTTAAGGCATACAGGAAATAATTAAACAGTTTCAGGTCAGCACAGTAGTTCTATATGGAGTACCAATAGTATCGCTGGTCATCGAAAATCAAGAAAGATTATGCTTGGCTCAAATATCCAATACTCTTCTCAAGCAATTCAGTTACAACGAAATACACAACAGACGCGTAGCCTTAGGTAAATATTTTTTCTATATTTATATCCTTATCAGAGGAAATATAACTTTTGTGTAATACGAGGAAGGTCTTTAAGGTTTTGCATATTGAGCTAGAGCTATTGTTTTTCAAGGTATTCTCTGCGAAGATTTATACACTTCTGCATTCTTTCGAACCGATTCTGAAAGCCGTTGTTCCAATCGTTTGCTGCTATATTCAAAATGGCCTTTTGTAAGGCATCAACAGCTTCGTGTGAAGATTAAAACTTTGACCGCGCAGTCTGTTCTTGATTTTGGGAAAAGTAAAAACTCGTTGGGACTCAGGTCCGGATCTTACGCAGGATTATGTAGCTATTCGATGTTTTCTTGCTTTAAATATTCAATTGTTTTCCGGGTGTGCGAATTTGCTTAGTGAACTACGCTTTGTTGTTTGGGGATGATTTCTCGTAGCTTACTAATGATTTGCAGTAAATAATTAGTTCTGTACCAATCGGCAATAACTGTTCTTTGATCTCTTAACAGAATTATTGCTAACAGAGGATTGGTTCTCATTTTCAGGATCGTATGAATAAATCCAAGATTCATCACCATCGACAATGTTGTAAACGCTATTTGACTTTGCAAAGTTGAATCGGCCCGGAGTTCTATGATACCAATTCAATCTTGAAATCTAACAACAGATAAGGTATCCAGCAGATACTAATTTTTTCACACGCAATTTTACGGGCAAAATTTTTTCTATTGAGACAATTGAAATCCCCGATGATACCTCAATTTCTCGATATGTCGGATGCCGATCTTCCTTGATAATCTTACGCACAGCACCCACATTACCATGTGTTACTATTATTTTTGGTGCACCTCGCTAATCTTTCTCGTTCAAATTCTCTATTTCAACGGAAAGCTATTGACTGGTGTGGTGCTTCAATGCAGAAAATAGAAACCTACTCGCAGAGATATTCTTGTTAAAAAAAATTATAGAAAATTATTGAGCTAAAACACTCACGGCTTAGTTCCGTTTTCAAACTACCTTGTTCATTTTGACAGTTTGTTGTAGCTGAAACACAACAGGCGTAGAACTCATATTACCAAAACATATAGGTTCATTTTTAGTACTTGCAGTAGATTAATGGAATCCTTTATGTCTCAGCATGCAAAGCATAAAAGATACTCCTCGTAGCAATCAGAAATCTCTATTGAAAACAAAAATTTCATTTTCAGGCATCACATGCGTTCAGTGTACTCCCGTGCAACTGGAAATATTACGTAGAGCTGGTGCCATGCCTGTTTCATCAAGAAGATGTGGCATGATCACTAGAAGAGAAGCCGAGCGCCTTTGTAAAAGTTTTTTGGGTGATAACGCTCCCCCACGACTCCCAGAAGATTTTGCCTTTATGGTACACCATGAGTGTGCCTGGGGATGCCGTGGTCAATTCCTCCCATCGCGTTATAATTCGTCTAGAGCTAAATGTATCAAGTGTTCTATGTGCGGTTTATTTTTCTCCCCTAATAAATTTATTTTCCATTCCCATCGTTTATCGGCGAATGACAAATACGTACAACCTGATGCTGCTAATTTCAATTCATGGAGGCGGCATATGAAGCTCAGTGGAAGCCCCCCTGAAGAAATCACCCACGCTTGGGAAGATGTTAAAGCAATGTTCAACGGAGGCACGCGAAAACGACTTCTGGCAAATTCTATATCTGAACGTCCACAGAAACAAGCTAAAATCGAACCTCAACCTCAACCTATAATTCCTTCTCCGCGAATTCCGAACTGTCAAGATATTACTTTTCCAATATCTCGAGTTGCAATGGATTTCATTTATCACAAACCTTTAGCATTTTCGTCCTACTCTTCATTTCCATGGTTGAAACGGAATCCCATTTTGTTTCCTCAAGAAAATCCATTTTTTTCCATGGAGAAAAGCTACCAGTCTGCTTTTAAACCTGTGCAAACGGTGATAGATAAGACGACGGTTGAGAGGAAAGAAGACAGTGATGATGAAGTGGACATCGAGACAACAGATGACAAGACAGACTCTTCATCGAACTGGAATTTGAAGGAAGAAAAGGTAGGATTATTTTTCCATATTCATTGTTATTATTATCAATTGATATCAATACTTCGGAAATACCTTTAGAATTTCAATTGACGAAATCAATTTTCAAATATAATTAAACAAAGATTTCCGCTAAAATATATTAATAAATGCTGGACGCGTTTCGATACACAGTATCCTTGTCAAAAGCGAATGAATACTACAAACTATCTTAACAAACTTATACTTATATAGACTAAAGAGGCAATCCATTCATAGTTATCTGTATTTGAACTAGTGTTTAGGAAACAAGTTCAATAAGGGTTAGTTATTCATGTCTATCTGGTCATTAAGAATTTCTGGGGAATACCTAAATCTGTTAATGTCAAGTACTTCCAGAAGGTTGAGTTTTATACCTCTATTCTCAGAATGTAGGATTTTAAATTCTGAATTGAAAGAATGACTATTTGCCCCAAGATGATTTGAATAATTCGAATCGGTCTTTCCATTGATGAAACTTCGTTTATGTTTTGAGATTCTAACATTGAAATTTCTTCCTGTTCTACCTATGTAAAAACAATTTCAATCTGCATATTCCAATCAATGAACACCTTATTTATTTTCTTTAATAATTGGAGATTATATTCAAATTTGAATTTTTAAGAAGGATTTCACATTATTGCTAATATTGCCGATATATGTTAAACTATTGAATTTCTTGTCTTGATGTTTACCGATTGGATATATATGTTGTCAAGCTAATTTTTGTTCTTTCTTATATAATATGCTGCTAACTGAATTTGCATCATAACCATTATTTATTGCGATCTGTTCCATTTAATTCAATTCTTTGAGATAATTTTCACTAGACATCGGTGTGCTTAAGAGTCTATGTAAATAGCTATTAAATTCTGCAACTTTATGTTGGTAAAGATGTGCCGATGTATAATGAATTATGATATCTGTACGAGAAGACTTATGATAAATCGAAATCTGGTGTTTATTGTTTGATCTTGTTATTGTTAAGTCTAGGAAATTGCTCGAGTTGTTCTGTTCTATTTCAGAGGTATATATATATATATATATATATATATATATATATATATATATATATATATATATATATATATATATATATGACAGTTGTCATATTTTTCGACTGTCAAAATTTTTTCGCAAATTTTTCTTTATATTAAGCAAGTTCCACGAAGAAATAATGAAAGGGCGATGTCAACCCAGATTATTGGGTCTATAATGATTCTAAAACATCTATAGATCATAATCGGCATCACTTGGAAGACTGAACCTGGCCATCGGGGCCCTCTCGGTCAAACAGAGAAGGAATTTGTGGAAATATCGCAGGTTATGTATTTTTTTATTATCTCCTTAGTCCCTTTCATGACCTTGCTTGCTATGTGAAATCTTTTCTTAGATTGTTGAAATATTTTCCTGCTGTTTTTCTTTTTCCATTGTTACAGATTCCTGTCCCAAACCCCCTTCCTTTCACCTTTTTTTTGGAAATCATGGAATGCAAGAGAGAATGAAGCGGCTAAGCAGAAAAATCTTTGGTACTCTTTATGTACACACGACACTAACACATCATAAACAGACAAGCTATTGCTAGTGCAATAGCGACACGGAAACGAGTTTTTTCCTCAGGTTTTTTCACTCTTTTATTGAATCATATACAAGATAGTATGGTTCCCCTGTTACATTTCCTGAGCTCATACTTGTGGTTTTTTTCTGACACACACCATAATTATAGATGTAAACATTTATTGTAAATACAATTATTCAAATTTTTGTAAATCCTCTCTTTTCAAAAGAATATATATATATATATATATATATATATATATATATATATATATATATATATATATATATATATATATATATATATATATATATATATATATAAATAAATAGAAAATATTGTTATTCCAAGTGATGCTTAGTTAGTGTCTTTTGATGTCAGGAATTTATTGTCTAGTATTCCACTGAAAGATCCGTTTAACATAATCAATAATTTTTCAACACAAAATATGACGTATCCACGAATAGAATACGACATTACGGCTTTATTAGATGTTTGCATATCTCGAAATTATTTTACGTTTAACGATTCTTTTTATAAAAATTTAGTTAGCAGCATATTATATAAAAAACAAAATTAGCTTTACAACTCATACATCCAATCGGTGAACATTCAATAGTTTAACATATGTAGGCAATATTAGCAATAATGTGAAATCCCTTCTTTAAAATTCCAATTTCAATATAGAGTTCAGAACATCAACAAATTTAGGTTCACATATCAGAAATTATAAGTCTCCAATTAATAAAGAAAATAAATCAGGTGTTCATTGATTGGAATATGCAGATTGAAATTGTTTTTATATAGGTAGAACAGGAAGAAATTTCAATGTTAGAATCTCTGAACATAAACGCAGTTTCATCAATGGAAGAACCGATTCGAATTATTCAAATCACCTTAGGCAAAATAGTAATTTCTTCAATTCAGAATTTAAAATTCTACATTCTGAGAATAGAGATATAAAACTCAACCTTCTGGAAGTACTTGAGATTATTAGATTTAGGTATTCACCCTTGTTGAACTTGTTTCCTAAACACTATTTTAAATACAGATAACTCTGAGAGGATTGCCTCTTTAGTCTATATAAGTATACGTTGGTAAGATATTGTTGTAGTATTCATTCGCTCTTGACAAAGATACTGTGTATCGAAACGCGTCGAGCATTTATTAATATATTTTAGTAGAAATACCTTTAGAACATTTGAAGGTATCTTTTTAGGTTCTCGTAACACAAAATAAACGATAACCTTATTGAATATTCGTTGTCAATCTGTCTGTCCGTGTGTCCATCTGTATGGCTGTCTGCCGTCACGACTCTTTCTTCAGGAACCAGTACTGTTGAAATTTAAAATCAAATATTCAAGTGAGCAGTCCCTGACTTATAAGTCATTGTAGTCAAGAGATATGACCGTTTACGTTGTAGGTTGTGGCATATTTTAACACTTGTAAAAGAATCAAAGTCTATAGGGTACTTCCTATTGACCTATAAATATGAAATTTGGCAGGATACAATGTTTTTTGGCACTGATATTTTTGCTATAAGAAATCGAAGCAATCTCGCAAAGCTCAAGAAACGGTGGAAATGCCAAAACCGGTAATAATAATGTTCCACCTGTAAGTACTTAAAAGTTGCAACGCAAAAAATTATAAATATATAAATCAAAAGCTACGGAAGAAACAATCGCCGATGTCAGCATATACGGATGCTTTAGATTTACCACTAATCGATAATAGAGATCTTTGTGTTTTCAGATTTCATCACAGAATTTCTAGGTTGACATCAATAATTAACCATATTTCATTCCTTTAGGTATTTTGAAGTTCACTTTACTGTATTGATGTAATAAGCATAGTAAAACAAACTTTAATCACCAATTTTGTTTGACACTGAAAATGTGGTTTTGAGGCTGTTGGTAGTTGGGATTTTTTTGGCAGGCATCTCTACTATATACCAATCTCTTTCAATTACACATTCAGTTTTATCTAATTTCTCAAAGTTTAGACTTTCTTACCACAACGTTGGTTGCCTTTTAAAATTTGTGCCTGACGAAAAAACAAGTAATTTGGGGAAAAAATAGCTTTATTGTTTTTCAAAGTATCCTCCATGAAGATCGATAGTCGCCTCAGAAATCACCTAAATAAGTTAGGTTTGATTGAGGATCTTCCATGTAGACTATGTGAAAGTCTCATGCACAAAGCGTTCACAAGAAAAGAGAGCTGTTGGTTGAAATTTAGGACAGACTGTGACACAATAGACCACTTGGTCGCAGGGGACAGGCTGTTAAGAAACTGCCACTCAATTGTCTATATCTGTCTATCAACCAGGAGGTCTCTAGTTACCTTTTTGAACCCAAGACCCTCATAAGTAATAATTTAAAACCTTCAAAATATGTCACTTATCGATTCGTGTCTAGACTAAATGAAAGCATCCACTAAAATTAGTTTTCGTATAATATTATGATGGAATAAATCTCACAGAGGTTATGTCACTTTGAAACGCAATCACTTTCAATATTGTTGCACCGATGTGTTTGCCTTAGTTTTGCATGATAAAAGTTGAAAACTGTTGTTATAGGTATCAATATCCATGAAGGGTGAACAACAAATTATAACAGAAGAGCAATTTTAGGACAGTAAAGCAGTTTAGTTAAAATGTTATTCGAAGTTATCTATCAATTCAATTTCTACATGAGATTTACTATCGTAGGGTTCCAATGGATTATGAAATCTTTTCTGAGAGAATTGAAAGATGCATGGCATAAGGATTTGTTCCCAAAACTCATCTTTTTGGTAAATACATTCATATCGTAAATCGTTTCAGCTAATTCCTTATCTCTCCGTTTCTGTAATGTGCACAAGAAAACCAAAATCTCCAGGCCAGAGTAAATCCTCCATTTCGGAAAAATTAAATAGTGATATATGAGACATCATAAAAACGTTTCAACATCCGTTCTCTATTCAACCAGCGGACTTCAGAATGAAGAAGTAGCTCCCTATATTGACAATCAATTTCGACTAAATTTTGAACGATCTCTCTCCAATACATGAGAATATTTCCGAAAACGTCGTTTTCATGACACTCATTCGATTCATTCTAGAGTTGTTGGAAACTCTCGGTGTAAAACCCAATACATAACCTGAATCAAATTACATGAGTGGTTGACACAGAAAAGTAAAAAAGTTAATTCGAGTGCAGTTTGTATTGAAACAATTTCAGTAGACAGGTGGTGCATTGACACATGAATCAAAGTGATAAATAAGATATACGCCGAAGAAAGCTTGAAGCTTTAAGTCCTTCTTTAGCAGGATTTAATTATTCAGAGTGAAGTTTACAGAACCCAGTCCAATCCGTAAATTGTATTTACGCCCCATCAAATGTCAAATATTTATTTCGAAGACAGAGAATTACAGATATTCCAATAAATTATTCAAATTCAATTTCAAAAAACACAAGCGTTATAAAGTGTTTGCTTTTAATCATTCTGAAAGGTTGCAGGGTATGTAGAAAGTATATAAACACTTTCAGTATTGGATTACATTTGATTAAAAAGACTATCGCTTTGAATGGGAGAAGGGTGGTGCTACACACCTTCGGTACACTTCGAGTATGTTTGTTTAACAGCTATATTTACAACAGTAGTGTTATCATTGCTGGCTAAAACACACCTAGGAAATATGGTATCTTAATTACATTGTCCACTTTAGTTAATCGACCCTTACTTCTTTTTCAAAGTATGCGGTAATCGATGTAATGCAAAATTAATATCCTGCCATATTCGAGGAGAATTTCGACCCTATTATTGATGATTATGGATTGTTGATTATTTTCAATTAAAAATATTCAGCGGACCAGTGTTTGGGAATTATAAGATATGTTGGATCTTAGTCGCCAAAATTTTGAGCTACTTTCATGAATTTTCAATAAACAGTGAGCTACTCAAGGCGGCAGCATATACAGAATGTCCGTGAATTGCGTGTACAACATTATACCACATATATTTCAGCTCGAAATGAGTCGACTTAGGCCAACTTATCTATATGAAAAGTTTCTTCGTTTGGCCGCTAGAGGACGTTTTTTAGTGATCCACTTAATGACCTTGACGTTTCACAAGTGTCCCTAAAAACTCAAATCTTTCAACTGTCTGTGTTTGAGCAAAACTGTTTGAGATAATGAGTAGCTAGACTAATTATCAAACTTTTTTGTCTTTGGACAAATTTTGATATGATGAGCGGTTCAATCACAAAAAACAGTTTTCCAATTTCATGATTTCATTTCTTCAACCACCTAGCATGTCAAAAATATCACCTTATTGACCATGTTCGCTTTGGATTTGTTTCTGTAGTTCTGGCAGATTGTCATTTTATTATGCTTATCAACATCTTGTTGACAAAATGATGTTTTCTAGGTTGCTTAATCAGATCAAACAAATAGAAAATTCAATGTTCAGTAGAACAAAATTCGAAATAAAAAAATTTAATAGGTTCTTCACAATGACTATTTAAAAATATGAAAACAGGTTGGCCAGTTGGAAACTAAATAAGAAAAAACAAATCACTTCAGAATAACGATTAATTAGTTTACACCCATAATTTCATTCAACTATAATAAATGTTCTAAAATTCCACCATTTGGCTGAAAACAGGAGTTAATCATCTTTGAGAAATTAAATTGGACTATTTGCATTACTTCAGGGTCATTTTTGAAGGACTTGGCCGCATTTAAAATTCTCATATGTAACTCTTCTCGGGTGTCAATTGGAGAAGGGGAAACTCTAAGTTTTAAAGCACCACAAATAAAGAAGTCGCACAGTGTCAATTCGGGAGATCGTGCTGGCCAACTTGCAGGAGCATCAGCTCCCCTTCCGTTCCAACGATTCTCAAACTGTGCATGTAAGAACTCGTGAACCACTACAGTGAAGTGAGGAGGTGCACCGTCGAGCATAAACCACATTTCTACACGCAGTATTTCTGGAAGATCGTCCAACAAATCCGAGAAAGTTTCTTGCAAAAAATTTCAAACATGCCTCACCGTTTAATCGATCTGGAATCACTACCAGACCAATAATGAAATTGTCGATTACTGAAATCCATACGGTTATTTTTTATGGATTCTGATGATGTGTACTTGTAAAAGCATGTGGATTTTCGACACTGTACACGTGTTCATTGTGATTGTTAGTGATGCCAGACCTAGTAAAAGTTCTGGATGTGATTAGGATGAAATAATTGTTCCTTCAAGACATCTTGAATCATTGTTTTAGGAACGACCAACTGCAAACCTAAACGCCGCGTGCTCCATTGTGGGTTTTCCCCAACCATGTCCAAAATTTGTTTTTCGCGTTCTACCATCCTTACTTATTACTATTCGTTGTCGTCCTCGATCCAAATTCCTGGATTTGAAGCAACCATTCTCGCGGAGGCGCCTCTCTAGATTTCCAACCGTTTGGTGGTTCGGCACCATGCGATCTGGAAATCTTTCAGCATATACTTCCGCGCTTTCACGTCCATTGCCTTAACAAAATCCGTACACCATAACCATATCAACCATTTCAGAGTTACTGTACATCTCCACGGCTGATAGTGATGAAAAATCACCAAAATACCAAGTTAAGAACTTAAGAAACACTGTTGTTTCAACAATTGGTTGTAAAGCCTAATAAAATGACAATCTGTCAGACCACAGAAATAAATCAACATGGTCAAATGTGATATTTTCGACTTGCTAGGTGGTTGAAGAAATGAAATTATGAAATTAAAAACCTTTTTTGTGATTGAAAGGCTC
The DNA here is from genome assembly GCA_013387265.2 of Cryptolaemus montrouzieri. NCBI lineage: Eukaryota > Metazoa > Arthropoda > Insecta > Coleoptera > Coccinellidae > Cryptolaemus > Cryptolaemus montrouzieri. The sequence continues at coordinate 23,998,030 of JABFTP020000186.1, read as the reverse complement.
TTCATATTAAGAGACAAAAAAGTTTGAAATTATCCTAGCTGCTAAATGTCTAAAGGAGTTTTGCTCGAACGCAGAAAAATTATGTTGATGGAAAACACATTCAAGTTTTCAGGGACACTTGTGAAACGTCAATCGACTTATATTTGTGGTATAACGTTCTACACGCAATTCACGGACACCCTGTACAGCATGTCCCATTTTGGGGGTGCCACCAGGAGCATCTCTGTTATTATTTAAGATAGAGAGATGGGGTTTTCACGACCCTTGGCTACTTTTTCGTGACAAATTCATAGAGCTAATCAGAATTATTCTAACTTCAGTGGTTTTTGAGTTATTCGCGAATCTTGAAAATTTCCGGATTTCTTTTTTTCCCGATATCTCGGTTCTTATAGAAGATAATTGAAATCTGTTTTCACGTTTCTAAAACGGTTTTCTGAGTAGATTCCAGTGACATACTCGAAGTTTTTTTTTTCATTAATTATGACAGATATGACATAAAGTTGCATTTTTTTAAATACGAACATAGTTTTTTTTTGGCATATTCCGATTGCCGTTTTTTTTTCCTTTTCAAAAATATATAACATAATGACAAAATTTCCACCCAATTTGAAGAAAATAACGGAATAATGATTTACCCCTAATGGCTGGGCGAAGGAACACACGTGAGCGGACGAACCATAGAACATTTGTAGTTATTCGATGAAAACGATCAAAACAATGCAAAATCTTCTTGACCGAAATAATGGAGCTAGGCTGCTCCTAAGATTCCATCGTTATTTATGACATCCGCAATTTCCGCTTTTTATTTTATTTTTGAGATTGTCGTTTAGTTTCTAGAGTTCCCTGAGAAATACCTACATGAGAATATAAATAGGCACCTAATAATTTACTCAAATTTACTTCTCATAATGATTTACATATATTGCTCGAACTGATTTCCATCATGTTGTAAACATAAAGTGCATTTTCGGATTATATCTTCTATGGCCCTAGTCAAATGTAGCGAGGATCTCCTCAGATCTTCGAATGCTTCATTTGTTGCATTCTTCAATTGATCGTAATTGGCGTATTGCCTCCTATATATCTTATTTTTTAAATAACCCCAAAGAAAAAAATCTAAAACGGATAGTTCAGGAGACCTAGGTGGCCATTGAATTGGGCCATTGGTACCGATCCATTTATTTTCAAAATTTAAATCCAAGTAGTTCCTCACCACGGCCGAATTATGGCAAGGAGCACTGTCTTGTTGGAAGTAATATGTGTTGAATTGAGCAAGAGGAATGTCACAAATGTTGTATGGTTCGTCCGCTCACGTGTGTTCCTTCGCCCAGCCATTAGGGGTAAATCATTATTCCGTTATTTTCTTCAAATTGGGTGGAAATCTTGTCATTATGTTATATATTTTTGAAAAGGAAAAAAAAACGGCAATCGGAATATGCCAAAAAAAACAATGTTCGTATTTAAAAAAATGCAACTTTATGTCATATCTGTCATAATTAATGAAAAAAAAAAACTTCGAGTATGTCACTGGAATCTACTCAGAAAACCGTTTTAGAAACGTAAAAACAGATTTCAATTATCTTCTATAAGAACCGAGATATCGGGAAAAAAAGAAATCCGGAAATTTTCAAGATTCGCGAATAACTCAAAAACCACTGAAGTTAGAATAATTCTGATTAGCTCTATGAATTTGTCTCGAAAAAGTAGCCAAGGGTCGTGAAAACCCCATCTCTCTATCTTAAATAACAACAGAGATGCTCCTGGTGGCACCCCCAAAATGGGACATACTGTACATATAACTCCAAGTTTGACAAGCATGCATTTCTTACGAGAAAACTGTAGCGTCTGTTAAAAATGCTTGCACAAAATTTTCGAACAGACGCTGTATATTTTCTATGTAGTTTCCTTTGTATGAACGACTTATATTTTTAATTTGTAGTGCTAACGCAAATTTTGAGGTGAAGACTAAATTCATTTTATTCAAGAAAGGTCATGAGCATTCTAATACACTGCGACAAGAAATTCACGCACAATTACAGTATGATAGATATCATTTTGTTAGTTAACTAATTACACTGGCCGACAAAAAATTATTGTGAATGTAACATAAAGCTAAATAGCATATCACAGTAGAATGGAAATATCCAGATACAAAAATGAGAAAAATAAAAGTTGTAACACATAAGGTTTTTCGTTACATTAATAGAACCACATTTAATGTTAGAATATCTATTGTGTATAGAAAAAGTATTATTTGAATTTTTAATAGGATACATTCAATTCATTAATTTTTATGCCCACTTTCAAGAAAAACACAGAGATCAAAAATATTGACTCAAAATACTAATTGAATTTTATTTTTACCTTTTATGAGGAGTTTTATCTTCTCTTTCCAAGAACTAACTGTAATCACTCATCATGGCTGGATCCCATCGCCCTTGATATCGAATTTCTATTTTCCTAATATCTTGGTGAAATCATTCACCGTGCTTGTTATTGACAGCTTACAAGTTTTCAGGAAAAAATGACAAATGTGAATGGCAGAAATAAATTTTTGATGACATGCGGGCAACAAGCGATTTGTGGACATCTAAAGGTTTATTAACTAACTGTTGGTGGTTTACATCTATATTGTTGCCTAAAAATCTTTCTTCATCACTAGCAAATGGGTTTCCTGCTCTGACTTCCAGACTGGTAAGCTTTTCTGTAAAATAAACGGGATCCAACAATTTTCTGATTTGTGGTCCAATAAAAAATGCCGTCCTTTAATTTGGCATCAATCAACTTGGGAAATACTCCTTTTAAGTATTTGAATCCATCGCCATCTTTATTCATAGCCTTTACAAAGTTTTCATCACCTCAATTTTAATGTGAAGAGCAGTTTGAAGGACAGGTTTGGGGTCTACAAGAGTTCCAAACTAAACATTTTGACAGCCTGATTGAAATTCATTTCTTCTGGCCCAATTTTTATTATATAATGCTGATTTACTGCACAGCTGTCCCATAGACGAAGAAAGGAGAAATATTTTGAAAATCCTTCCTGAACTCTCACTAAAATTCCTATATAAAACTAAGTCCTCACATATTTGCCATTTATACTTGTTGTAGTTTATTTTATCCAAAACAGTGTGCATATTTTCATCAATTTCTTCAGTCGTCAATAAATGGGCAACTGATATAGAAGGTTTCAAATTTTCATTATGCAATAACACGGCTTCTAATCTTTTTTTAGACGAACCTATAAATAAACGCCACTTAGAGGGGGAATGCTCAATATCAAGTTGCTGTATTAAACCATCAATATCCGAACACGAATACAACGAGTTGTCCATACTATAGAATGCAGAAAACCGAGCATGTATTTTCATTGGCTAATAAATTCCATTCCTAAAGACGGGAACCAAGAAGTTCTGACTATTGTTTATATAACCTCTAATCGTAGCAATCGTCTAAATGATTAGTGGGTTCTCGCCATACTATAGGGACTGCAAAATGCATGCTTTTTTCATTCTCATTCATTCACTGCACCAACGATACGCTACAACTAACACAGCACACATGGGGGGCTTACTGTTTGTCTTGATCTCCAATTGAAACACCGAAATATAGGAAGTAGGTATTTATAACATTATAAGAAAATGGCCTGGCTTGTGATTTCACCATAAATTCTCTACAAATATAACAAAGTTTGTCATGAAAGTTTTTGCAACTGCATAGCGTTTGTCCTGACATTTCCATAGTGAAACATAGTTCTTCGCTCAAGCATATTGAAACTGCTTAGCCGAGGTGCCTGATTCGAATCCGGGTTCAAGTTATGGATGTTGTCCTTGAACAGAAAAGTGATACTTGTAAAGAGTCGCCTAAAGAGACATAAACATCCTTGTGGTGGAAGTTATCATTGCACTGTCTAGGAGAGTAATTCGGAATCCACTATAAGCTGTAGGTCTCTGTGTAAAAGTAGCAAAAGATAGATATCTGTGTAGATGGCCAATGCAGCCCAACACATAGTAAAAAGAAATGAAGAAGAAGAAGAAGACATTCTTCCCTACACAAAGAGAACCTCTCACTTCAAAACTCAACAGAAGACCGATTTATAATTTAATTTTTATGTATACTATTGTAAACAACACAGATTTAAAATTCATTCCAAATAACCATCCCCTCATTGCATTTACTACCTGCAATTGAAAAAGGGTCTCATCGAGCTATTGAAAAGTGGTATGTGTTAGGGCTTTAGGAATATTTTTCCAATTATAAGGAGGTAATTTCCATTAAAAAATAAATATTTGTTTCGTTTTAAGAGAATCTCGTCGACCAGAGTTATCAACTATTTTTCTTGCCAACAAAATTCGATATTTTTTCATGGCGCACATCTTCCTCTCATTAGAAATGAATTGAGATTATACAAGTCACCCCCACCTTTTTCGATAACAGTACTTGTTGATCAAATTTCGCGGGTAACGTTTGTTCTTCTTGAAAATTTTGATTTTTGGTATTTATGTAACGCGATAATTTGACCCCAGCAGAATGTGCTGAAGCTGTGTTATAAGATGGCCTAGGCAGGGCTTATACAAGAAAATACCAAAGGATTGAGATATTCCATTCAACTGTTTCCAGAATAATCCGCAGATCGGGAGATCGGTAATTATGAAAGAAGAACTGGGCAAAGACGTCGTTGAGATACCATGGCGATTCATGACCGTTATTCAAGAATTTCCTCCTTCAGACAACGGTTCGCTATTGCTAGGCACCTCCAAATGTAGCTTCGACAGAACAGTGAAGTTCAAATTAGCACAGAAATAGTTGCCCGATTTAATTATGCCAGGGAACATGTCTATTGCTTAGGAGCTAACTGGGAAAGAATTTTGTTTACAAGCATAGGTTCTCTCTCTCTCTCTCTCTCTCTCTCTCTCTCTATAAATCACATATCAAAGAAAACAGGAACCTTCTAACATTCAAAATAAAAGAGGAATTCTGGAATATTGTTGTCAGTCACTACCATTGGTCCTCCATTGCTACAATTGGTCCACCGTTGGGAGTAAACTGCCTACCCCATACTGCTTCTGAAAATAGAAAAAATCTAGTACTAACTGTCTCAAGAAGTTTTTATTTAAATGAATTTGAGATCACTCAAAATTGTTGAACATAGTGAAAATAGGCAATTTCATTACTTATCTTGGAAACTAGGGTTGCATTAATATTCCTGATGGGAATATGATAGATTCATAGAAAAATAAACCAATATATAAGATTCCGCCCGCAGAACCTTAAGTGTAAGCAGCGTGTAAAAAGCCCATTATAACAAAAAAGATAACAAAATATACTCTGAGTAAAAAGAACTCAGAAAATTGAATGAATAATAACAATGTATATATCACAAAATAATCATGAATTATAGATAACAAAAGGAATGTAGGGTGTAAAGGACCAAAAAAATTCAATTATTTCGTCACAGATCAATTTCTTTCCCTATGAGTGTAAAACGTGCATGGAGGAAAATAAATGATATCACAGACTAGAAAACATGTTTGTAAATTAACAACAACGGACAAGATGGTTCATTGGGAGTCCCTGGTAAAGATGGTATAACGCCACGGTTTAATCTTTTTCGATTTGCATTATCAAAGTCGTCTTCTTTGAAGTAACTACTACATAAAAAAAAGTTAATAGTGTTGATAGTTTCACTTATAGAACAAAACTCTTTCCACTTCAAACAAGTTGATGGATCTTGTCGAGGGAAAACATGGAAACTGATATTTTCAGCTCGGAAGACGTACTTGTTGGGGCATGTGGGAAATTTGCAGCGATATTTAATCCCCAAATGAAGTCATCCTGACAAATTTGATTCGAAGACACCAGCAACGGAAAAACCTGAAAAGAAAATGATTTTGGAAGCGCAAACCGCAAGAATAAAAGGGTTTAGCAGGAAACTGAAAACACAGACAATAGACAATTCATTTTTCGGCGATTGAAGTTTGATTTAATTGAGTAGGTCGTTACTTGATGATAATCGATATACATATTTTCAATGAAATAAAACTAAAGGATTTAGATTTTCAGTATATTATTTGTATCTATCTGATGAAGCCACAGTGTGGTGAAATCGGTCATAGTTTTGTTAATATAATGAAAATCTAAATACTTTAGTTTTATTTCATTGAAAAAAGATTGAAATTTGATTGACAGAGTTTGACACTAGACGTGGTTAGGTTAGGCTACATTTATGGAGGACTAGATAGACTGGTGAGAGGTCGTGAGGGGGTATTGAATGTTTTGGTCGGTAACTCGGCCTTCTGATTGGATCTTTTCTCTGTTTTCACCTACCTATGGTTTTGGTGGAGGTTTAACAATGGTGGGGAGAGGAATTTCTTTGAACGCCCGCACTGATCTTCTTAAACAAAAGCTGCTCAGGGGTAACTGGAGGAAAGTTTTTGTTTATACCTGATCTCACTATCACGAGATCACTTCAATATAGTGGCCTGTATGATGTCCTGACCTCCATGTGATAGAATATGTCTGGGACATTCTCAATAAAAGATTAAAAAGCCAACAAAACCAGTCAGCTGCTATGAATGAGTTTCGAGACAAACTGATCAAAATTTTTAACGAAATGGATCAGAGTATAAATTAATTGATTTTGAATATACAGGGTGCTTCAACGAGAACTAAACAGAGGCTATATCTACCAAGATATTCATTTCTTATCAAAACGCAAAAACAGGTCAATTTTTCGTTTCAAGGGGACCATCTTTTGGTGTACAAAACGTGCCTGAAGAGACTCAAAAGAAAGGTGATATCTTTATCTACATCGCCTTGAACGAATTTTCATTTTTAATTGAAAACTTTAAAAGATACAGGGTGAGCAACTGAAAGATAGGGAAGACTATTTCCCTGAGACTATTCAAGTTTCAGTGAAGTAAAATGGAACCGATCCATGCTGATCAATGGCAGTCATCATCAAGTACCATCCTCATCTCGAATGTTAACCCCTAGAGCAGGGGTGACCACCCTTGAAAATTTGGAAGAGGGTAGATGGGTCGAGTGATACCTCGAAAGAAAGGTATTATCTTTGTCTGCATCGCCGTGAACGAATTTCCATTTTTGATTGAAAACTGTAGAAGATACAGAGTGAGCTACTGAAAATTTTATCGGGTAATGAAGTACAACTTCTACTCGTTAATTTTCTCCTTTCGTTTATTCCCCTCTTTATTTTCAGCCATTGTATTAGATTTTTTGTCTATTACATTTGAAAACGGATGTCTCAAACGAGTAACTGTCTTTCAAAAGGTGTTTATTCAGTGAAAAATCAACCCCCGTTTGATACTGGTCGAAAATAGATGGTAAACCATGCATTGCATCTTCAGTCACTTTTCCGTTTTGCATCCTCTAACTCCTATGGAACTCAATGAGAATATAATTATTGCGAGCAATCATGAAGGCAATCGAAAACCTTTACTTGAAAGGTATCACTGGATCGAAATATTATCCCTGCTCTAGGGGTTGAAATTCGAGATGAGGGTGATTTCGGAAGATGACAGCTTTTGATCTAAAATGAATCTATTCCAGTTTTTTGCACTAATACTCCAATAGTCTTGGGGCGATAGTCTTCTCTATTTTTCAGTGGCTCATTCTGTATCTTCTACAGTTTTCAATCAAAAATGCAGACAAAGATAATACCTTTCTTTCGAGAAAGGTATTATCGCTTAGGGAGTTGATATTTCAGGCAAGTTCAGTACTCCAAAAGATGTCCCCCTTGAAACAAAAATTGACATTTTTTTGCGTTTTGATCAGAAGTAAATATCTTGGTAGATATAGCCTCTGTTTAGTTTTCGTTAAAGCACCCTGTATATCAAAGATGTCATGCAGTAATTATCGCCAGGCGTGAAAATATCCGACATTAACTGGTTTCTGGGGAGTTTTTCCAAAAGTTTCAGACTTTCCAATGTGGTTTCATTTCAATTTTTATGAGTTTTAATTTCATTTCGATTATTCTCGAGCATTCCTTACTTCTGGTGGATTATTGGAAAAAATATTTCTTCAAAATATTCAAACTTCTTATATAAAATAAATCTGAGTTTTCGATTTTGCGCGTTAAATCCTCGGCGCTATGTATCTTCCCTAAATTATTCGGACATGAACGTGAAATTTCAATATTGATAGAGTATTCTATGAATTATGACAGCAGGTAAAACAGATTCCTTTCAACCATTGCAGATCGTAAATATTGTTCTTGGTACGATCTTTATATTGTATTAATGAATCCAAAAACAATCGTGTTTTAGAACAATTTAGATACAATCGCGCACAGGAAAAATCTGAATTATTAATGACACTCATAACCAGCGTTATTATTGTCATCATAACCAATATCATGATTTTGTTTTCATACATTTACTTGTTATACTTACCACTTTAATCATCTCCATTCATTCTGAATAATGCTTCGACAACTGAACAATTTCATCGAAATTCTTTGTGGGAAAATGGGAACTACACTATTTACTTTGTTCTATGTCAATTTTGGATAATATGGGTTATTTGAATTGATTTTGATTCCTTTATCTGTATTATTACAATCAAATATTTCGAGGTTGTGACTATGAATTCAAATTAATTGTGATTTTATCACAGTTGTAATAGGTGTCCATTTGCACATTATGGCTATTCATTTAGTTTCTATTCAGAGACTTTCAATCAAATGAAATGAATAAAGCTCATAATAATCTTTCGAAAGATGAAATTGTCCCATAAGAACAAATGAAAATCCGATTTCTAATGATAAGCTCCTTACTTCAAAATACTGTTTATACCATTAATTCAATTGTTTTTATTTATCATACATTTTTTGTACAATGTGTTTGATTAGCAATAACCGAAATGTACTGTTTTTTCCATGTTATTACGGAAGCTATGTGAAATATCACTGATATAAAACAAGGACTCCCGCATTGTCGCCCCCTTTTGAGGGAAATTCATTTGCGATAACAGATCGCTACTATCATCTTTGGTTTTCGACATTTTAATTAGTAGAATGCAGTGACGTATTCAATTTTTTTTTTGTCGAGTGGTTTTCGAATTATGATATAAAATTGTGTTTTTCAAATGTAAACTATGAGTAAATTTGGATGAAAGACGACAAGTACTTTTTTCTATTCCCAAATAAATTAACAGGCTCGACAAATTTCTTTAGAAATTTGAATTTTTCCAGAAATAGAAATTCTTTGAACAGTCTGTGGTTTCATCTAGTTTGCTAGTGCGAATTTACACAAAATATGCCAAATGATTTAAGTTCTATGCTTACAACAATTTCATGCTTCAATTTTCCAATATTCAAATTTCCAATTTCTACTTCCAGAAACTACTTTTGCATGCTTTTTATATTTAAACGTAGGTCCCTAAGGCTTAACAATTTCTAAAGTCATGTTTCAACTCTTCTGTTGCATTATGGGTTTGTCTATACATTCTGTTCCTATGAAAATTTGCCACCCCACCCTCTATGTCAGAAAGACTGATTGTAGCTTAAAAAGCTGTGACATGTCCATTCTTGATTGGTGGGGGACCACTTTCTAAGTTGGTTTGGAGCATATGAAATCAACCCCCTATCCTCAGTAGCTCCTGAGTTGAAATTCATTATTGGGATATATCTCACGAAAGGTTTTTTAATTTTCCATTTAAAAATTTTATCTTTATGAACGTTCATCATACAAACAGTCCAAACACAAAAAAGTTTATTTTCGAACAAAAAATTGACAATGCTTGGATTCAAATTAATTTCTCAAATCGAATATCACGATCATTATATTGCATTCAAGAAAAACTCGATTAAAATACGCTAGTTTTAATTATGTCGTCCCACTTTGTCATAAAAACATTCTTAAAATTCGAAATAATCAGCTTATTCGCAGGAGGTCCAAATCTTAGCAAACTACTTCCTATAGCAGAACAAAAAACAGATAATTTCTTACAATCGGGTATTTACAAAATCCAATGTAACGAATGCCCTTCAGCTTATGTAGATCAAGCAGGTAGAAATGTTGAATCTATATTGAAAGAACATATATCATCAATTCAAAAGAAATCAAAGTCAAAATCAAATTCAAAAGAAATTCTAGCACATTCAACCAACAAACCACACAATAGTTTTACAATCTCAAAGTCCTCCACAAATGCAATAATGAGAGAAGAATGAACCTGTTGTAAGGTTTGGAAATTAATGAACTCAGAAAAAACTCACATTATACTACTCTCAAAAGCCAACTCGAAATCAATAGCTCATCCCTTATTAACGTAAGAAGATATATCTTGCAACAATCTTTTTACCTTATTCAGTATTCAGCACTTGAAATAACCAAAGGGTCCTAGGACGAGTATTAACTAATAAACGAGCAAAACTGACAAAAATTTCTCAGTTTTCCTTTTTCATATTCTGAAATGGATTTCCACAAAATAACCATGTCATCAATATCGTTAAAGACATTCCTATATGTATATATATATATATATATATATATATATATATATATATATATATATATATATATATATATATATATATATATATATATACAGGATGATTCACCAGTGGCGCGGTTCTCTGTAGCTCGTACACTCTTGAAGGTGTCATTTTGTTCCAACGGTATTGTATTTAGAAAGTTACTTCAGCAATTTACTTTGAAGTAAACAGGGTGTCCCAATTTTCTATTAAAAAAATCTTGGGAGGATTTTTCAGATTGGAAGATCACTTTTTTGTTGAAGATTCAAGAGCGTCCTAAACTCTGTTATAATGTCTTCAAGTAATAAGTTTTTTTGGTGAGTAGTTTCGTCACAATATTTTTTTTTCCGTGAAAATGCATGAAAATAGGCTTTCACATCATCGCATGCTCCTTCGGCCAGAGATGATGAATACTTTTTTCCTTTCGTTTTCCTATTGCCCAAGGATAACTTTATTGATGAATTGAAAAAGATTATCCTCATTTTATACAGGAGTGACTCAAAAAATTATTGAATATTGTAATTTTAAAAATATCATATCTTAATTTTTCAAATTGAACATCCTATATTTTATTATTCATGTCAACGCATAAAATATTGTGCCATATTTTTGCAGAAGTAATCTTATCTTTATCTTCCACCATTTTCGAAATAACAAAAAAAATAAAATAACAGGTGTGGATTTTCCGTGGCGTAATAATGAAAGTTGTGCCTGTTAACAAGCCCATTCTTGTCGCTGTGCAGCTGTACATGATATGCATGAGATTTATTCCCTTTCAAGATTCTCTGGATGGAAGTTTGACTTATATCTGTTAACTGAGAAATCTCTCTTTGGCTTTTATATGGGTCCTCCTTCACTGTCAACAAAACTGATAACTGGTTGTCTTCAGCAGTAGCAGTTTTTGGTTTTTCATGTTTTTTGTAAGCGATATTACCCGTTTCGATAAATCTAATTAGATGTTTTCAAAGCATCGTGCATCAGGATGCCTCTTATCAGGAAACCTTTGTGCATAAACTCTACTTGCCAACAAAGAATTTCTATCACACTCACCCAGGATAACAATCATATCAACCATTTCTTCATTGGAGAACTCACTTAAACAATGTTCAATAACAAAACACTGATAAGTTCACCATTTAAAATGCAAAATATATGTCCGGTCACAAATGAAAGAAAATGTCAACACATACCTCGATTTACATTTTAATCATCTTGATTTCATCATTCTTTAAAAGAATTATCTTGTTTAGGTTTCATTTTTCACTACTTGAATCCTTACAGAAAAAAAACTTCTGTGCGATTAATGATGCATGTTGATGAGTTTGATACGGTTTGTAGAATTTTACGGAAAAAAATATTTTGACGCAACTACACACCAAAAAAACTTATTACTTAAAGACAATTATAGCAGAGTTTAGGCCGCTCCTGAATCTTGAACGAAAAAGTGGTCTGCCAATCTGAATCTGAATCTTTTTATAGAAAATTGGGACATCCTGTTTACTACAAAATAAATTGCTGAAGTAGATTCTTACTTTCTAGATACAATACCGTTTGAACAGAAATGAAATCTTCAAGAGTTTACGAGCTACAGTGCACCGCGCCACTGGTGAATCACCCAGTATATAAATATAAAATATATATATATATATATATATATATATATATATATATATATATATATATATATATATGAATATTTATAGAAAAAAGAAGGGTTCAACCCCGAAGAGTTGCCCATATATCTGTTCATGCAATCAATATATACAAACTATAGCATCATCAGACAATGACATCAATGTACCAACGAGTAGTGTCAGAGGCTTTCTCCCCGAAAAAATCCAGTGTACGAACCTTAGTCAAGTAACACTGAATGTTACTCATTCATAGTTTCGTTTGTGTGAAGTGATGAACGATCGAATAGAATACTGCTCTGAATATAAATATGATAAATGAGTCAGTTAATTATATTACATTTATATATACAAATAAATAAAATATGAAATGAGAGTCTGAGCAGTATGAACTAAAGAGAAAACCTTTGACGCTACCTCATTATTTTTTTCGAAAAGAAACCTACGAAGAATATTACAAGATTTGATGACTGTTATCTTCTGTAACTGTTCAAACAAATTTTTCTTCAGACCCAAAATCTCAATATTTTCGTGAAGATTCCTAGGAATAACACATGTTGTAGAAATAATAATCGGTAGAATAAATTTTTTTTTCCACATTTTTTAATCTCGTCGCCAAGCATCATATATTTAGAAATTTTTTCATTGTATTTATTTTGTATATTATGTGTGTCGGGTATAGCAATATCAATTATATATGTTATTTAATTCTGTTTATCAGTAAGGATGATATCTGGCCTATTGTGTTTTACAGTTGCATAAAATTGTTTTATCAAAATAAAGTTTATATTTCTCATTTTCACAAATAATCTCAGGTTCATATTTGTAACATTTTTTTCTTTTGGGAATAAGGCCATGTTTAATTCCTAGATTAAAATGAATGATATTAGCGACGGCATTATGTCTTTCTAAATAATCTGTTGAAGCAAGGACTAAGCAAGATGATAATATATGAAAAACTGTTTCTGAAGAACAGAAACATGATGTGTATATATATCATATATATATATATATATATATATATATATATATATATATATATATATATATATATATATATATATAACTCCTTCCCTACAGGAAGTTTTCTTCCGCCTGTACCCTGTATATTCATAAATATTAAATTAACAAAGCACAAGATCTCACGGCTTCGTCTGACTCCGTACAGTCCTGTTATAGATCCCTGCAACTTTTGGGTATTTTCAAGCTTGGAAGCACCACTGATTTAACTGAAAACAAATCTGTCAGGTTTGTTGGTTGATATTTCTTTCAACAGAGTCAGTTTGCAAACAATAATTATTCTCAATTAAAGTTAAGTAGTGAAAGTTCAAGCCTTGAACTTTTCGTATTTGCCGGAGAAAGCTCCATGTGCATTATGAAATTTGATGACAACATATTTAGAGGAAACGAACCAAGACAAACATTCAAGTTGTTCTGGAATTGAGCTGTTATTTTGCGATTGTACGTGTCTTGTTCGTCGATATAAAAAAGCAATCATGTACAAAATCAGGCTTAGTATCGACTGTTCCGATGTTACCGGAGGGACACATTTGCCCGCTTGACGCAGTCACCCCCAGGAATAAGAACTCATTTAACTTGGAATGTGTATTTATTGTATTAGCATCGCAACTAATGGTGTATTACATTACTTTTTCAATTTCACAAATTCTCCCTAGTTTATATTCAAGCTTGGAGTTTTCCAGTTTTAGTAACTGCTCGAAAGTTCCACGAAGTTTTCCACTAGTCCGCGAAAAAGATATTGGGTTGGAAAGGAAATATGTACCTATCGAAGAAAATGAAGTCTTTCAAATTCAATTTGTATTTTCTCCAATACAAAAATCGTTTGATATCATTTTTTCGCTCGATTTCATGGAATATTAATCGTACGAAAACTATGTGTTCCTATCTTGTTTATCAGCAATTCAGTGTAGGGTAACAAAACCGAATGCATATAGCGTCATTATCATGAAACCATAACCATACTATTTCGAGCTTTTGGACAAATTAAATATCGATTTGAAGCAAAACGATCGCGTTCGATCGAAAAAGGTGCTGCTTCATCAAGACAATGATCGAGTAAACATTTGTGTAGCCGTTATGACAAATTGGAATTGGAAATCTATAAATTGAACTACAAACGTTTCCAATATATTCTCCAGATTTAACCCCTAGCAACAATTCATTGTTTCTGAACATGGTTGTGCAAAAGTTGAAAAGTAGCAGTTAAACTGGATTCTCTCCGGAACCAATCCTTTCAGTTCTTCAGAGCTATCAACTACTTCATAATTTTTTTAATGAGACGTTGAATGTATTATGGATCATAAGGTTTTCCCTCAATTTATCGAATATAATTTTATGAGGTTGTCGCTTTCGGCAAAACGATCCAAATTAGCAGCTTCTGCAGCATCATAATCATTTTGAATATAACATTCGAGCATATGAAACTTTTCCAAATTTTTATACGGCATGGTCGCTTCGTTATGACAAACGAAACTTTATTTATATAATAGTTATAATATAATGAAAAACCACTAAATAATTTATCTGAATTGTTATTACAAGAATTAATTTTGGAACTATCATAATGAGTGCACAGAATATTTCAATCATATTCTGTGACAGTAAGTTACTGGATAAAATTAGGAAAAAGTTATACAATTTTCGGTTTGTCATTTAAATATTCCCTGGATGAATGCACAGTGGATATATTTTTGCGGAGGGAAAAAACTCTTATGGTTTACATTAAAAAAAACGCAAGTTTACATTATAACTCAAAACCTGTTGAACAAAAAAATTCCTCACGTTGTGCGATTCTGCTTTTAACATAACTTCAAAAGAAATCGAGTTATTGGTACTAATTTCGAAAATTTTCAAGTAACTGAGAACGAAAACAGGTACCTTGAATCTGTTTTTATCAATGAATTCCTCGCGCAGAAAGAACACGGGAGGTTATTTCCTCTATTGATCTGTCAACCCTGTATACAAAAAATAAAGATTCCAAAAATTTTCTTTTATAGAAGGCAGAATTTTGAACTGATTGATGAAAATCAGAATGCCTCCAGAATATTAAGTTATGAATCAATATACAGAGTTCTTATTGCTTAAAATTTTGGTTGTGGGTGCTAATATAATTAATTGTTCTCTCAAGAAATGAGCATTTTTTATATTGAAAAAATAATGATTTCATGGTTTTTCAAAAAAATCAAGATGAAGATGGAGATTTTATCCATCTCCAAAAAAAAGGAGGAAGGATGAGTGAATAATGACATGAAAGTAAAAAAATATTGGCAGCTTATCGAAACCAAGGAAGGAGAGTGATTCCTTGTTCAGTTTCAGGAGTTATCTTTAGGTTAGATTTCTCTGTCTGGATGGTGACTTCGATGTCGATATTACTATAGGTGACATGAATATCGATATATTGGATACAGAGGGAAACGACATCCAAGACCACCTGACCTTAATGTCAGAGACTAGTTTCAGCTCATGGATTAACCTACCAACAAGAGTAACTAAGATCTCGAAGACGTGTATTGACCATATTTTCTTAAAAAATAAAATCGGAGTAGAGGATTGCCTTCCTGTCGTCAATAAAACATCTTGGACTGACCACTTTCTTGTGAGTTTACAGATAATATTTCCAGGAAAAAAAATTGAATCAACAGAAACAAAGAAGAACTGAAAAAAAAACTTAATATGAACACTTTGAAAAAATTGTTAAGTGATACAGACTGTAATTTCCTCAACAAGGAGAAAAACATAAATTATAAAACAAATTTATTCACAACCAAAATAAAAAATTTTGGTTGAGAAGCTACTTCAACGTTCATTATTCCTAAAAAAAAGTGAAGAGGAAAATATGGATAACAGCAAGTTTGGTGAGATCTATCAATAAGAAAAATTAAATGTATAAGAGCCTGTTGAGGAACCTAAAACAGGAAGATCTCAGATCATAATATAAGAGATACCAAAATACTTTAACTGACGTAATTAAGGAGGCAAAAAACAGATTATTCTCGGATAAAGTTGAAAACAAGAGAGATAACTCTTAGAAAATTTATCTGTTGGGGAAGCGACTGGAGTGGGATCGGTTAGCAGGAAAGAAATAGAAAACAGAAGATGGAACAACAAGGAGATCAAGAATACATAACTGATTTCTGGCGCCTTCAATGAGTTCTTCGTGGACATTGGGCCAAAATTGGGAAAAGGACCGAAGAGAAATAAATGTTTAAGAATGACATCACGCAGTAAATTTTTTTGTACCCCACAACTGAGACCGAACTGCTCTCTATCATTGGACCTCTAAAAAACAAAAAATCATACGGAATTGACCAGTTGAGTACTGAACTACTCAAATCGATAGGTACGTACATCAGTAAACCCCTTGAAGTATTAATAAACGATATCATTGGAACTGGGGAGTGTCCTGAACACTTCAAAGTTGGAATAGTGAAACCTATTTTTAAGGGCGGAGAAAAATCTGATGTAAATAACTACCGGCCTATCACACTAACATCTAATTTGGCAAAGATATTTGTGAAAGTACTGAAAATGAGAATAATTAATTTTATAGACAAAAACAAATTACTACAGAGGCAGTTTGGTTTTATCAAAAACAAAAATACTGAGGATGCTATCCAGGTTTTATTGAAAAATATATACCATAGTCTGGAAAAGAATGAAAAATCCATCTGCATTTTCATAGATCTTCGAAAGGCGTTTGATACTATCGATCATCTGTTGTTGCTGGAAAAATTTGAGAAAGTGGGGTTTCAGAGGAAAGGCACATCAGCTTAGAAGCTCTTACCTGCACGAACGGAAACAGATAGTGGAAATAGGGGGCACAAAAAGCAAACCAGAAGTTGTCTAGTGTTGTGTACCTCAGGGGACAGTGTTGGGTCCGCTGCTATTCATACTGATTATCAATGACTTGTTCTTGCAGCAAACAAGGGGTTCTTTGAATGCTTTTGCAGATGACTGTGCTATTTTTTATGAAGAGGAAGACTGAAAGTCACTCAGAGAGTTGGTGGAGGTCGATCTAAAAAACATTTTCATGTGGTTTTCAGAAAATCTCCTCTCTATTAATTTCGACAAAACATTTTACTTACCGTTCCACTGCTACGCTGACTCGATGCCTTGCTTCGATAACCTGAAAATAGATGTAGAAAAAGATTCTTTCAAGGTGCTACCAGTGAAGCAGTTCACTTACCTGGGCGTATGCATCGACAGCCACCTCGAATGGGATAAGCACGTCAACCAACTGATGAGAAAACTGAGATTTGTCCTAAGTAGATTCAAAATATCGAAAGGATTTCTTGACCAGATATTAATGAAGATGATTTACCATTCCCTCGTGGAAAGTATACTTGCATATGGAATTACGTACTCGGGCTCAGTACTGAATAACATCTTGAGAGGACTGGATATGCTGCAGAAATGATTTCTCAAAATAATGATGAACAGACCCTACAGGCATTCCTCAGAAAAGCAGGGATAATGGACAGGAGACAAATATATTACTTCAGAGTCTCGATGAGAATACATGAGAATGCACCTGAGCAAAGGCCAACGATCATACCAATATATGTCGCATAAGATATACAATACCATTCCTGCAAATATCAAAAGAACGATAAGCAGGAACGGATATAAGAGGAAAATGAAAACATTTATCCTGAGTAGCTGTAGACACTATTTTCACGGGTAGCTGGATTGGTTGCAGTAGAATGGAGAGGGGGAGTACTTTTATTCTCCTTCTCTGATGGAATTCATTCAGACAACTCGTAACTACAAATAATTATCAATTATGCATTTAATATTATTTTGTTTTTTAATTTTGTACCCACTAGATTTAAATAGCCTTGATTGTATGATTTTGAATGTGCAATTTTGTGAATATTGTTTTAGCTCAAACACAAGTATTCTTTCGTGAGAAATTTTTCTTTTATTCTGTATGAATTTTATATCAGGCAGAATAAATTATCATTATTATATTATTATTTTACTTGTTAAACTGAGAAATTCTACTAAATTTCGAGCTCGTTGCATCTTCCGTTGGAGAAGAAGAAATACAAAAGCACATTTTACGTCTCCACATCAAACAGCCATATTTTCAAAAGAATTGATTATTATTTTAGGTAAGAAATCACCTAAAGTAAATCTGCGTACATACTAAACACCCTGCATAACAGCAAGTTTATATTCTCAATTCTACTACTGATATTGACGTCTATGTTTTATCGCGGAATTTGAACCAATGATGATTCAAATTCAAATTAAAATAAATTTCAGATAATTTTATTTTCGCATTGTAGATCGGAAGAAATTTTCAAACGAAATGATTGATTTTGGCGTGGATTATGTCGAATATTTTCCAAATGGCTTGAGGGTGAATCCACCTGCCTGAGCCGATAGCCGTGAAGAATGTAAACATAAGGGGATGATAATACAGTTCTTACAAGTAAATGAAAAGCGATTATAATGTACCGGATCGCACAATGCGATTTAACGTTTGTTTAATCTAACAATGGATTAAAATTACAAGGTTTCTATAGCCCAATGAATATTTAAATAGACGAGCAGGATGTAGACAAAGGCAGTTTTGAATTAACAGGGAGTACATAGAGTGAATCTGATGCCCTGGGCCGGGCGAAAAATACCTACTGGACTAACTCTTCCATTCAATTACCCCTCAATTCATAATATTAAATTATGAATGGTTCATTTTCGAATTTATCTGATCTTGTCTTTATCGAATTGAAAAGACTTTTGAGACGCGTCAAATGAATTAATCAATGTTGAAACAATTTGACTTCCTTCTTTGTTAAATTGTTAACTACAGTGCTTAGCCATTGAAATAGATAATTGTTATTCTCTCCAAACTTAGCACAGAAAAATAAATGTTTGTAAGTAATTTCTTTCGTGTTTTAGACCGTTGTCTGATAGTTCATCATTAAGAACAGGCTCTCACGATCGCTCCAAAGGTATAAGCTCAGGAAAATGGGAAGAAACGAGTTATCCAAGAATAATTTTATTTTTCATATGATTCAAGAGAATATAGGGAAAAACTGAGCGAGCATCCTGTCTTACCCTTCGCTGATACATCAGTAACAGCTCGTCTGTAAGTGTTCTCTCTCGAGAAAAGTTTGAGATGTTGAATAATGGACCTTGCTCTGGCTTTTGACAAGGAGATGAAAATAATTCGTACTCACTTTTAAAGAAAAGTTTTTATGAAGGAACGTTGACGATACCTGGAAGAAACGAATCGAATTAAATAGACCACATTATGGTTATCGAGAACATGCGGGGGAGCAGATTATAATTCCAATCATTTTCTGGTGAAGAGTAAAACACCGAAAATGAAAAACTTGATCGGACAACTCGAAAGATAGGACTGGAGTGAGTAAATATAATATTTAAAGACTTCAATATATAAAAATATCTAACAAAAAAAAAAGGATAAACAAGTAAATCAATGGATGACAATCGAATAAAAAAGAGTCAGAGGATAGGGACCGAGCAGATATTTATGTTAAAACAGAAATGTATAGAATGCCTTGAATATGAAGTGCCTATGATACGATTTTGAGGGATATGATAATGGGTATGCTGAAAGAGCTCAAAGGTTAAAAGCATTAATAAGGATGATGCTGAAAAACACATATGCAGCAGTAAACATAGTGGGAAAAATTTAAATTAAAGACAGGAATGAGGCACGGAGATCCACGGTGCCGTTTAATTTGGTCATGGAAAAAATAATTCGTTATATTGGAATTAATAAAGAAGGCTTAATTTTTAAAGAAATGCACAGGTGTTGCGCTTTTGCAGATGACGTAACGGCAAAAAATGAAATGGAATTAAAAAGTATTACGGAAAGATTTCCAATGAACGCTAATATATTCGAACTGCGCGTCAATGAAGAAAAAAGTAAATTGATGGAGCTGAAATGCTAAAATGCAAACCAGAAAACCCAATACAAACTAGGGAAGGAAGAACGAAATTAGAAAAGAGTTTTGTATATGTCGGGATTTAAATAGATTCAATATTTATATACAGAGTATACCTCTTACACAAGCACGATCGCATTAATTAGGATAGAAGATTTCGTGAAATTTGTAGTGCAAATAGAACTCACAGGGCTAGAAGAAGACACTCCGCTACTTCAAGACAAGATCGCTTATTGTCCAGTGCAGTCAACTCCACTTCACCAAGATGCAATTCACCTAAGATTTCATGAACGATGTCAGAACGATCGGGGAGACTGTCGGTTTCTGCAACGTAAACCAGAGCTCCGAGTACGCTGAAAGAGATGCCCATTGGACCATGTTATTTTGGAGAAGATACATACATAATCGAAATTTCGTTTCTATTTTACAACATGGAGAGAAACAGGTTAGCGTTATTTGAAAACTAATGTGGCTACACATTTGGTGAACTCTACCATATTTACAGAAATGTCTGGCCAGCACGATCCCCACACTTCAGTCCTATCGAACATATATAGAGTCGCTTACAAAAGCAAATTCATGAAGGAGATGAACTCCTTGAGACGCTTTATAACAAGAGTTAAACGAGCATCTAGAATGGGAACCTGAAGACTGGCCTATATTTAATTCTCAGATGAATTTCTGTTTAAAGTGCACCCGTATTCTAGGCGAGTGTTATTGTGGAGACATCGTAGTATTGTTCAGAGGCTACAAACGAGTTCACTACGCAGCTACACAGGAAGCACTAGAATATTTAACGTCTGCCTTAATCAGATTCTTCAGGTCTCTGTGATACGATATGGTGCAGCTACTCGTGAAAGCTTTCCATCCATGCGTCATAATGCCCCTTACAGTACTGCAACTGTAGACTTCTTAGATATGCACTTCGCCTACTCATTCGCCAGGCCTGAATCCTATTCATCATACTTGGGATACATTGGAATTTAGATTTCCGGAAAAAAGGAGAATTGGCTTCCTGTTTCTGTATTTGATGCTGATTTATTCCTTTTATACACTGCCCAAGAAAATTAACATACGAAATCGAAAAATTCAAATTTTATCAGAAGAAGTCTTGTTATGTTTTCCAACGAAAATAGTACTCTTCAAAAATGAAATAACAGCAATAATGATAAATAGAAAGTCTTCGAAAAAATCAAAGTTCCTAGAAACCTGTTAATACCAGATATTGACATGGTATCTAAGATCCATACTCAGAATCAGTCTAACTATTTGACATTCTGTTCCATCTTGTTCCAAATTTCGATCAGTCTGTTCCGAACCTCGTAGCTGGCTGTTTTTTCTGTCTATTTTCCCAATCTTCTATTGAGAATAACTTGACATGGTCGACGGGATTGAGATCTGGGCTGATTTAATGATATTGAGGGTAGTTTTTAACGATATGAGCTCACTGAAGTCTGGTGTTACCATGGACAGATCGATTCATATGAGTGAGAGCTACCTCGCAGCCCGGCCACTGTGATCCAGTGGTCTATTGTGGCACACTCACTCCTAAATTTCAAGCACAAGATCCATCCTTCTTGTAAAGAATATGAGCTTTATGGGTGAGAGTTTGATAAGCTCAATCAGCTGAAATTTTAAATATTGAAGTTGTGCATCAAGTTTTTGATGCGGTGTAGTTAAATTCATCATCATCCATTTTGACGCGAAAATATTTTTTTTTTCTTTATGAGCGCTTCCCAGGAATAGGCGAACCTGTTACACAACATGAGTGGGCGCCTAGGAAGAATTGAGCCTGTAAACAAAGGAATTCTAATAGAGAGAGGTTTGAGGGGTCGCTAAATGTACCGCCATATGATGAGAACTCCTTGCTAGCCTAGTGTTGCGGCAAAACGTGAGTTTTCCCGGAACAAGGTCTTTCAGTTCCTTGGAGCATCTTCTGTGGAAGTATCTGTGAAACAAAGAAAGGTCAGCTACTTGTCTTCTGAGAGCGGGTGATCTCCGGGTGGTCGATGAGGCGCACAGACCGTTTTTGCACACTGTCCAACATCCGCAACGAATGTTAGGGCGCAGATCCCCATGCATGGGAACAATATTCCAAAGCAGGTCGAATCTGCGCCTTATATAGAAGCAAAAGCTGCGATGACGTGAAGTATCGCTTGGCTCTGAAAAGAAAACTAAGTTTAGCTGATGCCGACTTAGCTATTGCTGATACATGTTTATGCCAGCAAAACCCGGAGCTGACCGTTATTTCGAGAAGGTGCATCGAATCTTTGGATGCAATTTGTTGGCCTTACGTCGTTATAGGAGTTTCTCCAGCTGGCACCTTCCTAGAAAATGTAGTTGCTTGCGTCTTGCTCGTGTTCATGCTCACCAGGTTCAACTGACCCCACTCTATCTTCTGTAACTCAGAGTTTAAGTTTTGATTTGTTGACATCTCTGACAGCTGTAATCGGCCGCAGACTACTGAAAGACAAAACTTGGGTGCAATCGTCTGCAAAACCGAAAATCTTGTTCTTTATAGATGACAGAAGGTCGTTTATCTGCAACAGAAACAAGATTGGCGAAAGAATAGATCCCTGAGTTACTCCTGCTTGCAGCTGGAAACAATCAGATGTTATACCGTCGACCACAACCGGTATTGATCTATTTGAAAGAAAGCTACTAATTCAACCCCGCAATTTTTCGGAAAACCTATATGCAGCATATTTATTCAACAAGGCGGCATGCCAAACCCTATTGAAGGCTTTAGAGATGCCGAGGACTATTGCTCTAGATTCCCCATGCTTTTCCATCGTTGATGTATTCATGTTTATACATCAACGATGGAAAAGCATGGAAAATGCTTTTCTATCGTTCATGTACAAAAATGAGTGACGTAGGCGAGCAGATCTCCTGTCGATCTTTGCCTGCGAGAACCAAACTGACGGTAGTTGATAAATTCCCTGCAACTCAAGATATTTAATGAGTTCATCGTTTCAGGGCGGTAGTTTATCCGTAGAAACTTCTTTGCTTTCTTTGGGATCGGTTGAATTCTCGCTATTTTCCAGCTGCTCGGAAAAGTCTGGCTTTCATAAGAAATCTGAAACAGATGGTTAATAATGCGTGCCAGTTCGGGAGCACACTTCCTCGGGACGATTGGCGGTATTTCGTCTAGACCAACTGCCTTCTTGCAGTTCAGCTACTCTAGAGCAGCTATATATAATGTATATCAAAGAATCTAAAATTGCCTTATATTCAGAATAGTTGAAAAACCTACTGAATTTGTCGATACAATGAATCATTCCGGAACTGTATTCACTCATTCCGTTCTGTAGAACGAGAATATTTTAATTAAAATAGGAGTAAATACAACATATTATCACTCTTCAAGGTTCATTTAGTATTCATTGGATGAGCTTAGCAAGGGAGTAACAAAGAATTTTTACCTTCTCGAGATTCACTCAACAGAGATTCATCCTAGTTCTATATCGAATGAAGTGTACTTTCATTACGTAAGTTGAAGTTGACATCGTTTGAAGGAGATGGAACGACAAGGAAATGTTAAATAACGACTCTTTTCCAAATACCAGAGAACCGGAAAATGTGTGAAAATTCTCTGTATGTTTTCAGAAATCAGTTGTTTGGTGGAAATAATCAGAAGGAATAAATTGTCTGTTATACAATGTGCAGAGATCTTGACGTTTTAGTACTGTATCTCTATATATATATATATATATATATATATATATATATATATATATATATATATATATATATATATATATATATATATATATATATATATATATATAAAAACTATATATTCATATCATACATACGAAGTAAATCTAAGGGTTCTGACATTTCTACTTGTTCTGTCTATTCTTCGAACAACAAAAGTTTTGATGACTGTTTTCAAAATCATGTAGAACCACCTTGTTCCTCTAATCTTATCATAACTTCATCACCTAATTCAGATCTTCACAAAATTAATAAAAAATAAAACGCATGAAATGGACGTATCAAATGAATAAATTCATTATGTTTCGTTATTACAAAATAACAAATAATGGAACAAATAAAAAGGGTATATGTCTAAACTATATAATATGTTCAAAGAAAAATTCCCCAATTGCTGTATTTCAGAACAAAGCATTGCGAATCAAAGACGGTATATTGAAAATAGAAACTTTATATCTGAATCAGAATTAAAATCAATTAAAAACAACATTCAACAAGAAGAACATTTAAATTTTGAAGTTTCAGATGAAAACCTAGTCCCATTCATGAAAAGCATCGAAAATAAATCAGAAAATTCATCTAAAAATAATGATAACAAAGATATAGAAAATTTATTTCTCAATCAAATGAATTTATTTGAAAATATTGACCCAACTTTAAGACCTAAACTTCCTAAAATTCATTATTCAAAGAAAATTTTCGATTGTATAAACGAGCTTAATGAGAATATCCTTCCAAAGCAACTTGTTAAAGTAATGAATATCTATACACTTCATCTGATTATATATTGTGCCGCTATTACAGTAGTTAAACATTCTGGATACAAATTAGAAAATTTTGGATCTAATTATAATATCAAGAAAAACCTTCATGGCAAAAAAGGTTAGAAGGTAAAATTTCTTCTATCAGATGTGATTTAGGAAGATTGACTCGATATTCCAGAGGTAATCGATCAAAAAACTTATGGCACATATTGGAAAAATATTCCTCGAATATAAAACCCATAAAAATAATGAGATAAGTAATGAACAATTGATAGAATACATCGATACTTTAAAACAAAAACTTTCAGTATACTCCATTAGACTACGTGAATATAAAATAAATTCAGATAGAAAATTCCAAAACAAACTATTCAAAAATAATGAAAAACATTTTTACAAATTTATTTCAGGTTCAAATGATAATATTTCTGGAAATGGAGTTCCTAAAATTGATATTTTAACTGATTATTGGTCTTCAATTTGGGCAGTGCCAAGGCAACATAATTCCAATGCAAGTTGGATTTTAAATGAAAGGTCTCGATTTTCTAAAATAGAATGCATGCAATTTGAAAAATTTTCAAACGAAGATATAACATCAGTTATTAAACACACAAAAATTGGAAATCTCCAGGTGTTGATGGTATTCATAACTTTTGGTTCAAGAAATTCTCTTGCGTTCATGAAAAATTGGCTGAATATTTTCATTTATAATAAAGAACCCTCAGCTACTCCTTTATTTCTCACACAAGGAATTACTTATTTAAAACCGAAAAGTGATAAAACTATTGATCCGTCTCAATATAGACCAATTACTTGCCTTCCAACAATATATAAAATTCTAACTGCATGCATTACCCAAAAAATTTATGCACATTTGGAGAATTATAATATTCTTTCCGAACATCAGAAAGGATGTAGAAAAAAACACCTTGGTACTAAAGAGCAACTTGTAATTGATTCTGTTGCTTTGAATCAAGCTCAAACTAAGAAGAGAAATATTCATACAGCCTTCATTGATTACCAAAAGGCTTTTGATAGTTCTCCCCATTCATGGCTTCAAGAAATTTTGGAAATTTATAAAATTGATAAGACACTTCGTCATTTTCTTGAATTCGTAATGAAAAATTGGAGAACCAATCTTCATTTAAATATTTCAAAACAATCGTTAAAATCCGAAGTAATTCCAATCAAAAGAGGCATTTTTCAACGTGATTCTTTAAGTGCTCTTTGGTTTAGTCTTTGCCTCAATCCATTATCTCATGAATTAAATGCTACTAGTTTCGGCTTTAAAATAAAGAGTTTATTAACTGAATTCAAATTAAGTAACTTAATTTATTTAGATGATATTAACTACCTAGACATCTTGGAGGTCGTGGATTAATTGATTTGAATAATCTTCATAGTAAACAGATTTTTCATCTACGTTCCCATTTTCATGATAAACAGAGAACGTCTAAATTACATGATATTGTTGTTGCTTCAGATTATAATCTTACACCTCTGAACTTGACAATGCAAAAGGTAGATTTTGATATATTTGATGATAATTCTAAAAGAAAAATTGGATGCAGAAGGAATTACACGGAAAGCACCTAAAGAATTGAAAAATGATTATATTGATGAAATTGCATCGAATAAATGGTTAGTATCTGGAGAATTGTTTGCTGAAACAGAAGGCTTGGCAATTGCGATCCAGTACCAGGTTGTTTTCACAAGGAATTATAGAAAACATATCATCAAACAAAATATAGATGATTCTTGCCGTAGATGTTTCTGTTCTTCAGAAACAGTTTTTCATATATTATCATCTTGCTCAGTCCTTGCTTCAACAGATTATTTAGAAAGACATAATGCCGTCGCTAATATTATTCACTTCAATCTAGGAATTAAACATGACCTAATTCCCAAAAGAAAAAATTTCAAAAATATGAACCTGAGATTATTTGTGAAAATGACAAATATAAACTTTATTTTGATAAAACAATTCTGTGCAACAGAGCTGTAAAACACAATAGACCAGACATCGTTCTTAATGATAAACAGAATCAAATAACATATATAATTGATATTGCTATACCCGACACACATAATATACAAAATAAATACAATGAAAAAATTTCTAAATATATGATGCTTGGCGACGAGATTAAAAAATGTGGAAAATGAAGAAAATATTTATTCTACCGATTATTATTTCTACAACAGGCGTTATTCCTAGAAATCTTCACAAAAGTATTGAGATTTTGGGTCTGAAGAAAAATTTGTTTGAACAGTTGCAAAAGATAACAGTCATCAAATCTTGTAATATTCTTCGTAGGTTTCTTTCCGAAAATAATAATGAGGTAGAGTCATAGGTTTTCTCTTTAGTTTATACTGCTCAGAATCTCATTTCATATTTTATTTATTTGTTTATATAAATGTAATATAATTAACTGACAATTTTGTCATATTTATATTCAGAGCAGTATTCTATTCGATCGTTCACCACTTCACACAAAGGAAACTATTAATGAGTAACATTCAGTGTTACTTGACTAAGGTCCGTACACTGGATTTTTCTGGGAGAAAGCCTCTGACACTACTCGTTGGTACATTGATATCATTGTCTGATGATGCTATAGTATGTATATATTCTGGTAGATTGATATATTCTCATAACATTTAACGTTATCCTAATATATAATTACTCCAGGATATGTTTTGATTATAATCATTGCCTGGCAATGGTATTAATTACCGGGTGGTGGATTTATATTTTTCATGAAATCAGTTTGATTGCATGAACAGATATATGGGCAACTCGTCGGGGTAAAACCCTATATATATATATATATATATATATATATATATATATATATATATATATATATATATATATATATATATATATATATATATATATATATCACGGCTTGCCTTGAAAACAAGTCAAGCTTTTTTCTCAATAAAAGCTTGAAAATTCAAGCTTCTTGAATCCCAAACCTGGAAGCTTGAACACAATGGCAATATAGAGGAGAATACAGGTTTGAATTACACTGAAGTTCAATTCAAAAAAAACAAAATTTTTAAATTAATTAAATTATTTATATTAATTGAAGAATCCATGAATGTGTTGAAGGAAACACAAATACAGAACAAGAACAAAACTGAAAGTATATTTTCAAATAAAGCACAACCATATTATCACAAAAACAACATAAATTCAGTTTAACAACTGAAATAAACTTCTTCAAAAATAAAAATAACTGAATTGAACTCTCTCTTGTCGAGGAATCACCGTTCAATCTCGATTCTCACTCATTCTCCGAGAGGGTTTAGCTAAATAATATAATTTTCTTTCAGTTTTGTTTATATTTTTACAAGAAATATTTAGTTCAACGAATGATACAAAAAACATCTCAAAGAATCATTCAATTTGAAGCTATACTTTGTCCTTTGTAGAGTTAATGCAATGTAACATCAACCTCAATAATACTGGTAGTCCTCGATATCGTTCTATGCAACAGAAATATTATTTCAAATTTAATATGGGCAACTGTGCCGTTCGGAGGATTCTTATCATCCTTCTCTTGAATTTGAATTCAATATCACTCGAAAGTGCTACATAAAGCCAAAAAAGCAATTTTATTCTGATTTCAAAAACGCCGATTATAATAAAATCAATGATGAAATCTCAAAAACAGATTGGTCATCTACATTTGAGTATTCTCTTCCATGCATATATTAGTAGTAGAATACTTTTCGCCTGTATAATATGGAACCCGCAATATCAGTCATATGTTCAGAGTATTGAGGCTATTCAGAACGGGTTTATCAGATTTATATGTGAAAAAATTAATATGCAGATTCTGAATCACGATTATATTCCTGCTAGAACATACCTAAACTCAATTCCTTTCAAGAATCGTCGTACAATGACAGATATCATGTTTCTTTTCAAAATACTGAATAACTATCTCCAAGTACCTGATGCTCTTTCCATGATTGACTTTAATATTCCTACCAGATCTCTCCGTAAATTCGATCTTTTTCATATAATTTTCAGAAGAACAAATTGTTCACAGAACTATGTTGAGGATGTGTCGTGCTTGCAACGAACATTCAGAGGTAGATGTTTTTTCAGCGAAGTCTGTGACTTTGATGAAGAGGACTCTACGTCAGATATTCTCTTGAACTTTCATCTCTGCTAGATTCTAGGTTTCCTATTGTGATTCTTTTTTCCTATTGTAACCCTATTTTCAAATGTTTATTTCTTTTTTAACATAGGTTGTAATATTTAATTTAGTGGATGCCATTTGAGGAAACTTGTAGGCATTCCATATTTATGAATAAATAAATAAATAAATATCCTATATTATATTAAAATATATTAAAGGTTGTAGGCGATATCAATATTTTGTTGAATGTTGTTGATGAATACTGAATTTCTTTACATTTCTGACTGCTTGTTGATTTCTAACCTTTTTCCTCTAAATTTACTAAAGTCTCTCACGGAGCCTCTTGTATCTAATTGACTAGATTCAATCATTCCATGTAAATTCTATGAATGAAACATAGAGTTACTGGATAAAATTTAAGAAAAGGTAAACCATTTTCGGTTTATCATTCGAGTGCATGTGAACCAAAGTTGCCTTTGGTTCACATTAAAAAAGATGCAAGCTTACATTTTATCTCTGAGAAAGAACATGAAAAATGCTCAGGAAGTTCTCAACCACCAAGGATCTATCCAGGGTTCTGAGTCTTGAAACCATTTGTTCCTCCGTATGCAGCTATATTAGGACAATCTTTCATATTCATGCATGTCATCGTTCCCCTCGAACTGCTGCGATAGTTGGGTAGTACTTTACCGAAGAGAATGTAATAAATTTTTTGGCTTTGCCTACGAATCCTCCTGATATAAATCCTATCGCTCCAGGGTATTATAGAAGGAAGCTCCTGTTTCCTTTTTTCTTAGTCCAATTATTTTAGTTGTGTTCTCAATGGACGCGATCAACACCTCGTTAGAAAAGCTAAACGCTAACAAAAGGGTCCTCACCCCAGGACATATACAAACCAAACTGCTGGAAAACCTAGCAAGAAGTTCTGCAAAGAAGCTCTTATAATGAGCAGAGAAAAACCATGCACCATAACAGGCCTAATAACTGGACATAGGAGGCTATAAAAGCATCCACGCATAATAAGCATTGATCCTGAAGAATCTATATATAGAGTATACAACAAAGAGGAAGAAACAGCCTATCACATTGTAAACGAATGCTAAGCTCTAGCCTAGAAAAGACGGAAAATTTTAGGGGACAAAAAAACCTGAGAAGAGCTAAGCGGAAGAGACCTGATAAATGGGGCTCTAAACCTCTAAACCTATAGTTGAAGCTATAAAATTATAAATTTTTTGGATTATCCTGCCAATTCCTCCTTACATAAATCTTATCGCCCCAGAGTCTTGTAGAGGAAAGCTTCTGTTCTCTTTTTCATTATCCAATTTTCTTGGTTGTGTTCTCATTGCATGTTAACAGATTGATTCAAATCAGTTACTTGTGGCCCTTACTCGGATAACTTCATTTGTTATTTCTGGCAACAGCTTAGCATTTTTTGGATAAAATTGTGATTACGACGAGATAGACCCAGTTAATCTCAGGTATTTTCGAAGAGAATTGGGTCTGGAGAACGTCGCGTTCGAAGTGCTGCCTACGGTGGGTGTCTTCATACATGAGCCTGCCAATCCATCTGTCATAAATCGTATCACTCCATGTCTTGTAAAGGAAGAAAAAAATCAAATTTATTTCTAAGATTCTTTTATGCGTATATATATATATATATATATATATATATATATATATATATATATATATATATATATATATATATATATATATATATATATATATACGTAATAAAGTGGAGTCTTATGTGCCAATCTTCTTAGCGTCATCTAAACTAAAGTGGTCCTTTATTTGACATACTGTTTACTACCGCAACAAAAATGTGTTGTGTAAACAGAACAGAGTAAGTGAGGGGGCCGTCTCATTGTACGCTCAGTGCACTCGAAAAAGTAAGGACTCTCCCCTTCCTATTACTGTTCGGGCTCATCAGGGATTAGGGATATTATATTCTGGCTTGCGTACCAAATCATAGCCAACATTAGTACGACTGAATTCATTTCATTAATGATTTCCAGCTTGCCGGGCGATTTATTACGGCTTAAGGTAGAATAGAGCGGACAGACTGATTAGATTCCTTTAATTGGTATGAAGAGATTTACGAATAATTTCTGTTCAATTGTAGATTGGGTCAGTAACTAAGCAGTTGAAATTATGTCTCTGTATTATCTATAATAATCTACATTATAAATGATGGGAAAATATATGTGTAAGCCAGTGATAGCGAGCTATCGGTTACTCTGGTGGTTGACAACATAATTCTTATAAATCATTCAATTCTAAATTTCAGAAAAAACTCTCATATTAAAAACAATCAGCGGCATAACAGCTTCAAGCGACCTGTTGCTAACGTTTTATCATGCTGAGGCTGCTATAATTTACCGTTACTGTTCGAGTACTTCGAGAATGATCTGGGTTGCTATGAACAAGATAAATACGCATCGTTCGGGACGTCATGCTCAGTTTGGAACTGAACGACATAATTAACGTCCAAACGTTGGTTTAGTAGAGAGTAGAGAGAAATGAAAAATAATGAAAACAGTAGTGAGAGGGTAACTATTTAGACTGCAACTGAGGTATTATACCGTGTATACGAATATATGCGCAAAAAAGAAACTGAACTAAATAGGAGGAAAATCCAAAGAGGGTTACTTCGTTTGAGAAATGATATGATTGAGTAAATTTCAGGAATTTTTTGGTTATTGATTTCCATTGTTTCCTATAGTTTCAATCTATTATTTTCATTATGTCAAATATCTAAATTATTATTGAATGTATGGTTTCCTTCCATTAGATCAGGGGTGCACTAACTTGAACTACTGGCGACCTACCTCAATATTTTTAAAGTACTTACGATCGACTCTGAGAGGCTGCAAGTATGTGTGATGCAGGGTTGTCGTACAAACACGATACACCCTACCTACCCATCTAGGTAGGGTGTACCGTAGCATATATAGATATCAGCTTTCCGCGCAATATACATTATTTTAGTCAAGGTTTGGGTTAGGTTTAGTTAGGTTCTTCTCTATAATATCAATGGAAAAACTCATAGTTATTCAAAATTGCAAGTTTATTGGTTGTTACAGAACAAAAGAGAGAGGCACGACATGTCCTCAGCATAATTTTCATAAGATGGTACGTAACCACTGAGTGCTGATCGCAAGCATGATGACTGTGATCGTCAGTTAGTCGATTGCGATATTTCGACTTAATTATCTTCATTTCAGAAAATGCAGACTCGCACAAGTAAGTTGGCCCAAACGTTGCCGTCAGTTGAAAGGCGATTTGCCCTAGATTCGAATATTTATCTTCAGATATAAAACACCAGGAATTGGTATCAGATCCACCAACTCATTTTCAACAGAACATGAGTTCATATTAAACTGACTTGCTATTTCAGTAGCTGATTCCTCAATGTTTTACATGAAAAAGGATGACTCATAAATGATGCTATATTGGTCAATTTACTGTCATCATGAAAACGCATTTAGAATTGTCCCAAATTTTTTTGATGATTCAGCCTCATACGTATCATAATTCAACTGAGAAATCCTTGCTTTCAACCAACCTGACGTCCGTGTGAAGACATAAGTCAGTGACTTCCTATCTTCCATCTGCAACTTAAAGACCGCCGTTGCAAGCTACGTGCACAGATGGAATTCACAATTTTGATTGCAATTTCCATAATTTCCTCCGTGTTTAAAACTTTTGAACACAAAACTTGTTGATGTATACTGCAATGGAATGAAAAGAGGGAAATTTTCATCAGCTCGACACAATGCCACAAAACCGTTTTTGTTTCCAGTCATTGCTGGTGCTCCATCGGTTGTACTGCACACTAATTTATATATTGGTAGCTTGTAAATTTTCACAAAATTGAAAAAAACGTCATATATATCTCCGCCTTCTTTCTCTTTAGATGAATGATTGTCAAAAATTATTCCTTAGCCAACATATCATTGAATACCACCCGAATAGAAATACACAGCTGGGCAGTGTCTGTCATATCGGTGAATTCGTCGTACTGTAAAGGAAAGTATGTACATTTCATGATATCATGTTTTAGTTTATCTGCCATGTCCTGACTCATGACTTCAACACGCCTTGTGACAGTGGACGAGATAACTGAAGTTCTCTAATAGCAGACATGATTTCTGTTTTATTTTTAATCTCCAAATAAAGTATCACCCTCTTCAATAAATGATTCCTTCACAACCGATCCATCGTCGAATGGTTTCTTGTGTTTCAACAATATATGAGATATTTTAAATGATGCGATCGTAGCAGCTTTTGATTGTTTGGCTGGTCTTGTGAATAAAGTTTGTACATTTTTCAAACAAGATATCAAATCACGTACTTTTCGTTTTCTTTATTCACTCTGTGGCGGAAAATCCTTTTCATAGTTTTTATGAACCGTTTTGTGTTACCAAGCTTAGGTATTACAACTGACGCACGACAAATAAGACAAATGCAGTTATCCTTCACCATACAAAAGAAAAATTCTTCCTCTCAATCGACTGGTCGATCGCGATCAACCGTTTGAGCACCTCTGCACTAAATGATTTGCATAGTGAGAATTTGATTATTAAAGAGCGGATTATGTGCAAGGCATAAATGTGAAAATATGTCCATTTATATGAAATGATTCTTCAAAAATATGTAAAATATCTGGTAAAATATTCAGAGCATAAATATCATTTGAACGCACAACAATAACTCTTAACTAAGGATGTATTCTTCAAACTTAAGATTATTGTATTCTTTATTGAAAAACGAATTAGTTACAACATATTTTTCGAAATTTCCTTTAGTGAAACTATAACGCTTATTGCTAAACATATGCTTATGGATGGAACATAACCAGCACTGGATGAGTCTCTCAGGTCTCAGACACGCTCGACTTGCCATAAGTGGACCTACCACTGCGAGAGCCAATGTCTGGCTTAAACTCTCTAGGTTGGACCTGAGAGTTTTTATTACAGGGCCACTTTTTCCTCAGAAATCACCTAAACAAGTTAGCATTGATTGAGGATCCTTCATGTAGTCTATGTGAAGAAGATGCAGAATTAATGGAACATGTTAATTTACGACAGAGTCAGAATGGGAGAACTTGGATCTAAAAAACTGAAGCTGACTGAGCTTATTAAGCTCTCACCCACGAAACTCGTGTCCTTCATAAGAAGGATGAAGCTCCTAGATGAAATTTAGGACAGACTGTGCCACAATAGATCACTGTGTCGCAGTGGGCTTCTAGGCAGCCCTTACTCCTATGGTATCTAATCTAATCTAAAGCCTTAAAACTGTTAGTCTCCAGTACAAAATATATCTGGTCTGAACTAAGTAAAGACAAATATTCATAAGCGATTCTACTTTTGTTGGATACAGTATTATTTCCTCAGGCCTACTCAGAATTTATTTAATAGGATTTTTCTGTTTCAATATTGTTTCAAGTTGAAAGAATTGAGATTTTCAATAAATTTTTTCTGGAAAAAGAAAGAGCATTCCTTCGGATATTGTTAATATATTAATATCGAAGATATTTAACGAAAATTGTGATAAGTGTCTTTCATTGCTAATGAATCATTGATTTAAAACTCATCAATAAACTCAACACGAACCACTATCTCAATTACTTCGATAGCCGACAATAATAACAGTTCACAATTCAATAAATACGTATTAAATAATACAATAGCCACAAATGAAAACTATAAAAAAAGAAAACTCGAACGAATATCATGCGTTATTTTGATTTTATATAACAAAGACACGAAAGTATGTTACGCTAGGGATTATTCAATAATTCATATTATCTGTCACGCCAATCAGAACAAGAAATGAAACACGGTTAACAAAAGGGTGTTTCCCTTTTGAGTGAATCGATTGATGGGCGAGAAATTCAGTTATGATAAAAAGTGGTATCAAATTTTATATACCCACTGATATGCATCTCAAGGGGATTAAGTCAGTGAATTTGATTTCAGAAACCGTGGGTGGTTGTTTGATTCAGACCTTATGTTGAAAATTGCACACAAAAGATAACTGATAAAAATTTATTAGTTGACTCATTCTCTTAAATAAATGAGATTGAAGTTAAAATCTGTTTTAAATGAGAAAAAAGTTGTGAAAATTTCATCAATAATAATATTATTGGAGGATAAGTTGCCCCAATCACAAAGATCGAATACTTTCTTTCAACGCCGAACAAGGGCCATCACTGACTTGTACAATTTGAATAGTGTGGTTGAACTATGCGTCTCCAGATCTTTTTGGGGATTTAGGATTATACTCATCATACATTATGATAATGAATTTCGCTCTACGCTTCTGGAGCTATGGAACTGTTACTCGGCCATGCACTTCTTCACCTGGTGATTACAGGAGCAGCTAGAATGGCTACCCTTCAAATTTTATCACGTTTGCCGAAATGGGATAAATCCTAGATCATCATTCGAAGTAGACAGGAATAGGCCAGCTCCAAGGACCGTTTACTTGAGGTCTCTTATTGGTTCACAGACGGCTTCAAAACTGCGCAAGGTGTTAAAGCTGGTGTGTATAGTCGAAGTGCTACTCAGGGACTGTCTTTATACCTATGCGGGCTTGCGTCTGTTTTTCAAGCAGAAATCTTCACCATTGACCACTGTGCTAACCTCCCGCTTAAGGGTTCTTAGCAAGTAAGTCTATAAAGATCATCGCAGATAGTCAAGTGCACTGAAGGCATTGGCATCCGACAACTAAACTCACTCATTGAGCAGGAAATTCTTCAATCCTTGCCAACCTGGGAGAAAGGAATAGGCTCTGTCTGGTGTGGGTCTCGCGCCACTCGGGCATTAAGGGCAATGAGAAGGAGGGTGCATAGGCCGCTCGAGGCCTATGCACTGAGCCTTCGGAACCGGAGAATAGGCTTGGAGTTCCTCTGGAGACCGCTGAGATGAAAAGAAACCGGTGGTTGGACATGAAGATACGGAAGCGTTGGTTGAGCCTCACTGGTCTCAGATACTGTCGGCATGCCACCAGGGAACCTTTCACTGCCTTAAGCTCTCCAGAGTCTTAATTTCCACATTAACAAGGCACTGTCGCTTCGGACATCACCTGGATGAGATAGGATTGATCGAGGACCGTTCACGCAGATCCTGTGAGGAGGAGATATAATCAATAAAACACGTTATGTGTGAATGCCCAGCTGAGGACAGTATCAGGTTTGAGAAACTTGGACCTAAAAAACTGGAGCTGGCTGAGCTTATTGAGCTCTCACTCACAAAGCATATAGCGTTTACAAGAAGGATGGAGCTTTTACGTGAAGTTTAGGCCACTGAGTCATAGTGGCAGGGCTGTCAATCAATACACACTCAATTTTTATATCTATCTAATCCATCAGAATTTAGAGTTGAAACAAGATTTCAGAGAAGGCCTTGCTTCCGTTATTAATATTCATATTTTCAATGCCTGGCGTCATATTTCTCAACGCGGTAATTCATGTATTGAAAGTAATGGCAACTCTTTCGGATATTTGCGATAGAATTGTTTACTATCATTTCAGAGCGGTAGAACATCGATTTCGTCTTGATCACGTCATCTGCCATCTGATTGCATCTACTTTCTAGTGACTTCTTGAATCGATCAATGTTTTATCACTTTATCCATTGCCACGTTGAGCAAGGTTGCTACCAGTGCGTCAACTTGCCTTCAAGTATATTCAACTCCTCGGCAAGCAGGAGAGCGAATTCTGTTTCATCCCGAAAGTAGTTTTCTAATGTTTTAATAATTTGATTCATACCTAGCATCAAACATTGATCTTTTCCTTCTGAATCTGTATTGTTCCAATTTCAATTCTGGATATTCCTGTTCTCTCTACCTGTAAGAATTTCGTAAGTTGCATTCAACAATGAGATTTCTCGGTATTGGGTATCTTTTTCGCATTCCAAATATCTTCATTTAAATGGTTAATCCTCAATTTTGCATTCTTATTTCATCATGTCTAACAATTTCTATCACGATGTCGATATGGCTTCACTTACTCCCCAATTGTGAGCCTATTTATGAGCTTTACAATTTCAACTTCGTTTTAATTTTCTTTCTCTCTTCCATCATTATCTTTTCATAAACTGGAAGTAGTTCATCCATTCGTCTTCTTCAATAGTGGCTATTTTTGTTTTCTCCTAATTTATTTTCAGTCCAATTATCTCTGTATACTTTCCAATTCCCTCTCAATCCTTTCCTAATTTTAAGCTTTTCTTTCTCCATTCTTGATTTATTGCATATTTATCGTCTGCTTCTGGTTGGACCGACTTTAATTTAACAGTATTTTCATATTCCGTATCTCTCGACATTCGTTAACTAACATTTCTGCTTCTGTTCTCTTTTTACTTTACTTTTTAATATAAATTACTTGTGGCCATTACTCTAATAACTGCATTAGTTATTTCTGGCCTTTTCTGGATGAACTTGTGATTACGAAACAGCAGTTCCAGTAAATCCCAGGTATGTTCCAAGAGAATTAGGTATGGAAAACGTCAGGACGATGGATCATGACCAATTCCGTAATTTTTAAGGATGTTCGCAGCGTTTCCTTCGATGGGTATCTCAAGCAATGAAGTTTTCACCAAAATGAATTTGATTACATATCCTTAATAGATATTGAGTGATTCTTCCTGAAATTGAATCGTTCTTCACATAAACAGTATCCCCCTTACACTTTACTTTGCTTTTGCTTTCTTCCTCTTCTTCTTCTTTAGCCGTCAGTCTTCCAACTTTGGACATGGGCCCAGTTCCTCCATAGGTTTCTATTTTGTGCAACCTGATTCCAGTTTAACCCACCAATTCTCTTCAGGTATCTCGCTCTTTTGCCGAACCATGGTCGCCATTGCTGTATTATAGCATTGCATCTGCCGTCGTTTTGTTTCGCATTATGTCCGACAAAGCTCCATTTGAATCCGTCGATTTTCCCTCCAGCATCACGAACTTTAGTGATTTTCCTTATCCAGATATTGGTTTTCCTGTCTCTGAGCCTCAACCCAAGCATTCGTCGTTCTATGGCTCTCTGCGTCTTACTCATTTTGTCCATGATGGCTTTGGTGAATGTCCAGGTTTGACAGCCGTAACTGATGAAAGGCAAAATGCAGTGATCGAAGAGTCTAGTTTTGGGTATGAGGGCATTCGGTGATTTCGAAGGAGCCATTTCAGTTTGCCAAATCCTGCCCATGCTAATCTTATTCGCCTATTTATTTCTGCAGTCTAATTTTCCTTAGTTTTATTATTTCACCAGGTATATATACTCCTCAACCATATCGAGTGTTTGTCTGTTCACCGTTCTTCTATGTGGAATTAGTCATTGTTTTTGTCTTCTTCATCTTTATTTTCATGCTTATTTTTTCAGATGCAACTGCTAATTGTGTTATCATAGTTTGTAATTCTTCAAAAGTGGTGGTAAATATTGCAACATCGTCTGCATATGTCAGATGGTTCCGGGCTTTTCCGTTTATGTTTATTCCCTTTTTTTTCCAGTCCAAAGTTTTGAAGACGTCCTCCCTTGCTAGGATGAACAACTTCGGTGATATAACCTCTCCCTGTCGTACGCCGCTCTGGATATTTAGCTGGTTTGTCTCGTATTACAGTTTTATTATCATTGAGGATTTTTGATAGATGTTATGAATCAGCCCATAACTCTGTCATATCGAAGGCCTTCTCATAATCAAAAAATAATAGATACAAAGTGAGATGGTATTCATTTGCTTTTTTTATCAAAGTTCTCATAGGTAGTAAGTGATCTGCTGTACTATATCCCTTTCGAAACCCGGCTCGTTCCATAGGTTGATAGGATTCCATTCTTGTTTTCAATCTGTTGTGATTATTTTCATAAGGAGCTTGTATAGCTGGGATAGGAGCGATATGGGACGGTAGTTCTTCAAGTCGCTCTTTTCACCTTTCTTGAGAAGTAGGACACTGTGATTTTTGCCCATCTTCATTAAAAATGATTTTGAAGGTTAGTGAAATGATTTCTTTGCCTTCTTTCAGCATTTCTGTTAGTACGACATCTGGACCTGGTGACTTGTTGTTCTTTAGACTACTGAGAGCGTTCTCTATTTCATCATCTTCTATATCAGGCAGTTCCTAGGAGTTAATATATTTCTCTTAAAGCTTTCTTGAGCGTCATTATCTGATTGTATCTCGGAGGTGTATAGATCTTTATAGAATTCTTCCACGAACTGAGTGATCTTTTTGAAGTATTTTTCTTCATCTCTCTGTTTGTTTCTCGAACTGGTTATGACGAGTTTTTCGTGTGATGGTCTAAAGCACTTTTGTCCATTTACTTCTTTCAAGGATCTTCTCGACTTCCTCTTCTTGGTGTTTCCTCAGATCTTCTTTAATTATTTTTCTTATTGTTCTATTGAGTTCCACATATTCGATCGTTCCACGTTTCCCCTCGCTCAAGAGTTTATTTTTTAAGTTCCATCAGGGCTTTGGTTTGATATTGAGCTTTACTTTCTTTTGTTGGACAAACCAAAATCTTGATACTCCATACTATCCTTCTTGTCTCATAACCCGATGTGGGTCACTGACGATTTAATTTTCTTCTATATTTTATCAGTTCTACTGGGTTACTTATTCCCGTGGTCTTTTTGTCTTTTTGATATTGACATGGACGCCCTAGCGGTCGTTTGTCGATAATATTATAGTCTTTGTACAACTAATAAAGTTCTGTGTATGTGCTAATAAAGTAGCTACTGTTCGTTAAATGGACCACTGGTTCATGAGCTGCTTTTAAGATATTTCGTGTTGGAATACCCGATTTCTTTCGCGTAATATTGTACTTTACACACAACATCCTTTGCCTCTATCGGTCTAGAACCGGCGACCAGATCTGCCAGTCGGATCATTCCCTATCTGAGCCATGTAGCTGCCTATACACATTCACAACAACAACGCCTCTGCCTGAATCCAACAGACGATCGAAAGATTTCTGTTCTGAAAAGTTTTCCACAATAATAACA
Source organism: Cryptolaemus montrouzieri (assembly GCA_013387265.2). Taxonomy (NCBI): domain Eukaryota; kingdom Metazoa; phylum Arthropoda; class Insecta; order Coleoptera; family Coccinellidae; genus Cryptolaemus; species Cryptolaemus montrouzieri. The sequence goes on along the minus strand of JABFTP020000186.1, from coordinate 23,958,332 downwards.
AGTAGAATAAGAACAATCTTTGATATAAAATTTGCAACCCTCCAACCCTCGACTTTGAAAAAACATGTATTATGAATGACATAACCAGCAAAATATCTTCAATTCTTGTCAAGTCGAAGGGGATATTGTTCAAACAAAAAGTAAAATGCCATCACAAAACCAGTCGATATAAAAACGAATGAGAAAAGCCTTCACAATGATATAAATAGGTAAGAGTCGTCCCCACCCAGACTGTTTTACTATTTAACTAGAAACAACTTAATGGTGTCCTCCGAAACATTCGCAAATGTCAACTGATGACCTTTTCAATCAGGCACCCCACGAAAATTAAAGTAGCTGTTAGTCAAGCCTGAAATTAAGTGAAACTTACGCCCAGGCAGTGTAAATTGATTTTGTATAAAGCGAAATATCGATTCGCGAAAAGGACGAGCGAGGGGATGAAACAACCCCAAATCAAAACATAAACAGAGTGATATTTAACAAAGCCTGATAATTGTTTCGTATATACTACTTTCCATACATAATGCAAGTGCAACATTTAAAAGACAGAATCACTTGAAATATAATCATATTCGAACTTTATTTCATCTTCAGCAACTAAAGACATTCTAATATGACATTCAAATTGCTTGTATTTCATACTGGATGATGGACGAATATAGGCCATAGTATATAGAAAAATGTGTAACGCTTATCATCAAATTCTGAATTTAAATTTTAGGATACCAAATTACCTTCTAAAAATATTACACTACTTTTGGTTATACCAGAAATGAAACTGTCAGGAAACGTAGATTATCAATATTCAATAAAATCGTAAATAAAATAATTTCTTCAAATCAAATTCTGAATTTAAATCTTTAGGATGCCGAATTACCTTCTAAAAATATTACACTACTTTTGGTTATACCAGAAATGAAAGTGTCAGGGAAACGTAGATTATCAATATTGAATAAAATCGTGAATAAAATAGTTTCTTCAAGCAAACTACCTAAACACCTCAAAAAAGTTTAGGGAACACTTACCCACTCTTTCAAAACCTTTATTTGATGGCGTTTTGGCAAGTCGTAAAATGTCTGTAGGTCCATGAAGTTTATGCCAGTTGGTCAGCCATTTCGTTGTTATGTATTCCAGTATAATCAGGCACATAAACACCTCAAAAAAGTCTAGGGAACACTTAGTAATATCTTTAAAATATGAATTTGATGATTCGAATTTATAGAAATCTTTCGGTTTTTGTAAGGATGTATTGTATATAATGTATTCTCAAGAAAACAAAACAATATTTGACTTCTCCAAAGCACCTTTTATAAAAAAAAATTGAAATTTGAAAATGACGAAATTTGGTAAAACACAAAAAAAAATCCTGAACTAATATTTTCGAAACGATATGGAAGCACTTACATTTCTCAGTACCCAGTAGGTCCACCTCTGTTATTAATGACACTTTGGCATCATCGCAGCATGCTCAATATTAAATTGTCTATTACATTTTGGCTTAAGTCATTCCAAGCCCCCTGAACTGCTAATCGAAGCTCCTGTTCATGACGGAAGACGTTTTGACGCAGGAGATTTCTTTTTAGGGTGTCCCACACATGCTCGATGGGATTCAGATCTGGGGAGCAGGATGGCCACGGTAGAAGATCGATATAATTCTCTTCAAGAACGTTCAAGACAACTCATTGTTTGGAGATACGGTTCCACTACAGGTAAAACTATCTCATTTGAGTAAGAATTTCCCGTGAGGTTGTTCTGTATGAAAACGAGGTCAGTTCTTCCACCAAGGCGTATGCCTCCCCAAAACATCAATGATCCGCCTCCCTGTCTAACAACTTCTCGAGCATGCTGGTGACGGTTTTGCCTTTCAGGTTCCCTCCATATTCGAATTCTTCCCGAATCGGGATAATTACTAAATCTAGATTCATCACTGAAGATAACTGTGGCCCACCTCTCTTGATCCCAGTTTACGTGTTCTTGGACCAAGCTAAACGAGCAGCGCCATTTCATGGGTCAGTTGCGGAACTCTTAAAGGACGTCTGGAGTGGAGTTGACCTTCGTGCGGTTGATTTCTCACAGTTTGGTCGAAAATTTCCACATTATGAACTCGTGATAGCTCTTGAGCTGATTGAGATGCTGTGGTAGTACGATCTCTTCTGGCTTTTAATACCAAAAATCGGTCTTGGGCGAATGTAGTAATCCTGAAACGACCTATATGGCGTTCTTCTACGCTACCTGTTTCATTGAAAGGCGACCATAAATGGTTTATGACACTTGGGCTACTTCCCAGAACCCTGGATACTTCCCGTTGTGAGCTCCCAGCTTGGAGCATGCCAACGGCTCGTAACATCTCTTCTCTAGTCAAATGTCCTATTTCCATGATCGAATCACAAAACTTGAATCTTTTATTTGTGCTTACAACAGAAACAAAATGCCAACTAACTGATTTCAAACACTAAATACCTACTCCTGTTGCGACAGCTACACGTTCTTTAACCTTTTTCAAAGAAAGTACAGGTTCATTATGCATCCCTTCCCGTTTCATGAAATGAATTACATTCGCAATTATTTCCCTGGATTGCCAAATCAATTTTTCCTTTTCAAATTGGAAACGGACTCCATCGTCACCAAAAACTAGAAATATTGAAATGAAATTCGGTCCTGTTAGCTTGGCTCTTCTTAAAGCTTCAAAGGTTCATTGAAAACTGAGCTCTTAGCCACGTGGCCGGCAAAACTAATGCGCAACAAGGGGAGGGGCTACTTCACCCGCACAGATGTTTTTGTCGACCTGTACCCGCTTTTGATGCTACGCGCGCTACGTAAAACTAACGATCGAAAGTCTATCTTCAGCTCTTCAAGATTTTTTTTTATATTTTCAAGTGTTAATTGTTTGTGAGATATCGGAAAAAAACTAAATATCTCATTTTTCATTTCAATTTTTAAATTGTCCACTAGAGTAAATATATTTTTTGATTCTCTCACAAGTGACAAAACATACCACAAAATGCAATACAATAAACCGTATTTTTCGATTGTATTTGAATAGGAGTTTGATTCTTTCACTGATTCAAGATATTGCCAACGCAAGTATTCGTTATCGATTTCAACTTTATACTTATAAGTGTTTCTGAGAAAAGACTCTCGAGAGACAGTCAGACATACGCAATTCCCTTCCTTCCATTGGAATACGAAACCCTAAAGAGTATAATGTAATAGTAAAATTCTTTTATATCCTCAGATTTTGTGCATATGTTTACTTCGAACGAGATTTGATCCATAAAGTGGTTATTTATATTCTGTGAACGTATTCTATAGAAAAGGTAGATTTAAAAGTCACCATTTCGAGCAAATCAACGTTAAGTTCATTAAAACTCATTGTAAATAATTCTACTTTTATTCCTCAGGGTGATATAAAGGAGAAGAGAGCGGAAATCGATCAAAGTTAATTATTGTGTGTGTAGAATATCTGATTTCTAACTGAAATTGAACAAGGATCTTCCCATTAAACTTCACATTTGTATATGGAATAGATTTTCCTCAATTATCTTTTATACATTCATCAATTTCTATTCTATATAATCTGTTCTGTTCAACAGATGTTGAAGGTAATCTGGAAATCCCACTAACAAATTAAACTCTACGAGGTTTGTTCAAGATCTATCGCGAATTTGGAATTTCACTTTTTTTGTGGGGTTATGTTGATACTCATATACACATTTTTGCATTTCACTAAAAATGTATATAAGAATATGTATCAAATTTGGGCGAAAAACAACAAGTGCGTGGACGCATCCCGAATGTGGACTGTGGAATACGGTGGAGTTACTTTGGAGCAAAGTGGTATAAAATGATCTTAAAGAGCCGTGAAGATGTAAACGACGTAGAACGTGCCGGGCGTCCAAGCAATTCAACAACGGACAAAAACAATGGATAAAGTGAAGAGAGACGTATTGGCCATTCGTCAAATCATCGTTAAAGGGGTTGGTGAGAACCTAAACCTATCAAATGACCAGTCCATTCGATTTTTATCAATGATTCGGTCATGAGACGGTTCGTCACAAAATTCGTGACAAAATTGTTCAGTTTTCACCAAAAACTCAGACTCGTTCCCAAATTTGCTCCAAAGGGTTATAACTGGTGACGAATCATCGGTTTATGGTTATGGCTGCCAAAGCTCAATCATCCCGATGGAAGCTTAAGTCGAGACCGAAAACAGCGCGCCAAGTTCAGTCGAATGTGAAAGTTCTGCTCTGAGTTTTCCTCTATACATCATGATATGCATCATGCGTGATAACGCCTTTGCTCGCACATCGTTGTGTGAGCGCGAATATTTGGCCAAAAACAAAACACTATTAATATCGCAGCCACCCCAGACCTTGCCCCTTGCAACTCTTTTCTTTGGCCAAAACTAAAGAGGCCCATGCAAGGACGAGGCCATATCACAATGGAGGCGATAAAGACAGCACCGAATAAGGAGATGAAGAAGATCACAAAAATTACTTTTTTGTGCTTCGCTAATTGCTAAAAACGTTTTCATAAATGTATTATATTCGAGAGAAATGATGAAAAGATGACAATCAAGTAGATATTCATTAATGAATTCAAAAATTCACACAAATTCGCAATACTTTTCAAACAGTCTTTCTATTGTCCTATTTGTTTTTCAGTTTCGTTTCAAATCAGGTAGGGATGAATGTTTATCAGCCCCTATGGAATTGGCTGAGATTTTTGAAAATATGATTAAATTTTCGATTTCTGTAAAGTGTTGTCCAAAGAAAAGAAAAAAGAGAAAACAAATCGAAAATTTCACCAAATAGAGTTCAAATCAATTTTAAAATGAAGATTATCTCTTAAAACGAACTAAAATTAGATTCACAAATCAAAACTTCCAAATCTAATACATTCTTGTGATCTTTCAACAAGGGAAATTGATTTCGTAATTGTGTCTCATTTCATTTGAATAATGTATCATCTTAGCCAGATTTCCCTGTTTATGATGGGAAGAGCATAAAGCATGTTTTTTAACTGACCTCACAAATAAAACTCCAAAGAATTCAGGTCCGGAGACCTGATGGTCTAGGTCCATTCCGACCTATCCACCTTTAAGGGGAGGTTAGATTAGTCCAAATGCTCTCTAACCTGTACGCTGAAATGCGGTGAAGGACCATCGTTTGTAAACCACTTAATCTGCCGAGTTTCCAGTGGAATATTTTTCAAAAGTTCTGAAAAAAACTGGTCCTCACCATTCAATCCAGGTCACATCACATGGCCCAAGAAGCTGTGACTAACATTTATTTGGAGCTGGTGAAGGTGCTATTATTAAGAAAATACTATTTCAAGGTCAAAACTCTGAAAAAAACATTTTTAAACATTCACATTAATGTGAAAGTTACGCCTTCTAGTTGAACTTTTTCTCCCGTCGTTAGAAAACGCCAACTTGTGCGAGTAGAACGAGAGTTTCTAAACCTGGTGTTCTCAAATCTTTGGCCAAAAAGAAACCAACTTGGCAGAGTGGAATTCCAAACACAACATTCCATCTGCTGACAATTGAAGTAGATTTTCTTTCAGATATATATAATGACCAAACTCTTCTTTCAAATTCTACTAGAGAGTTTCAATAGCAGGTACATGCTTTTAAGATTTCCACAGGCTCCAGTCCTCGAATGGAAGATGAAAATGAATCCAAATGGTTTCGTTGTTTTCAGCGGTGAAGACATTTTCATCATCAGACGAACTTTCGATTGGGACACTCAGTATATTCAAATTTGAAAATGTTCTTTGCATCGATATGGTTAAGTCTTATTTCGAATGGTTTTTTCAGGTGCTGACTAACGAACCTGCAGCAAGTCCCGAACTGGTGAAAGAGTTGTCTGCAACTCCCAAAGAAGAACTAGCAAGTTTTTCGCAAAGAATTTGGAACTTATCGAGATTGTCGTTCGATGGCTCAGACAGAACAAACTTTCTTTACCGACAAGATATACAGCGGCATTTCTCAATTGGTTCAGCTGGTAGGTGCTCTATCCATTTTTGACCAAATTTTTTTTCAAGCGTTTTAAACTTTAGCTTGTGAGTTAGACATCTTTTGAAGGTCCAACTATGAGGCCATCTCATCGGCATGGTCTACAGAATGTTGTTTTTCGAAATTGTGAATTACTTATATTCTCGTCCACGGAACAATGAGAAAAGACATGAGTCTCGTGTGATTCAGCTTAATCCCACTTTTGGCTTACCACGAACAAATAATATAACTAATGCTAAAAAAAATTATGCTTGGGTTATAAAGTCTCTTAGAATAACCTTATCTTTATTAGGGTTCCAAATAATCTAATTAACACCTTAGCTCACCTTAGCTGCACCATTTTCTTCAATTTTTCGAACTCTACGCTTACCAGGTTTGACATTAATGATCATAGAAGCAGGTTCTCGTTTTTATTTCTGAATACATGAGAATCATATTCGAAAAAAGCTGAAAATCACCATTAGAAATCAAACCAGAAGTAAAGTATAATTCGAATGTCTGTAAATCTTCATTTCTGCTTTCTTTGTGGACGCTTAAGGCAAAATTCAAATCAAGTTGATTATGGTCATCATCAACAGCTTGGTTGTCTTGCTATATCTCTTCAAGGCATGAGATACAAAAAAGTGGTGAAACCAATTTTTATAATTTATAACATTTTTGTATAAAACAATGCCTTGAAAGTTCAAACGGGAAATTTAATACTGATATGCCAATTGGTATTAATTTGAAATTGATTGCTCAATAAAATAATACTTTTTATGCTGAGAAACCATAAAGAAACCCAAGAGGTATTTTGATGAATACTATGGTCATTCTTCACTTAAGATGATTCATAAGTGGTTTACTAAATTTTGTGGCGGCAGAACAAGCAGGAAGACGCCTCTGACCCAGGCTCACCATTGAGTTAACAACTTCAGGAATTATTATGACGGGACAGCAATCCAAACAGTGGGTGGAAAACAGTGGTAGTGCAGCCAATAAAGCCAAGGTAGTTTCATCGACCGACAAGGTGATGTCCACCGTCTTCTGAAACGACATGGTATTATTTCCGTTGATTTCCTCCAGAAGAGAAAGACCAATTGAACGGGCAAACAAAACACATATTGCCAGGAAGAACATTTTGTTTTACTACGACATCGACGAACAACTAACTTCCTGGAGGTACAATATAAATTAGTACCTCATCCACCATACTTCTCTAACCTCACTACGAGTGACGTATTTTTTTCCAACATGAATATATAGCGAAGACTTTTTTTCAAGGAACAATATTCAACCTTCCGTAGAATGTTAAATATCCCTCCCTGAAGGAATTGATTGTCCGATCCGAACAATAGACTGCAGTTTCGGTCTCGTTTGACGTCGTCAGTATTGCACACACAACATCAGGCCAAACTGCAAACTATTCACCTCAATCCGTTGAAGCGCATCAAGTACATGTATATGTAACACATACTATTCAATGGAAGTGAGTTCCACAGCTCTTTGAACAGAGGGAGGTAGGTCCCTAGAACATTTGCCCTAGAAGTATTTGTGAACAAGAGAAAGATCGTTGACCGCCTTTGAGCGAGAGGTTGGAAATCTCGCCTGATCTCTGGGTGGTCAATGAGGCGCAGTGGACACTATCCCATACATGGAATGAATGTTTGGCTTCCGAGACCCACACATGGAAACAGTATTCCAAATAAGGTTGTACCTGTGACTTGTATAAATGCATCAACTGTCATGGCGTGAAATACTGCTTATGCCTGAAAAGAAAACTGAATTCAGAAGAAGGCGACTTGACAATGACTGACACATGGTCGGGCCAGGAAACCCCGGAGTTGACTATGATGAAGAATAGGTGCAAGTTCGTTTCTGAGGAAAACTGATATCATTGCATGATAAGAGGAGATTTCCCACCTGTGACTTTTATGGAAAACATTGTTCATTGAGTCTTGCGTGATATCTCCTTCAAGTCTGAATCCAGTGACATGCCTTGTTGATACCTTCGTTGGTGTGCCTCCTCATCAGCTATAGAATGCTGACTAAAAAATTAGAACACCAGTCGTCCGCATACCCAAATATTTTGTTTTCCGTGGAGTGGAGCACATCATTTTTCTGAAACAGAAAAGAGTTGGCGACAGTATAGAGCCTTGAGTTACTCCATGCATTAACCTAAAGTGCTTCACTCGTTACACCCTGAACCCCCACCTGAATCGATCTACTGAGGAGAAAGCTACTAAACCAACCGTGCAACTTAAACAGAAAACTTCACAAAATCATACTAGTTCGACTATTCACCGCGACATATATTGTTTCCTGAAGAAAAATTTCCATGTATTTACACATACAGAGTGCTTCAACGAAAACTAAACAGATGCTATATCTACCGAGATATTCATTTCTGATCAAAACGCAAAAACAGAACAATTTTTGTTTCTAGGGGGACATCTTTTGGGGTACAAAACTTGCCTGAAATATCAACTCCCTAAGAGGGGGTTGCAATCCTTGAACATTTTGAATAGGGAAGATGGGTCGAGTGATGGCTCAAGAAAGGTGGTATCTTTGTCTACATCGCCTTGAACGAATTTCTATTTTTAATTGAAAACTGTAAAAGATACAGGGTGAGCAACTGAAGGATAGGGAAGACTATTTCCTTGAGACTATTCAAGTTTGTGAAGTAAAATGGAACAGATCCATGTTGATCAATGGCAATCATCATCAAGTACCGTCCTCATCTCGAATTTCAACCTCTAGAACAGGGGTGACCACTCTATATAGATATAGAATCTGTTTAGTTTTCGTTGAAGCACTCTGTGTAGCAACAAATTTTGCAGGTTGTCATTATTAAGATTAGTTAAAATATTGTTCGGAAGACTCGCATTTTCAACAGCTTCAGAAGTCAACTCCCATCGCATCACCAAGTGTAGAACCCTTGTGATGGTTGCGCTACCTTTCATTTTGATGATTACAAGTAATGAGATGATGACATTGTATTCCAATCTTTTCCATCTCTAAAATTTTTCAAATCATATAGAATAGCACCAAGTAACATTCATTAGAATTGGAAGATGACACTGAGAAATCCTCAGTTTATTTCCAAACACGAAACTGAAATAAGCAATGAGATGAAAATGAAAACAAAAAAAGGATTTATTCAGTTCTGCTAAGCTGTTTAAGGCGCTCAGGAAGATTAATTATCTCTACCTAACATTCTGAGCACGTTCAGAGTCCTCAGCGAATTTAGATCCCGCTTTAAATGGGACTTAGATGAATGTTGCTATGGCACTTCAGGAACCAATTGATTCGGGACTGTAATCATCATATAGAGCCTGTACTCGTACGATTTGATTACAGCTTGTTAATTAACAGAAATTCATTTAATGAATACGTTTTGAAGTTGAGTTACATCTAGAAGCTCGGAATAAACACAATATAAATCCTCAACTTGAATTTCAATTCGGAATTAATGAAAGATTCATCAACAAACTTAGTTGTATTGATGAGTTTTGTTGTTGGAATGCAGCTCATTCCAGATTTTGAGAACTTCAGACAATCTTGATGCAATTGTATATATACAAGGTGTATATACAGTTTCTTACAATTGATAAGGATGAATTCAACTCATTTAAGTGAAGAAGAAGAACAATATTTCATAAACAAAAAGATATTATTTTTCAACCTATGTACTTCTTTGAATTCCTAACATCCAGAGGGTCCCCTCTTACAAGAGAGATCTTGATCCGTACTTGAACTAATGTTTAGGAAATAAATTTAATGAGGGTGAGTTATTTATGTCTACCTGATCATTAAGAATTTCCGGTGAATTCCTAAATCTGTTAATTTCAAGTGCTTCCAAAAGGTTGAGTTTTATACCTCTCTTCTCAGAATGTAGGATTTTAAATCCTGAATTGAAAGAGTGACCATTTTCCCTAAGATGATTTGAATAATTTGAATCGGTTTTTCCATTGATGAAACTGCGTTTATGTTCAGAGATTCTAACATTAAAATTTCTTCCTGTTCTACCTATATAAAAACAATTGCAATCTGCACAATCCAATCTACACCTGATTTATTTTCTTTATTAATTGAAGATTTATAATTCCTGATAAATGAACCTAAATTTGTTGATGTTTTGAACGCTTTATTTAAATTTGAATTTTTAAGAAAGGATTTCACATTATTGCTAATATTGCTTATATATGTTAAACTATTGAATTTCTTGTCTTGGTGTTCACCGATTGGATATATATGTTTGTAAAGCTAATTTTTATTTGTTTTTTTCTTATGTAGTATGCTGCTAAGTAAATTTGCATCATAACCATTATTTATTGCGATTTGTTTTATCAAATTCAATTCTTTGAAATAATTATCATTAGACATCGGTGTATTCAAGAGTCTAGGTATATAGCTGTTAAATGCTGCAACTTTATGTTGGTAAGGATGTACCGATGTATAATGAATTGTGATATCTGTACGAGAAGGCTTAATATAAATCGAAAACAGGTGTTTATTATTTGACCTTGTTATTGTTAGGTCTAGGAAATTGATCGAATTGTTCTGTTCTATTTCAGAAGTGAATTTTATTTTTGGGTGCAGGTTGTTGATGAAATTTTCGAATACAGTGAACTGTCTGTTTGTTCCTGTGAAACACAAAATAATGTCATCGACATATCGATACCAATATAGGAAATGTTTACTAAGCGGGTGTTTATAAATAGTTTTTCCTATGTTATCCTTGAAGATTTCTGCTGAAAGAGGGCTTAAAGGGTTTTTTATTATCATCACTTTTATAAAAACAATCGTTAAATAAAAATAATGTTGAGATATACAAACATCTAATAAAGCCATATTGTCGTATTTAATTCGGCTTCGTCATATTTTGTTTTAACAAATTATTGATTATATCATATATATATATATATATATATATATATATATATATATATATATATATATATATATATATATATATATATATATATATATATATATATATATATATATATATATATATATATATATATATATATATATATATATATATATATATATATATAATTTGTTAACACAAAATATGACGAATCCACGAATTAAATACGACATTATGGCTTTATTAGATGTTTGCATATCTCAAAATTATTTTTTTTATTTTTTATTTAACGATTGTTTTTATAAAAGTGATGAGGGACTTATAATGGGAGGAAACCCCTTAAGCCCTCTTTGAGCCAAAATCTTCATGGATAACATAGAAAAAACTATTCATAAACACCCGCTTAGTGAACATTTCCTGTATTGGTATCGATATGTCGATGACATTTTTGTGTGTTCTCAGGAACAGACAATTCAGGTAGAACAGGAAAAAAATTTTAATGTTGGAATCTCTGAACATAAACGCAGCTTCATCAATGGAAAAACCGATTCAAATTATTCAAATCATCTTAGGGAAAATGGTCACTCTTTCAATTCAGAATTTAAAATCCTACATTCTGAGAAGAGAGGTATAAAACTCAACCTTCTGGATGCACTTGAAATTAACAGATTTAGGGATTCACCGCAAATTTTTAATGATCAGGTAGACATAAATAACTCTTATTAAATTTATTTTCTAAACATTAGTTCGAGTACGGATAGCTCTGAGTGGATTGCCTCTTCAGTATATATAAAAAAAAATTTGTTAGTGAAATTTATTTGTAGTATTCATTCGCTCTTGATAAAGATACTAAGTATCGAAACGCGTCGAGCATTTAATAAAATATTTTGGTAGAAATCATCGTTTACTTGTATTTGTGAAAATGGATTGCTATCACGTAAAAGCCTCGTCAATTGAATTAAATTGTCTCTGAAATTTGGAGTTATTTGCTCGTAATAGAGCTGTCCAAGCTATAGAACGGATTGAGAAAGGTTTTGAAGAATGCTTACTTACTTGTCGTGTCTGGCTTCCACCATCAATAATTTAGATTTTTTAATGCCTTTCAGTTCTTCAGAGCCTTAGCATGCAAATATCTATAAGACAGAGAAAGGTCATCAACCTGCCGGCTTTGAGTGAGAGGTTGGTCATCACACGTGATCTCCGGGTGGTCAATGTGGCGCACAGCTCACCTCGTGACACTACACATAGAAACAGTATTCAGACCAGGTCGCACCTGTATAACAGCATCAGATGTCAAAGTGTGAAGAATTGAAGTAGTGATTTATCGAGAGAACGTCTAATTGCGTCTTGTTCGCGCTAAAGTTTAACCGACCCCATCCTGATATATTCCCCAAAGCGGAGTTCAGTGACATGCTCTGTTGGTATCTTCATCAGATTGAATCCTCGGAAGTAATAGCATGCTGATTAGAAAATGAGGACAGCAGGGTACAGTCCTCCGCAAACCCGAATATTTTATTCTTGTTGGAGTGGAACTGATCATTAATCTGCAACAGAAAAAAAGATCGTGAAAATATGGAGTTCTGGGTTCATCTTCTTCTTCTTCTTGCACGACGCCTTTGTGGACAGCACTCCGGCCGTTGGCCCATTGTGCTTGCCGTGTTATGTCCTTTTGTTATGTTTCTTGCAAAAACTTCTTGATGAAGCTTGCTATTCTGTTGTAGGGGGGCTCCTGTATCATACGGGTGCTTGGTGTTTCAGCGCCCAAGGTGTTCAGTCTAGTTTCCTTACGAGCAGGACATTCGAATAGTATGTGTTCCGTTGTTTCGTCATTTTCTATTCAACCACCGCACTGTGTGGTTTCCGATTGTCTCATGACGTGAGTTGATGTCCCGTTAATAGGCCCACTACCATCCCAACAGACTTTTTATCGAGGGACAATAGTACATATACACTCTTCTTTGATTGCGGTCCCTTTATGAGCCTTTTCGACTGTCTCAGTCCCGAGATGCCTTCCCAATAGTTCAGAGCCTCGGTGTTGTTCCAGTTTTGAAAGAAAGAGAGCACATGGGTCCATCGGATGGTCAGAATTGGTTCTGGTCCCATCGGCCTGACAGCTTCTTTATTAAGGCCGTTTGCTATCTTGTTTCCTTCGATGCCCTGATGGCCGGGGACCAAATCATAGTAACTCTGTTTGTAGCACTGTGTTGTCGAAGTGCTGCTTTGCATTCGTCAACTAGTTTGGATGTAACCTTCGTATCTTTCAGATATCCAAGGAGATTCTGGCTGTTAGAACATATGTACATATATACTCTGGGTTACTCCTGCATTAACCTGAAAAGATTCATTGTTGCATAGTCATTCTCGGGTACATTGCATTCTCATATTTCAGCCGATCAGTAAGTGTTCTTCTCTGCTTTAGAAGATCACTCTTGCAGCGTGAGACTCCTGATCCCAACCTATTTGTTTTTTTGCATACTGCTGATGTCATTCTCTGACCCACTAGGACTTTAGGTTTAGCTTATTTTTCTTTTCATTTTTCTTCGGGAGATGTATTCTGCCGTCCAAACCTAAAGGCAGTATCTCTACCATTTACCATAATATTTTCTAAATAGATAATTTAATTGCCTTCTTTATGGAAGGCGATTGAGATGTATATTCTCTATTCAAAACTTCAATGCTAGCTGTAATCTGATTATAAACCCCTTCGGACTTTCTGGGTTATGGTCATTATGAATATGGAATAATTGACAGTTGTTGCCAGAAACTCTGCACAAGACCTTAGGGGGTGAGCCTCTGTGAAGAGAAAATTGCACAGCACGATCGAGTTGGGGACCTGAAGCTTGATCCAATGTTTCGAAGTTTTGGACTGCACTCAAATTTTCGGCGAACGCGACTGTGGAGAGCCGATATCGTTCAAATGAAGAATGTAAGAAATACACAGTTACAAGGAAGATACTTGTGATTACGGAGGGTGGAATCTTATCACTCAATGTCAAATATTCCTATAAACACCTCAAAAAAGTCTAGGGAACACTTACCAATATCTTTGAAATATGAATTTGATGATTCGAATTCATAGAAATCTTTCGGTTTTGGTTAGGATGTATTGTATATAATGTATTCTCAAGAAAATAAAATAATATTTGACTTCTCCAAAGCACCTATTATAAAGAAAATTTTGAAATTTGAAAATGACGAAATTTGGTAAAACACAAAAAAAAATCCTGAACTAATATTTTCGAAACGATATGGAAGCACTTATATTTCTCAGTACCCAGAAGGTCCACCTCTGTTATCAAAGACACTTTGGCATCGTCGCGGCATGCTCAATATTAAATTGTCTATTACATTCCAAGCCCCCTGAACTGCTAATCGAAGCTCTTGTTCATGATGGAAGACGTTTTGACGCAGGAGATTTCTTTGTAGGGTGTCCCACACATGCTCGATGGGATTCAGATCTGGAGAGCAGGATGGCCATGGTAGAAGATCGAATCCTTCTCTTCAAGAACGTTCAAGACAACTCTTGCACGATGAGGAGGGGCATTATCTTGTTGGAAGAGTGGATTTTGACCCATTGTTTGGAGATACGATACCACTACAGGTAAAACTCTGTCATCTCATTTGCGTAGGAATTTCCCGTGAGGTTGTTCTGTATGAAAACGAGGTCAGTTCTTCCACCAAGGCGTATACCTCCCCAAAACATCACTGATCCGCCTCCCTGTCTAACAATTTCTCGAGCATGCTGGTGACGGTTTTGCTTTCCAGGTTCCCTCCATATTCGAATTCTTCCCAAATCGGGATAATAACTAAATCTAGATTCATCACTGAAGAGAACTGTGGCCCACCTCTCTTGATCCCAGTTTACGTGTTCTTGGCACCAAGCTAAACGAGCAGCGCGATTTCCATGGGTCAGTTGTGGAACTCTTAAGGGACTCTTAAGGGAGTGGAGTTGACCTTCGTGCAGTCGATTTCCCACAGTTTGGTCGAAAATTTGTACATTATGAACTCGTGATAGCTCTTGAGCTAATTGAGATGCTGTGGTAGTACGATCTCTTCTGGCTTGTAAAACCAAAAATCGGTCTTGGGCGACTGTAGTAATCTTGAAACGACCTGTATGGCGTTCTTCTACGCTACCTGTTTCATTGAAACGCGACCATAAACGGTTTATGACACTTGGGCTACTTCCCAGAACCCTGGATACTTCCCGTTGTGAGCTCCCAGCTTGGAGCATGCCAACGGCTCGTAACATCTCTTCTCTAGTCAAATGTCGTCTTTCCATGGTCGAATCACAAAACTTGAATCTTTTATTTGTGCTTACAACAGAAACAAAGTGCCAACTAACTGATTTCAAACACTGAATACATGAAATGATTATAAAGCAGCGTCGCATCTGCTGCATTTTTAGTTTTTTATGAAAAAAACTGAAATCTGTTGCGGCACTCTACATAATTTGGTGAGAAATTGATGCAGGTGTTCATTTCTTTAAAAAAATCATCCATATTGATCGTTTTGGATACGATATATTGATATTCAGAAGTGTTCCCTAGACTTTTTTGAGGTGTTCATTTTTGCCATGTGAGCACTTCAAGCAGTCAAAAGAACTTCCTGACTATAAATCTAGATATTTTTATTAAATAACCATCTAGTATAGACTTTTAATGATTTCATTTTTTTTTCAGAGACATCAAACTCTCTTCTGAGAACTCCTTCATCTATTAGCATGGGGATAAAAAATAACGTAGATTGTACAACATGTCTAGACCACAATAATCATACTAGCACAATGTACCCATCTAGTGAGCCATCTATTAAAATAACATAAATGTTTTATTATAAATAATTTCGTCTTGAATTATTAGTGATTAAAGGTGCAATACAATGTAAAATACCAATCACGTATCCTTGTGAATAGTTATAAATTACGATAATCTATATCGGACAAAATGTCATATGTATATCGAGCAATTGGAAATTTAGTGTAGAAAAATGTATGTTATTTACACTATCGTTAGTGAAATATAAATAAATTATTGAAATTGAAAAATTTTCTTCTTATCATATATAAAAAATAGTAATACTGCTCTTGAAGATATATGTGATAGCTCATTGGATCCATAATGATGACTAAAACAATATGTCGGAAGCGTATATGGGACGTTCTTCTTTTTATCGACAACCTGATAGGCAAATTTTCATATTTGTTAAAAAGTAAACATGTTATTTCTATGAAAAAAGGTATTTTAAATTATTACCTCATAGAGAATCCTTCCAAAAGGGTTGAAGGTTTCGATATAAGTAGGAAAAATTGGTGTACATTAAATCGTCGACAGGACATGGTAATAGTATGTTATTCAAATGGAATACTGTAAATATCCCGGCATGTGAATGTGGCGCAGCTGAAGAAACAATAAGACATTTATTTCTCGATTGTCCTATTTACCATTTTACGGGTGGTTTTCAAGAAATTCATTCCGTTTCAGATAATTTCATCAACTGGGTAGAGAACTTTAAGTCTATTTAGAAGATTAAATTTTGCTCCCCCTTAGTGTTTTTTTTTCCCATGGTGTATGTTGATAAGGCAAGGGCTACACCCATGTAGGGCTTCATTCCCAAAAGGTGTATGAGATGTTCCCTGTTGAAAAACAGAGAAGCATTAGTTAAGTTTTTAGATTCACGTGAGTTTAGACATATGAAAGTTAGGTATGTTTTGATGAATATTTTTCTGCTGGTTTTTTTTCCATTGTTACAGATTTTTCCAGTCCCAATCCCACTTATTTTTCACCCTTGTCTTCGTGAAGAAGTTCTGGAAATAATAGAGCGCAAGATGACAATGAGAGAATGAAGCTGCTGAGCAGAAAAATTTTTCGTACTCTTTTTGTACACACGATACTAACACAACATAAACAGACAAGCTATTGCTAGTTCAATAGCGACAGGGAAACGAGTTTTTTTCACTCGTTTACTGAATCATACGCAAGATAGTATGGTTCCCTGTTACATTTCCTGTGCCCACACTTTAGGGGCAATCTTAGGAGTCATGATGCGAGTTTAGATGCCTGATTAAGGAACGGAAATGGTCTGTTTTTTCTGCTGGTATTCTATTTATTCGCTTGTTTTTTACGATTGTGTTTTTCTGACACACACCAAAATTATAGCTATAAGCATTTATTGTAAATACAATTATTCGAATTCAAAAATATATATGTATATATATATATATATATATATATATATATATATATATATATATATATATATATAAACCTCGTTATTGTATATTTCAAAACATATAATCCATCGAAGTGTTTGTTTGTTTTTCCCTTAACGGGCTCTATTTCTGCCTTTTGGCTAAAGACAGGCCAGGGAATTCTGTCACCTCACAAACCCGGGAATTTTTCCAAACCCCTCTCGTGTCGAGGAAAGGTTAGATTCACAAACAAATCTCTGTTAGACAGGACAGACAGCATCACATCTCCTTCGAAAGATAGACACTCAAGTGATTTCCAGAATCCGAAAAATCGCACCGACTTTGTAGGGATTGAACCCAGATAACTCTGCGCAAGAGACGAGAATCATATCCTTCACACCACCGAGCCGGCCAAGCATACTTCAAATTTAGAAGGAATGGTAAAAAAAAATGAAGACCTCAGTCACAAAAATGTTTAAATTTTCTATTTTCCATGCAGAGTCAGATTTTTTAATTCTTAATACAGGGTGCTTCAACGAAAACTAAACAGAGGCTTTATTTACCAAGATATTAATTTTTGATCAAAACTCAAAAACAGGTCAATTTTTGTTTCAAGGGCGACATCTTTTGGGGTACAAAACTTGCCTGAAATATCAACCCCCTGAGCAGGGCTTGCAATCCTTGAACATTTTGAATAGGGAAGATGGGTCGAGTGATGACTCAAAAGAAAGCTGCTATCTTTGTCTATATCGCCTTGAACGAATTTGCATTTTTAATTGAAAACTGTAAAATATACAGGGTGAGCAACTGAAAGATAGGGAAGACTATTTCCTTGAGACTATTCAAGTTTCAGTGAAGTAAAATGGAATAGATCTATGCTGATCAATGGCAGTATTCATCAAGTACCATCCTCATCTTGCATTTCAACCCGTAGAGCAGGGGTGACCACACTTGAAAATTTGGAAGAGGGTAGATGGGTCGAGTGATACCTCGAAAGAAAGGTATTATCTTTGTCTGCATCGCCGTGAACGAATTTTCATTTTTGATTGAAAATTGTAGAAGATACAGAGTGAGCTATTGAAAAATAGAGGAGGCTATCTATCGCCCTGAGCTATTCAAGTATTAGTGCAAAAAATGGAACAGATTCATTCCAGATCAAAGGCTGTCATCTTCCGAAACTCCATTCACATCTCAAATTTCAACCCCTAGAGCAGGGGTATTATTTTAAAATCAGAAGGTAGGTCCAGTTATAACCTTCTGAGAAAGGATTTTTGTCTGTCTCCACAATGGTGTGCAAGTTTTCGTTGTCCTTAAAAATTTTTGGGTGAGCAGCTGAAACATTGGAATGATTACGAAGGATTATAAATCTTGAAAGAAAACGATAAAACCCATCTACCTTCTTTCAAATTTTCAAGGATGGTCACCCCTGCTCTAGAGGTTGAAATTCGAGATGATGATGGCACTTGATGATGACTGCCATTGATCAGCATGGACCTGTTCCATTTTACTTCACTTAAACTTGAATAGTCTCAAGGAAATAGTCTTCCCTATCTTTCAGTTGCTCACCCTGTATCTTTTACAGTTTTTAATTAAAAATGGAAATTCGTTCCAGGTGATATAGACAAAGAAAGCAGCTTCCTTTTGAGTCATCACTCGAGCCATCTTCCCGATTGCAACCCCTGCTTAGGGGGGTTGATATTTCAGGTAAGTTTTGTACCCCAAAAGATGTCACCGTTGAAACAAAAATTGACCTGTTTTTGCGTTTTGATCAGAAATGAATATCTTAGTAGATATAGCCTCTGTTTAGTTTTCGTTGAAGCACCCTGTATAAACATTAAGAAATGTTTTTCACTCTGTCACAATCGCTTCCTTAGAGAAAAAATTTGTTAATATCAGTTTTCAATAAAGTAACTTGAAAATCTGGTTAACACCTTTATTGTTTGGTATGTAATAATAGAACACGGTATTTTTGTAAATATTACCAATAAACTGGATCATACAGTACATGGAACTTAAATTATAAGAGGGACAAAATTGTGACAGAGTGGTTAACAAAATGGTAAATAATAATTACCTGCCCAACAAAATTAACCTTTTAAAAGTTTTATATTTTAGAAAACCTTATTCTTATACAAAATAACTTTCATAAATTTAATATTCACGTGTACCTTGCACATGCAGATTTCACGGCTGTTAATTGAAGGTGGTACGACATAAAACGGCTTAAACGTAAAATAACTGTAGTGACATTTGGCCTCCGAGTTCTCTTTCAGAAATGTCAAGTAGAAATTTTTCTTACTGTCCAACATAATCCTTTTCTGCTTTTTTGTTTTAATATAGCATTTTTTGACAAAACAGAACTATACTTCGTCACTCTCTCGATTCCAATGGTTTCTTTTGCCAGTTCAAGTTTTAGTCTAGAGCGTTGAATTGTTGGGTCTTCAAGTATACTTCTATGTAGCGTTTTGTTTTGTGTTCTTTTATGTCCTTGTAATATCTCCTAATGGTATTTGATAAAATATTATATTTTCTGTTTTCTCTTTCGCCGTCTTCATTTTCCTCTCTACTACGGGTTTTGTTATGCACTTTATTTTCCTTCTTTTTCTGTCGCTGAATTCTTTCCTTGTATTTCTGTACTTTCTTAGTAATTCTTGCACTTGGTTTGATACTTTGTCTACAAAGTCGCGATCTATCCCGTCTAACTTGTTTTCTTCCCTTTGTACTGGCAGTAGAGGAGGCTGGAGTCAATTAACGAGATCTGGGAATTAATGGAAGTGTTGGTATGGAAGCAGGAATGTTCATCAAAACGTTCTGCAAAGCTTTCTATCTCATTTCTTCTTGTTTCTAAGCTGCCACCGTCTTTCTATTTTTTTATGTTCTTTTGGTTTCATATCTTTAACTAACTTTTTACGAGCATTATATCTTTCCAAATCTTCACGTTTCACTTCTGCAACGATTGCAGGGTTGTTTCCTCTATTCACGACACCGTCGCTGTCTTTCAGCCGCAGATAATGCCATTTTTACATTTACCTGATATCAATACCTTAAATTAACAAAATAATCGACGATATAATAACTAACATAAGAAAACTAACAATAATCTCTTATGAAAATGAATTGAGGCTCTAAGTTCCATACAAAAACGACCACTCCGTCACGAGTTATACACCTCAGTCACATTTTTATAACAGAGGTTTAAAATCGTTATGTTCAAGATTCCCAGCATTCGTCTAACTATGATTTACACATAAAACCTGGCATATATGAAATATTTATCAGGAATCACTAAAATAATATCAAAACTCAGAAATTACAATAACATTTCGAAGTAGACGTGACAGAGCACTCGTTAAACAGATACACGCATCTTCTTTTATGGTCTGCTGGCCACCACAGAACAGACCCTAATGAGAAATGAAAACTCAGTGCTTCGACATAAGAAACAATATGGCCGTCTCTGCATAAAAACTAGCGCTACGTGTGCCATTATGAGAAACTAAACCGAAAGGCGCCTTATTTGAATTCTAGATTTCCCACGATCGAAATAAATTTGACAGAAGTGGGGTATATGAACTAGTCTAATCGATCCAGAGTATTTCTGCCTCAATAAGACTGTTCAAAAATTGAGAAAATAATGAGTATTTTTTCACAATAACACTTTTATTTTAAAATAACAAAAATCTCTTAAACCATATATACAGAAAACATTTCCAAAAATAAAATAAATTCTTAACACATGTAAATCAAAAATATAAATCACATATCACAGAAAACAGGTACATTTTAACATTTAAAATAATAAGAAATTCTAAATTTTGTTGTCAGCCATAATATTGTTTCTCCATTGCTACCATTGGTTCCCCATTGGGGGTAAACTTTCTTCACTGCCATCTTCATGGCAGTTACCCCATAATGCTTCTGAAAATAGAAAAAAAACAGTAATAACTGTCCCAAGAAGTTTTTATTCAAATGAATTTGAGATCACTGAAAATTGTTGAATATGGTAAAAATAGGCAATTTCATTACTAATCTTGGAAACTAGGGTTGCATTAATATTCCTGATGGGTTCAATTGATAGGTTCATAGTAGAAATATAACCAAATATATTAATAAGGTTGCACATGCAGAATCTTAAGTGTAAGCAGGCTGTAAAAAGCCCATTGTAACAAAAAAAAAACAACATATACTCTGAGTAAAAAGAACTCAGGAAGTTGAATGAATAATAACAATGTGTATATCACAAAATAAACATGAATTATAGATAACAAAGGGAATGTAGGGTGTAAGGGACCCAAAAAATTCAATTATTTGGTCACAGATCAATTTCTTTCCCCATGAGTGTAAAAGGTGCATGCAGGAAAATAAATAATATCACAGACTAGAAAACATGTTTGTAAATTATAAAAGGATATAAAAGCCCAGACAAAACAACATGTATAGTACCACGGACTGTATAAGATCGATGGTAAATAAATAACACGCACATAGTAGGGTGTAGATAACCCGCCCTTTAAAATAACAATAAATACCTATAATTGAACCCTTTAAAGATTGCTGTCCTACTTCTTTCTGAACCTTTTGGATTTGCTTTCAATCCCAGAAGTAACAGATTCCTTCTTTCCATCCTTAATGAATTCAAAAATTAGAAGACCAGTAGCCCTTTCAAAAATTTCATCTTTCACCGAATGTAATTGACAAAAATCGAATTGAGAAAATGGGATTTGTAAATATCTTTGAATCTCGAAACAAGATTTTCCTGATGCCCCTGATTATTCAGGAAAAAGAAAGTTTATTGTGAATTTCTTCTAAGAATGGAGAAACTTTTACTGAAGGATACAATAACTTTGACTTATTGTCACAAAATTCCTTGAATGTAATAAAGGTGTGCTGTTGTTGAGGCACTTTGCAAAAAAGTTCTTCGTTACATACTTGACATTCTGGGACTGCAATTTTTCACAAAAGGTATCCTGCCACATAATAAGTAGTGTAATTGTCAGTTATAGGAGTTGGTAAATTTCCAAAGATCTCATTATATTCTTCATGAACAGAAGATTCTGAATCCTCAGATTCAGTGAGTATGTTCTGTGAGTTAGTCTGCAAAAAAAAAGACAAAACATTCAAATTCTCACAGTCATCTCTTTTATGATTTCCATTAATTATGGGCGATGTTAAGCCATTTATGTTTTTGAAGCAGCAATAAACTGGTGGCAAGTAGGGTTTGTGTTCCTACACCATATATATATATATATATATATATATATATATATATATATATATATATATATATATATATATATATATATATATATATATATATATATATATATATATATATATATATATATATATATATATAGTCCTTTGAACTCCTATAAGGAGCATAGGGCCTCTAGAAAGGTCTTCCATCTGGATCTATTTCTGGCAATTCCTTTCACTTGGTTCCAGGTCTTGCCAGTTGGTAATATTTCGTCGAGAATTGTTCTCCTCCATGTGTTTCGGGGCCTTCCTTGTTGTCTTGTTCCCTGCGGGTTCCATTCCAGCACTTGCCGGGTGGTGTTCGTGGTTTCCCTTCGCAAGATATGGCCGATCCATTTCCATTTTCGCAGTTTTATCTCTTGGCTAGTTTTGCTCTGATGGGTGATGTTGTAAAGCTCTTCATTGGTTATCCGTTCAGGCCAGTAGATGTGTAGGATTTTACGGAGGCATTTGTTCACACAGACCTGGAGGCTCCGCTCGATTGTTCTTGTTTGCTTCCAGGTCTCTCACCCATATAAGAGTACCGACTTGATATTCGAGTTGAAGATGCGCAATTTTGCTGCGTTGGTAATGGCGTTTGATCTCCACACATTGCGAAGCATTGCGAAAGCCTGGTTGGCCTTGGCTATTCTGTTTTTGACGTCTGCCTCTAACCCTCCTTCTGTCGTTATGAGGCTGCCCAGGTAACAATTTTCTATGGGGATAGCATCTATCATAAAAGGCTGTGAGTTTGCAGTGCCTATACGCATTGACTTTGTTTTGCCAACGTTTATTTGCAGACCTGTGCGTTTGGCTATGCTGTTCAAACGGTCCAGTTTGTTCTGCATATCTTGATGGGTGTTAGATAGTAGGCAGATATCATCCGCATAGTCGAGATCTTCAAGTCTTCCGGTCAAACCCCAGGTGATTCCTCTTCTTTCATTGTTAACTTCCCTCATTATCCAGTCAATAACTATGTTGAAAAGTATGGGCGATAATAGACATCCTTGCTTAACCCCCGCCTTTACTGCGATCTTATCTGAGATTTTTCCCCTATGGAGGACTTGACATGTAGAATGTACGCAGAGCTCTTTTAGCATGTCAATGATTTTTTTGGGGAAACCCACAATTTCCAAAATGTTAAACAGAGCCGCCTGGCTGAGGCTATCAAAAGCACGTCTGAAGTCAATGAAGATGATATACAATTTGCAGTTAAATTCCGAGGATTGCTCTATTATTATTCGTAGCGTGTTAATGTGGTCTACGCAGGATCGGTGGGCTCTAAAACCGGCCTGCTCTGGCCTCAATCGGGTTTCCATTTGTTCTTTGATCCTCTGGAGAAGGATGTAGGAGAGGATTTTATTTATGTTGTTAAGAAGCGTTATACCTCTCCAGTTGATGCACTCTGCTAGATTTCCCTTCTTGGGTACCTTTATTATGAGGCCTTCTTTCCAGGTGACAGGAATAGTTTCTGAGTTCCAGACATCTCTCATAATCGGTTGTAGTAATTGCGCTATACCTTGGGCATCCGCCTTCAGGATTTCGCTTGGTATGTTGTCTGGGCCAGGGGATTTGTGGTTCTTTAAATGTCTGATTGCCGCTTCGATATCCTGGGTTTTTGGCTCGCTGGTGTCTATGCGTAGGGGTCTAGTCGGCGTGTTATTTGGCAGGTAGTTTATGCCTTCGGCAGATTCAAGGAGGCAGGTAAAATATTCTTTCCATCTACTTAGCTGTTGTTCTGCCGTGATAAGCAGATATCCGTTACGGTTCTTAATCGGATGATTGTTGTTTGGCTTTTTACCGCTCAGTTTCCTAGTAATGGCATAAACCTCCCTGATGTTTTTTGTTTCAGCCGCTTTTTCTGCTTGTTCTGTCAAGGTCATCACCCATACTCTCTTATCTCTTCTAGCGCTGACCTACACCTGCCTGTTAAGTGCTGAGTATTCTACAGTTAAGGCCCTTTTTCTATCGCGGGTCCGTGCTATGTTCAGTCTGTTCTTGACCTCTTTTCTTTTGTCGATGAGCTGCCATGTATTCTCTGATATCCATTCTTTCTGTCCATATTTCTTTGCTCCAAGCTGTAGGTAGGTTTCCCTACACCATGCTGTCTAATAATACAAAATAAATTTTCTAAAGGACACTTTGACACTGACAGACATTTGACAATTCATTTAGCGGCGATTGAAGTTTGATCGACAGAGTTTGACACTTGACGTGGTTAAATTAAGTGCCATCTATATCTATTATGGGAGGACTAGATAGATGGGTGAGGGGTCGTGAGGGGGTGTTGCATGTTTTGGTCGGTAACTCAACCTTCTTATTAGGGTCTGTTCTGTGCTGGCCACTGACTGGTATTTGAGTGGTGTAGAGACGGGAAGGGGACTATGCTCCTGCCTAGTGACCAAGGTCAAAATAGCTAACGCACATTATTGTGTACCATAAAATGAGTGACAGAAGATAGCAACCAAAATCATATACGTCAGGAGACAGCTAATCAAATATTTTTTATTTAATAAAAGAAACATTAAAAATTATTTCTTTTCATTAATTCAATAACACTAGTTAAATAGTTCAGTATAAAAGTTTTTGGAAAGAAATTTTCAATGTGATTTTTTTACGAGAGCAGTTTTTTACATTAGTGGTCACAGAGGGACACGATTTAATTTGTATATAAAACACCTCCGTCACGCATTTGTATACTATGTCACATCAATTTGGTGAAAAATATTATTAATTAAAATATAGTTTAGAGGATATTATAATTGTTGCATTGCAAAGTGTATTTTTGTAAAAGAAAAATAACAAATTTTGTATTTTGGAGCAATGTTTTTTTGTGGAGTATACAAGTCATTGTCGATAAAAAGAGAACGTCCCATATATGAAATGAAAAACTGCTAAAGTTATATATAAATAAAGATATTCAGTATCTTTCCGATATCTCAGCAATGGTTAACATTTGAGAAATTGAAAGAAAACATTCTGGAAGAAGAGGGAATTTTGAATAAAGAAAGTCCGAACACCAGGAAATCTATCTCCATTACGAGAGATGTATCTTATGTTTTGCATGCAGGAACTACTAGGTGGGGTAAAAAGTAGCCTTCTTGGGAATGAAAACGTTTAATATTTCTTTATTTTATTCAATGTAGTCCCCTTTAAGCTCGATATACTTATTCCAACGATTTCCCAACTTCTTGATTCCGTCAGAAAAGAAATTTTCAGGAAGGTCTACAAAATACGCGGAATAGACAATTTCCTTGCGTGAGGTTAGGTTGGACTTCTGACTGCAGTAGCTTTGATGCGTTCCCAATTTACTAGGATGGTGTATTCTCTCGGGACTTAAAAACTGTTCAACAAGTTTTTCTGTTCTCCGATTGGAAATCGTCCAATAAGTATTCGCTGTTACGAAAAAGATTAAGAAATATCTTGACCGTCTACGATCTGTTGGTCTAAGAGACTCTGCTCGTCAATGGTTTGGGCAACGGTTTTTGTGTCCTCAAAAATTAATTTTCTCTCCATGGAATCCATTCCCCCTAGATGCCAGCAAAAACGTTTAGTCTACAGTTACCTCTTTCCCATTGCATCGAGAAATTTGAGTTAAACTTAATATAGCATAATACGAAAAAGGACAAATGATTAGATGTAGAACCCAAGCTATTGATTTCATTTCCGATGAATGAGCACTTGTATACTTGGTTCCGAATTAAGAGGTACGCAATGAGCATTAAAAAGAATGAACCTAATTGATTTTCGAACGAAATTTCGTTGAATACTTTTATTTTTCAATTCTTCCCCTCTCAGTTCTACGGAATGAAATCGAACGGAAAATATTTTAATCATCCTCAGTTTTGCGACTATATTTCATCTGGATATATTTTTGCCATGTGAAGGTAGAATATTTACAAGCGTGTTATATTCTAGTTATCTGAAGATGAGACTATTCACGGAAGAAACAGATTAATTCATGTTATTTACCCGACACAATATTGAATTCAAAATCAAAACTGATAGTTACAGATTAAGCACAATAAAGATAGATATTAATCTCCTTTTCTAGGAAGTCTTTGCAAATTGTTGTTTATGGAGTCTTATAGGACTAGAACTTATATTAGATAGGGTAGTTTTTATCAATAATGTCTATGATTATCTCTGCGTAGGAAAGGAACAATTGATGCGAAAGCAATTTATTAGGGGCAGCCACTTCTCAATTATACCAACCCCTTACCTGTTATACCACATTACAAAGCTCTTGAGAAATTCTTCATTGCTCTATTAAAATTCGTTTACTTTCATGGTTTTCTTTCGGTAAGAATGTTGTTGGAAATAAAAATGTGTTTTCTTCAGAAAACTTAAAGATTGCTACTGATATTGTCGTAATATTTTCATGCATTCATGAAAAGTTCATGTGAATTCTCATCAAGAACAAATAGGTATATGAAAATGATTTGTAAGAATGTCGCATATTTAAACAACAGTCGCCTTTGTATTGTGACGAGTGTCTCTCATAAAAATAGCATCAATTATAAGCATGCGCAAAATTATTTCAAGAAATCTATTCTGAACTTTTTTTGAACAGCTTGCATCTCTAAGAAAAAGGTGTCAATTAGAGAATCACGAAGTTTTCTTCCAGTTCCCTAAATTAGGGCTACTTAGGCATGAGGGGTAACTTTAGCAGATGACGTATTCCAAAGAAACTCTTTCGTACTTTCATTTTTCTCAAATTTTTCACCTCAAAAGAGTTCATCACATCCATTATTTCATTTACTGGACATTTCTTTAGATATCCAGATTTCGAGGAATACTTTTTTTCCGAAAGGAATTTAAAGGTAGGCATGAGAAACCCGGCTCATTTTACTTCTCGAATTTGAAAAAGGAGCATATAATATTCCGAAATTATGAATACAGCCTATTCCCAATATATTCTTGGAGTTCTAAGTTCGTTTTCAATTTCTTGGTTGTTTTCCATGACCATCCAAAACATATCACTAATTTTATGAAGATCTCAGCTGCCAAATAAGAGATGGATAATCATTTTTATTTACGCGAGTTGATGAAGTAACTCTAAACTCTATGCAATTAACAGCATGAACCAATTTTCGCATACTTCTCGGTGATCCCAAAGTTGTTGAAATTCAGATTTTTCGTGATTGAAATACACGAAATCAAAATCTGTATAGCAATGAAACTTCTGAAACCTCCACAGTTATTCAGATTTACGTAGAGATGAAACACTAGCATGAGTATGGACTTGAAGAAAAAAATTACCTCAATGAGAAACGAAGTGGCAGACTGTAGTTTCGCCCTTATTAGGAGCTCATCAGTGTCGCATATCGCTTCTCAGCATCCTATCAGGCTACATCGGGGTACCCTATCGATTCAAGAAAGGACGCACCTCGTACATACGTACGAGAGTCGCCCTCTATAGACCGACAAGGCTAACCCGCTACCGGACTTCGAAAAAGATACGCTAAGTGTGCTAAGAGCACTATTCCAGCGGAATTATTTCGCTCGTTTTCTACCGTTGATGTGATTCACGGAACGGCGAAAGATGTCTCCCAAATGTTTGGAATTTTTAACGTACCACATCTGTTTGTTATTGTTCGTATTTTTTTCTCGAAGTCCGGTGGCGGGTTAGCCGTGTCGGTCCATAGAGTACGTATGTACGAGGTGCGTCCTTTCTGGAATCGATAGGGTACGCCGATGTAGCTTGATAGGATGTTGAGAAGCGATATGCGGCACTGATGAGCTCCTAATAAGGGCTAAACTGCAGTCTGCCGCTTCGTTTCTCGGCAGGCAGATTTGGGAACTAGCTCTTGTCAGGAAGGATTATTCATTGATCTTCGGATTTTTGAATAATTCTTCTTGTCTCAAGTTTACGTATAAACACCTCAAAAAGGTCTAGGGCACACTAACCGATATCTTTAAAATATGAATTTGATGATTCGAATTTATAGAAATCTTTCGGTTTTTGTTAGGATGTATTGTATATAATGTATTCTCAAGAAAATAAAATAATATTTGACTTCTCCAAAGCACCTTTTATAAAGAAAAATTTGAAATTTGAAAATGACGAAATTTGGTAAAACACAAAAAAAAATCCTGAACTAATATTTTCGAAACGATATGGAAGCACTTATATTTTTTAGTACCCAGAAGGTCCACCTCTGTTATTAATGACACTTTTGCATCGTCGCGGCATGCTCAATATTAAATTGTCTATTACATTTTGGCCCAAGTCATTCCAAGCCGCCTGAACTGCTAATCGAAGCTCCTGTTCATGATGGAAGACGTTTTGACGCAGGAGATTTCTTTTTAGGGTGTCCCACACATGCTCGATGGGATTTAGATCTGGGGAGCAAGATGGCCACGGTAGAAGATCGATATAATTCTCTTCAAGAACGTTCAAGACAACTCTTGCACGATGAGGAGGGGCATTATCTTGTTGAAAGAGTGGATTTTGACCCATTGTTTGGAGATACGGTACCACTACAGGTAAAACTATCTCATTTGCGTAAGAGTTTCCCGTGAAGTTGTTCTGTTTGAAAACGAGGTCAGTTTTTCCACCAAGGCGTATACCTCCCCAAAACATCACTGATCCGCCTCCCTGTCTAACAACTTCTCGAGCATGCTGGGTCAGTTGTGGAACTCTTAAAGGACGTCTGGAGTGGAGTTGACCTTCTTGCAGTCGATTTCTCACAGTTTGGTCGGAAATTTGTACATTATGAACTCGTGATAGCTCTCGAGCTAATTGAGATGCTGTGGTAGTACGATCTCTTCTGGCTTGTAAAACCAAAAATCGGTCTTGGGCGACTGTAGTAATCTTGAAACGATCTGTATGGCGTTCTTCTGCGCTACCTGTTTCATTGAAACGCGACCATAATCGGTTTATGACACTTGGGCTACTTCCCAGAACCCTGGATAGTTCCCGTTATGAGCTCCCAGCTTGGAGCATGCCAACGGCTCGTAACATCTCTTCTCTAGTCAAGTGTCGTCTTTCCATGGTCGAATCACAAAACTTGAATCTTTTATTTGTGCTTACAACAGAAACAAAGTGCCAACTAACTGATTTCAAACACTGAATACATGAAATGATAATAAAGCAGCGTCGCATCTGCTGCATTTTTAGTTTTTTAAAAAAAAAACTAAAATCTGTTGCGGCACTCTACATAATTTGGTGAGAAATTGATGCAGGTGTTCATTTCTTTAAAAAAATCATCCATATTGATCGTTCTGGATACGATATATCGATATCGAACAGAAGTGTTCTCTAGACTTTTTTGAGGTGTTTATATAGCCATTTTTCATAATTCTGTTTTTGAAACGAATTTCGTAAGGCTTTATCTGTTTCAGCTTCACTCTAGAAAAGGAAACAGGAACGGTGCAACCTTTTTCGCTCTCTGATTTTGTTCATTTGTGTTGTGTATAAGAATTCAAATTTGATTTAATTTCAATACATCATAAATATTGAAGAGTTAACGTTATACACGTTCATAAGTATCTTTTATTACCAGTTGAAATCCGGGATAAGCTCATCCTTGTCCCAGAATAATACAATAAAGGCCATAATTGAAGCACCAGTGTATTATGCCACATGAATACACTCTGACTTGCGTAATGGTATTTACAGTGATTGAAAACATGTTCATCGACCCGTTCACTGATTTATTGGATTAAACGTGTACAACAGCTCCACATGCTTTTTATGCCTTCTTTTCAGTTCTATCGGAACTTGTTATATAGCTTTTTCGGATGAGCAAGTTGTCACCTAAAGGGCAAAATCGATTAAAATGGGAGAAAAGTCCTGAACACCGCAATGGCTATGATTTTCGTACGTTTTCTTTCACGCATCGCTGATATTTATTGAAGTTATATTAAAGAGTTTTTTCAAACTTTCCTTCCATAAAAACTATCCCAAACATGGAATAACCCAAGGGGTCCAACAGTTCTCAATAGCATTTCATTATTTAATTATATACAGGGTGTTTCTTCTGAACACGAACCTACATCAAGTGGTGATTCCTCAGATTAAATGAGAGAGGTTTGTCAAATAACTTCTATTTTTAAGGGCCATCCTTTTCAAGGAATGGCTGCTCAGATTGAAGACATATAATATGGTTTTAAATTATTTTTTGCCCAAGAAAAAACCAATCAGCTTGAAATTCTGTAAGATTCATCTGCTTAACACGGGGTTTTTTTGTCAATATTTTTTCAATTAACTACATTTTCTGAAAATGGATAAAAACCGCAACCCCTTCTCGTTTTATAAAGTATTATTTGACCACACAATAATCATATTCTCAAGTATAGTATTGATAGAACACTTTTTTATCCTATATTTCGGGAAAGAAGCATACTTTTTGAAGGAAACCAGCAATAACTCATTTAGAAAGCCACGAAAAACATGATGGGGACAGTATGAAGTGCACCTAAAGACCCATCTTTGGAATTACAGCTGAAAGGTTTCAGGTCAAGGACTGAACTAGATCGAGCGGCGAATTTACTTAACAACGTCATCAACGATGCTTACAATGGGTATTATCCAGAGTCAAAATGAATCTATCAGAAGAAAACTCCGTGTTGAAGCAGGAAACTCCAGGAAATGCGCCAGGAGGTGCTAAAGGCCTTCAACAAGACCAGCAATACTGGAAGAGGGTGGGACTAGCAGATGCACGAAGAAATGCAAAGACTGTACAGTAACCGCATTACTACTGAAAAGAGGAAGAGATGGAGATATTTCTGTAAAGGAATTGAGAAATATCCGGAATTTTCCAAGCTGAATCGGATCTTGGCGAATCCCGGAGTAATAACTGAAAGCCATTCAGAACTCGAAAGGAGCCTTGATTTTCTTCTGTGGCACAACGAAGGATAGAACCAATAGATCCAGATCGGGTAGAGCCAACTGGGACTTACTTAGCGGCCCAAATGGTGTCACCAATCAGGGTCAAATGCGCTTTTAATACCCTTCTACCATATGAATCACTAGACCGAACGGTCTTTACTCGGCCTTTCTTCAGAGAAGTTTATGTGTGTTGCTTCCGGTCCTAGTGAAGATATACAAAGCAAGTACTGCTCTAAAACACATTCATATGTGCTGGAAAACGGCAAATGTAGTGTTTATACCAAAAACGGAGGGACCAAACCATACTTCGATAAGCGACTTCAGGCCTATCAGGTTGAGGTCATTCGTTCCCAAAACTCTTGAGAGACTGGTTGACAGATTTCTTCAGAATAAGATGTTTAGCTCTTCTATTTTGCACGCTAATCAACGCGTAGACACTACACCGCAGCGAACGTGATTCGAAAGGAAAAAGAATGGCTTAATATCCCGATTGATCTTACGGAATGATTAATGGAGCTTTTCGGGGGCTAAGAGAATAACCTTGACGATCGGAAATCACATTGTCACAGGAATAGTTGTAAGAGGTTGTCCGCAGTACGGCGTGATGTCGCCGACTGTCTGGACGATGGGGTGGGGGGGTAGGTTAGTTAGTTAGTTTCGTCATTCTTAGCAGAAGAATGGATCTACAGGAGTGTATAATTACACTGGCAAGTTTTCTACTGCCCTCATGACATATAGGAGGACCTTCAGCGGCACATGGGGCTTAAAGCTACACGTGCTGATGTGGTTCTTCAAAACCATTCAGCTACTTTGACTCACCTACACCTCGCTGGTCTGGTGGACGAAGGTGGAAATACAAACGACCAAGTTGGCTCTAAAGAGGCTCAGATAACTGATGGTGAGAAGTGTGGTGGGTGATTAAAGAAACACCTTTACTGCGTCGTTAGGTACACTATTACTGCTGCTATAAGCAGTTTCAACTGCTTATAGGCTGTGGATCACGTTAGTGGTCGGTGCAAGACATTCCTCATTTCCTGAAACTATTAACAGCGACCATCTCCTCTGGATGAACCACGCCGATCATAAGATCGAGGTGAAGATCTCATTCAGACAAAAATGTGAGGAGAGGAAGGATTCCTTGGCAGATAGAGAGTATATATGGTACACAGAAGACGAAAGAGGGGTCAATTATCACAGTTTACTGCCCCATAAATGGACCAGGGTATTCATAAATGGAACGGGGAGTAGATGAAGATACAGCAATTTTCCAGTCGGAGATCATAGCGATACTTGGCTGTACCCAAAGGTTGGCAGAACTGGGTACAACTAATGAGTGCATTACAATCTTTTTCGAGCTTAGGGCCGCTCTAGGAGTTCTGGGCACATGCAGGATTACTTTCAAGGAGGTCTAGGGGTGCGTTAAGGCATTGGAACAACATCGATCACCTCTGGGTTCTGAGTCACATCGGGATCAGAGAAAATGAGATTTGGATAGGCTGGCCTTTCTATGGACTTTCTATGGTATGATCTGGGCCTGCGGTCGGGATTTCAACCTTTGTTTTTGAGGCAAGGCTAGTAGAACAAAATAGACCCTGGATGAATTGTCGAGGTTGTTGATAATGCTTGGTATATTACCTAGTAAAACCTGGACAAGATTGACACTTTAATGCAGTCCAACTAATGCACGGCTTCTGGCACATATAGTGACGAGGACTAGGAAGTTCAGTAGTATATATCCATGCCCGGCATGGATCCGGCTGGGCAGGAAAATACTGGAAGCGAGTAATCTGCCGAAGATACTTCCTGGCTCTATTCTTTATTGTAACTTCTTATCAAGGAACGAACTAGGGCCCCCATATGCCCAGGTGTCCATGACGGAATCCTTGATATAATCCCTACAATAAGTTAACTATTTTATGTGTTATTGTAGTACGGAGTTCCATTTATTATTATTAACTAAAATTTCACGATATATGAAATCAGAAAAATTCAAGAAGGCGGCTGTCATTTATGATTTATTTTGTTATTTGTCTGGTATCTGGTGACGTTTTGGTGGTTTTGTATTTAACTTAATGAATTGAATTTAAAGATATTTCTCTTCTAAGATATATTATTCATATTCTTGCAATGAACCAACTAACATACATTGTTTCCACTACGGAATTTAGGAAAAAACAAGACTCTGCTAACGTTCATGCAAAACATATGTCACTGAGTTTATTACTAATATCAAATATTTCATCGGAAATTTTTCATGAATTTTTGGATTAATATTTGTTAATCAAATAAAGGAGAATGTACTTCTTATTTTAGTACCCATTATGTTACTGCTTCTACATTTAAATTCATTTGCCATCGCCTAGATAATCGGACCTGGTCATTTTGCCTCTAACGTTTAGAAAGAGAGAATATAGTGTTGTTGAACGTGATTATTGAAGATACTTCAGAGAATAAATGTGATTGTGTTGCCAAATTAGCAAGATCCGCTGAGGAGGAAGTATTAACCAATAAACAAGCTGCTACCAAGGATCAGCATCGTGGAAAGAAAAGTGTTGCAGGTTATGTATTATTTGTTCATCTTAGTCCCGTATATAATCTTCTCATGATGATATTCTTCTCCAGAATGCAGTCGGTTCTATACAAATTGAAGGTTTGGTTAGAATGAAAAATGAAGAGTGACCACAATAATTCTAATCACACATTTGGTTAAGAACACACTCACAGACTAGCTATTTCAGATGTATCAGCGACATGAGAGATTTTCTTCTGTGTTTTCCTTGTTCTCTCGAATCATATAAAAAAATTAAGTATGATTCACCCGTTTCTCTTCATTTTATAGTGCTCACACTCTAAGAACATTGTAGATGGCTTGATTTACTGAATGTTTGTCCATTCTACACACTGCGCTTTCTCTCGTCTTCTGATTCACATCAGAATATCTTCCATGTCCATATATTCTTCCAATTTTTGGTTATCTTCTTCTTCATTCATCCGAAAAAATAAATGTGTAACAGTTTCTTGTTCAATACCAACAAAATTGAAAGACCATGAAACAAGTCCTGAATTTGACATACACGAAAAATTGCACAACACACATCAAGACACTCAAATGGTGTTATTCGACCCATTTTAGCTGAGTTATCAAAACCTGAAATAAATGTAGGTACTTAAAACACATCCTGTATACGTTCAAACATTATTCAATCATTAGAGGAAAAATGAAAAATAGACAAGTGTGAGTAGGTGGAGTAAAAAGTCCCTCGTCGGCCCATACCTATCACCCTATTACGTTTGCAGTGGCGATGTTAAAGCCAATATTTTAATTCGAGCATCAATCATAATATTTGGAGCCGTTATCATGGCAGCCTAAGTTGTATAACGCGACATCTGTCGGCAAATAAGCGCATTCTAGATGTAAGAGGGTAATGATATTATAGTAAACGGTAATATACAGTTCCAACTGAACAAGTTGTAAGGTTTCTGCTGCAAACAGGTTCTTCGATAAGTTTCCTTCTCGATGATCAACTTTTTTCTATTCTAGCAGACAGGACTTTCAAATTGGGATATTTATTGATTCTCTATAGAATTTATAGAAAGCAATAACACCTTCACTACAAATCTAATTTATTCATTGAATACTGTCCGTTGAACATCCATCAGTTTTGAATAATCTCGTTTAAACCCAGAGAAGCTTTATAAACTTATATTTTTACAAGCTGACTCCGCAAAAATATTTGCAGATATCAAAAGATTGCCGAATCATTCCATTATTCGTTCTCGATAATTTTCTGAAACCATAACGAACAAAACAAAAACACATTCAGCCAATGAAAGGTTGAATTGTTGAACCAGCTAAAAACTAAACAAGAACTTACTTTTCCCTACCTGGTGTAATTTATTTTTCCATATAATGTACTTGCTTAAGCGATGCTGAAGATTGTTGGTGCCTTCCTTGTAGTAGTCTTCATATTTGGAAACAAACAGAAATCGCTAAGAGCCAGGTCAGGAAAATATCAAGGATGAAATAGCAATTAATATCGTAACTCCACTTGCTCGCCTGTTGCAATTGTGGAAAAATGGGCAGAGCATTATCGTGGTGAAACAGGATCTTCTTCTTGGCAAGGTAGGGCTGCTTTGATTTGATTTTTACGATCAATTGGTCTAAGAGTAATACGTAGTAGTCTCCATTCCTGGTCTCTCCTTGTTGGAGGAAATTAAAGAAGAAAAGGCTCTGTGCGTCCCAGAAAACGGAGTCATTCCCTTGGCCTTCTTGAGTGCACTGCCACCAGCCTTCACTCACTATGTGAATTGCTACTTTGTCTCAGGCACGAAGGAATGAGTTCATGCTTCCCCTACCGTAATAAAACGGCGAAGTGCTCATTCAAGGTGATAGAAACTCGTACTTATAAGATATTTACATTCTTCGCTTTATCTTTCAACTTCACTCGGCGATCGTCCGACATTGTATTATCCAAACATGTTGTCACTCGTTTACTTATGATTGAAAGTGCATACAACAGTTGTGATTCCAGCAGTTTGTCCAAATTTTTCAACACACCTTTGTAATATCCCAATTTTTTTTCTTCGAATACTTCAGATCAAAAATTTTCACATCAAACAAAGAATTAGACATTTTAATCATTTTTCGATTAGCTCATCCATTTCTCTCACCTACGAACATTTCAAATTAATAATTGCTTACAGCAGCGAAGTTTAGGTGATATTTTATGAGGTCAATTTGATTAAGCGAAGGATTAAATAGAATAAATCGCAGACAGGAAAAGTCCAGTATGTGTTGTTTGAAAGGTGCGTCACTTTTTGCTATTTTGTTCTCTTTCATTTCAATCGTATGTGAGAGCTCAATACTTTGAAAAGGTTGGCGATTACTGATTCAGAAATAGTGAATTAGTTCCACATGACTGATGAAAAAATATTCCATTCTGCATTCTTTAAGATTTCTCACTCGAAATGAGATGAAAAAATTATGTGAAATTCAGAGAGAAAATTGATTTCGTGAAATGGGTGGTTTAATATATCAGACAGTTAAGTAGAATTCGTGACATGAATTCTTGGAGAGCGAAAAAGTGGGCAACTTGTCTTCCGCGAATTCTCTTACTTCTACATAATCCCCGGGAAAGAAGATGATGATTCAGGGCATGCACAATTTTCCGCGCTGATTGAAGTACATTGAAAAAATGTGTGCTAACAAATGTAAACTTTATCACCATACCTCATCAGATAAACACGCTTATTCCTGTCTATATCAACAGGCGTCCAAATTACGGAAAAATACAAGAAGTATAGAACAACAAGAGAAATAATATATCGATTTATTTCTATCGGGTCGCGCGTGCGCTATGAGATGTTTCGCGGAAACTGAAAGGCCCAGTATTCTGAAACGTTGGAATATTCCCGAAGTGAACTAGTTTCAGAATCTCGAATGTCAGTGTTTGGAAACAGTTCTAAAGAGGTTCTCAGACCTATGTCGTATACGAATTGTTTCATCGCCGTTACTCATTATGAGTGATGCCAGGTTCGGGGCGGTTAGAAAGGAAGAATCACCATCCTGGCTCCAGAAGTACCAAATCTGCAAAACTCTCGCAGTACTCACGGACTCTCGACTGCGAGGTCCGACAGTGGCGGTAGTTCTAGGATTGGAGAGGAAGAGACCGTCCTATGGAAAAGCTCTTTGCATCATATCTCATCGAAGTCGCACAAGGAAGGATTGGATCAAGATCCCCTTCTCCAGATTAGCACATCAGGTTTTCTGTCGCCTATTTCCCCAATACGATCAACAATGCCTTCAACACGAGAAACACAAATGTCCCAATACTCATTTCTGTGAGTACATTTTTTTATATATTCATCTTCATGTGTTTGGCTTGTGTACAATTCATTTTCTGTCGTTACTTGGATATAATTAAAAACACAACAACATTCATCTCATATTTCTTGATAAAAGTAGCGATACCAGACTGATTCACGTTGAACTATACATTCAAATTCAATTATTATAGAATACAGAAGAAAATCCAGCATTGAATTTATTTACCATAACTTTCCTTAGATGCCAGAAACCCAGTAAATCTAGAAATTTATTGCTTCTTTTGTGAATCCGCTAGCAATGATGCAGGTGAATGAATCTTACCTGCCTCCCGTAGTGCGGTATAACTAAGCTCCCCATCTTCTTGCCAACGAATATCTTAGGCTTTTTATTACATGTTTATGTCACAAGAGAAAGAAAGAATTGATGATGAAAAGAAGAATAGTTGCACCATTCAATGATTCAAATTGATGCATAATTTCAATATTTCAAATTTATTTTAAGTTGGCAACTATTTATCAACACATGTTCTCTCTCTCATGAGGAATAAAATGAACGAAATAAATTGAGATTTCATAAGAACCACCACATATTGATAACAGCAGTTGTTGATCAATTTTTGCATGTAACGTTGGTTCTTTTCGAAAACTGTTCTTTTCGGTAATAATGCAACGCGAATAACGAAATTTGACCCCGGCAGAATGTTCTGATGCAATTGTGTTAGATGACCTAGAACTTGGAGTGACCTATTCAACTGTTCCCATAATGATCTGCAGGTAAGGTGGTCCTTGGCAAGGACGACCTCGAGCAACAACGGAGATCCTAGGCCGTTATTTCATAATTTCCTCGTTGAGACAAGGACTGCTAGGTATCTTCAAATGTATCTTTGACAGAACAGTGGAATGCAAATTAGCACTAAAATGTAAGACAACATCTCAAGGAAATTAGTTTGTAGCCTCGTGTCGCATCTCGAGGCTCAGCTCTTACCGCAGAACATCAAGAGCTCGATTGAATTTTGCAGGGAACATGTCATTTGGTTAGAAGCTAATTGGGAGAGGGTTTCGTTCACAAATGAGTAGAAATTTTTGTCTCCATCATTTCGATAGAGATTCTATGGTGTACAGACGTCGAAATGAGAGATATTCGCTGTGGAACCTACGTATGGTCTTGGGGGAGGTGCAATATTGAAGATGAATTTCTTCGAACGCTCAGAGGTACGTTACAGACATTTTAGTAGAACATGTTAAACCATTTTCGGCAAACATGGGTGGAAACTTTTTGTTTATGCACCATAACCCAAACCTTACCAAGCTAATATCGTTGAGAACTACCTTCAAGATCATGAAATCACTTCAATGCTCAGTCCACACCTCAATCCTATCGAATATGTCTGGGATATTCTCGATAGAAAATTAAGAAGCCAGCAAAGTACAAACTAGCTACCGAGAATGAGGTTCAGAACAGACGATCGAAATTTGGAACGAAATAGATCATAATGCTATAATGTTATTGATTTTCAATTATTAATCGTAGATATTGTACTTATTCTTGCAAGGGGTGGAAATATCCGGTATTAAAAGGTTTTTGGGGACTTTTTCCAAAAGCTTTACATTTTTCATCATTAGTTTCATTTAAATTTTTTATCATTTTCATTTCGATTGTTCTGAAGCATTCCTTAAAAATGGTGGATTACTAAAAAAACAATTCTTCAACATGTCTAAACTTCTTTTGAATAAATTTAAATTGTCAATTTTGTGCAGTCATCTCAAAGAGCAGTGTATTTTCCATGAAATTCTTCTAAAACCCATCACTATCAAAGATCTACTTCAGTCTCCTGAACTTCTTTTTCACAACAAAAGATTTTAGTGAGTTATAAGGTTGAAATAAATTGAAGCTAGTACAGCAGCATTTTCATGCCTTGGAATGATTTGTATTGTATTCAATCCTTGCTTCAAACAATACACACGATGTAGGTTTAATTTGAACCAGTAGGGCCATGAACGTTTATGACCGAATAAATCCTCATTTATTTTTTTCCAACTTTGTAAGAAAAAACATTTCTTTCATTCGGATTCTCCTTACATTGAACAGCTCTAGCTATGAGTTTCAAGACTATTCCTCTCAATAATATACATATTCAGTAATTATAGAAGAGATCAACAGTTTACAGCATTTAATTAATAGTCTTCAAGAAAATAGACATGTTAGTTCTTTTTTGATTCCAGACTATCTAAGAAAATGCACCGTATAGAGTAAACTGCAGTAAACTGCATTTTTTCAACAAGCTATATAGCGAACAATAAAGTATAGGACCATACAGGGTTCGTCAGAAAGTTACTTACTCCATTTTGATCTTGAATCGAACCATTTATGTCTCAGTGTGGAATCCAACAGATATGGAGTCTGTCCTATCATCTTTATTATAGTCTTAGACCTCAAGGAGCTTATGAGCTCATATATATGATGGTTGTGGTGTTTTCCAATTAATCAGAAAGCTGCTGCCTATGCTTGTCGTTATACTAGACTGAACCAAACTCATTATATGAACTATGAAATCAGCCATGTCAGGCAGCATTGCGAAATACTTTTCCATCTCTTCCTGAATCAGGCTTCGACATTGTGAACCAGATCAAGAATAAATGTAGAGCCAGAATTTATCCGTCTGTTCTGAGTTGAGGATACTCAATTCTTCCAGATGGTTACGTAAATCTGCGATATATAAGGCCACAAGTTCACCTACAAACTTCTTTATGACTGATGATTACCTGAAACCTCAAAACACTGGTTATCATAATACTCATCGGCATTTTTGGTTTTGTCATTTTTGCTTCTGCAACTGCACAAAGAATAATATATAAATAATATATAATATAATATATATAATTAAGCTTATATTTTCTAGAAATTTTGATAGCAAGCAAATGCTAAGCTTAGGGTCAATTTTACCTAAAGGTTACAGCAATGGACTCGAAATTCGGAACGAAATGGATCAAAATGCTATAAAGTCATTGATTTTCAACTATGAATCGTAGATATTGCACTAATGCTCGCCACGTTTGGAGATATCCGGTATTAACAGGTTTTCGGGTTTTTTTCCAAAAGTTTTACATTTTTCATTATCAGTTTTGTTTCAATTTCTACAAGTATCATTTTCATTTCGATTGTTCTCAAGCATTCCTTAGTGCTGGTGGATAACTGGAACAATTTTTCTTCAACATATCTAAGCATCTGAATGAATTTGAATTTTCGATTTTGTGCGTTAGTTTCTTGGCGCTGTGTGTTTTTAATGAAATTCCTCCAAAAAACTATCACTATCATGGAATCATCCCAAACTTCTGAACTATTTCAGGTAAAACTGAATGAATACAACGGGTTTTGAGAGTAATAAGATTGAAATGAATTGATTAGCTAGTAATGTTGAATTTTCATGTCTTGGAATGATTTGTATTCAATTCTTGAGTCAAAGACACACGATGTAGGTTTAAATTGAACCAGTAGGCCATCAATGTTCATCATCGGATAAATCCTCATTTATTCCTGCTATTCCAACTTTGTTAGGGAAATCGAACTCTTCTGACATTTAACAGCTTTTGGTTTGACTTTCAAGAATATTCCTCTCAATAATATACATATTCAGGACTTATATAAGAGACCTACAGTTTACAGATTGTTTTTAACATCACTTCAAGAAAAGGACATGTTAGTTCTCTTTTGATTCCAGACTATCTTAGAAAATGCAGCGGTATAGAGCAATTCGAATTTTTCTCAACAAGCTATATAGCGAATAATGAAGCATAAGACCGTACAGAGTACATCAGAAAGTTACTTACTTCATTGTGACCTGGAAATGAATAGTTATGGGTTATTATCATACTTCAAGAAGATTATAACAATAAAAGTATGATTGATGTGGCGTTTTCCTATTGATAAAATAGTGCTGCCTATTCTTGTCATCATACAAGAAACTCGTTCTATGAACTATGAAATCAGTCATGTAAGGGAGCAATGCGAAATACTTCACCATCTCATCCTATATCAGGCTTCGACGTTGTGAAATCTAATCACAAATAACTCTGGAGCCAGCATTTATCCGTCTGTACTGAATTGAGGTTACTCAATTCTTCAAGATGGTTACATATATCGGCGATTTACGTAAGGCCACAAGTTTACCTGCAAACCTCTTCTTGGTTAATGACGAGCTGAAGCCTCAAAACTTGTACTTTTTGATTATCCTAATACTCATCGGCTTTCTTGATGGTGTTATTCTAACTTCAGTAGCTGCACTATTTTGTTTAGAAATTTATGTCAAGGAAATGCTAGCTTAGGATCAATTCAACATAAAGGTTACGAACGATAAAAAATTACATTTTTAGGTGAAAAACTGTGTTGATGGCCTATAAATACCCTAGAACGAGTCATTCTGATAACTGACGCATATTCAATACATATTTTTAAATGAGCGTTATATTTCCATCACCCATTTTTGTGGAAATGTCGAAATGCGACTTGAACAAAATTTTATTATCTAGTAGATACCCAGTGTTCTGGCTAGTTTTCATTTGTTGGATACAATTTCTTCTGCTTGATGTATCCATTGCCAAATTTTATAACTAAAAATAAATACCTACAACAAATATAACGTTTTACAATTTAGTCATGTTTTACGTTGAGTATGCACTAATAGACGAAATTCGCGATTCAAAAATTCGACGATGGAAGAAAAAACAGTGATTGATTTTTATTGTTACGCTAACGAAACTTATCAGTACAGGGATATTGAACATTTAGAATTGATAGGACTTGATTCGTTGTTTT
This sequence comes from Cryptolaemus montrouzieri, assembly GCA_013387265.2. Lineage (NCBI taxonomy): Eukaryota > Metazoa > Arthropoda > Insecta > Coleoptera > Coccinellidae > Cryptolaemus > Cryptolaemus montrouzieri. Next base: position 23,916,564 of record JABFTP020000186.1, on the reverse strand, counting down.
ACGTGTTCAGTGTCGCGAGTATAGTTGTAAGCATCTTCTTTTTATACTGGTCCACGTAAGTTAGGGGTGTAATTCTTTGCTCAGCCAAATTTTTGCAGAAAATTTATTGTTAAGTTTGAAAATATACTTTGAAAATGTTATACCAAGACAAGGATAAAAAATTGTATTTGTTGACGTCATTAACTGATCTTGATCAGGTGCAAGCTAAAGATATCCCGGTAAATATAAACACCTTGGAATTAGAATTTGTTTACGACTTGACAAAGCGTAAAATTATATTCTTCAATTAGTTGAAGAGCATTCGATTCTGATTTAATCTCGATTGTAAGTAATACAATTAGTTTTTTGAATAAGTGTTGCAATGGAAAATATTTATTTCATGTGGAAGCTCAGATAGAAAATGTTTGAGAATTAATTTGATTTAATCCTAATTACGAAAATTCTACAGTAGTGCACTCAGCAACGAACAACTTCATATTTATTGCTGTCAATGATTTCTCCAGAATATTCACTTCGGAGTGCCATTGACAGTGGAACTTTATGGCAGCAGAATCTGGCCCAAGGTAACTCTCCATTATGTCTTCAAAAAGTGAATCTCTATGACGAACTTCGAGAGATGGTTCCTAAATACATTCGTTCGTTGAGAAGAATATCCAGATATCAGTAATCAATAATCAGTAATCAGGTTTATTGATGCTGTAACACAAATATACAAGTGTATGCACAAGTCAGTGATCATCAAGTTTTTCATCAAAAATAGAATATAACTAAAATAAATACAAGAATTAGAAACATAAAGGTATTGTAGAAAAGGAAACATTTATGTTATTATTCAACACTATAAATAACATTTGATATTAAAATATTCTTCGAAATACGTTTGAAATTATCAGCTGATAATGAACGAAACACTACAGGTAATTTGTTTTCACTGAGTGGTAATCCGGATCATTCTGTGCTCTGCTCAATCGGTAGAAAGGACTGCGTACAACGTCTTTATGACCAGTATTATAATAATGTACATCACCATTTTCCTCCCAACGACAGTGATTTTTGTTTGCATATAATAAACATTCCAAAATGAAAAGGGCAGAAAGAGTCAACATGTGCATATCCCTGAATGCCTTCTTGCAGCAATCAGTGTACTTAAGATTTGCTACAATGCGAATAGCTCTCCTCTGTAACCTAAACAGCCTCCCGACATCCGCGCAGTTACCCCAAACTAATACACCGTTTCTGAGGTGGGACTCACACAGCGAGAAATAAGCAGTATCGCGGTGATCAACATGGATACCCAAGGTGAGCTTTGTGTCCAGATGCAGGCCAAGAAACTTGACACTCGACTTCTCAACATCTCTCATGAAATATGAAATTTTCGGTATTTTCGTCATTTATACTGAACTTGTTCCCCCCGAACATTTCCAAGGCCCTCAACTCCGTACTTTCAAACAGCATCGCACTACGTGCAAGATCATCACACTTCACCGACAAAGTAGAATCATAAGCAAAAGGAATGCCCAAACAGTTGGCAAGAAACTCATTTATAAAAATCAAAAATAAAAGGGGGCCCATAATTGAACCCTGTGGCACGCCAATTGATATGGCTTCCTTATCTGACCAAATGCCATCTGTAAAAACAACCTGAAATCTACCCGTCAAGAATGATTCTATAAGAGGTCTACTATTAACATCAAATCCGTATCGTGCAAGCTTGGCTAAGAGTGCTGAGTGAGAGACACAATCAAACGCCTTGGTCAGATTCAGAAAGAGAGACAGTGAAAATAATCCAAGTTCAAAATACCTTAAGGTATTGTTAACAAATTCAATTATGGCATCAACAGTGCCTCTCTTTCTCCTAAAGCCAAATTGGCTGGACGAAAAAAGATTATTGGATTCGAAATATTCAATTACCTGATTACACATAATTTTTTGTATAATTTTTGAAAAAAATAGGCACTATAATTAGAAACGTCATCCTTGTTTCCATTTTTAAATAGGAGAACAGTCTTTGAATTTTTAAGGCAATCAGGAAAAGTACCATTCGAGAGACATCTATTAATTAAATCAGTGAGTGGATAGATTATACTGTTAATATTCCTTTTAATAAGTACTCTTGAGAGGTCATAATAATCCCTAGATTTATTATTTTTCGTCCTGCTTACAATATCTCTCACCGTGTTGTAGGATACCTCAGAAAAAGAAAAGCTGAAATTTTTGGGAATATTCTTAAAAAGTAAATCACTTTCACTTTAGTATACAGACTTGAAAGAACTTATGATCCCGTGAGGGATAGATGAAAAATATTACTATACTATACCCATTAGCATTAATACGAGAACTGTTTCCACTCCTGGATATTTTCCGTTTTTTATTTATTATTCCCCACATAACCTTGTTTTTATTTCTTGCTTTCAACATCATTTCATCGTATTTTTCTAACTTTTGCCCTGTCAATTTCTGACTTATAATTGATTTTCTTAAGTTCTTCCGTTTTATGTTTGTCAAAAAGCTCAGAAACAAGCTCCAATCTATTTCTCATATTTCTTAAATCCTCAGTGTACTAACTAAAATCAGGAGTGTATCCATCATCTCTCACCACTTTTTCAGGAAATGCAGTTCTATAAGAATTTATGAAAACGTCCTGAAAATTTTGAAATGTATCATTGGCATCAATACGATCATCCCTCACAAAATCCCAAGACACCCTCCAGAGCAAGATGAAATTCATGAAAACCTCTCTCAGTTAGCGGTCTAAACTTACGACAACTTTTCACGACCCCAACTCCCCCGATATCCATGCCAACCAGATGCGCTCGATGGTCAGAAAAACCATATCCAAACACCTGTACCCTCTCATTTGTGGGAATAAAATTCAAAAAAATATTATCAATATAGTTTTCCTCTCTGGTGGGTTCAAAAATAGTTTGGTGGAAACCATAAGTCTTGAGTAGATCACACTAATGCGTAATTACGATCCTCCGTATTGAAATATACATTTAAGTCACCACATATTATTATTTTACTTGTAAAACTGAACTTATCAAGATTATTTTCTAGAATCAGTAGAAAATTATTTCAATCTCCAGAAGGATACCTGTAACCTGACGAGTTGCAGAGCGACCAAAAGATACTGCAGTTGTCGAACCAACCAGCATAATCTCACTACACACGCTGTTATTCAGAAAATATTCAGATAGACAATGTCGGGACACTCCATATCATTCAAGTATATATCAAATAAATTCGACTTACCGGCTATGCCACCCTGTATATTCAAATAAAATATAGAAAATCTTTCAACCTTTTGAATATCTCTTATCAGAGGTGTGCATTCTTTGTCGGTTTTCTGTGAAAAAACTTCGTTATTAGCGCTCGTTCAGGCCACATTGTTACTTCATTAGCTTGTTCGAAGCTATTTTCGTCAATGGTGATCCTGAAGGAGGAGTATGAGTTAGGAAACTTCGATGTTAATTTTTCACAAATAGCTTCACGAATATTAATTCGAACCATCTCTGTGAAGTCAGCTTCGCTCGTTCCAGCATCGATTCTGGACACTAACAGTTGTATTTTCTTTTGTGATGCTTTAATTGTGTTATTCTTGGAAATACCAGTAATGGACAATTGGTTGTTCCGCTTGTCATTTTTATTTTTATTCCAAATATGATCTATGTTTATAGTTTTTGCGATGAAAACGCATGACAAGCTAGAGAATACTTCTGAAGATTCAAGAGCGATTCTGTGGTGATGAAATACATACTAATTGTAATTATTTCCATCAAAACGGTCGAAAAATAATTTTGAGTTGGAGTTGTTGAATTTACTTAATTTATTAATAATATCATATTTATCATTACAAGAGATTTTTTCTCCTGCGACTGCATGAAAATATGATGGATATTGTCATTTCTAATTCTTTCGACTCCAAATTTGTTATTTCTATACTGTATAATCGTTGAGATCCGGTGACCGTGGTTGCCAAGCAATTGGAGCTCCCTCCACCAATTTGAGAAATATCATTCAGCCATTCAACAAGTATTCTTCCTTGATGTGGAGGTGCCCCATCTTGTTTATAATATATATTGTGAATAAAGTTTAGCCGAACATCATCAATTAAAAGCAGAAACGTATTCTGTAGAAAATTTCGATAAGTATGCCCAGAAATATGAATGGGCAAGAAATTATTATTAAAAAGACCACCCCAAACGTTGTAACTGAACCTCCTTTGGAAATGTCTTTGCAGGGTCTATAAATGATCATAATGGAAATTATTTATACCATCTCTTATCAAGCTTGATTCATCAGACCATAAAATGTTGGAGATGAAATCTGGATCTTGAGCATGTTGTGACAGAATCCAAAAATAAAGTTTGAGCCGATGCTCATCCTCTGAATTCAATTCCTGCACTTCCTGTCGATAATAGGGGTACAGATGCCTGCTTTTCCTTTCAAAATACGCCACATGACATATTTATCGAAATATTATCTTCAACACAGTGTATAATGTTCTCCTCATTTGTTCCAGTTTCTCTGAGACTTCTAAATAAGGAAGTAAAAACTGTTCGAAAAGCAGGATGTCTTCGAAGAAATCCTCGATGATATTCTCTCACAGCTTCACGTCCGTTTTGATCACAAAAACCATGATCATATCAGCATATTCTTCATAACTCAAGGAATACACTTTCGATAGGAGGAATTTAAGGTTTCAAAACAATAATTATCTATGGTTACGAAAGTCACCTTCGGTACAACAAAATATGTAATTCATTCCATCTATGATATCACCACAGAATCGCCCTCATATTTTGAGAATTGTGATTTAAGGATCCTTGAGGATCAAATTTTCGAAGCTCAATGTCTCTGTATTTAAGAAAATCTAGGATTTATCTTAGAATAAGTTCAGAAATCACTTCGCAAAGTTTAGTTTAGGGGATCCCCTATACTATTCCAGAATCATAGATGGTTAACTGAAGTACATAATACCTCCGAAGAACAATGGAAAATTAGGGCTCCCAAACATCATAACTGATTATGATTTTCCTGGTTTCTTCATTTTACATTATCTAGTGGAAAGTTAATGTGCAATATATTGCTCAACAATGTGCCACTTTCCTCTAGAAATTTCCACTCAAATTTTCTCAACCAAGACATCATGATTTTCGTGGTCATTTAAGCTTTCTTATAAGACGCCCATTCTGGAAATAATAATCACATGAGCTTCTGTGAAACATCTAGGATTCCTATCTTCGCCAATAAAGAATAGATCTCCTTTCTGTCCTTCCATGCACCAGTAAACTTGCCATTCTTGAATACGAAAGTTTTTGTAGGAAGTGTGCAAAAAAGACCAGTTTCATCAGCATTGAAAGTGTCCCTTGAAAAGAAATAATTCTAAATCTGTCAAAACCTTCTCGACCATACATCAAAAGTCAAATTCATTCACTGCATTGCTTTCAACGCTTTTTCCTTCAGTGAAGATATAGGAATATTATTATTACGAACCATGCAGAACCGGTAAAAGCTGTTATCACCCCAACAAAGAAACAAACGTTGTCTTTTTTGGAAGTTATATTTGATTGGTACTATTGATGATTTATTTATTTTATGGAAATTAATTTTTAAAGTAAAACGAAATGAGACACTTTTGTCACTTTTCCACAATTTATTCAATTATCTCGACCGGTTTCGACCCTACGGTCATTTTCAAGTGAATAATAATATAATACATCCAAACAGATGTTATCGAACGATCAGATATCACTTTTTATCCTAGATTCATAAATCTATCGAACAAATTCTTTGATGAAGTTCAAACGGATCTGCTGAACAAAGCACCAAAATTCACCCCGGAAAACGGTAAATTCAAAACATACGAGGAACTATTCGGAGTGCAAGCAGAGCTGGCCATCCAAAAACATAAAGATATCATCAGCAACCCAAGCCTCCATTAACACAAACTCACAGAAATTATCAGAAAATTTGACATAAAGACTAACAATCAGAATCAGTTGAAAATAGTCCATATCAAGCAAAATCCAAGCCGAAGATCTCATAACGACTAAGGCTGACAAAGGCAATAGTATAGTATGCCTCAATAAAGACCTATACGATGAAGAGATGCAGGATGTACTGAAAACAAAGAATATCACCGAAATACCAGAAGATCCAACCAAACTTTTCACAAAAGGAATCAAAGAAGGGCTAAGTTTGTCAGAACACCTGACAAATTGATTGATTAAACTACATAAGGAAGAAAAATCTGCAAGACCCGTACTGTCTTATATAAACACACCATCGGGTAAACTAGCAAAATTCTTGAATCAAAAATTTCTAGACCTCTGAATTTTCAAGCACAATGCACTATCCCTAATTCTGTAGATTTCATACATAAACTTTCAAATCTCCCAAGATATTAAGTTAGTCTCTTTCGATGTCAAAAATATGTACTCGAACATTCCAACGAATGAGTGTCTCCCCCTTGTTACGGATATCTTATACGAGTCTAACACACCGCCATATATCACTAATGAATTCAGCAATCTTCTTCAAATATGCCTATCTCAAAGTTACTTTCAATTTCAATCTAAATTCTTTAAACATAATTCAGTTCTTCCAATGGGTTCACCTCTTAGCCCTCTACTAGCTGACATTTTCATGAATAATTCAGAGAAAAACTCAATATTAAACACAGATTTCGCTAAAAACACATTACTTTCTGGTACAGATATGTAGATGACATTTCAGTTGGTTTTCGTGGTTTTCAATTTCCTGAATAAAATACATTGCCGCATCAGCTTCACTTCTGAATTAGAAAATAATAGCTCAATTAATTTCCTCGACTTAACCATTACAAATTCAAATAACCAACTCACTTATAAAATGTACAGAAAGGAATCATTCACAGACACATCGATTCCAATGGACTCGTTCAGTCATTTAAGCCACAAACTAGCTGCATATAACTCCATGATTCATAGAGCTTACTCTGTTCCCCTTTCGACAGAAAATTTTCAAACTGAACTTAATATCATCAGAAAAATTACCTCAAATAACAACATACCACAACATTTTCTAAATACAATCATTAAACGCAAAGAACAAGGTATTACCTCTCAATTACTATATAGCATCGTAGAAACGCCAGAAAAAAGATACACTAGTCTCAGATACACCGGCGAACTCTAACAAAATCAGTAACTATTTCTCCAAATTGAACATAACTACTTCATTCTCAAGCGGCCCCAACTTAAGCAGATTATTATTCAATGCCAAAAAAAGAACGATAAATTCAAACAATCAGGAATTTATCAAATCAAATGCAATGAATGTCAGGTAGCCTATGTCGGACAAACAGGGAGAAGTTTTGAAGCTAAATTCGAGGAACATATTACCTCAGATAAAAATTCGACAATATTTGAACACATAACATCAACTAACCACTCGATATCTTTAAACAATCTTAAAATCCTTCATAAATGTAACAAAGGGAGAGAGATGAACTTATTGGAAAGTTTGGAGATTAACAAACTATGTAAAAAACCACAATTTATTACCTTCAACAGCCAACTAGAGCAAAATGGATCCCCACATCTCAATATTTAGGATAAATTTCATTCTGTACTTGTACTTACATACTCATGTATTATATTATTATTCACTTGAAAATGACCGTAGGGCCGAAACCGGTCGTGATTATTGAATAAATTGTGGAAAAGTGACAAAAGTGTCTCATTTCGTTTTACTTTGAGTTATATTTGGGTGTAGTCCGATAATTCGAACTAATAAACAAATAAAGTTGTTCAGCTTGGTAAAATTTTTATTTTGGCAAGTAGATAATCATGGGAAACCCAACCATTTTTGTTGCAGTATCTATGGAAAATGAGTGTGGTAATTGGTAGGGTATAAAAAAATGCTTAGTATGTCGCCGTTTTATTGTTTTTTACTGTTGTCGATTGGGTCAAGCTTCACTTGTCTAGGAAGCCTTTATTCTTAATTCTATAAGAATAGTATCCAATAGGATAGCTTATCAACATATTGAACTACTTAATGAACTTGCTTCGTACCCAAAATTATTTGTAGTTTTGCACAAGAAACATTGGCAAGATCATCTCCAGTTGGACTGAGATTGACATTTGACAGCCTCTTAGAATACCTTAATATCTTCAATCTTTCATAATTTTCTGTTGATATAGGGTTCATATTCACATTATCTACTTTTCAATGCTTAAATTTGGTTTGATACAATTTTATATTACCCTCTACTTAGGTCGTGGACCAGTGTAGCATACAACAGATGGTTGTCCGTTTATTGTGCGCCTATTACAGAAGACAAAACCCAACAACAGAAGATTGAACCAACTCAAACAGAAGAGTCTGTACCTAGAAAGTATCGAAACTTTAGGTCGAACTCCTGTAAACATAATTTATACCTGTAATTCAAATAGAAACCCAAGAAATTCTGGTAATAATATATCCATTCCAGGTGTTCGCCGAAAGAGGTAGAAGACTACGACGTCGGCGAGATCAAAGAAATTGCAGATTGTGAGAATAAATCTTATCCACAGCAAGAAGATCCTGGGGATTATTGCCCTGGAGGTTATATGCCGATAAGTTATCAAACTATATTAGGAGATAAATATCAAGTAGTTAGAAAACTTGGATATGGACATTTTTCTACAGTATGGCTTTGCGAAAATATTATGTAAGTATGATAAAAGCATTTTGACTTCCATAGGATTTATTGGATGTCAAAGAAAAACGTGGGTTATATCATGACATTATTCTCCTGAGCATGCGTCGTCACCATGATAAAATTTCATGAAACAGAGCTTCCTCGTATTTTATGATTGTTTCAATGACTCAAAAATTTATGAACGAAACTGAAATTTTTTAACTTTCAGCAATAAAGAATATGTGGCTGTTAAGGTTTGTAAATCAGCCAATATATTCACGGCAGTAGCCCAAGATGAAATAAAATTGCTGCAATGTACCAGGGACAAGAACCCTGATCACCCTGGGAGTAGAAATATTGTACAAATGTTAGATTTTTTCAACTGTCGTAGCATAAACGGTAACCATACTGCCATTGCCTTCGAAATAATGGGGCCAAGCCTATTGCATCTTATTATTCAAAGTGATTATCAGGGAATACATATTCCTGGTGTGAAAACAATCGTTCGACAGGTGAGTCATTCGAAATTTCCCCAGAAGTAATGAATTTCGACCAAATCTCCTTAGGCATAACTAGGTTTCTGCCTAATGTTTTGAAAATAGAGACTCTGCTGTCTTTGAAACACATTACAATAGGTGCGGTTATGAACATTGTCGCTCTGAAGTATAGATACATACTAACTTTCTCAGTACATAAATGTAAATAAAAACGATTATTTTTTCAGGTACTCGAAGGTTTAGTTTACCTACATGACGACTGTAATATAATTCATACAGACATAAAGCCAGAGAATATACTTATAAAAGTGAAAGAGTCTTATGTTTCAAGAATGGTCAGCACTACGAAGAAATTTCATGATCTGGGTGTTCTAATGCCAAAATCTTATGGTATGTTACTAAATTATTACAAAAAACTCATAATAATAAGAATTTATCAGAAAAAAACTCCGAACTGCACTGAAGGCATCTGACAACTGCACGTCGGTCGTGGTGCAGGAATGTCGATCAACCTTTACCAGACTACTCGAAGAAAGAAATAGGTTTCGCCTATGTGAGTCCCAAGCCACTCGGGCATTAGGGGCAATGAGAAGATAGACTCATAGGCCGCCCGAGGAGCTGCTTTGGGACTCACTGGAACAACGCCTGGGAAATCTCCTGGAGACCGCAAGAATGGAACGTTAAAGAAGAAGAAGTCACCTGAATAAGTTAGAATTGATCGAGTACCCTTCATGCACGCTATGCGAGAAGTAGGTAGAATCAATAGAACACACCATGTGCAAATGCCTAGCTGAGCTGATCAAACAATCACTAACATAACTTCCTACCTTCATAAGGATGGAGTTTGAAGGTGAAATTTAAGGTAGTAGAACTATAGACCAATGGGTCGCAGTGGTAATCAGCGTACACCCAACTCCTGAGCAACTCATTTGATACCTTTCTAATTGGTGCCTCAAGTATTATGATCTCCTTAGGGCTGTTAATTTTGATTTCCTTGTAGAGCAGTTTCTACCAACAGTTAACTCGATCCAATTTCCTGAAAATCATTAATACACATTAATTTTTCGTTTCAGTTGCAGCAGATAGTTGGACAGAACTATGTGGACCACAAGAAGATGATCTGAACGAAGAAGCATTAGAATGGACACGAAATAGATCGTTTCCAGAGGATTATAACATGGGAAATGGTGGATCTAATAGAAGATTAAAGGAAGGTAGTCTTAAAGGGCCCCTTTGGATAGATCCCGCTATTGAAGTTAAAATAGCCGACTTGGGCAATGCTTGCTGGGATGTGAGTAAACATTTTTCTCTGCTACCAATTTCAAAAAGTTGTTAAAACATTTCATCATTTCCTACCATCTATGCTCAATTCTTCACTGTCAGGCCAACATCATTGCATCATAATTTTTCTTTGATCTCTTCATTTTAGTAGACACTGCAATTTCACGGGAGATTCACTTACGATGTTTTTTTTGCTGCAGGACCACCATTTCTCGAATGAAATCCAAACGAAACAATATCGAGCATTAGAAGTTATTTTAGACGCAGGCTATAGTTTCCCTGCAGATATCTGGTCGTTAGGCTGTGTTGCATTTGAATTATCTACAGGAGAATACCTCTTTAATCCCAAGAGGTACCAGCGTTGTTCAGCAACAGCAGATCACCTCACACTTATATGGGAAGTACTAGATGGCATTCCATCTTACATCACATCAAAAGGACGCAATGCAATCCGATACTTCGACAACGGAAGATTGAGACACGTAGAAGAACATTACTTAAAAATTTGGAAAATAGAAGATGTGCTCGTCGATAAATACGACTGGAAAAGAATCGATGCTATTCCTTTTGCCTCATTTATCGAATCTATGATTGAACCGGACCCCCAACTGAGGATAACTGCTGCAGCTGCCCTACAGTCGAGCTGGTTGAATGAATAGGTCATAGTTAGCAAGACTGATTTTAATTTTCCTTCCATTTATTTGAAATTTTTGTAATAAATCTTCTGAAAAAATAAAAAGGGGAAATCTTTCTTTATATGTATTCTCATATGTAGAATCCAGTTTTCGCAAGGGAAGTATACAGACTCAGTATCAAATGCTGATTCCAAACAAGAATCAGGCCATGCATTGCGCCAAGAAATCACCGCGCAAAATCGAATATGTAAATTTATCCAAAAGTTTAGATATGTTAAAGACTCATTCTTTCAGTAATCCACTGGCACTAAGGAATGCATGTGAGCAATCGAGACTGATTTTAATTTTCCTTCCATTTATTTGAAATTTTTGTAATAAATCTTCTCAAAAAATAAAAAGGGGAAATCTTTCTTTATATGTATTCTCATATGTAGAATCCAGTTTTCGCAAGGGAAGTATACAGACTCAGTATCAAATGCTGATTCCAAACAAGAATCAGGCCATGCATTGCGCCAAGAAATCACCGCGCAAAATCGAATATGTAAATTTATCCAAAAGTTTGGATATGTTAAAGACTTATTCTTCCAGTAATCCACCGGCACTAAGGAATGCATGTGAGCAATCGAAATAAAAATAGTATTCATAAAAATTAAAATAAAATTAATTGTAAAAAATGTAAAACTTTCGAGAGAAAAACCTGTTAATACCGGAAGTACAAACTCTGGAGTTAATAATGAAACATGATATCTGACAAGTGTCCACCTCGGGCCTTTATGAATGATCAATCTTTGTAGGAAAATTTTCACATAATTGCGGTGGTATTTAGCGTATAACAGCTCGAATATTTTCTTTGAGTGCCTCAATCAATTAGCGTAGACTTTATCTTTGACATTGCCACAAAGCAAAAAGTTTAATGGTGTTAAATCGCATGATTTAAGGAACTGATTCACGTTTCCATTGCGAGAAATCACACATTCAAAAATTGATGTTGCAATAAAGCCATTGTTTCACCAGCTGTATGGCACGTAGTGCCATCCTGTTGAGAATAAACACCCTGCTAGCCTGAAGCATCCACTTCGGACCAAAAAAATTCAGTCAGCATTGCTCTGTAACTATTTCTATTAACTGCAACAGTTGCGCCAGCCTCATTTTTGAAAAAATGTGACACTTCCCACCAAACAGTCACTCGTTTCGAACGAAGAGGCTGTTCGAGTATTTCTTCTGGGTTTTCAGATCCCCAAATGCGGCAGTTTTGTTCATTGACATACCCAGACAGTTCAAAATGGGCCTCCCCATTCAGAATAATTCGGTTCAAAAAAGCAGGATCTCGACTATGCATTTCCAATCAGCAAATATACGGCGTAGTTCGTGTTTAGTTGTGTTAACTGCACTTTATAGGGATAGAGATGCAGATCAAGATGCTAAATATGCTGCACATCATTAATTCGTCCGCAACGTTCAAATTCCTTGATAAAATTCACTACAGATGGGCGAGTATGTTTGATGATGACCAAAATCAGTACGAACTTTGTTCGCGAAATTTTCACTGGTTTTGTAGTGAATTTTCACTATTTCGATGCGTTGTTCAAGAGTAAATCTTTTCATGATTGCAGTTCTCCTAGTTCCACTTGTCAAATCACCATGCAATAACTATGTTGACTTCCATCCAAATCTACAATTCAAAATCAAAACCTTATGGCATCCTGATCAATTTCGATTCATCTCTTCATCTCATTCACGGTAACTGGCTGATTTTGCTGGCTTTCTATTTTTTATTGAGAATGCCCCAGACATCTAACCTAACAATATAACGTTGGGTCTGACGTTAGCATGCAGAAAGTTTTCACCCATTTTTGTAGCAAATGTTGGAGACTATTGAGAAAGTCCCAGACATGTTCGATGGGATTTGGGTCTGGACTTCGTGCAAGCCACTTCAGAGAAATAATTTCGTTATCATAAAGTACCCAAATTACTCCTAGTTGCTATCGATATGTGCGTAGTGAGATCTGGTATAATTATGCACGAACAAAAAGTTTTCACCCATAATTGCCGCTATTGGGTGCGAGCGTTCAAAGAAATTCCTCCCCAAGTCATTATTGAATCTCCACCAAAACCATAGGTAAATAAAAAATTTGACTGGGCATATATCTCTCATTTCAACGTCTGCACACTAGAGAACATCGATCGCAATGAAGAAGACACAATTTCGACTCATTTATGAACGAAACTCCATCCGAACAAGGTTCTAACCCACTACATTACAGCGCTTGGTGATGTTTAGGATAGAGATGTACATGCTTACTATTAGCAAAAAAGATCGTCGTGTGTCATTCCCGCATTTTACCTGTAGTTTGGGTGAAAACGGACGTATATTGAGCGCGAACACTTTGCATGAAAGATGCTTGTATCAAGTCAGGTTTTTAAAACATGTATATCATGTCTTTGTTCGGGGTATGTCTTGTATCCATTTTTGTTATTTCTAATATTCTTTCAAATTCCTTGATTCATAATATTATGCACCGATGGTGAGAAATTTGTGATTCCACACCTTCATAGCCAGTATTGTATTCTCTGACCCATTTTTCTCTATTTTCAGTACGCATAGCTATTCCTCAGGTAAACTTTACATTCGTTACAGTTAGTCAATTTTTTTTGTTCTTGTTAAAGAATCACCTTTCTGGTGTTTCCCTATATAAATAGAAAATCTTGCAAGTCTCCTTGTATAATAGCTTTCTCAAGTCAAAAAAACTATAATTTTGCGCTAAGATACCTTGCAGGCTAGAATCTGTGTTGAAGCAAAGAATGTCTTTAAAACCTGCAGACATAAAAAATAGAAATTTAAAACTTGAAATATTGTTCGGTGAATGACAAGAATGAAAATACATTGAAGTGACAGAGAGCTTGTTATTGATTAGCACAGATGTCTGGAGTATCTGCTTCAAACATGCTTATTCGGAACCTGCTTTTCTCGAGCTAATGGAGACAACAAAAAACTCGTGTGAATTCACCTTTTCCGCTACTCAGTGCCATTTATTTTTCATATTAATCATGTTTCAGGGCATATACTTGCTAAGAGGATGCTGGTGGTTTCTAATGCCCTATTTATAGTTGTGTTTTCTTTTCATGTTTGGAAACAATCAGAAATAACTGAGAGTTGGGCCAGCAAAATATGGTGGATAGGGTAGCAATTCATATTGTTACTCCACCAGCCTGGTTGTTGCAATTACTGAAGAATGGATTGAGGAATTGTGTTGGGAAACAAGATTATCTTATACAAGACGCGATAAGTAGTGTTTCATTAATACTTGAAAGATCTCTGAAAATATCAATATGTACAGAGTGGACAGGTTGACGACCGTTTTAGTACTGCAACTACCGTGCAGTGAAGACTTCAACGTTTTTGAGTTATGATGCATACTTGCATTTTTTTAAATATAAACCGAAAATTGTATAATTTCTTCAAATTCAATCCAGTAATTCTATGTCTATTTACAGAATTTACACGGAACGATTGAAATTTCTCAAGTATGTTCTGTGCTCTCGACAGTATTTTGATCAATTGTCTCCTGCAGAAAGAAGACATATATTTTCAACATGATCATCAAACTATGGCTGTTGCTGATATACTTGACTTAAAATTAAGCAATAATTGGATTTAACCTATTAGATTGCCGGCCCGTTCCTCGGATTTGTCGCCGCTTGATTTCTTCCTTTGAGGATATATCAAAAATCTGTTCCATAGAAGAGCTAGTCCAAATATTGAAGAGTTGAAGCTAATTTCTATACATTGTTTTGCTTCGGTTACCAATAATTAACTTCAAGTGCCTGTCGTTATATTCTCAGGCAATACATTTGATTATTTCCATTAAATTTTCACTCCATACAATGAAATATCTCGTTGGCTTTCTGTTTTGAAATAACGGTTACATGATACTTTTCAAAATTGTCGTTCGTTATTACAAACGATACTATTCACACAAATATTTTATCTTGATGAAAAATCATCAAATAATTTCGCTACATTGCAAGAACTACTTTTCGAACTGTCATAATGAAAGCACAGAACATACTTAAGCTATTTCATTCCGTGTAAATTCTGTGAATGTATAAAATTGAGGAAAGTTATACAATTTTCGGTTTTTAATGAGAACACGTCCTGCATGAAAGAATTGAGTGAACATGCGATATATTTATTTAAAAGAAATGAAATTCATTTCCACCAAATCAAAACTACCCCTGGTTCATATTTAAAAAACTCAAGTTTGCATTATAACTCAAAAACCACTAAACAAAAAAATTCTAAAGGAATTCAATTCTACGTTGAAAACTGCCTCTAGAATAATAAACCTATTTTTGCATAACTTAAAGAACAACCGAGATATATAAATTAAAATTTTCAAATCACTCGAAAACGAAAAACCTCGTTCGAATCTGTTTGAGGGACACGTAAAAAGAACACGAGAAAGGGGGTCATTTTTCACTATTCACAAAATTTCACATAGATGCAGTAATAAATCGTCGAAATCTGTCTACTCTGTACATGCTTCTATATATTTTTTTTTCCGTTCTCATCAAAGTCCAAGTCAGTTACTGTGAAATAACATTTAATATCCAGAACTTCTGTTATCCAGAATGGATCTCTGTTTGAAAATACATGTCCATATCCTAAAATAATAATTTCACCAACAACTGAAGTTATGGAAGAAAATTTTTGGGATATCATGTCAGGATTGAGATCATTATAAATTTCATTCGACTGGCCAAATAAAACTGAAGATGTTTCTCAATAATTCTCCCAGAGAAACGTGCGATCGGTGTTGAACGAAATATTTCAAAACCATCTTGCCAGATTAGTAACGATATGGTACACGTTTAGTTTCCTAGTTATTCATCCCATCTCTTTTGAAAAGAGAGGATTTACAAAAATTCGAATAATTGTATTTACCAGCAGAAAAAACAAACCATGCCCGTTCCTTAATCAGGCATCTAAACTCGCATCATGCCTCCTACGATTGCCCCAAAGTGTGAGCACAGGAAATGTAACAGGGAAACCATACTATTTTGCGTATTATTCAATAAACGAGTGAAAAAACCTGTGAAAAAACTCGTTTCCCTGTCGCTATTGCACTAGCAATAGCTTGTCTGTTTATGTTGTGTTAGTGTCGTGTGTACAAAAAGAGTACGAAAAATTTTTCTGCTTAGCAGCTTCAATCTCTCATTGTCATCTTGCACTCCATGATTTCCAGGACTTCTTCACGAAAACAAGGGTAAAGAGGAAGGGGGATTGGAACTGGAAAAATCTGTAACAATGGAAGAAGAAAACCAGCAGCAAAATATTTCATCAAAACATACCTAACTCTTATATGTCTAAACTCACTTGAATCTAAAAACTTAACTAATGCTCCTCTGTTTTTCAACAGGGAACATCTCATACACCTTTTGGGAATGAAGCCCTACATGGGTGTAGCCCTTGCCTTATCAACATACACCATTGAAAAAAAAAACACTAAGGGGGAGCAGTCCTAGCCTTATCTAAGAACTTAACTAATGCTCCGCTGTTTTTCAACAGGTAACATCTCGTACACCATTCGAGGATGTAGCCCATAATCACCTCAAGCTTCAAAAAACTAATCTCCGAAATAAACTTAAAGTTCTCTACCCACTTAATGAAATTATCTGAAACGGAATGAATTTCTTGAAAACCACCCTTAAAATGGTAAATAGAACAATCGAAGACTAAATGTCTTATTGTTTTTCCAGCTGCGCCACATTCACATGCCGGACTATATCTACAGTATTCCATTTGAACAACATACTATTTTACGACCATGTCCTGTCCTGAGACGATTTAATGTACACCAATTTTTCCTACTTATATCGAAACCTGCAACCCTTTTGGAAGGATCCTCTATGACAACTTTTTTAAAAACATAAACTTCCTACCATTCAGTTTTCCAAAGATCAACAGCCTTCACCCGTGTACGCAAAAAGTCAATCGACAAAATAGGTTTCCTAGATTTCAATCTCAGGTTAGGTGGATTTTGAAGATCGTGCAACTTCTGGAACTTATCCCAAGACGATTTAAGAGCTAATTTCCTGCGAATATGGGAAGGAACTATATTACAAATAACCGGAAGCCATGGGATAGCAGTTGAACTGATACATTCACTTATAACTCTCATAGAACAGTTCAACTGAGAATCAATCTTATTGATATGAGCACTATTCAACCACACCTGAGAGAAATATTCTGCTGCTAAATATACTAAAGCGCCCCAATTAGATCCAGCTAGTTTATGTAGTATATTGTTTCTTGTTTTCAACTTCTGACATAATTTATCAATATGAAATTTGAAAGTCAAAGAACGATCAAGCTTTACACCAACATATGTTGGAGTGAAATTATGAGTTAATTGTGATTGATTGAAGAATACTCGCCATTTTTTGAAAAAAATGTTCAGAATTTCTAAGTGCAGTGTTTGCTCAATTGTTTCTAAGTCATAGTGTCGAAAAACCAAAGCAATATCATCAGCATAAATAAATTTTGTAGAGGAAGTTTCAGGGATGTCAGACATATATAAATTGAAGAGAAGAGGAGAACCGATCCCTGAGGTAGGCCATCATTTAGAGTGTAAAATCGACTGCTTTTCTCACCGATAAAAATTCATCTATCAGATAACATATTCAATCAACTTCACAATTTTTCCACATTGAACTACTTCATAGAGTCTATAAACTAAACCATCCTTCCAAACTGTGTCATATGCCGAAAAGAGATCTACAAATACAGCGCCTATTTTAAGTTTACCCTGAAATCCTGTCTCAATGAAAGTGGATAAACCCAAAACCTTATCAGAACAATTCCAGTTTTTTCGAAAATTTCCTGAGAAGTGGACAGAGCTCAGTCAATGATTGGTTCTAACCTCTGATAAAGAAGTCTTTTTAAAATTTTGAAAGAAACTGAAAGTAAGCTGATAGGTCGATAACTACTAGGAAGTTCTGGATTTTTCCCAGGTTTGAGAATGACAATAACTTTAGCCTTTCTAAATTCAACGGGAATACTACCTGAGCTGAGTATGTCATTGAAAAAAGATAGTAAACTTTTTTTAGATTTATTTCCTAGACGTTTAAAAAATTCAGGGAAAATGCCATCAAATCCTGGAGCTTCACGAACTTTAGTAGATTTTATTGCAGATTTGAGCTCTTCTTCCTCAAAAGGATTCGATAAATCCTCAACCGTGATAGCATCCCTCCTCCTTTTATATAAGATTCGTTTCATTCTATTCCTGGCATATCTATTAATCTTCACACATTTAGAGACATTAACAAACTTAGATGCTACAGAATTCGGATTTAATTCGACGGAGTTTTTGAAACGGGATCAGCATTGCCTAATTTCTTCAATTCCCAGACTACTTCTACTAGAATGACGAAAATTCATACCATTCATCAACTCATTCCATTTATTCTTTTTGCTATCATTCAAAGAACTAGGGAGTGCATCGGCTTTCTCTCTGGAAGGATTTTACTGATAATCCATATAAAAAACATTTGATTCCTCTGACCACCCAGGTATAAAATCCTTTCGAAAGCCTCTGGGAATATGTTTTTAGCAGCATTTTTGACAACTCCTATAAACTGGAAATAATTTCTACCCAAGGGGGGAACCAATCTCTTATCACTATCTACCTGTTTAGTGAAATCATTCCAACAAGTTTTTTTTAAATTCCATCTTGGTTTTTCTAATGAATCTGCAAATGTAAATTGAAAACCTAACGAAATAATAACTGGCCTGTGTTGACTGTGAGGAAAATCTGAAAGTATTTTACGACGAACAGGAAGAGGAGATTATTCAGAGTCGTTAGAAACCAGACAAAGATCAGGATTATAGTCGCGATTCCATCTGGCATGAATGAAAAGTGTCCTTTACCTTCGCATCGAATACAAGTTGAAAATCATTTGTTTCCATCCATTCAACTGATGAAATACCACTCCTGTCGTTTTCTGTATAACCCCATTGATTGTGATGGTAATTGAACTCACCACAATAGATAGCAGGGTGGGGAAAAATAATACCGAAATTGATTGGCCAGATTTCGCCAGGAGGTTTATAAATATTAACGACAAACACATCAAAAATTTGAACGCAATAAAGAAAACACCACTCAACATGGAGACTAAGGACTAAGGAGATAATCAAAAAGTACATAACCTGCGATATTTCCTCTTTCGCGGAGATGTTCTTCCGTCGCAGTGGGAGTCTCCTGAAGCATAATCACACCTTGTTCTTGCTTGCCAATTTTGAAGAATAATCGCATTTATCCTTGGAAATCCCTTCAATATTTAAACTCAACGAAACAATTCCCTCTCTGTTTGACCGAGAGAGCCCCGATGGCCATGTTCGGTCTTCTAAGTGATGCCGATTATGAACTATAGATATTCTAGATTCATTATAGACCCAAAAATTTGGGTTTACATCGTCTATATATTATTTCTACATGGATCTTGAGTGAATTATAGAAAAAATATCAAAATTATTTTGACATTCGTTTTTAAATTATGACAAATGACATAAAAACGACCAGAAACACTTGCTTTCTTTTTCTGGTCCGCGAAATTGTCGAACTTATCCGAATGCCGAATATTACAGACGTTTAAATGCACTTTCTTTATTTTATCGAAAAAAAACATTGAGAACTATTCAGCTTATCTTGGACCATGTGTATGTTCGAATATTGTTATTATTCCCATATGAGTATTAAAAATTTAGTACTTGTACGACCATGAACGAATTCTAAAGTAAAACTTGACCGCTGACTGAACTGACCTTACATTTATTCGCTGAAGACAAACAGACGGAGAAGCATTTCATCCAGTTGGTCAACAGATCAACTTCAGTGTGTTAATAGTAACGAAATCATACCATAATTTCTGATAAGTGTCACACTGTTATCCGAATTGTTTGCAAGAAATAATCACATCCAGACCTTTCGAGAAATTATCAAGAACACTATATTCACTTTGAATATTCAATTTGTTACATCGGTGAGTTTTACAAATACTTTTCTAATTAAAATTAAAATTCATTTCATTCACAGTTCTCTCAAATGTTAAATTACATCCTACGACATAATTTCATGGCTGCCTACGTGAATGAACACCAAGAAATTACTTGAAATTTCTACTGGACTTGGTTCCATTGCTCTTTATTTTCATTTTAATTAAATCTTAGTACTATTTTAGGGGTGAATAAATAACCATTTGTTCACACAAAGTGTAGAACTTGATAATTATGTACCTTAACGATTTAGTAGTTCGAACCGGAATCAATTTCTCATAAAGAACTATAAAACATATTCTGTACATAGCTCAAATGTGCGAAGAAAGAAGATTGTGCCTTTGTTGTGGTGTATATGACGTGAATCTGAGGAAATTTATAGAAATAATACCTACAAATGTCATTTGACAAACCTATGCTTGGCCAAAGAACTTCAATAAACATTTTTGCTAAGTATTATACGAAATCAATCCAAAATTTTAGAGAAATCTTTCAAATTCAACTAGTTCTGAGATTTATTGATTTGTGAACAGTTCTGGTTCTCAAAGATGAGAAAAAATATATATGTTCTCAAAAAATTGAAGTTTTCCTTGACTGAAGTTGCACTAAACTGCTTTATCACATTTTGCTTCAGCATTTAAATAGCTCAATCTATCACGGCCAATTCTGACAAATTTCTCGTTTCATGTGCCCAATTGGCCTACTCTGTATATGAAACATAACCGATAACTCATTAGATTCAGAATAACGTCCAAAAATATATAACAATGTTCAGCCAATAAATATTAAATGGCAAAAATAAAAATTAAGATAAAAAAGACGTTCAGTTTCTCGCGAATAATTGAGAAAGTATTATTAATCTAAAAATTATAAAACATAATTGTTGAGTCGAAAATTTTCGATTAGAATTTTCATCTTCTATATTTATATTTATAATTTTTATTTGATGTTGAATAAGACACGAACACAATCTGAAGAGTAAGCACCTGAAACAATTTTTGAGAGGAAATTTTTGACTTAATTTTTCAAGTTAGGGAATTCTTTAGTAACTAAACGCTTTCGGAATTGATGGAATAGCTTCCCGTTGAAAGAAATTTTTCCAGAATTTACTATATTCCTGATTACACAGTGTACAGCATCCCCAAAGCCCAATAATGTGTACTTTGGAAAAGAGAAGGTAAAAATATACTCTAATTTCCATCCTCAGAGGATTTTAAATACGAATATTCAATAGATTTTGAAATTGTGAGTGCCCAAAAGAAATATTTTCGGACCTTCGTTTCACTTGAAGACCACAAAAAATACCTGCAATGTTATTGGACAACCAATTCTCTATCCAGAGAATTCAATGAACATAGATAACGTATTAACGTTATCATTCCATGAGTCTCGAATTTTCTGAAAACTTCCACAATAAACTTGATTTTTGGATTAATTGATTTGTGAAGAGTGTTCGTCTTCGAAAATGAGAAGGAGATATAGATTGCAATTTGAGAAAAAAAGTTAGCCTTGACTGAAGTTACACCAAATTTAATTCACGTTTACGGTCGAACGAAGAGCTTCATCGTATTTCGATTAAGCATACGAATAACACAATTCCTCGAGGTCGATTTTGAGAAATTTCGATTTTATGTCTCACGTGATGTCCTAAGTTTCAGTTTTTTTCGCAACAAATTTTTCGAAAATGATCAATAACGCCTGAACCACTCATTTTAGATTACACATACATGACTATGAAATTTTGTGTAAAATTCGAAAATGAAAATATACAAAAACATACAACTTTTCTATAAACCACCCTTTGTATAAGCGTATAATGCAATGAAACAATAGTTGTAGTCGGTGTCAGTTACATATAACCTTAATTTTGAAATGCACAGAGGCACAATTTTTTTCCCCACACAATTGGCGCATCCTGTATATAAAGCATAAGCCTATAAAGATCCAGAATGACGGATAAAAAATGTATTCAGTTGTTGCCCAATAGGGTGTACTTTCTGGAGCTCTTCTCACATATGAATTTTCTTTGAGGAAACAACTCACGATATTGCTTTAGAAGATCGCCGAATAAAGTTGAAAAAGATATAGCGAAGACTGTAATCATCTTATTCGAATGTGTATTTCACATGAAAAAGCTATCATCAAGTTGAATATCGTGCTTGTTCACAATTTTCTAAAAACGAGAAAGATTGAAACTAATCTAACAAGATTACATAATAAAAGTAGTTGAATCTTTTTTGATGTTACTTGTGGGGGGAATTTATTCCATCAGGTATTCAAACGACGCCGTAGTTTATTCAATTTCAATTTAGTTTTATTAGAAAAAAAAAAGTTTCGAGAGTGGCGACGAAAATTTCATCCTCGCTAAGAATCTTGATTGGTACTTCCTGAATTACTTACTTTTCCTGAATGATTTGCGTTTCTTTTCTCGTTTTAATTCGTTATTAACTTATGTTGTATTTTTTGTGATGGTAGAAAATTTCATATTTTGAATAGCCTCATTAAGAATTAACTTCGATATGAACTTCTAGATATCTAAACCAGGGGTGCTCAAACTTGAACTGCTGGCGATCTACCTCAATATTTTTAGACTACTTACGATCGACTCTGAGATGCTGCAAGTATGTGTGATGCAGGGTTGTCGTACATACACGATACACCCTACCTACCTAGGAAGGGTGTACCGTAGCATATATAGATTTTAGCTTTTCGCACAATATACATAATTTTAGTCAAGGTTTGGGTTAGGTTTAGTTAGGTTCTTCTCCATAATATCAATAAAAAAACTCATTGTTATTCAAAATTGCGAGTTTTTTGGTTGTTACAAAACAAAATAGTTACATATGGTGTTAAACTTAGCTAAGGAAGGACTTTGGATGTTGAAGCGTGGCACTGCATGTCCTCAGCATACTTTTCATAAGATGGTACGTAATCACTGAGTGCTAATCACAAGCATGATGACATATGATCGTCAGTTTGTCGATTGCGATATTTTCACTCAATTATCTTCATTTCAGAAAATGCAGACTCGCACAAGTAAGTAATCTGTCGTCAGTTGAAGGGCGATTTGCCTTAGATTCGGATATTTATCTTCAGATATAAAACACCAGAAATTTGTATCAGATGCTGTAGCTTTGAGATGTATATCTGTAAAATCTGCACCAACTCTTTTTCAACAGAACATGAGTTCATATTAAACTGACTTGCTATTTCAGCAGCTAATTCCTCAATGTTTTTACATGAAAAAAAACTCATAAATGATGCTATATTTGCCAATTTACTGCAATCATAAAAACGCATTTCGAATTGTCCCAAAATATTCGGTAATTCAGCCTCATACGTATCATAATTCAACTGAGGAATCCTTGCTTTCAAGGAAGGAAAATGTTTCAGATCCTTTCTATTCAGTTGATCTATCATAAGTTGCAATTTACTATTGAATGTGTTAATTTTACCTTGAAGCTCCTAGTTAATAGTGTTTAAGTGCATTGTGATGTCAATCAAAAATGCCAAATCAGTCCATCTTCGAATGGTTTTTTTGTGTTTCACCAACATATGAGCTATTTTATATGACGCGATCGTAGCAGCTTTTGATTGTTTGGCTGGTCTTGTGAACATGGTTTGTTCTTTTTTCGATCAAGATATCAAATCACGTACTTTTCGTTTTCTTAATTCAATCTGTAGCAGAAAATCCTACTCATGGTTTTTATGAACCGTTTTATGATGCATCTCTAAGTTACCACGCTTAGGTATTGCAACCGACGCACGACGAATAAGACAAATGTACTTATCCTTCTCCATACAAAAGAAAAATTCTTCCTCCCAATCGTTATTAAAATGATACGTGTAAGATTTCTTCGCTGCACTCATTTTGTACTATTTAATAATAAACTTTGTATTGACGTAGTTTTGCCTTCAAGTTACAATTCAGAATGACTCCAATTCAGAATCAAATCAAATCAAATTACATTTATTCAAAATTGTTATATACATGACATTAATGATATATAATAACAATAATAATTGTGAGCAGTTATAAGGCCTCGCGATCTTCTTCAGCTTTGTACTTTCAATTTTTACTCTGTTAACACAAAAAAAAATTGAAAGGATATAATTCTATACTAATATTACAATTGGGTGCATCTGTGGCCAGCTTACTTTTACGTACCATTCGGCGTGAGACTTCAATTCCTGCAGGCCCAACATTTATATCGGTGTGAACGAAAGTCTCGAATGTTCCCGTCAAACGCGTCGGCCGAAATTTCTAGAAAAACGACAAGAATAAAAAACGCGACTTTCTTTTTCTTACCTACTTATTAAAAATTTTTTTCTTCTCGCGCTCTACTCAAAAAGCACCCTCGATCGACCGTTTGAGCACCCCTGATATAAACTATTTGCATTCATTTGATTTTTAAACTATTTTATGATAAACACGCTCAGTTGTGATGTATTGACTCTACGATAGACGATAGACAAAACATAGTCCCAGTTATGAAACTCCACCAACCCATACTAATCGCAATCAGTGGGAATATTTGTACCATCGTGAGAATTATAGATGAAGATACAAGATATACATAATAAAGACGTAATTTTCTACTATCTAGTTCACAGGAACACCAACGATCACCCAAATTCATATTCGAATTTGTTTTGTCTGTTCGGTCATATCAAATTCTCTCGCAGTTTCTTTTTTAGTATATTTTTATTACTACTGGTTTGCTTTCAATTAGGTAGGTGGTTCATAAACGTGGTTTCCACAAATATGTAGAACCATTGATCCCGCGCAGCAGTCATGTTGGTACGACAAATAAATTGTTGTAACTTTTCCCTCGGCAGTAAAGATATAAGACAAAAGTGTAAATCCATTATTCCCTTGTGTCCTATTGCCCGTAGGCGCGAAACTGCTGAAAGTTTTTAATCATCAAAAAAGCTTCGTGTTAAAATGGGCGCAGCCATTTTATGAGTATGAAGAGATGATGTATGCGTGTTAAAAGTGAAAACCTTACTAGGTTTATTATTACGGTCTATTTAGACATTTATCCTTGCATTCTACCCAATAAGCTGAAATTTTGCATGGAGATTGTGAAAAGTCTCAATGCGCGCAAAAAATTGTATTCAAAATGAAAAATCGCAAGAATGGGCTTTTTGTATTTTATGATCTCTTTCATTACTCTTTATCACTGGGTACAAACAAAATTCATTAATCTCTAGGAGCGGATTATGTGAAGAAAACCACTCTAGAAATAAAACTCCAGTATCTTTCCTTACTCGTGAATCACTGGCATCAATATGCTGATCAATTTTATCCATTCTTGCATTCGCGTGTTCATCCAATTCTTCAGAAATGGTATTCATAGCATTGATACTATAAATCCATTTGCTAATAACTCTCTTCCTAGAGCAATACCTCCATCTGCCTTGATAGATTTCATCATTGGCTGCTCTATCACCATAATCGTTGAAGTTACACAACTTAACTTACAGTACACTTAACTGTGGAAAAGCTTTCTAGAATCATTGGTAAACATTACATGGCATGTTAGTTGGACGCTAAACATTTTAGAAATAGGACCAACACATAATAAGTGCTAAATACTTAAAGATAAAAATAGTACACTAAGTACAAGAACTAATACATAGACAATATCTAACCAATAAATAGATCAGACTAAAATAACTCAAAATTTATGTATAAGGAACTCTTCTGTGGAATAAAAAGCAGATTGCCTATTAAGACTTTTTCCATTTCTCTTTAATTTATGTGTTAACTTGTAAAATTTTATTCCAATGAGTTTCGTTCCAATTTGTGCCCTTTCCATGCGATGACGGGATGAGGAGATCTGGTCTCTGTTTCAGGTACTTTAGTAGTGAAAATCCCCATTCAGAAAGCATTCGCCTTTAAACTATTATTATGTACATAATTGAGATGAGGCAAGGACATTTACTGTCACAAGTCAGAATCTTTTGGGATTTAAATAGGTCTCTCCAGCTTGTTGTTCTAGTAACACCACCTATTACTCTAAGAGCCTCCTTCTGTTCAAACAGAATTGTACTGGTTCCTAAGCTATGACCCTACAACACAATTCCATATGTGGCAATGATGTGAAAATTGACAAAGTAATCCAGTTTGCATATAGATTGGGTCGATACTTCCCTAACCTGTCGGATAGAGAATACCGCAAAGGATTACCACTTACGTCTGTTATTAATTACAAAACCTTATAGGTTTATTGTATTTTCTTCTCGTTCAGTTGTTAGGAAATTGATTATTCGCGTCATACTTCTGTTAGATTCAACCCATTTACTGAAAACCAGCCTTCAGCCGCATCCAAAGATCTAGATACCACCTGGCTCAGCTCTATACTTGAGGGAGCCACATTTAGTAATGTGTCATCAGTATAGAAACAGGTCTCACGACATGCTAAATTTGCTGGCAACTCGGATATATATACAAAACAAAAGCGGAATCAAGATTGATCCTTGAGGGACTCCGTGCGTAGTCCCTATTTTCTCTGAGACAACATTATTTCACGAAACAATTTGTAACCTATAACGTTAGTATGACTTGAAAATTCCAAGAACCCTGCCCCTTATACCATTTTTTCAAGCAAAAAGTCTCTAGGTATACAATCGAATGCTTCGCTGAGGTCACATGCTAATAGTTCAGCATGTTAACATCTATGAAAGGCTACTAATGATATTTCTACTTTCTACTAGTTTTACAAATCTTCTGTTAACAATCTCTTTCAGAAGGAAAACGCTGGTAATGTGGAAATTGGTCTATAATTACTATAATCGTTAATGTCTTTTTCTTACAGAGCAGAAAGACAGTCGCTAATTTCAGTTTTCTGGGGAGTATCTCTTGTCTCTTGTTCCAAGCACTGATTAAAAGTTCTGCAAAGAGGTTCAAAAATTATTGAGATTATTGTTTTCAATAGAATTGAGTTTAATTCATAAATATCAGGTTGTGTTTGTTTGGATTGATGAACATTGAAGAGGTTAGAGTAACCTTGTTATATATATATATATATATATATATATATATATATATATATATATATATATATATATATATATATATATATATATATATATATAAGGGTGCTCAACGAAAACTTTACACCTCAATTTCCCGGTTTTAAAATAAAAACTTCAATTCCTCAAGGGGGGTGAGCAATTTTTGAATAGCGATGAGGGGTGTTGCGACACCTCATTTTGAAGATCTTATCGAGTACTATGTGACCCTAAATTTCCGCTTCAAAATTTTCATCGTTAACGAAATGGCAGCTGAAAAAGTGGAAGATGGCTTATTTTTGTGATTAGTTTATTAAGTGCTGAAAATGAGCACCATTTCCAACCAACGTTTCTGATTCAATTTAACGGCATTCATTAATGATCCGAATTCGCAAATCATCCAGTGACAGTGAATAAAGAACGCCGGTGTATGGCTAGCTTATGTTGAATTTACCTCGAGGTATGCAATGTTTTTATTTATTTGTTAATTTTTGTTCGAAAAATAGATAGACCGTGTGTTTGATTTAGCTTAGTCTCTCGTTAGTCTATCGTGAAACTGTGCCAAAGCGATTGTAAATTTGTAGTAGCATTGAAAAGGTGTATTCCGTCGAAGAAAGGGTGGAAATGATCAAATTATTTTTTAGAAATAACGACTCTGCGCGATTAACGGCGGCTTTATTTAACGAACGACATCCTGACAAAATGTATCCGCTGCTTACGTTGTGCGACTGGTTGATAAATTTGACGCTACTGGTTCAGTCGGTAACAAAAAGAGGGTGTATGAAGGAGACGAAGTGAGGGAAGTGCCTATCTTAGGTCACGTAGCGATAGATCCGACCCTTAGTACTAGGAAATTGTCCAATGTTTCTGGTGTTTCACGCACAACAATCATCAGAATTTTAAGAAAACATAAGTTTCATCCTTTTAAGATACGATTGGTTCAGGAACTGAACGAGGATGATTTTGATCGCCGACTCATATTCTGTGAAGTGGTCAGTGAAATTATTAACAATAATCCAAAATACATGTTCAATATCTGTTTTCGGATGAGTGTTCATTTTACCTTAACGGCACTGTAAACAGGCATAACTATCGATACTGGTCAGATGAAAATCCAAGATTATTTCGAGAAGAGTATATACCCCAAAAGTTAAATGTTTCGGTGGGTATTTATGGAAATCGCATCATCGGCCCTTTTTTCATAGCCGGTAATATTACTCGTGCAAGTATTGGTGAATTAAAAGACCATGAAACGATCATTTATTCATTTCATTCAATCTATGCGTCATTTCTTATATAAAAATTTTCCTCAGGCCTGGAATGAAAGAAGAGGATTGAGTGGCCACCCAGATCACCTGATCTGGCGCCACTGGACTTTTTTCGATGGGGTCACCTGAAATCTAAGATTTACGCTACCCAACCTGAGTCACTGGATGATTTGCGAATTCGGATCATTAATGAATGCCTTCAAATTGAACCAGAAATGTTGAATAATATACGTGAACGATTTCAGCAAAACTTCTTTTACTGCATGGAAGTGAATGGTGCCCATTTTCAGCACTTAATAAACAAATCACAAAAGAAGTAGTCTTACACTTTTCTAGCTGCCATTTCGTTAACGATGAAAATTTTTGAGCGAAAATTTAGGGTCAGATAGCACTCGATAAGATCTTCAAAATGAGGTATTGCAACCAACACCCCTCATCTCTATTCAAAATTAGGGGGTTGTGCTCACTCCCGGTAGGGGATTGAAGTTACGGGGATGAAAAAATCGGAAAAGTTGTTCCCCCTCGAATCAAAAATCGAAGGGTCCAAGCGATTCTCCATATTTTCATTTTAAAACCAGAAAATCGAGGTGTTAAGTTTTCGTTTAATGTATATATATTCGTCATATTGATTGATTTTTCCTGAGACAACCTGCTCTGTTTGAGATACCTCATAGGAATTGAATATTTTTTTTGGTGTTGGTTCTATTGAGGCTATATCACTATCAGAATGCAATGAAGTTTGTATTCTAAACCGTGGTCTCCATAAGAATCTGCTTCCATCTTCGACGAGATCTCAGAAAAATCACGCATTTTATTTCCAGAATTGCCGTACTGGTAAGATAATGGTAATGGTATAACAGCAACAGTATATAGACAAGAAATGGAGTAAGAAGGCGCGCGTAGATCCTTGAATTTTGGTGAGGGGCGAATTTCTATCCTTTTTCCTCTTCATCTCGCTTGTTTTACATCTCCTTGGTATGTCCTGGGGTTCTACTGGTTGGTTATCCTCCTTCTTTTATGTTCTGGAGCATCTATGCTGGCCTGTTGTTTTCTCGAGTAAAATGGCGAAAGCATTTCTGTTTATATATGAGTTCCGGAGAAGTCCCCGACTCTCCGTTCTCGGGGAATCACCTTTCAATCTTGATTCTCGGGGATTTACTAATTCTCCGAAAGAGTTCTGCTGACTATCACCAGATGTAGTAAACCTTAATCGTTAAATTATTATACTTACACGTCTGGCCGCTATCTGACGACATTGCATAAATTTTTTTCAGTTTTCTATATATTTTTACAAGGAATATTGAGTTTTCAATGAATCATACGAAAAACCTCTGAGAGAATCATTTCATTTGAATCTATTTCTTATTATATACAAATCTTTTATAGGTTGTAGGCAACATCAATATTTTGTTGAGTGTTGTTGAATACAGAAGCGTTTCACATTTCTGAAATGACTGCTGGTTGATTTCTACCTTTTTCTCTTTAAATTAACTAGCTTTTGTATCCACTTGTTGCGCTGAGAATGGAATTGACTAGATCGAACGTCTATGTTTTGAAGTTCCAGTGTGTCTCATCCAATTAAAAAATTCTGTATAACTAGGGATACTACCTACTATCTGTTGTGCCTGTTCTGGTACGGCAACAAGCGATTGGCAAGTGGACTTTATGCTCCTACAAGTATCAAGCTTTCATGCAGCTTGAAAAAGCTTTGGGGTTGCAAAATCAAGTCGAGTCAAACCTTTGACTTCTCGAAAGTTTGAGTTTCAAGCCAATTCAAGCTTTTCGAACAATTTTCAAGCTGCTTGACTTGATGAAACCCTATCTCTAATGCTCATGCAGTTTTTCGCCTTGGTTGGAATTCATGGAGGGATATCCCTTTGTTCCGGCTAAATTAATTGGGCTATATGTGTCAATTCCAATTATAGTACATTTTTCTGGATATTCCATCAAGAATATACGTGATTGTACCTTCATTCATTTGGATGAAGTATTCATTCATGTACATAGAGTTTTAGGGTGCTTTCTCACCATTTAGTTAGAAGAAACTTTTACGATGTCCGAATTTGTATCACTTGAAAGTCACAGGTTACATCACACATTTTTGTATGGAGAAAATTGTATTTATTATCAAAACTTTTCCAAATTGAAATTCTTAGACAGAATATTTTGAACAACAATTCATCCTTGGTGATCAATACCTTTTTTTATTTGTTGTTCCGGATACAGACACTTTCATAAGGTAGAAAAGAACGTAAAGAGAATAAGAATTTAATATTTCTCAAACATTGATTTTCCATGAAAAACTAAATAACATATTTACCGGAAATCATTCAATAGGGTTCATCCTCAGGAGAAAATCGATGTAAACTGCGCCAGTTCGTCGCCAGTTTTCCAGACAATCGTAGTTCATAGAAGAGGTTACCAATTTACACATGACCCTTCCTCCCATTATTCGTTCAAGTATTACAAGCTGCGAACTTGGCTATAGAATACTGAAATAGTTCAATTCCGAATAAATTTGTTTACTACTTCTGTAGAACAGAGTTTTTCACTGGTTTAGTATGTTGCTTGCAGAAAATATGATCAAATTCGTATGCAGTAATGTAAAAGATTGAAAAAAAAGATGTTACTACATCTATTTTAGATATTATTTCACAATTAAGGAGATGATATTTAAAACAAATATACCTCTTCCAATCGATCTGTACTTGCTCACGATTTCGATTGTAAATTAAAAACCGTTCGGCTTTCGAAAAGTTCTATGACACTTTTCCAAACAAAAAGAAATTTGAATAGGATTTGAGAAAATTTTCGTAAGAATAACCCTTCTTATTTTTATTATGAACCATAGAAAATTTTTAAAAGGAAGACAAAATATTCAGCTTTCCAAAATATATATCCATAGTGCATAATTTTTGTTTTGTTCAATACGTTAAAAATATATATAAAGAAAAAAGTTAAACGCTAATTTTCTGCATGTCCTAAAATAATTTTCAAATATGCAGGATGTTCCATTAGAGAGATTGATATCAAATCTATGTTTTCTTTGATGGAACGCCCTATCCTTTCATTATTTTCGAACTGATTTACCCGAAATAAGCTGAGATACTTTAGATTAGTGTATGCCTTAGCCAAACCGTTTTGTATTAATCACAATTTGTGAAAATGTGATTTTTCGAACATCTGTATCTACTTCAATCTTAGAATTCCAATTTTAAAATTAAATAGTTTTCATAAACCTAAATACCAATTAACAATAAGTAATTGTTAATACAGCTACTCAGGGTGTTCTTTGATGAATGTCAAATTTTGTTTAGGTTGAAAGCTCATTATTTTATTATTTTAAATGGAACACTCTGTATTTATTAACTTCAATTGAAGGTGAGACTTCCATTTGAATCTATTAGGTACCCCTAATCTAATCTATTCTCAATAGATTGAAAATTAAAAATGATTTTGCATTTCATCCACATAATCTCATCGAAATTTGCACTGAAATTTTCAATTATGGTTCTGTTGGAACAATGTCTAAAAGAGACCCACACGCGCTATGAAAAATGTTCAAATTGTCTTCTCACACACATTTCAATTTGAAGCACAAAATTTTATCCTCACATTATTGAGATAGCCCCGAGTAATATGAAGGTATGCATCTCGAATTCTTTGCATCATATGATCCATTGTGATAAATCAAAATGACCAGCTTTTAGTTTTGTCATTCTTTTGTTCGAAAAAAATTACAGGTTTCATTAGCATTTTTATATTTAAGTAGCAGCAAAAATCCTACATACATTTTTGAATAATCAATCGCTAATTATAATTTTCATAGGTTCATTGATAAATTGATTAGATAAAATACTGATATGAACCAGATATTGGATTTTCCATTACCGTCAAATGCTTTTCGTACATGCTGAGTTTTCTCCTACTCTATATTTATATTCCTTATATCAATTATTTTGATTCATGTACTAAAAGTCTAAATAACTATAGCTTAAAACTGTCATTATACAATCATTAATGATTAGTGGAAATCTGCATTGCTTTACTCTGTTTATAACTTCATAATTTTTGTTGAAACTTGATATTTTGTTCCATCAAAATGTAAGGTACATTTTTATCTTTTATTCTCTCATAGACATGTACCATGATAAGGAAGAAGGGAGGGGGTAATTGGAGCCTACTAAGGAAAAAGTTGAATAAAAGTCAAATTTATGAATGCTTTAGGAACTTTTCATTCGAAACTAAGTCCTTACTTATTTGTCATCTAACCACAGCATCAACGTTACATTATTAGGCATTTGGCCACAGATAAACTTTTTTCAAAAAACATAATCCCGACTTTGCGGGAAATGAGAGCGTAGAAATTCCCATATGTGTAATGGGATCTACTTAATAATTAAGTCAGACTCATCAATTTCTATAAGTCGTCTGAATTCTTACTTATTTATAAAAATATTTATATAAACGAAACCGTATAATAGTTAACTTTGAGGATCCAAACGAAAAACGCAAATAGAATCAACAGTACCACATTTCGTTGTTTTTTCCCATCTCACAGCAAAGATCTCACAATGTCTCTTCTTCTGAGTATTCTGTCTCATCGTTGCCAAGGTTCTCAACGTCTTCTCCTTCAGACGTGTCACTTTTTCAACTTCATTGTTTGTCTTCTTTCGTTTTCCCCTTTTTCTGCGAAACATTTTCTTCCTTTGTTGCCAGTTTTTCCCTTGTTCTTTGGATTGATTTTAGCTTTACTTTTCCTCTTTCCTTTCATTTCTTCTCCCTCTCTTCAAAAAATGTTTTCATTGGCGTGCTAGATAAGATTACTGAATGTTGTTTTCATCGTACTGTCTTATTTTTGTTAAATATCGTAAGCAGTAGACTCATAACCGATAGAACATTTGCACAATCAGATTTTTCTGCACGATGATTGGGCATCACAGTTATTAGTACTAACTGCCTGCAGAATGTTTGACTGTTGTTTTGTATCATTTGATATGAAGTTTGGATAGAGTGACTGTTCTTGAACGTCGTTTGTTGTGAATGAGGTCGTGCAGGGATGGCAAATGCTGACTTCATGCGTGTTTCTAGCTCCTGTTGAATACCACCAGATGAAGACGAAGTAGGTCAGACTTACCAGTAGATAGCTGTTTAGAAACGGATCTGTGAGACTGAACAGCAGCAGCCGAGCTTACTTGCTCACTAACTTGGTTCTGATCTTCATCTGCGGTAACAAAATCGTCTCCTGAAAATACACCGTTCATGGGAAAAATTCCTGTGGCTTTTGAAGCTAGAGATCCCTTTGTCTGAGCTTGCTACTCTAGCATAAGATTCGTTGAATAATCCTGCAATCTCGTATGATGTAATTTTTATCATATTTCTGGATTTTATAAACATGTCGGATTTCTTGTTCTAGGCTCTCTTGAGAGACTCAAAAAAAGTCACATCCAGAGACTGTAAGCGATGTGATGAATGTGGCGGTATGGAAAGCATTACGACATTGTTTGATTCAGCTACTTCCCAAGCTTCTGAAGTACAATGGCTGTTGTGGTTATCCATAATCAACAAAACAGGTTGTTCAGCAGTGAGTTTTGAGTGAAATGTCGCAGCCATTTAATTTATACACTTTCATTTGCCCAACCGTTATGAGAACATTTATGAACAGCTCCTGGTGAACCATCTTTTTCTAGCTGCGGTGAGTGTCGTTGTCGAGGTAAAATAAAAAGAGGTGGGATGAAAGATCCTAAAGCACTCATAGCACAGATAGCCGTGATGTTTTTACCTCATTCCCATGATGTGATTGCTACAACTCGTTTTTGTCCCCTAGGTGCTATTATTTTTCATGTAACCTGGATCGTCGTTACACCAGTCTCATCCATATTGTAAGTATAAGAAGGCAGAAAGTGGTGTTTGGCCATTAGATTTTCTATATTTTTTAAGAATCGATCCACTTCGACTCTATTGAATCCAAGTATTCTATTGATGCTTCTCGCTTCTGGCTTTCTAATTCTTAGATCAGGATGTCTTTGGAAAAATTCAGTTAGGAAGTCTCTGCCCGCAGACTTCTTGGCTTCGTTCAATCGATTTGCGACACCAAAAGTTTCAGCCAGGGTGTAACATATCTTACAAAACTGACCCCGTAAGATTTATTTGACAAGTTACGAAAATGATCACCCATAATGGCTTCTTATACCTCAGTAAACACAGCAAGCCTTCCTAGCTTTGGAGGACATTTTCAGCTAGCATTGTTGGATTCAGCTAATCTTAACCTCTTTTTCATGGTACTGTACGGCTTTCCAGTCTCTTTTGATACCTTTATGCAGATGTACAGCCACGTTGATGTTTTTGGACAGCATTTTCTAAGGTTTCAACAGTTCAAGGCGCTTTCGTAGTGGTGCGTTCCCTTTTTCTTGGCATTTGTGTATCTGAAAAAATACACATAAATATGCATATGAGGTAATTGGAGCTACAAGGGGTGATAAAAGCCTAATAAGCTCTGATTACCCGATACGACCATCTTGAGATGAAATGAAATGCTATCCCGAATCTAACTTGTAATGAAATTACACTCACAGATACTCAAAATGAGTATCATAATGATCAGAGACAGTGGTACGGTGGGTCTCCAGCAGAGGGTTTCCAATGTTCTTGACGGCGTTGAAGGTTGGTGTTCAAACAACTGACTGATTTTAAATAAGGCAAAAACTAACTATATATACAAGACGTATAACAAAATACAGTTGTACCCCCTGCTATCGGTGTCTACCGCGAAATAGATCTTGTGGTCATCAAAGATCATAGCTTCAACTGGAGAGATCAAATGCAGTATCTTTCCAAAAACTGAACTCCAACTTGTTTCTAATAAGAACTCTTGAAATATCACTGCGGGTCGAAACAATTAGGTCAGTTTACTACGCTAACTTTCAGTCTCTCATTGCATACGGCATTGTTTTCTAAGAAAACAGTTCAACAGCATCACATATATCAACATTGCAAAAACTCGCATGCGTATACTATTTGGACTAAAATATAGAGAAACTTGTATGGGGGTTTTCAAAGCAAAACAGATACTAGCTGTGCCAGCATTATACATCCTGGGGAATCTTATGTTTGTTTTAGAAAACAGAGAATTGTTTTTCGACTCGGAGATAACTCATGAAAAGTTTTTTCATGCATAGTTCCCGCAATTCGTGGAAGATCTAGTTGCCGTGATTAACAGATCTTCCACTATCATTTATGATTTATATTGAGTATTCCTTCTATCAAAAGTCGCTAAAATGGCTTACAAATTAGAACTTCGAAGAAGTGTTCACAATTTAGTTGGGAGAGTTCCTAAGAGTGAAATCATCAACATTTTTCGTGGTCAGAATATTTCTAAGACAACTATTCATCGGGTAATAAGTGAATGTGAGCAAGAATACCATGCTTGAATTTGCTCTTAGAAGAAAGAGGCTCTTAGAAGGAGCAAGAGACACAGTAGGAACATCATTACGGAAATTATCCAGAAGATTACGTACTTCTCATGAGACAATAAGGCGAGAATTACTGAATGCGGGATGTAAATATCGTAAAAGGCGTAAGTGTCCAAAATACACCCAAAATCAATTGGAAAATATCCCCAGATGTTGACGCGCCTTAAGAAGAATTAACTTCGCAAATGACAGAACCATAATTTTGGATGATGAAAAATATTTTACATTATCCCATTCTTAAATCAACACTAATGGTGGTTTCTATACAAATAACATAGAAGACTGTTCAAACGAAGTAAAATTTAAAACAAAGAAAAAATTTGAAGACAAGGTTTTGGTTTGCTGTGCTATTTCCGAAGCTGGGGTTTCAAGACCATATATAAAGCATGTGAGAGGCGAAGTTGTTGATGCAAACCTATATACTGGAAGATGTCTCCCAAAATTGTTAGATTTCATCAATCTCTATCACGCTGATGACGAAATAATGTTGTGGCCAGACTTGGCGTCTTTCCATTATGCGCGAGTTACGAGAGATTGGTTAGAGGCTAATAACATCCCATTTGTACCTCGCGGAGATAACCCCCAAACGTTCCATAAGCAAGACCAATCGAAGATCTTTGGGATTTACTGACAAGGAAAGTCTATGACAATGGATGGGAAGCCCAAAACGAAGAATGATTGAGACCGAGAACCTTTCAGAAGATACGAGAAATCGATGTGGATGTCGTCCAAAGACTGATGGGAGTTGTTCGGAAAAAATTGCGCGCCATTGAGCAGAACGGGCCCCTATCAATCCTTTAAATACTATTTTATAGAGTTTAGATATGAGGTGACATCCTAATGATATAGTCAATTCAATTTTTTCAGTAATTAATTTATCTATTCGGTTTTTTTCCCAATACTTTTGTGACATACGTTATGCTGTTAGAGACAATTTATACTATTACTCATTATTTTCACTCACAAGGTATCAAAACTGTATATATGTGCCTAAAATTATATACTTGCCTATAATCTGGCATAAAAAGAATCGTTAAGAGTAACAGTTCCAAGCTGGCAGTGTTTAATTTGCTGGTAACATTAGAACCCTATACTGTTCACGACGTCTAGAAGAGAAACTGATTAACTTATTTGTTACGTTCATTAGACTTCTCCAATTTTGCTTTGTGAAAATAATGTATCTCGACCACGTTAGAAATAAATTATTATGGTTATTATCGTGGACTTATGCACTATCTCAGCTGTTAGCTGGATATAATTTACCTTTCCCAGATTTAGCAATCAAAGGGAATAGACTCGATTACAATATACTTGATATAAATTTCCTAACTATCCTACATGTATTAAGAATTACAGCTTTTTGCATTTCTATATAGGTATTCTTATGCAATTCTAATTTCTTAAGGCTATCATGCAAAGTTTTGGGTATTAACCCAGTGGAGGATACGATGACAGGAACAATATCTATTTTCTCGAGGTGCCACATCTGCTTGATCTCAATAGCAAGGTCTGTGTATTTGGACTTTTTCTACTGGAACTTGTTCAGCACGTTGTTATTATTCGGTATGGCGACATCCACCAGCATTGCTGTTCTGGCTCTCTTATCATACACCACTATGTCCGGCCTATTATTCGTCACCATTCTGTCAGTGATAACAGGCCTATCGTAGTCTAATCTGATTGAGCCATTTTCCAATACGGGCGCCGGTTGATACTTGTAATATGGCTGGAAGGTGTTCAGAAGTCCGTACTTGTGTGCAAGTTTCTGGTGGATAATGTTGCACACTTGATTATGCCTGTGAAGATACTCCGTATTGGCCAGTTGTTCGCATCCGGACGTAATATGCTGTATAGTCTCCGATCTTATATGGCATTTTCTGCCCTAATCTGTTTGTAATGATCCGTCCTTCATTATAAATTTTTTGTTATTGTTTGTAGCGATCACTTGGTCTTGGATGGCCATAAGGAATCCCTCTGTTTCTGCGAATAATTCTGCTTTCATCAACCATTTGTTGGAGGCTTCTTTGTCGATGTGTGGTTGATTAATCTCATGGAGATGTCGTCCATGCAATTCCTTTCTTGACCATTGCTCTTGTTTTTCAGTATCTGATAGGAACAGTAGATTCAGCAGGTCATCTCTGGTAGCAAGATTTAGTGGTGTATATCCCCTATCAGCCAACGATACCACTCTATGGAGGTCAGAAGTGAGAGCTTTTGCAGAGAAGAATTCTCTGAGATTTTTTATCTGTTCGGTGTGTAAATTGACAACATCTATTAATCCGCGTCCTCCTTTCCGCTTCAAAGTTGTTCGTATCACAGATGATTTTGGATGATGATTGTTGTACTTTGTCAGCATCGTTCGGGTCTGCCTTTGAATATCATCCAGTTCTGTCTTAGTCCAGCTGATTATTCCAAATGAGTAAAGCAACACTGGAATGGCGTAGGTGTTAATTGCCTTGACTAGATTCCCCGAGTTCAACATCGATTTCAGCACAGACTTCAGACGCTGACT
This sequence comes from Cryptolaemus montrouzieri, assembly GCA_013387265.2. NCBI lineage: Eukaryota > Metazoa > Arthropoda > Insecta > Coleoptera > Coccinellidae > Cryptolaemus > Cryptolaemus montrouzieri. Next base: position 23,878,159 of record JABFTP020000186.1, on the reverse strand, counting down.
GTATTCTGAACGAATCTTCTCCTTTGATTGTTTTTGGTCTAGCAATCTGGCTTGTTGGTATCCCAGATATTTGTATGTTCCGCCATCTCTCATGCACTGTATAATATCACCGTTTGGAAGTTGTGCTTCACCATCTATGACTTTCCCTCTTTGAATGTTCAGGGTATGACATTTTTCAATCCCGAATTTCATATGAACATCTGCCGAGAACTCACTGACAGTTTTCAGCAAATCATCCAATTACTTCTTTTTCGAATCATATAATTTGATGTCATCCATATACAGCAGGTGAGAGATTGTATGATAATTTCTTTCTGCTTCTGATTATTATTATTATTATATCTACTTATGCAAGGGAATATCTGAAAGATGCACGGGTGACATCTAAACTAGTTGACGAAACAATCAATAAGGCTCATAAATTCATATTATTATGAAAAATTATCATGGATATTAACGACTACATATCCGAAACAACCTGTATATTACTTTTAATATACCAGTATAGTGCTGTAAATACAAAAGAATATATTATTCACATTGGGCTCAGTTTTTCTTCACTTGAAGCAAATCCCTTTCAAAAAGTTTCATTACTCTGATACAATCTTGCAATTCAATACCTAAACAGAAATGATCTGTTGAAAATGAAATTAATTCTATACCTCTCATTCCCTTTCATTTTTCTTGACCCTCAATTTAAATTTCGAATTCATGTAAATACTAACATCGTGATAATAAAATGTTCCGATTCATCATTCCCAAAATTATACATCAAACAAAATTCTAAATAAATGCACCTACACGATAATGTTGGAGAAAACCCTGACGAATAAAATCCTGCATACCCAGCCAATTCATGAGTTATCTGATTTTCGAAATGCTCTATTTTTATTGTTGTCGCGGTCTATCCAAAATAACATTGAGGTAGTTCATTTTACTTATAATTTATTCGACGTTGAATTCATCCAAAAATTTAATGTCATCATATTTTATGTGTGTATTTTATGGGAGACTATTTTAAATAAAATCACCATGAATAAAAACTGTTTTTATTAGTTTATGATCGAATAAAACCTTATGAATTTTGAAAGTACCTACAAAATCATCCCGAACAATAGTGAAAATATTCGGAATATTCCGGCGTGAAATGATTTGTGATTTACATCTTGGCTTATTTGTGTAAAGTCTCTTTACTTTCAACGGCGTTTCAGATGCAGCTTTCTGAAAAAAATTCTCTGACTGAGTTTAAATAGCCACACTACGTCATAGGTCCAAAAAAATTTTCCTCGAAGGTCTTCAGTGAGTTTCGAGAATAACTTGTAGTTGCTTCGTGGTGAATGTGGAAAACACGAGAGTTGCTGCACAATTTAGGATCACAAATAGCAGCTACTGCAAGCAAGAACTTGTGTTGGCGTAGTTTCTTATAAAAAAGCACATAACTACATGCGATTTAGATATTAGTTGCACATTATTATAATAAAGCACCTTGTGCATCCCAGAAGGATATAACCTTGTTGGCTTATACCACAGCGATGAACTTGGGGGTAGATATAGACATATATGCATCCATTTTGAATTTTCTTGAACATAACGATGCACCCATATTACGCCCATTATCACGCATCAGTCAAGCTTAGGTTCGTCTCATTCAGGCTAGAAATGTCCAAATCAGATTCTGATCAGCTTAATCATTCGGGGAATCATCTTGTCATCAATATTTTCATCGCAAAACATGATCATGATGTTTTGAATTACTTGAAATGAAAAACCTATTTCCTCCACAATTTAGCAAGAGATACCCTTGCATCTTTAATAATGGGATCGTGGCTTTTTCTGATATTTTCTTCAATTATAACTGTGATGAAGATCAAACTACTCAGTAAAATGAATGGACAGCCTTTACTTTCTATTTACTTTGCTGAAGACATTGAAACACATGCTAAAAGTACTCTCCGATGCATTTCACAACTACAAACTTTTCAGAATCCTGACATTAAACATGACAACTTCAAAATCCAACAAGTTTGAGAGTTTTGTAACATTAGAATCACCTTTATCTTTGACAATACCTCTATGTTGGATATAAAGAAGGGAATATCATTAACAAAGAAAGCATAGATAAGTACCAACTCCTAACTACCAAACACCTCAGCATTGAAACTAGAAAAGTATTACAGGGATGTTCTTATCAATGGGAGGTAAACATGGACTTTAAACACAAGGACAAGAAGAGGAGAGACTATAACAGCTGCAATTTGGATCTAGAGAAAAATGGCCAAGACAATTCGATTAATGATTGATTGAGAGAAAGTGCAACGGATAGGAAATCTCCACTGATGACTATTGCAACAAGAAAAACAAAACTAATCATACGACATAACTAATTTTTGATCCATATCTTTTAGTGGAAAATAGAGGGAACAGAGGTTGCCCAAGTACACAGTATTTCCAAAATATCCAAGGAAGAAATCATTTCTTGTGATTCTTAGGCGTTCTTAACAAGTATGGCCAGAGAGAGGACGGATGGCTTCAACAACAAGGCTTAGCCTTTACAATGTGACATGAATTTTCCTTCATGTTCACATGTTTCTCTTCCACATTTGAATTCACGACACCAAGTCATTAGACAAATAACTGCTTTTCCAGAAAATGCAGCACTCCAAGAAACTGGAATTAGATTTCACGATTGATCCAAAAATTCCAAGAAACGAATCCGAGATGACCTGGACAAGGCAGAAATCACTGTCTTTGAGAGAACACTGCATCACCACCACTAGAAGTGTGAGCAAATACAATTCTCCATCTCGCATAACGTACGATCGCCGTACAAGAGTTTTCAAACGTGCAAATGAACGATTTGGCCAGTGAAAGATTTTAGTGGATCTCAAAAGGTTTGGGGAGGCATATCTCCACGAACGCACCTTTATGTCTTCAATCATGATTCTTTTGCAAGTCAAATAATTCAGAAAAATGTGTGTGCTGCGATCATTTCTTCAATCAGTTTGTTTAACAGAGCATTTTTGCTCTTTTGAGTGTGACATCTCTAATGCAAGCTGTTTTTGCCAATTCAAGAATGCCAACATATAAGTACAGCTTTGTATTGAGTATGAAATTAGGGTTCTATTTAATGTGAAACTAAAGGCCTTCGTTCAGAAGGCAACGCAAATGTCAGATACCATTATATGATACTTCGGCCTTGTCATTTTTTAACTTGATCGATTTGAGGACCTTTCACTGCTGGTCGCCCGAGACTGACGTCGCTAACATACCAACGGAATGTCGCAAACGTAGAATATTTTTGAAGATCCATAGTAATTCAGCGATAGACTCTACGATACTTGAACCTTGAAGTATTTAACTCTTCGGTTGCTTTTCGAATGGAGACCCTAAGTAGATTAATGATCTACTCCACCACACCGACAAAGATACCAATAGAGCATGTCACTAAATTCAGACTTGTAGAATCCTCAGTAATAGTGATAGTGACAGTGTGAAATCAGTGATCAATTCATTACACTTATTCGTACATATGGATCGCCACCATCCTTCACTAGAAGTTGAAATTGGGATCTCCAATTTCAAGCCCCTTCGAATGAATCCTACCTCACAAGCATTGAACTTTCATAAGTGTGACAGAAGGGTACTGTTGTAGCCTACTTTGTTGAGATCGACTGGAATCGAGCGTTTTCAAACAGAAGCATCGACGAGTGTGTTGACATCTTCTATAACCATCTCGGACTGTGCTCTAGCAGATTCTCCCCGCGGAAAGGGATGATTGGAGTTAAGTTTCCTAACTGGTATTCTAGTAAAACTATTAAAATAATCAAGGAAAAGTACACAACAGATGGAAAAAATATAAAAACAGTGCTGATTTCGTAACATTTAAGAATTTAAGACGTAGAAGCAAATTCCTTATTTGCGTAGATTTTTCGTTTTATGTAAAGAGGGTTGAAGGAAGCATAAGAAGTAACCCAAAAACTTTTTGGAGTTATTTCAAAAATAGAACCAACCTAATGCGGTTGTTTATGGAGATCAGCAGGCCAACAGTGGTGATGGGGTATATAATCTTTTTATGAAGCATTTCAGCTCAGTATATGTCAATAAAAATAACGTTTTAACTGAAACCAACATCGAAAAACTAAGTTCAGTCGGTAACACCTTGATTATATCTTCATTTCAAATAAGCGACTCTGATATTCAGGAAGTACTACGCAAGTTAGATGAGAGTAAGGGACCGGGACCAGATGGCATCCCTCCTGTATTTTTAAAGAGGTTTGCTTCAAGTTTGGTGCATCCTTTGAGTCTTGTTTTTAATAGGTCATTGCACGAGGGCTATTTATCAGTAAAATGGAAGGTGTCTAAGGTAATACCAATTTTTAAATCCGGGAATAGGAACCATAAGCCTTTATCTATTTTGTCGGCAATAACGATACTTTTCGCGTCATTTATGATTTTCTTATCGAGTCTTCGTAGCATGTGCTGCCAGTTCAGCAGCACGGTTTCTTTTCGCACAGATCTGTAGAGTCAAATCTTGTAGAATATGTTCAGGTTTTTCTTGACAGCTTGGAACGGAGGTATCAGTGTGTACATTGATTTCAGCAAGGCATTCGACAAAATTTGTTGGAGTATATCTGTTAGGAAGCTTGCTGAGGTCGGTGTGCATGGCCCACTGCTTCGCTGGCTTCATTCGTATATGTCTGAACGATCCCAGTACGTTGCATTGGGTGGTTATTGTTCCGACATAAATAACACAACATCGGGAGTGGCGCAGGGGAGTCATCTGGGTCCTTTATTATTCTTGGTCTATTTATATGATATTCCGGAGTGCTTTGAGGATAGTTTATTTATAGCTTCTGCGGAAGATTTCAAAAATTTTTAACATAATCAAAGATCACTCAGACTGCGTATTGCTTCAGAACGACCTCGATCGTCTAGTCAAATATTATAGCAATAACCAACTTTTTGTTGATTTTGATAAATGTCAGTCCATAAGCTTCTCGAGGAAAAAGTACAGTATACACTTTCAGTACACCCTGGGACCACACAACCTCGTCTCAGTGGACTCGATTCGTAACCTGGGGGTAATCATTGACAGCAGGCTTCTTTTTGACAAACATGTTGATTCTATATGAAAAAAGAATCCCGAATGCTCGGCTTTCTTCTGAGAAGCACTCAGCAATTCAAGTGTATAAAATCATTAAAGACTCTTTATTTTGCATATGTCAACAGTAACTTGAACTGACAGCTGCCTGGAACCCTCAGTACCACGTGTACATAAACAGAATTCAAAACATTCAAAACCGATTTAGATATATATATATATATATATATATATATATATATATATATATATATCTACTATCTTTTATATGATTCAACAAACGAGTGAAAAAACCTGAGGTAAAAACTCGTTTCCCTGTCGATATTGTACTAGCAATAGCTTGTCTGTTTATGATGTGTTAATGTCGTGTGTACATAACGAGTACCGAAGATTTTTCTGCTTAGCCGCTTCATTCTCTCTTGCATTCCATGATTTCCAAACGAAGACAAGGGTGAAAGGAAGGGGGTTTGGGACAGGAATCTGTAACAATAGAAAAGGAAAACCAGCAGAAAAATATTTCAACAATCAAACTTCTTATATGTCTAAACAAATCTAAGAAAAGATTTTACATAGCAAGCAAGGTTATGAAAGGGACTAAGGAGATAATAAAAAAATACATAACCTGCGATATTTCCTCAAATTCCATCCCTGTTCGACCGAGAGAGCCCCGATGGCCAGGTTCAGTCTTCCGATTTATAAAATATGTTAACTACAAAAATACAAGGACACCTAGAGTCGCTGAAATAACAGCTTCAGAATTAGGCATAGTTTCGCTACAGACTACTAGAGTAATCCACGATATTTGTTTCATGTTGAGGCTGCTGCTGGATTTTATAGATTCCAGAAGTTTGCTTTCCAGGGTTGGTTTTAACACACCTGGCTACAATGTACGTAGACCTCACTTGTTTCACACTCCTATAACAAATACGAATGCTTCTTTCAACTCTCCTCTGGTGCGGATGGCCAGGCTGATGAATAGGTATGCTATTGATTTTCACGAACTATCTTCACCGTCACAAATAGAAAACTACGTTGATAGAGGTGTATCACAGACTTTGTCTGTTTGACTTGTTTTAGTTTTGAAGTATTTTTATTGTCTTTCTAAATTTCATGTTCTTGATACAACTATTCGACTACGAATTGAATAGGGAAATTTCTATTGATATTTTTTAATTTCTAAACTTTCGATTTGTTAGTTTATAATTCTTTCTGTTTTTTATATACTTCATGGATACGGCTGTGGGTCTTAAAGGTCTGTTAGTATCTTTCATACTGAAATAAATAAAAATAAATAAATATGACAGTGGGACCGATTGAACTCAGTCAATTTTAACGTGAAAAAGACTCAGTCAACAACGTTTTCCAGAAAAGTTACAGTTGGAGAATCTCCTTCAATCATGCAAGGACATCGAATTGCCTCCTAACGAACATGCATTTACATCTCTACTCGTTTGCTGGCGTAACGATGTGTCAGCTATTGTCGAATCTGCTTATGCTAAACTCAGTTTTCTTTCAGAGCTAAGCAGTACTTCACGCCACTGCAGTTGATGCTTTTATACAACGTACAGATGCGACCGGGTCTAAAATCCTGTTTGGGTCACTACGCACCCAAATATTCATTACGTATATAGGATAATATCCAGAAGAGAGCAGTAAGCCTCATAGACCACTCAGAGATCATACGTGATCTCCAGCCTCGCATTCAAAAGCTGATCTATCTCCATTCAACAGATTCTCCAATGGTCAAAGCTCTGAAGAACTGAAAGTCTTGGTTCTGGAAAGAATCCAGTTCCAAAGAAAAACCACGGTTGCGGAAAACTGTCATCAGCAGACGGTCTAACTAGCAACGTCACATACCTCTCTCTATAAAAAATATTTTTGTTTACAGTGCTGCGGAACTCGCTTTCATCGAACATCTTTCCAATAACTTACAATTTGACCTTTTAAAGAAGCGACTGAACAAACATATCAAATCATTTTGGGAAGCCACAGATGTGGTTGAACAGGCATCGCCCCTTCCCAAGAGTTGAGAATAGAAAAAAAGTCGAGTAGACGTTTCCCCTATCCATCCTGAAACACGTCTACAATTCTTCTCAGCTTAAATATCGCCTTTTTGTAATAACAGTTACGATCTACAAATTTCAAAAAGTAAATATATACAACCGTGAAATCGTTAAATTGAGACAAATGCTAATTATTACAATAGCTTAAAACCCGAACCTATGTAAACCATTCCTTCAGAAAATCCCGTCGTGAAAATGAAAGTTCCAAATACCATGATAAATTTTTGTGACTAATAACGTTTGAATGATCTGATAAAGTAATCACTGATAACTGATAAGCAATTTACCTTTATTCGCAGAAGATGCGCATGCATACTTGGAGAGGAACAGGTGCTGGCACACTACAGCAACAACCCAATAAATGGGCTGCCGCAGGCCTATTAGCTCTATTTGTTATAAGTTGCTCGAGTTCAGCTAGTGGCGCTCGTATCAAGACAACCAGAGTTCAAAACACAACCAGTCCCACCAGTCGCGATAGAACTCCGGTTAACGAAAGAACAAAAATGAAACAAGATTATCCCGACTTTGAAAATGCCGGTCAGAAAGCCGGAGTTGAAATCTGGAGAGTTGAGGTGAGTCGCGTTCATTATTTCTATTTCTGTTGATCAATTGTGGTTTGTTTCAATTCAAGTAGCCTTGAATTAATAAATAAAAACTAGTTTCAAGGTTTATTACATTGCGGTAAATAAATCGTAGTGATAATACTTTTTCTGGAGGTTAAAAATACAATAAGCCTGTATAATTGATATTTCCTTAAAATGAAAGTATACAAATTTTTCTTAAATCGTCTCAATTTTCATTAATTGTTATTTGATCCTTGGAATGTCAAATTTCCTTAATTTTCAATATAAAAATCTTTTTTTTCGCGTACCTCTTATTCTGTAATTGTAAACGCAGAGTTATTTTTTATACAGGATTTCCTGAAAATTACCGATCGCAATTGCTATTCTGTTCTTAAATTTTTTTTAAATCGATTGAGGAGGTCGTTACTTGATAAAAATCGATATACATATTTTCAATGAAATAAAACTAAAGATTTAGATTTAGATACATCTATCTGATGAAGCCACAGTGTGGTTTTGTCAATATAGTGAAAATCTAAATACTTTAGTTTTATTTCATTGAAAATTCTGTTCTTCCTCCGATTGAAAAGATATGGACACATGGTTTTGAAATGCTATTAAATAAATGAAAAATATTTTTTAGTAAGGAGAAAGTTTCGTGAAAACATATATGATTGTCTTTGTTCAAACAATATTTTTTCTATATAGTGATATATAAAAGGTACTTCTTCTTCTTCTACATCACACATCAAGTGTTTATGCCTTTTTCCTGACAGAATACCCCAACAAGTCAGGAAGTTTAAAAGACTAGAGGAGAATTTAAGATGTGGAGCCTTTGAAAAACTAAAAGCTACGGAACGTCAATTCAATAAACATAAAGAATTGAATTTCTATAAGAAAATCCAGAAAGAACAGTTAGCACGGAATTTTGAGTTCAAATCTTTAATTACGCAGAAAGTTCAAGCTCTGAAAAACATTGATAATAATCGCAGGCTAACCAACGATGCTGAAGTTATGAAACGCTATTTTTTTTGTCAGAAAGGTAAATGTTGAGTGTGCTATTTAAATATGAAATTTCAGGCCCATATTTCATAGACAAAATTTTAAATCAAATTAAGTACAAAAATATATTAATTCAGCATCTTGACGACTTTCTCGACAATATTTCGATGATAGAATTGATAACAGTATGCATTCCACAGCATGGTGTCCTTCCACAAAATGCGTATTTAAATATTTATTTGCTAAATTCCAACGAAGATCTGAAAAACTGAAAAATAGGTTAGGTTATAGTTCTTACCATATTTGGACGAAGATCTGCGCCCTTTCTTTTTTGGTTACGAAAATATCTATAAGATCGAGTTTACATTACACGACCGATTGATGAAGAAGATTTGTGGAGAAGAATTTTTAATATTCGTCTAGAAGTACCTTCAAATCTTATTTTTAATGCAATAGATGAAGTAGAAAGAAGGTGTCAGCGGTGCATTCGACAAAACGACGGTCATTTCTAGAATTATTTATGAGGGATTATTTAAACATTCATTAATTGTTCTGTTTTAACTTTTGCCTTGAAGTTTTAATAAACTTTATGTTGATCCCATTTTCAGAATGTTGTGTGCTTTGATTTTGCGTTTATTCTTTGTGTAAACTGCATCCAAATTATGTCTTCACTGATATTTATCCAATTGTCATAGAATTTGTGTTTCACATCTACGGATTTCAAAAGGCTCCATATCTTCTTAAAACCTCCTGAAGTCTTTCGAACTTGTTGCTATATTTTATTGGGAGAAGCCTAATATAAAAACATTCGGCCGTTAGAGCTTTTAATATGGCAAAATGAAACTGTATCAATAATAATAAATTTTATCAATATGTCAGTTTCTTCAATTTTTATTTTATTACGATCCTTGAAACAATCAAAATTACTCTAAAACTATTAAACTTTTGGCAGAATTATCGATATGAATGAAATTTAATTGATGTAAGTTAATTCTTCAAAAAAGAAGTTCGAGTAACTTTAAGTGTGGATCTACTTCATTTTCAGTTGATTCAGTTTTATCCCAATTATTATCAACTATTGTGAATCATATCGTGAGAAACCAGTTCTTAATCATTCGTGTGAAAAAGTTTGTTTCTATTTACCGCTTCAAAAGCTCTTTATAAGAAAGTAAACATATATACTTGATACCTTCAGCCAAACAAAGCATTATTTGATTGCGATTTTACAGTTCAATAAGTGATCATTTGAAGAGCAAACAATAGAACATCAACAAATTAGTATAATAGCGATTAGTCACTCCGGATATTGAACCACATTTAAATTGACATGAGTTAAAAAGTTTCCCTTCTTCTGATCTTAAGAATGTAAAAAAATTCTGTTATGTGGACGTACATTCTATCAAAAAAGTACGGGAATTAATTATTTAAAAAAACCTGGTCAAAACGATTGTCACTTCCCGATTTTTACAATGAAGAAAAATGTCAAACAAAGAATTTATCTCAAATTCTGTATTACAAATGGAATTTCGTGTGCCGAATCGCTGTAAATGTTACAGAAGGCCTAAGGTGAATCGACTTCATCAAAAACGCATGCATATGATTGGTACAGTGCATTCAACAGCGACAGAGATATCATGGAGGATTTGCCTCGCTCTGGTCGACCATCAACATCTTCAACTGAAGTTAACATGGATAAAATGAAGGAAATGGTGATTGAAAATCATCATTTAAGTTTGAGAACGATAGGCAATGAATTTTCTGTGTCCCACGAATCAATTCGTACCATTTCAAATGATTGTTTGGGCATGAAACGCGTTGCCGCTCGGTTCCAGAAGACCTGAATGTTCTTCAAAAATTGAATCGCGTAAAGGTCGCTGATTAAATGCTAGAACGAGTCAATTTCGACTCCGCATTCATAAAACGCATTGTAAGTGGTGATTAGATCTGAGTTCATGAGTTTGACTCGCAAACTAGGCAACAAGCTTCGAAATGGCGCCTTCCAACTGAACCGTAACCGAATAAAAACACTGAAAAATAGGTTAGGTTATAGTTCTTACCATATTTGGACGAAAATCTGCGCCCTTTATTTTTTGGTTTTGAAAATATCTAGAAGATCGAGCTCACATTACACGACCGATTTATGAAGAAGATTTGTGGGGAAGAATTTTTAATATTCGTCTCGAAGTACCTTCAAATTTTATTTTTAATGCAATAGATGAAGTAGGAAGGAGGTGTCAACGGTGCATTCAACAAAACGACGGTCATTTCTAGAATTATTTATGAGGGATTATTTAAACCTTCATCAATTGTTCTGTTTTTACTTTTGCCTTAAAGTTTTAATAAACTTTATGTTGATCTCATTTTCGGAATGATGTGTGCTTTGATTTTGCGTTTTTTCTTTGTGTAAACTGCATCCACATATATCGTCTTCACTGCTATTTATACAATTGGCATTGAATTTGAGTTTCATATCTTCAGATTTTCAAAGGCTCCATATCTTTTTAAAACCTCCAGCAGTCTTTCATACTTGTAGATATATTTTATCGGAAAAAGCCTAATATAAAAACATTCGACCGTTAGAGCCTTCAATATCCTTTAAACAACCAACATGATTCTAAAACTATTGAAACTTTTGGCAGAATTAAATGACATATACAATAATTCATAATTTCTATGATCTGATTAAAATTTTGTCTTCCACAGCACCCTTCATAATAACTGAATGTAATTAAAAATTATATTTCTTAAATATTGTCTTATTGCATAAAAATTTGAAAACAGTAACTTCGTATACATTGCTATGTTTCGAAAAAGATTGTTCACACAAACTGAATGAAAATAAGTATGTTCCAAATTAAAATAAGAAAATGTTTTCTGTGGGGCTCCGCCATTTTTTCCTTATGAGAAGATCAAGTCAGAGTTCTATTGTTTTGTTGAGGGATGTAGAAGGTCCTTATGGCCTCTCCATTATCTGTAATTTTCACAGCAGATCAGCAGTCATCCCATTTAGGCCCTGGGTTTTAATATGCTTCATCCTTATTATTTTCTTATCTTTTATCATTTCGAGGAATTCTATATGTTATGCCATAAAGTTCTTCGAAATGATAAAATATAGGAAATACAAAATATTCAATGCACAGAATAATAAATGGAATCATTTGAAATTTATAGTGTTCTCCCCTATCAATATGAATAAAATTCAATAGATGTCAGTTAATTCTTCAGAAAAAGAAGTTCGAGTATCTTTAAGTGTGGATCTACTTCATTTTCAGTTGCCTCAGTTTTATCCTAATTATTATCATATCGTGAGAAACCTGTTCTTAATCATTCGTGAGAAAAAAGTTTGTTTCTATTTACCGCTTCAAAAGCTCTTTATATGAAAGTAAACATATATACTTGATACCTTCAGCCAAACAAAGCATTATTTGATTGCGATTTTACTGTTCAATAAGTGATCATTTGAAGAGCAAACAATATAACATCAACAAATTAGTATAATAGCGATTAGTCACTCCGGATATTGAACCACATTTAAATTGACATCAGTTTAAAAGTTTTCCTTCTTCTGATCTTAAGAATGTAAAAAAATTCTATTATGTGGACGTACATTCTATCAAAAAAGTACCGGGAATTAATTATTTAAAAAATCTGCTCAAAAAGATTGTCAAAATTTTTGTTGTTGCTAAATTGGCACAACTGTTTTCTATACTGACAAGGAGTTTGAACTCGACCAGTCATGTAGTTTGTTTATAGTGGTCGATATTGTCAGTTGTAGTACAGGACAATGGCGAAAAATGTCGAACAAAAAATTTATCTCAAATTTTGTATTGCGAATGGAATTTTGTGTGCCAAATCGCTGAAAATATTACAGAAGGCCTAAGGTGAATCGACTTTATCAAAAACGCATGCATATGACTGGTACAGTGCATTCAACAGCGACAGAGATGTGATGGAAGATTTGCCTCGCTCTGGTCGACCATCAACATCTTCAACTGAAGTTAACATGGATAAAGTGAAGGAAATGGTGATTGAAAATCGTCATTTAAGTTTGAGAGAGATAGGCAATAAACTTCATGTGCCTCACGAATCAATTCGTACCATTCCAAATGATTGTTTGGGCATGAACCGCGTTTGCGCTAGACTAGTTCCAAAAGACTGGAATATTTCTTGAGCGTTATGCGGCGTTTGAGAGAGCGAATTCGTCTAAAAAGGTCAGATTTGTGGAAAAAACTCATGGATTTCACACCACGATAATGCACCACCTCACAAGGCTAGCATTGGGAATGAATTTCTGACCAAAAACTCAACAAAAACCATCGAACAAGCACTGTATTGTTTATTGTTTCGAAAGTACAAACAGGTTCAAACCCATAAAACAGTATTAACTAAGTACAATTAAAAAAAGAAGATTAGGTATTGAGTAAATAGAAATAGAAAATATGAATAATTGAAAAAAAGTACAAAAGAGGAAACTATATCAAGAACAAGTCTTTTAGAATTTTTTCAGATCTTACGATGTTATTTGAAAAAATGTCAACAGACTGATTAAATTCATTGCCCTTGCGTAACATTCACGTTAAGGGCGGGTGCTTGGAATAGTTAGTCCTTTCGAAAGGAATATAGAACAACTCATGTTTCCTCAAGTGAAAATTAATAGAGTTGAAAAATATATTTTCCAGAATAGTTGGTGCACTAACCTCCCCAGTCAATATCTTTTGAAGAGTTAGGATGTCATTCATCTTTCTTCTGTCCTCAAGTGAAACTAAGTGAAATTGTTTTCTTGCTTCCGCATAGAAGTCAACCCCCTCCGCCACCGTGAAATTACACAAATAAACCAGATATCTTAAAAGTTTATTCTGAATTTTTTCAATTCGCGAGATGTAAACTTTATACTGGGGATTCCATATAACGGAGGCATAGTTGAGTTTACTTATACGTAGGCATAGTAAACACTGAGAACAGAACTAGAATTTTTGAATATACGACACTGGCGGAGAGTGTACCCCAACATTCTACTTGAAGAGCTACTATGCAATCAATGTGTTGATCGAAAACCAACTTTGAATCCAGGATAACTCCAAGATCTCGAATTTGTGACACTTTCATTAAAGAATTGTTATCTAGTTGATAAGAAAAATTGAAGGATTTCGAATTTCGAGTGATCGTGATAGTTTGACATTTTTTCAAATTCAGGAAAAGGCTATTGGTTTTGCAATACTCTGAAAAAAAGCGAGAGCTCCTCCTGTACAAGAAGACAGTCAGACAAGCTCCTGATGGTATCATTGATTTTGAAATCGTCAGCGTATAGTAAAAAGTTACATTTTTGTAAAATATATCTTACATTATTTACATATATGAGAAACAGGAGGGGACCAAGGTGTGATCCTTGGGGGACCCCAGATGTACAGCAATATGTCTCCGATCTATGCCCACCACCAATAGCAACGTACTGTTGTCGATTTCTCACAGAATCGACACATCGCAAAAGTGAACCACCCACACCAACCTCCTCGACCTGACAACCAAGAATATTATGACAAATTCTGTCAAAGGACTTTCCGAAGTCGGTCTAGACGGCATCTACTTCTAAGCCTAAACCTGTTTTTGAAGAATCCATGCTGTTCAGGCGTAATTTGAAATTTGACGACAGAAAAAATATATATCTCAAATTCCACTAAAAAAAAATCGCGACTAGAACTGCAGTCGATTCCGGAAAAATCGTTTGAAAAATGTTCTGATGATTGGATTATTCGTTGGCGTAAGTGTTTTATTTCGGAAGCAGCCTACTTTAAAGATGATTCGATAAATTTGAAGGAAAAATAGATATTTTGTATTTCATTAACCAATTCCCGGTACTTTTTCGACAGAATGTAAGAGTCGGCAATGAGATTTTCATCCAGAGGGCTTCACAAATCTTCTTCACAATAATCGCGGTATGCACAGTCATAAACGACTAAGAGGGAGAGAAATGTGAAAATATTTTTTAAAAATTACATATTTTACTACTTTATTCGAAAATAGCTTTTAAAGTAAGAATTTTAGAGGAATTTGGAGAAAAGAAAGTTTTTGAATTAAATTCTACCTTAATTTAAGATAGGTAAGTTAAAAATTCAAAAATCATAAACAATGCTTCAAAATAGCAACAGTATCTAATAAAATTCTTAAGATCACTCAAACTGATCTGAGGATCTTGTTATTTTGGTTAAAAGACCTTTATGGTATTATTAAACGATACACCAAGTTTCGTTAAAGTCAATTCGATAGTTTTCTATCAATAATTTTGTAATCCAAAATATTGAAGTAATATATCAGTTTCAATTTCCATCATTCTCTTTCGGAAAAATCTTTATTTCTTGTTTATTCAGTGATGTTTATTATTATCTATAGTAACGACCATTCCATGTGATAAACATTTTTTAATTTTGGGGTCTTTTACAATTATTTACATTTCTATTGAAGACTTTTGAAAACCAGTTTTCACAAGATTGATGTCTCCTTTCGGATATCCTTAGATTGAGAACGTTATTTCAAAAATTTAATCAATTCTCTTATACTATATCAGAAAACGGAAAACCAAGAGTATATTTTGTAACAATTCATTTCAAATGGAATGAGCTAAGAGTATATAGTGATAACTTTAATTGTAATCGACAGGAAAACTAGAACGTCAATGAAGATAACAACAGTTAGTGGTTTATTTACATAACGTAACCGGAATCAAAGCTTCAGTACAAGATGTTACATGATATGCTTGTCATTGGGGAAAACGTGAACTGAATTTCTAATGATAGTTGGAAATCTTTGACTTATACTTGGTCATAATCAAAATGAATGAGAAATTCAGCATAACATTTTCATTTATATTCAGTTTTTTGTTGATTAAAACTTGGTCACTCGGATTTAGGTTAGATAGAGCTTACTAGCTATTCAATTAATTCTCTTGGCGAATTTCATTGACTGTTCATATATCAAATCATTTTCGTCGATATATACCCCCCTTCAACTTCTACTCGAATCCTGATATTGATCTGTTTACTGCGGATAAACTTATCGCTCTATCTTATCAACTTCAATTTACCTAATTTATCCAACTTGTTTCACTGCTAAGAATACCTTTTTTTAATTTAGCTCTAAATTTGTATGGATGACAATAGAATTGGATAATCAGATATATGAAATATAGCGTAAACAATTGGATCGTATGTTTTGGTTCAAAAAATGACTATTAACATAAAGAGCACATACTCACAATTTTTTTATCCCCGATTCTTGGGAAGAGGCGATGCCTGTCATGCCACAACGGTGGCCGCCCAAGATGATTTAATGTATGTGTTGAATCAATTCTTGAAGAGGGCCAAATTGTAAGTTGTCGGAAAGACCTTCGATAGAAGCGAATTCACAGCCGTGTGAACAAAAGAATTTTTAAAGACAGAGAGGTACGTGGCTTTTATTAGTTGGACCGTCCGCTGTTTAGAGCTTTCCGCGAGCCATGGTTTTCAGCTCTTCAATGCATTTACCATGGAAGTATCTGTAGAAAAGAGAAAGAGCAGCAATCTATTCTTAGTATCATTATCTGGTCGTCAATGATGGGTATTTCTTCTGGACACTATCCAATAGATGTAATGAGATTCGGCAACGGCTGACACATGGTCATGCTAGCAAACTCTAGTGTTCACTCTAATGCATGTTCGTTTCCGAGGAAATTCGATGTCTCAGCATGATTAGAGAAGGTTCTCCAGGAGTGACTTTACTGGAAAACGTTCTTGATTGCGTCTTGTTCGCGTTAAAATTGGCCAAGTTCAATTGGTACCACTATGATATCTTCTCCAAGTCTGAATTCAGTGACATGCTCTGTTGGTATCTCTGTTGTTGTGTTTCCTCAGTTATAGAACGCTAACTCAATGAGGAAACCAGGGTACAGCCGACCGCAAACCCAAATATTCTGTTTTTATCATTTATCTGCAACAGAAGAAGAGTTGGCGAGAGTATGGAGTCCATATGCTATTAGTTCATTCATCAAAGCTGCGTGCCAAACCCTATCAAAGGCTCTTGATTCGCCAGTCTTTTAGATTGTTGCTGTTCACAAATGAGTAACGTATGAAAGGAGATCGTTGAGTTAATAAGTTAGAGAATTTTTACTGAAAATAAGTTGAATCATAGTAGCTTCTTTCGATGAATTTCCCAGAGAGGTTAGCACAGTGGTCAATGGGGAATATTTCTGCTTATTTATCACTCTTTCCATGACTTTCGACATAATGGGCAACAATGTTTCTTTTCAGAACCAAGCGATACTTCACTCAACTCAGTTGTTGCTTCTATATAAGGCGCAGATTCGACCTGCTAAGGAATATTGTTCCCATGTATGGGGATCTGCGCCCTAACATCCGTTAAGGATGTTGCATAGTGTGCAAAAACGGGTTGTGCGCCTCATCGACCACCCGGAGATCACCCGCGATCTCCAACCGCTGGCTTTCAGAAGACAAGTTGCTGACCTTTCTCAGATACTTCCACGGAAGATGCTCCAAGGAACTGAAAGACCTTGTTCCTCGAAAACTCATGTTTCGCCGCAACACTAGGCTATCAAGGAGTTCTCATCATATGGACTTACATTTATCGACTCCTCGAACCTCTCTCTATAAGAATTCCTTCGTTTACAGGGCCGGTAAGCTGTGGAACTCGCTTCCGTCCAACATCTTCCCAACATCCGACAATTTGGCCCTCTTCAAGAAGCGATAAATCAGACACCTCAATTTTTCCTAAGCGCCCACTCATGTGGTGTAACAGGTTCGCCTATTCCAGGGAAGCGCGCATGAAAAAAAATGTGATAAGACGGTGATTTTGAGATAGCAATTTCTTCCCTTTCTTTGAAATCGATTGTAGTCTCGCAACTTGACTGCCTTCGCCATAGACCAGAACTGATGAGTTCCACTGGTCTGGTCCATGAATCTATTATTTACTCTTTCATTGAAGTAAGTTTTTGCTTCATTAATTATTGAACAAGAAATGTTCCTGAAACGCACATACTCAGCTTCAGTTTAATTTGTTAGATTCATCTTGCAGTTCTTAAAAGCTCTGTTTTTAACTTTTCAACAGCTTTTTGACAGTTTTCAGTGAACCAAGGCTTTCGTGTCGACTTTGCCTATGCCTGCATTAATAACTTTAAAGCGGACTCACTGCAGACATTGCTGTCAGGATTTGAAAAAAAAGACATCATTAAGGGGAAAAGAAGAGAAAAACCGACGCAGCTACTCCCAGGTGGCGTAATGCCATATATTCGTGAAAGGAGTTGGAAATCATCTGGATTTGATACAATAGCAGATCGATACAAACAACATAGTTTTCATTTATTTATATAAATAGATTTTGAACCATGTCAGGTCGAAAGCATTGTGCTCCAAGGTATTTTCTCTTTGAAATATGACCGTCCGATATGGCAAAAACACCAAGCCGAAAACTTGAGTTCAATTCATAGCCATTGAAGCAGGGGTGGTTGGTGTCTGTTGTTGGCATTATTTTAGTTTCCGTTAGAGCTGGGACATGCGGTTGTGTGTTCTGGTGTTCCACTCTCACATTCATGTTGGTGTAACTTAGTACTCTTATGTTGCTAAACTCAATAACGAATTGGCTTCTCTCATCGCATTTTGAGGGATTCCATGAATTTGTCAGAGGACCGTTGTTAGTCGTCTTACCATCCTGAGCCACACGTGCCAGTCTTCTGGAGATCCGACAGGGGGAACTGACTCAGTTACAAGGGAGCTCATCATGTCTCATCTGAAAAATTATTATAACTCTGCGACCATCTGCCAAGCATCCGAAACTTAGTCACAAATGACCAATTAAAGGAGCCTATAGCATGATATGCTGATATTACACCGGTCCATGTTCCACCTATAATGAAAGAAATCTACAACAGAGCTTTTAAACATCCAGATTTAAAAATTCGTCGGTTATTCTTTCAGGAATGTCGAACTTTTCCAGATCTAAATGAAACTGTTGTATTTTGATGGATGGAGTTCGGCAAGCATTATGCGTCGCACCTGTTTTCAATTATATAAACAACTGCTTGCCAAAAAATTATGAACTCAATACTGTCACATCCTAACTCATTTATCTATCTAACCATCTTGGTCAGAGGCGTGTTTAGCTCAATTTTTATCAAATGCTTTTGTGTATCTACTTACCGTCAACGTGGTTTCTGGGTTGCGATTTTGCTTACATGATGTAATTTATTGCCTTATACTATTTGTTAGCCTATAAAGATGAGCGATGAAGTAAGGCATCAGTGAGTTGGTGGGCTAGAGCTTAACATCAAGAACCTAAGAAGCTCTGAAGTTAACTGATGAAGAAGGATAAAAATTCTAGAAATTAGGTAACCCCCAGTTACATTTAATCTTCCTGTGATAGTGAAGAACTCTACCACCGGCGACCATTCTTTCTCGCGCTAGTTATAAGACTTATAACAATTCCCCAATTTCCTAAGGGAAAGAAGCCAGATTCCACCATATAGCAAAATAAAGCAGGGGTTCTAGCCTTTTTCCAGACTGTAAAATAACCTAAGTAAATCGAGTACATCCACAAAATTCTACAAAAACAGGATACACTCCAATTATATAGATGGCATGTCGAGCGATGTCTAGAAGCAGGAAATGAGCATGTTGCTTAGCGGAAACCAATGAATTTCTATGTGAAAGGGAACGTTGAAATCGGTGTCCATTATACTCTCACTTACTTTATGGCCAATTACATATTGAGCTGTTAAGAAGTTTTTGAAAGTTTACCCTGGCTAAGTCAAGTTTAGCTCAATTTGAATTCATTATTAAATACCCTAGCATGACTGTTGTGTTGTACTTCGGTTGAATGATTTAACTTGTAGCCTACTCATTTCCTCTTTATAGCGGTTATGAATTATACCTTTCGAGGAGTTATTTTGGAGGAAAGTACAAAACAATGAAAATTAGATTCACTACCGACCAACACAATATTTACTCCTCCAATTCGATTTAAAGTTTGCATCCTGCAAATATTCGTTGAACCATAAACTGTCTCGCTAAAACAAAGATGCTATTATTAAATATCGATTTCTTTCCAGACATAAAGAACAAAAGATCGTTCAACTTAATTACCCGTATAAAATAATTGCTAAGCTCTTTATTTATCACCTTTATTTTTGTTAGAACCGCGTTAAGGCGCACCAAAATACGCGGGTATAACTCATATGTTAACTTTCTTAGAAAGCATGGATCCCGAAATATATAGTTAGTTGTTTGTCAGGTCGAAAGATATATTAAACTTTCATTTCGACATATTTTTAGATCAGGATAAATGATACACAGTTATTTTGTAACATTTATCTTTCTCTGAAATTTATTTATGAGCTTGGATGAGCATATGCAGTTATTGTAATGATATGTTCGTGATTTACTTAAAATATACATAGTTTATAATTTTTCAGTGCAACATAAAAATTGAATTTCTAGAGAGTAATATTTAACGGAAAAACAGGAACAGGAAAAACTGCAAGAAATGAAGTTCCAAATTGATGAAAGTTCTTATATTTTGGTTACTAGGGGCATATTCATAATTTAATGAAAAGATACATATGGTCGCAAAAAGATATCGCCTTGTACATTTTCATAACCATTTCAGTGATCTGATAAAGTGGACCTGTATATGCAAATAATAATATCATCAATATGTAGAGGTGTCCTCCCTGGTTAAATTAAATGTTCGAGGCAAAATCAATTTACGATGAATATCATTTCAAAATTGTGATGATTTCATGAAGGTTTATACAATGAATTTTCATGACAAACGTAATAAAGTTTGTTTATTTCGCAAAATTCTATGAACTAGGTCTATATTTCCGATATATAGCGGACTCCTTGTATACATATAGAGTGTGTTCCAACGAAAATTTGCCAAGCCCTAAAGATGAGGCATGTCAATTTTTGATTGGAGGTTGACCAGTTCCTGACTTGGAGCATGTAAAATCAACCCCCTGCCCTCAGCAGCACCTAAGTCAAAATTCATTATAGGGAAAGAGGGTCGAGTGACATATCTTTGGAAGGTCTTCTAATTCTCTATTCAAGAATAGTATCTTTATGAACATTTAATATCATACAGACAGTTTAAAAACAACGAAAGTTTGTATTTCAAAAAAAATCGGACCATGCCAAAAATCAAATTGAATGATCAAAATAAAAAATCTAACCTCCCCCTACCTCCATACTCAGAACTCATGAAATCATACTTGTCAAATCGTTATCAGATGGTCTTTTTTGAAGGAGAGGTTTCCCAAAAGAGTTTAATCAAATGCGGAGTACCTCAGGGGTCTATTTTGGGGCCGGTTCTTCTTCTGATATTTATAAATGATTTCTCTAGTTTCTGGCATTCCGCGAAATCGATTCTATTTGCTTATGTTAGCACTGCCACTGTAGGGGGTGCTGAACTGGCTGATCTGGTTGCGTTGGGTGATTCGGAGCGATTGTCTGCAATGCGATGGTTCTCCTCAAATAAATTATGCATGAATAATGAAAAGACTTCATCAGTGCTCTTCTCTCTTAAGGGAAACGGTGGAATAGGCTTCGCCGAATCTGTCAAGTTCTAGGGTCTCTATCTGGATCCCAAGCTTCGATGGGTCGTTCAACATATTTTTATTACGATGCCTTTCAAATAACCTCTTTCCTAGAGTGTTGATCTCTGTTTATCATGCTCTTTTTCACAGTCACCTTAAATATGGTATTATTTTATGGGGTAATAGTGCGGTACGCGAGACTGAAAGGATATTTCGATTGCAAAGAAAGGCAATTAGAATTATCACTGGTTGATCAAATAGAGCAGATTGTAGAGATTTGTTCCGAGAACTCAACATTCTTACTTTTCCAAGTGCCTATATCTTTGAATGTTTATTATATGCTCACAAAGAACAACATAACTGCCCTCCAGGCGAGGATTCTCACATGTATAATACAAGGTGTAGAAAAGACATCCGTTCTGACTTTTGTAGATTATCGAAGACCCTCAATAGTCCTTTCAATATGGCATTTCAATTTTTTAATAAACTACATCTAGATTGTCGTGCTTTTACACACAAATCTTTCAGAACACAGGTATTTAAGTTTCTGGTGGATAAATCCTTTTACTCTATAAGTGATTTTTTGTCTACTAATGTTAGTTTGTGATGTCTGTCAAATTGTATATTTTATATTCATATATTTTTTGGGAGTACTGTGTACTCTTGATTCATGGCGTTTGATTCTCTTTGTCATTATAATTTGTTTGACGAATGCAAAATACCTTGGTATAAGCATAAATAAATAAATAATTCTAACTCTAATTCATACAATGATACAAACAATTCTCGAATTCCGTTCTAACTTTTTGACGAACTTCTGTTTGCAAAAGTCTGCATTTGATGACGACTCTTCTACGCAGCTCTTTCAAGTTTTCAGGTTATGAAGCATAAACTCTCGATTTAATATGACCCCATAAGATGAAACCTAAGGGACTGAAATAAGGTGACCTGGCTGGCCACTCAACTCTTCCTCTTCTGCCAATTCACCGACGACCTGGGTAATATTGACGTACGCGAACATCGAAATGTGCAGGAGCACCATCCTGCTAGAAAAGTATATCATTCTCTGAAAGAGCTTCATTAATTTAAATAAAAAACTTTGAAATGCTGAGGACAAGAATCGTCACTTGAGAATGATAGCAGATAATTAGAATTGTCATTTTGAGAACTTAATTCGATTTTAAGCATTGTCAAATTTTGGTTGGAAAACAAACTTTTGTTGTGTTTGGAATGTTTATACAGGGTGCTTCAACGAAAACTAAACAGAGGCTATATCTACCGAGATATTCATTTCTGATCAAAACGCAAAAATAGGTCAATTTTTGTTTCAAGGGGGACATCTTTTGTGGTACAAAACTTACCTGAAATATCAACCCCCTAACAGGGGGTTGCAATCCTTGAACACATGAATAGGGATGATGGCTCGAGTGATGACTCAAAAGAAAGGTGGTATCTTTGACTACATCGCCTTGAACGAATTTTCATTTTTAATTGAAAACTGTAAAAGATACAGGGTCAGCAACTGAAAGATAGGGAAGACTATTTCCTTGAGACTATTCAAGTTTCAATGAAAGAAAATGGAACGGATCCATGCTGATCAATGGCAGTCATCATCAAGTACCATCCTCATCTCGAATTTCAACCCGTAGAGCAGGGGTGACCACCCTTGAAAATTTGGAAGAGGGTAGATGGGTCGGCTGATACCTCGAAAGAAAGGTATGTTCTTTGTCTGCATCCCTGTGAACGAATTTTCATTTCTGATTGAAAACTGTAGAAGGTACAGAGTGAGCTACTGAAAAATAGAGAAGACTATCTATCGCCCTGAGCTATTCAAGTATTTGTGCGAAAAAATGGAACAGATTTATTCCAGATCAAAGGCTGTCATCTTCCGAAACACCATTCACATCTCAAATTTCAAACCCTAAAGCAGGGGTGACCACCCTGTGTTATTTTTAAAGCAGAAGATAGGTCTAGTTATAACCTTCTGAGAAAGGATTCTTGTCTGTCTCCACAATGGTGTGCAAGTTTTCGTTCTCCATAAAAAGTACTGGGTGATGGCTGAAACATTGGAATGATTACGAAGGATTATAAATCTTGAAAGAAAACGATAAAACCCATCTACCTTCTTCCAAATTTTCAAGGATCGTCACCCCTGCTCTAGGGGTTGAAATTCGAGATGAGGATGGTACTTTATGATGACTGCCATTGATCAGCATGGATCTGTTCCATTTTACTTCACTGAAACTTGAAAAGTCTCAGAGAAATAGTCTTCCCTATCTTTCAGTTGCTCACCCTGTATCTTTTACAGTTTTCAATTAGAAATGGAAATTTGTTCAAGGCAATGTAGACAAAGATACCACCTATCTTTTGGGTTATCACTCGACCCATCTTCCCTATTCAAAATGTTCAAGGATTACCCCCGCTTAGGGGGTTGATATTTCAGGGAAGTTTAGTACCCCAAAAGATGTCCCCCTTGAAACAAAACTTGACCTGTTTTTGCGTTTTGATCAGAAATGAATATCTTGGTAGATATAGCCTCTGTTTAGTTGTCCTTGAGGCACCCTGTATGATATTAAACTAAACGTTCATAAATTTAAAATCTTTGAATAGAAAATTGAAAGATCTTTTCAAAGATATGTCACTCGATCCACCTTCCCAATAATGAGTTTCATCTTAGGAGGTGCAGAATGTGGAGGGTTGATTTCACATGCACTAAACCAACTCAGAAATTGGTCCCCCTCTAATCAAAATTTACGTGTTTCAGCATTTTTCTCCAGAATCAGTGGATCTGTATATGTTTGAGCCGCAGTGTATCTTAACTTACCGATACTGTTGTAGTTCTTCCTTCATGAATTTTGTTTCCATGAACACTGCTCCAAGAAATTGTTCCACAAAAAAAATCAAATTTATTCAGAAGAAGTTTAGATAAGTTGAAAAATTAGTTTTTCAGTAATCCACCAGCACTGAGTAATGCTTGAGAATAATCGAAATGAAAATGGTACTCATAAAAATCAAAATAAAACTAATAATGAAAAATTTAAAACTTTTGGAAAAAAATGGTATATCCAAAAACTTGATATCGGATATTTCCACCACTGGCGAAATTTACTGCATAACATTCACGATTGAACTCAAAATCAATGACCTTATAACATTCTGATCAATTTCTTTCCAACTTTCGATCACTCTTTCGAACCTTATTCACGGTAGCTAGTTGGATTTGCTGGCTTCTTAATCCTCTGTCGAGAACATCCCAGACATGTTAGATGGAATTGAGTTCTGAGCTTCGTGGTGACCAATTTATAGAAGCGTTTCGTGATCTTGAAGGTAGTTCCTGACGATATGATCTTGGTGAAGTCTGGCGTTATCTTGCATAAATAAAAAGTGTTCACTCATGTTTGGCACAAATGATACATGTACTTCTAAAATGTCTGTAACGTATCTCTGGGCATTCAGGGTTCGATTATTTATGATGATCCTCCCCACGCTATTATTGAACCTTCACCAAAACCATAGGTAGGTAAAAAATTGGTATAACTGTCATTTCGACGTCTGTACACTAGAGAACATCGATCGCAATAAAAAACATAAAATCTCGACCCATCTGTAAACGAAACTCTCTCCCTGTCAACTTCTAACCAATTGACATGTTCCCTGGCAAAATTCAATCGGACTCTTCGACGAGCTGCGTTTAGGTTGCTCAAGGTCGTCCTGGCCCAGGTCTCCTTTCATGACTATCAGTCTCCCTGTACATGGGACTCATTCTGGAAACAGTTGGATGGGACACTCTAATTGTTTGGCGTAGTCTTGTGTAATGAATCTGTACCCTGTTATCCACCACCTATCACTTTTTCAATTCTATGTTAGGCCTATGATTTGCCATAGGAATTAACAAAGAACAAATCTGCATTATCACTTCGGACTTAGACCACCTATCTATTGTGTAATGAAAAGGGATCTTTCTTTCATTGAATTTGTACGGGTTATCATATTACGTGGCATAACATGTGAAATCAAGCCACTCGCAATATTTTAATGGTCACTTCTCAGAATAAGGGAAACATAAAATCCAGAACTTTAAAAAACTAGAGAATTTTTTAGAATTCTTGTCAACTGAATCATGAATTATGTGGCACCTGTTGACCCCACACTTTGCGAGAACTATATGTATTTCAAAAGATACTTTGCCCAGGTCAATTCAGTTAGTGGTATATATAGGTGGCATGACACGAAATTTCACGTTTATAAATATTATAATTTATGAATAAACTATACTTAAATTAAAAGTGTTGTGAAGTTAACCCGACCTATAACACTTGTATAAGCTTAACCTAGGTCATCTAACACCAATGCTTCAGCACATTCTGCCGGGGTCAAATTTCGTTATTCGCGTAGCATTATTACCGAAATTTTCAAGAAGAGCAAACGTTACTAACAAAAATGGATCAACAACTGCTATTATCAATATGTGATGATTTCTTGCAAAATCTCAATTTATATCTTTCGTTTTATTTCTCATTGGACGAACATGTGCGCTTAATAAAAACATAAACATAAAACAAAAAATGAATTTGAAATATTGAAATTGTGCGTAAATTTCTTGGCGCATCGTTGATGTGACGCGAAAATCGTCAAGAATTTTTAGCTTTACGTAAAAACAAGCCAACCAGTTCAGAGTTTCAAGCGTTTATTTACAATACTCATAAATCACACAAAACATAAATTTTCTATTTTCTAAAGGTTCGTGTGAATAATTATAACAGATTATATGACTATTTTAATCTTTATCAATACTTCATAAGCCGGAAATTTCTAACCCCAAGGAAATATTCATTTTATCCTAGAAGTATCTTATATTTTGAGTATTTATTATCTCAATAATTGTTTTTACTAGTAATCTGTCAATTTACGTAAACAATCAAGCGTTTATTGAGTCTAGTATGTTGAGAGAATCTGCCATCACACACAAGTTAAAAATACCTTCATAAATCTGAATGCGAGTATGTGATTTAAAAATGTCAGTAAAAGACTCATTACTAGCGAGCCAAAAATAACAGAGCTAAATGTACTAAAATAAACAGTTATCTGACTGGTTTACTAGAGGTGAAAGCAAAGAATTCTTCCTGTTAATTTTCCAAGAAGTTATCATTACTATCCGCAAATGTAATAAAATAATTCTTTATCAGAAGGAGAAAAATGTTTGTAAAAATACAACAATGCTGATAATAGTTCATAACATTCGTTTCACTGAGTATTGGTTTCATATTGAATCAATACAAATACAGAGTCTTAATTCAAGGATGACGAACAAAAATATTTTGAATTATTTTTCAGCATATCTTCATCAAAACAAATACATTTTAACAGGAATGCTTGAATGCAATTTCACTCACATTCAAGCTGCAGTCTTCCATACCTTTATGCGTTTACTTTATCATTTCAACAAGAGTACGAAAATCCGCAATTTTATCATTGATCATAAAAGAGGTTTCATTCATTCGAAGTGATGTTCAAATTATAAGCTTCTTCGACGGACCATCAGAATATTACAAATTTTTTTTAGTACCCTAAACTTTTATTTAAAAGAGGATTTAATTATTTTTGAAGTTGGAATCTTTCCTCCATTCTATTTGAAAATTGCCCAATATATGGGAAATTGATTGTGGACAAAATTTTACGAAAGCAGTTTGAGTACAAAATACGGGTACAAATAAATCTTAATCGATTTGATGCGGGTCATCTATTGTATAATGATGACAATAAAAATTACATGAAGGTGCCCAATTCTTACAAATACGCATGCACAATTATATTTTATATATTACTACAATATGCGGGAGTATATCAAGTAGAAATAAAACTGAAAAATTCAAATATCTAGCTCAAAGGTTGAATTGGTTCATATAGTATGCTTGAGTCGTGAAAGGATAATAAAATAAGCTTAAATCCTGCTTTTAAATATTCCCCCAAAATTCTGTACTTTACTGGCCCTGAAAAATATTTATCTTTATCATACGAAATATTTAATTCTGATTACAGGACTTCAAGCCAGTGGCATATCCCAAAGATCAGTATGGAAAATTTTACGACGGTGACTCCTACATAATCTTGACAGTAAGTAAATAAATTTTTTCCACAAGTCAATGAAAGATTATGGAACTTCCTTTATCCCAGGAATCAAAGTTTGGAAGGTTACCAAAAGAATACTTCATTGTTACAATTCTTCTAAGAAAATTGATTAATCTTGAAATCTAAACACTAAATTTTGTAAATCAACATTTTGGTATACGTTAACAAAAACTAATATCCACAAAAAAAACTGATACCTAGCCTCAAATATACTAATAGAAATTATACAATAAAATATTTCATTATTTCAGACCAAAATCTTAAAGAGTGGAGCTAAGGAATGGGATTTACATTTTTGGCTAGGTTCAAAAACATCACAGGTAAGTTATTTCATGAACTTCAACCAAAAACAAAATGAGACTCAAATTTCACGAATACACTTACAGGATGAAGCTGGAGCAGCAGCTATCTTAGCTGTGCAACTCGATGACAGTCTAGGTGGTGTACCAATTCAATATCGTGAGGTGCAAGAACACGAATCACAACTTTTCCTCTCAAATTTCAAAAACGGAATCAGGTACTTGCCAGGTGGAGTAGCTTCTGGATTCCACCACGTAGATCCTGATGCTTTTGAAACCAGATTGTTCCAAGTGAAAGGATCCAGGAATGTAAGAGTTAAACAGGTAGATCCTAAAATAACTTCAATGAACGAAGGGGATTGTTTTATCTTGGATGTTGGAAAAAATATTTACGTATATGTGGGAAAGAAAAGCAAAAGGATAGAGCGATTGAAGGCTATCTCTGCGGCTAATCAGATAAGAGACCAGGATCATGCTGGAAAAGCTCATGTCCATATTATTGGTAATGTATTTAATCAAACTACTCAATTCCTCCAAAGTTTACTTAAGTGCGTACACATATTTTCTATATGAACAAATTTTTATGAAAGTTTTATTCATGACATTCATTTTTACAGATGAGTACAGTACTGAACATGAGGTGGAAACATTTTTCAAAAACCTTGGTTCTGGTTCACCATCAGAAGTTCCACCAGAGGGTGCTGGTGGAGATGATCTTCAATTTGAATCCAAAGAACAGCGTGTTGCCACTTTGTATAGAGTATCAGACTCCACTGGAAATCTCAAAGTTGATCCAATTGGCGAAAAACCGTTCTCCCAGTCAGCTCTGGATACCAATGACTGTTTCATTTTAGATACTGTAGATTCTAATATTTTCGTATGGATAGGAAAGAAATGCAACAATAACGAAAAAGCAAATGCTATGAAAACTGCAGAAAATTACCTGAAAAATAAAAATTATCCTCCATGGACTCACGTACAGAGGATTGTAGAAGAAGCAGAACCAACAGCATTCACCCAATATTTCAAGACATGGCAAGGACAAAGACAAATTCGTAGTAGACTCGTACGCGAAGCCAGTACTGAAGAAGCAGAAGGTTGGGAAGCAAGATTATTACATGCTTCCATCAGAGGCAAATCCAATCAATTCAGTGTTGAACAAATATTTGACTTCGAACAAAATGATTTGAACCCTGACGACGTCATGATTCTTGATTTGGGAACCAAAGTCTATATTTGGATTGGTAATGGTGCCAGTGTTTCAGAGAAATCCAAGTGTGAAGACTTAGTAACAGTAAGGCTGTTATTTTCTTAATTAACTTCTTACATAATCAACTCCAGTAGCTGTTTGCTGTTTGTAAACAGCTTTTTTCACTGATGAATTCATTTCAATAATCTTGAGACTTGCATTACTTTAGCTTCTGTTTCACACAATATTGTCAGTTATTTGTTGACTACCATAAACGAATTTTCAGGATTACTTGAAGAAATTTGGTCGTGAGAACATCCCAAGAATACGAGTGCACCAAGGAGAAGAAGATGAAAAATTCAAGAAACAATTTCATCATTGGGATGACAATTTATGGGAAAATGATAACAAATATGATAATGCCAAAGCTAACTTATTGGCTAGTAACCAGGCCTTGTCTCTTAATTGAAGAAAAATTGTGCCTTAAAATCTAATTCTTTTTAAGGTTTCTACTTTTTGTTTTGTTGAAAACCTGATAGCAAGTAACTTTAAAGCTTCTTATCAAAATTTTATTACAGGCTTTCAATACATGTAACTTTTAAGAATTGAAAATTTTACTTGTTTTTGAACAATAAATGATTTTAAACTGACTGATAAATTTCATTTTTGACCTGAAAATGATTTCTAGCAAACTTTTAATTTTTTCTATCACCTACTCAGAGCGAAGAGGTAGCAAAAATACAAACTTTTAACTTAAAACTTTGATTCGAAAAATGGAGAAAACTTGGTTTGAATGAAACAACAGTTCAAATCTATCTAAAATTTTTCACTCATTTCATATTATAGAATACTTAAACAGGTACAGCCAAATTACTACTAACCTACTTAGGCAAAAACGAAAAGCACTTATGAAAATATTTTCATAAGCTCATAATGAATGTCTATGATATTAGCGTTCAAATGAGTCATGGAAACCTAACCAATCTAACCGATTATAGCTTAGACAAAAACAAAAAGCACTTATGAAATATTTTTGAAAGCTCATAGTGAATGCTCATGATATTAGCGTTCAAATGAGTCATGCAAACATCAACTTATATATAATTTTCTGAGGCATTAACGATTTGCAATTTTTAATTAATTCGGCAAACCTTCAAATTAAAATTGTACAAGAATGCAGTAGAAATTTCTTCACATTGCCAAAATTCCAAAAATAAAAGAAATCTGAATCTACAGCTAACAAAAAATCTTATTAATAAGTCCGATAATTTGCAATCCTCATAACTTTCCTACTTATCGAAATACTATGTAAGTTCCTGAAAAAATAGTATTAATAGATAATCTTCAAAAGTATTACTTATTGATATATTTTCCATTCTCCCCACTGTTTTATATCCAACTTTTAAATCTATACTTAAAGTTTTATAGGGACATAGGCAGTGACGTAGCTTATTGCCCCTCCAGCTGTAGAGGAGCATTAGTGGTGAAAGGGCGACAGAAAATTCCTTAGCCTCATCGAAATGAATAACCTATTCCAAACAACCTACTTGAAGGGAACAAACAATACGAAGTTTTTCACTTAAAACTCGTATTTACCTCAAAAACGGGAAAAATTATAATTCGAATGAAACTACAGTTTAGAAACGTTGTGTATTTATTTACTAAATCTCAAAAAACAAAACTCTCTAACTCTAAAAATTTTCACTCAGACGATAACAAAAATACAACTATATTATTAAATACTTGACTGAAACTGACACAGCCAAAATACCACTAACCCATATATATTATGGCTTGGACAAAAACAAAAAGCACTTATGAAAATATTTTTAAAAGCTCATAATGAATGCTCATGATATTAGCGTTCAAATGAGTCATGAAAACATCAGCTTATATATAACTTTATGAAACATTATTGACAATTTGAAATTTTCCATTCGTTTGGTTAACCTTTAAATTAAATTTGTACTAGAATTCAGTCGAAATTCCTACCACACTAACAAAATTCCAAGAGAAAAAAGGAATCTCAGTCTGCAGAGAATAAAAAAAATCTTATCAATAAGTCTGATAATTTGCAAACCTCATAGCTTTCCAACTTATCGAAATACTATGTGAACTGTACGCTGAGATCATAAGCACCATTTCAACCAATTATTTATGGCACAAACAAAATATAAGTCAGTAATTATTTCTTATTGTTAAGTGATAAAACTTTCTCAAGTATACGGCATGTGGAATCCACAAAATATGTAGAAAAACAATTCCATTGCATCAAAAAGTAATAAATCCATTCCTGAATCAGTTCAGACTATCTGAAGAAAGAATTTCTTACTTTCATATTTTCAACGAACACTTCCCTTTTATTAAATGGATTATTTGTGAACACCGCGAATCTCCAGAAAGAGGTATTCCCTCCCTCATATTGCTTTAATCCAGAATTTAAAAATCCCTCTAACTGATTTGAAACAAAACTTTCTTGAAACATTGGTTTCAATTTGTGAAATACTCAAAGGAGAAATAATCTTTCAATTTTAAACTAATCAACTTTAATAAATAAATATAGTACGTTCATTTTCATCAAAGAATACTTCAGAAATTGATATCTGAGTGGATAAGATAAGAATAGTGATTCGTGCAAACTGATACTGTAGGTGACTGTTTAATTTAAGCACCACCTATTTTTTTAGAAAGTTCATTACCGCTCTCGATTCTTTAGAATGTCAAAAATCACTTGACTATCGTTCTTTTCCTCATCACTTTCGCTACTGAGATCCGCACTTACGAATTTGTCATCAATCAGTCCTCCTAACTCTTGGTGGTCGGAGTCATCCAAATAATGACGTGCTTGGGATCTTTTCGGTTTAGTCCTAAGTTTGTGAATCACATGACTCGTTATGCCGCATATACAAAGTAAAAGCCCTGCAAGGTTGACAGGAGACAGCTGGTCTCCATTCCATAATATAGCAAGCCCCAAAACAAATACCTCCTGTAGAAACAACAAAAGATGGGAATTAATGAAAAAATTACATAATTTTCATAGCTACCTTGAAAATACCAGCAAGTGACAATGTCAGACTTGAAGTGTAAGTGACTAGTAACATTTCCCCGATTTCCATAAAAAATGCAACAAATGCTCCAGCTATGATTTTAAACATAACATAAGAAAATGCATAGTAATCTTTCGATAAGAATAATTGACAATTAACAATCACCATCGTTCCTAAAAAAAAATAGTATAAATAGATAATCATCAAAGGTACTACTTATTGATGATTACATTAATTTATTTCCTATCCCCCTATTTTCTATCCAAATTGAAACAAGCTTGTCACCACGGCAAGGTGGTTGGGACGTCTGCTGTCGACCAGGCGCATCAGGGCTCACCTCGGCGAGTCGACCGTCCAGCAGGGGATGTCCTCAGAGGGAAGTACAATCTCCTCTCCTCTGGAACCTCGTGCTGGATGGGGTCCTGGCGGCTCTTGCCAATGCTAGGCACTTTGAGGTGGGTTATGCCGACGATCTCGTCCTCCTTTTTCGTGGAAAAAACGTCAACGTGTAAAGTTGCTCAGAACGCTCTGCAAATGACTGAACAATGGTGCAGAGAGAGCGACCTGTCTGTTATTCCAATCAAAACATACACTCGAAAAAGGAAACTACTGCCTTTCGAGGCACCCATTCTCTTTAACCAGGAACTAACCCTAGTAGAACAAGTGAAATATCTAGGTGTGATGCTTGACGCCAAACTAAATCGGGAAAATCACATCGAAAGACAAGTGCAAAGAACGCAAAACACTCTGGGCCTGCCGGAGATTATTCGGCTCCAGATGGGAACTCTATCTAAACATAATATATTGGTTATACACGAAAGTGATAAGATCGCTCCTGACCTATGCGGCCATCGTATGGCGCCGTACACTGGACGAGGAGATAAAACAGAACAAAATAAACCAGATCTAAAGGCAAGCATGTCTAGCAGTCACGGGAGCCTTGACGTCCACACCCACGGCCTCTATGGAGTGTCTTCTGGGCGTCCCTCCACTACACATAGTGGTGGAGGAGGCGGCCATGAGGGCCCCTTCGAGACTGTGGGAAGGAGTTATGTGGAGGGACAGAAATCCAACCTTTGGACACTCCACATCCCTCAACAAAATTAGAGAACTCCGACCTGACCTCTCACAAAAGATTAAAAGAGAGCCATCTACCACTTTGACGAACCTTCAGTGTCATCATTCCACCAAAATAAATTTGGTCCACACCCCACACGGACCAGTCCAAAACCGGGATAGGTGCAGGCATCGGCGTCCATGGTCCGAGGGCAAATATTACGATTGCTTGGGAGACCATGTCACCGTAACACACGCAGAAATATTTGCCATTCTCCGGTGTGGTTGGATATCTGAAAGGTACGAAGGTTACATCCAAATTAGTTGACAAATCAAAGCAGCAGTTCTACAACTCAGTGATACAAACAGAGTT
This sequence comes from Cryptolaemus montrouzieri, assembly GCA_013387265.2. Taxonomy (NCBI): domain Eukaryota; kingdom Metazoa; phylum Arthropoda; class Insecta; order Coleoptera; family Coccinellidae; genus Cryptolaemus; species Cryptolaemus montrouzieri. The sequence continues at coordinate 23,844,763 of JABFTP020000186.1, read as the reverse complement.
ACTGTGCTTTGTGCACAGCCCATCAGGGCATCGAAGAAAATGAGATAGCAGACAGCCTTGCCAAAAAGGCAACAGCTGTTAGGCCGATTGAACCAGAACCTATTCTGACCATCATGTGGACCCACATGCTCTACTCCTTTCAAAACTGGAACACCACTGAGGCCCTGAACTATTGGGCAGGCATCAATGAAGAGGTTATATGAACTATTGTCCTTCGATGAAAAGTCTATTGGGATGGTAGTTGGCCTATTGACGGGACACCAACTAAATAAACAGCTACACATCATGAGACCTAGAAAATGACGAAACAACGGAACACATATTCTTTGAATGTCCCGCTCATAAGGTGACCAACTGAACACCTTGAGCACTGAAACACCAAGCGCCCGGATGATCCAGGAGGCCACCTACAACAGTTTCATCAAAAGTTTTTCAAGTCTTACGCTGACGACACGAAACTCTATTGCAGCCCTATATCGCAGGCTGGTATGTTGAGTCTTGGACTGAGAACATTGGCAAAAAAAAACGAAATGTGCCTTATGAGATCAAGAGCACCACAATTGCGGCTGTTGATCATCAGATTGACCTCGGCATCCTCATGAGAAAGGTCCTGAAGTGGGAATCTCAGGCCAGCAGGGTGGTTAAAAGATCAAACTCTCTCTTATATCTCATCCGACAAGCTTTCTCGAACCGATCAGTAGCGCTTGTCAGAAAAATATATACAACATATGTCAGACCAGCTTTGGAATATGCACATTCAGTGTGGAATCCATATTTTGTGGGAGACATGGAGTTGCTGAAAAGGGTTCGGAGAAAAGCGACTAAGATATCACCTGAGTTGTCGGAAACTCCTTATGAACTAAGAGTTGCAGCTTTCCAGGTGTCTACCTTAAGACAAAGGAGAAGCAGAGGGGATCTTCTAGAGACATTCAAAATCCTCAACAACTCCTATGACGAACCCTTGATCTTTTTGTGCCACTCAAAGAGGTTGACCATAGAAAGATGTGCACTGCTGCCTTGAAAAAACTTCCTGACAAACAGAGTGGTGGCTGACTGGAACAGATTACAGGAAAATACAATTTGTTCTCCTAATACAAACATCTTCAAGAACCGCTTGGACAAGGAACTTGCATCTGCATCAGACCCTGTGGTATATATTCAGCTACATTTTTTTGTTTATGTCTAGAGCCTCAATGCTACCTTGTCGCTATCAACTTAATTCACTATTTCATAAAATGTATTTACTTTTACTGGGAGCAACAGACTCATCGGTCCAAAACCGCTTTCTGTTGCTCATTAAATAATAATATTAATAACAAAATAACACAACATGGCTAGCACAATGGGCCAAATGTCCTGAGTGTTGGCCATTAGGGCGCCGTGCAGAAAGAAGAAGAACCTAAACCAAACAACCTAGGTTAAGTTAAAACCAAATAACCTAGGTTAAGTTAAAACCAAACAACCTAGGTTAGGTTAGGTGTGTTTACATTTCTTCTTCTTTTTTAACTATTAGCACTACTGTGGTCATTTACTCAGTCCACATGATATTTTGGCTAGGTCCATTCTTACTGGATGGATGGTCTTGTGTGTTTACATTTTACATGTTTATTCTCTATAGCGCCACCTATCCCTCCCACTTGTAAGCAATCAGTATGAGATCATTGGTCCTACTCCTTCCACCCCCATCAACAGATGGGCCAATAATATACAATTCACAATAAATATATTTCACAAACATTATAATATCTAATGAATATCAAAGGTATGAGTGAGAAGGAAACTAACATATTCACAATAGAAAATTTCTGAGCAGTATGAATAAAATTATTATATTATATCTTACCTTCAATAGCAACGGCAAATGGTAATACTGATAAAATCATCCAAGGTTGCATATGATACATCATGTCAATTGGATTCTGCACACCCATTTTTTGCTTCTGCATGAGCAACTGGACAAAAGTCCATCTAATCCCTGAGCAAACTGAGGCTAGCAAAGTTAAAAGAAATCCCAGAAAATTGAACTGGGTAGATTTATAGGTGAACAACATTAGACCTACTGATATCATGGTAACTATACTAAAAAGACTCCAAGACTGAAAAAAAGAAATTCATTATATTAAACATCCAATAAATAGTACAAGTATACCCTTACCTTCTTTTCCAACTTCAGTAAAATGCAAAATATAAGAATGAAAATTATTGTTGTGGATTTGGTCATTGTGTACCTGCAAATATAATAATGTATGCAAATCATATAACTGACCCTAAACCCTGAAGTTAATGCTACTTAATGCCCTAAATGGTTATAACATTGCTTTCACTTTTTAAAATAAGATCAAAAACATCTTTCGATATTCAAAACAGATATCTATTTGAGATTTAATTTCAAACCTATCCTGAATTACAAGTCGAAATTCAAATTACTAGACAATATGAAAACTCATATCCTCTGTTAACATGACCTCAAAAGGACACCAAGTAGAACACAAGATTTAAAACTTTCGCATCTATTAATAATTGATCCAAATATTTGCAAGTTTTTCACTGTTGTTACAATGATAATCCAAAAATATAAGCTAAAAACTTTACGACTCAATCAAAATCAATAATATGCACAATATGGTTTATCTGACACTGAGCTTTCAGATTAATGATAAGAAATTCTCTTCGGTGAAATATAGATTTGACAGAAAAATTTGAATTTCTCTTTTCAAAAGTAAAGAAAATTGGTAAATACCTCATTTCACATGGGCGAAACAATACCGAGTTTTGACAAAATCAAAAATTTCTCTGTTTACCTATCAGACTGATTAATTATCCGAAAAAGCTGTTTCAACTCACAAAGAAATGGTTATTAATTCAAGTCCATAGTTGGAGAATCCAACATCAATTCCACTAGATATTCCAGGAGGTCCAAAGGAAAATACATAATCCTTCCATCCAAAAATAATACGTTTTTTTGCTTGTTTTCGTTCCAGAAACATTCGCACAAGTAATGCTAATATGAACTTAATCACCAAATGTATCAAAACAGTTGTAAGTGGAAAATGGATAGTCTGAAAAGTATACCAGTTAACTTAATATACTAGTCATTAAAATAAGAGTTACCTCATACAACCAATGCTGATAAAAAGTTAGACCTATAGATGGAATGTAATATACAACGATTAACAGTAAAGTGAAAAGGGAAGTTTGTGCTAAGCTATAAGAGGCAAGGTTTTTCTTAACAGGTTCAAAATCATCCGCATCTTCAAAGACTGTCTCATTCTCCACAACTTTATATTTCAAATTGCCTCTTCTACCAAACATATTGTAAGGTAGATCTAACTCTTATCACCTTTTAATCATCTTACAAGTGTCCTTATGTTGATATTTTCATATACCATTTGCTTTTCGAACTTCGTGACACTTCACGAATCGGAGAGCATTCGCACGTAACTACATATTGAAATTGACTAAAACAAAATTAAATCTATTGTTACTATATATTGGTCACTCTTACACTGCTTGTTACGTTTTTATAAGAACAATACCGAAAAAAAACACCAATTGGAAAGCTTATTCGAGCTATATGCTTATTCCCACAGAACAATCTATCCATCCATACCCTATTGACAACCACTTGACACGTGCCTACGTAGTAGAGTATTCGTAACCAAGGCTGCGTTCGAAAATGTGTGGGATTTTTGAACGCCCAAATTCATGAAAATTGTCACATTCTGGAAATAATATTCCTCAGTGGAAATGAAACTGTGATGTAATACGTTTGGTACCCAACGAAGCAATATTAAACTTTTACCTGTGAGCAGTTCTTTTCATTGCGATATAATTCACACATTTTCAATTGGAATTTTTTTAACCCGTTTAAGGAATAAGTCAAACTTAAACAGGGCACCCGCAACCATCTGTGCAAAGTGTGCAATGCACACGGGCGCCATAACCCAGGGTCCAAAAAAAGTATTAAAATAAAAGTTGAGAAATTAAATAGGATTAGGTATAAATACACACGAAATTTTATCAGTATATCATCCAGTTACTGCCGATTCCTATGTTGCGAGAACATGTCAGGCGGCAGTTTCTTGATTTTTCCTGTTCAGACATGAATAACGCCTGGAGCGCTGTGAAAGCGATGCATCGCCACAGGCGTTTTTAAATCAGTTAGTTCACTGAACCGTGCAACAAGTGAATAAAAACAAGTAATCCTATTAATTTTTACATATAAAGTTATTTTTATTCTGTCAAGTGTGGTGTTGTGTAATATTTTGTTTACTGCTTTTTTTTTAATTAAGTGTCGAATACCTGCTGACTGCAATTTCAACGGCTTGATTTTTAATAAAATGGTAAGTGTTCCCTACTTTATACTATCAACATTAACCCTTTATAGGATACTGGTTATAATTAATTTTTTCTAGCCAAATATCTTTTTATTAATCGAAATGTCATGTACGAGTTTGAAAAAGTACCTGGTTTTATCCATAACTCGTTTAGTTTTTATGCTATTGATCTTTTCAAAGGGGTTTAAAAGGGCTATAAGATCAAATTAGTTCAATATCTTTTTTGCCTTTATTTTTGAAAGAATTTAAGCTGAAAGGGCTCGAACAAATTGCTTTTTATTCAAATATGCAAACTTTAATCGGCCATATCTTACTTAATAATAATCTGCCCTATAAAGGGTTAAAAACTTTTGGCTACTTAGTTAACTTTTTAAGAATATTTCCTACCCTACCCACATGGTGCTTATTATTGTGGTTACTAAAGAAGTTAATTCCTAATTCCCATGAGTACTAATTATTTATTTGTTTTTTCAGGATAAAAAAAAGAGACCTTCAGGTGCGAAGTTTTGCGAGCAAAAGAAACTGAGATTACAAGAAAGGGAAAAAATGGTTGGATCTTTAAAGCATTTCTTGCAAAAAAATCGAGATTCCACGGAGACAATCGATGTTGGTGTGACCGAATCGTCCGAATCTCAAGATTCTAAATCCGTAATATCAATAACCGTGAGTGGACCATCTGAAATTTCAACAGTAACAACAGGTCCTGCAACAAGTGGCAGTTGTTGTAGCAACAAAACAGCTTCTACTGATGCAGAGCCTGATGAAGCGATGATGTGGAGTATATGATTGGCAACACATTGGTTACTTAAGAGACACGAAACGTCAATTTTACACAACAGTTATATAAACACTTGGGTAAATTTGAAAAAATGTTGGAGACACCTATGACTGTTAATGCTCATCATCTGCGGATTTTAGAAACGGAAAAAAATATTGACGAGACGTGTAGGAAAGAATTATTGCGATTGTTAAGTATTTATCTACACAATGCTTGGCATTTCAAGGTTCTTCTCAATTGATTTTCGAACATAATAATGGAAATTTTCTAAAAACTGTTCGGATAATTGCCTCTTTTGATTCAATGATGAGACAGCACATTAGCTGAGTGTATAACTCCCAAAACAAATCTGTTAAAATGACTCATTATTTAGGCGTGCAAATACAGAATAAAATAATTGAATTAATGTCGTCCAAAGTAAGAAATAATATTTCAGAAATGGTTTGCAGTTTAAAATATTTTTCAATAATATTAGTTTGTACACCAGACACTAGTCTTGTTCTGAGGTATGTACTCCTTAACACCACTTCAAAAAAGGTTGAAGTTAAGGAAAGTTTTATTGGGTTTAATCCAATACTGGACTCTACAGGAGCAGGGATATATACATTTGTGATAGAAAATTTGAAAAAAATAATAATAATTTAGAATTAAAACACATTAGGGGACAAGGTTATGATAATGGGACAAATATGAAGGGAAAACATGTTGGGCTTCAAAAACGCATTCTTGATGCGAATCCGAAAGCCCTTTTTGTACCTTGTGCGGCTCATACTTTCAACTTAACAGTAAATGACGCTTCTAAGGTGTCAGGTGCTACAACAAACTTGTTTAATCTTGTGCAATTGTTATATATTTGTTTTCGTCATCCACAAAAAGGTGGTATGTTTTGAGAAAAAATGTCACCGGGTTAAGTTTAAAGCCTCTAAGTGAGACAAGATGATCCAGCAGAATTGACGCAATAAAGCCCCTTAAAGTTTATTAAACTAAGGTTTGCGAAAGTCTTCTAGAAGTGGCTGAAGATAATTTCTTTCACATTGATGCAAGACATGAAGCGAGTTCCCTTTCAACGTCTGTACAAAATTTTCAATTTATTTGTGGAATTATTATTTGGCATGACGTTTTATTTCATATAAATATTGTATGTAGTATGCCAAACCTACCTAAAAAATTTAGTTGATCACTTCCAGCAATATAGATCTGACCAATCATTTCAAGAAATTCTTGTGCAAGCTAGAAGTAGCATCCTCTCTCGAAATTGAAGAAGACTTTCCACCATTACCAACGGTTAGGAGGAAATTTAAACCAAAACTGTTTGAGTTTTTTCTTAAAAATTATAGATCAAACTATAAGCTCTCTAAAAAACCAATTTGACTTATTAAATGAGTATGATATTTTCGGATTTTTTAGCGACAGATTCAAATTAAGTGACAGCGATCTTTTACAACATTGTTCTATTCTTGAAGAGCGACTGACAGATCAGGATAATAAGGATATAGACTCCAATGATCTGTTTAACGAAATTTAAGCGTTAAAGTTGTTTTCATTACCTGATGATACTGACCCCTAAGTATTTTACAATATATATTTCAAAACAATTTAATCTCCACCTTTCCAAACGTAAGCATTTCACTAAGAATTCTTTTGACATTGCCTGCATCTGTAGCTTCTGGCGAGCGATCTTTTTCAAAGTTAAAAATCATTAAAAATTATTTAAGATCGACAATGATTCAAGAAAGATTGTCTGGGCTAACAATATTAGCAATTGAACAAGAAATTTTTGACTATCTATCTTTTATTTTTCTATTGCGCCTAGACCTAGCTATCATTTTTGATTTTAAAATAATATCTAAGTATAAGTAGTACTTAAATATATAAGTAGACATTACGCAATATTTCTGTTATTTGTTCCTAAAAATTGTGGTTTTAGTTTATTTTCTAGTATTTATAAACAACGAGCCAACGTGTCTGTATCCCAGTACTTAAGTGAATGTTTTAAAATGGGTGTGAACGAGAATTTATTTTGTTATGATTTTGTTCTGTTTGTTTCATTTTGATATTTTAGTCTACAAATAAAAATGACTTCTAAAGTTCAGTTTTTTGCTTTACTTCAAGCACCTACCTACCTCCTATCTTCAAAAAAAAAAAATAAAAAAACATGATCGAAAATGCCTTAAGGGGCGGCGTAAATCCATTTTAGCACACAAGCGCCAGTCCCCCACGGGGGCCCTGAACTTAAACTAGAGTTGATTTATAATATATAGAAAATTGTTTCTGAAGAAAGACATCTTGTGTATTCAGCTTTTATATCTTAAATTTTCTATGGCTAATTTTTATCACAAATTCCTATGGATGCTAATAACATAGATGGACATTCCAATTACTTTTCTGTGTTTTTCCATGTAAATTCAAATGCATTCAAATGTATTTTAGTTATCGAGAATCTGAGATATATTAGAACAAATTGTGGAAGGAAAAGTGTGCTTACCATTTACCAGTTTTCAAGCGAAACGTTGCCATCTACATTTCAAGTGCTCTTGATATCCTTAAGGATATAAGGTTTTTTGCAGATCTGTTAAAACAATATGTAAATGAGATAAGATATACCTCCTAAAGAGATATCTAAAATAAAAGGGAAATTTCAGCAAGCTTCGGATTAAGACAAAATACATAGACTAAGATGACATTGATAAAAAATTGATATGAACTGAATGGTGAACATATAATACGGCGCTCATTAATGGCAGCATTATGTAAAAAAGTAAGTAACGAATAAAACAACAAATTATTTATTGAAACAGTAATTTCATAATTGAAACTTGAACATAAAAATAAAACAAGTGAATAATATACCCAACTACGACTAGATATGATATTGAAATTAATTCTAATATATTGAAAGCATACAATCCTGGAAAACGGTAATTCTGCTGTTTACGATGACCACTTCGCGAAAACATTTCCCGAACGATTTGAATTTCAGCCAGTGTTGCCAGATCTCTTTTCCTGGTATTTATTTCATTTTCACGTTCAAATCAGAGAATAAATGTTTGATCTCGGACATTTAACCTCTAGCTGCGGTAAGCATCTTCCGAGCCGATGCAGAGAATTTTACTACTCTTTTCATTTCAATACTGACAGAGGTGTTGATGCTCAATTTTCACCCCATTTTGTTATGCAAAAAAAAATTATGTTGAAGTCGGTTAAAAAGGAGAAGTAGCTTTCAGCACGATAGAACATTGAGAATCATGTAATAACAATGAGCAAAATAATTGAATAAATACTTTAATTTCTATTGTATTGTGGAAAACATCTCAGTCCATGCAATCTTACAAATTATATTATAACGATCGCTATCCATTGAAGAACTCTAGAAGTTCTATGGTTCGAAAGTCACATTTAATTTTGCGGAAGGAAATGCAAAAAAATATTTTTTCGTGAAAAATATGTATGTTAGATATTTCTTAAATGAGTGTGTGTTCTAAAAAAAATACAAATCTGTCTTTATCTCAAACAAAAGGCGGAAAAGGAATTTCGGCAATTAACAAAAAAGTCTAAATAATGTGAAAACATGTTTGATGTAAATTTCATAACCGAGATATCGAGTATGGGTGAAATCAGGAAATATTCAAAATTCGTGATCAACTCAAAAACCACTTCAGAAGTTGTTAAAATCTTATTATTTCTATGAATACTAATGAATTAATATAACTGAAATGTTGTTGGTGGCACCCTCCAAATGAATAAAAAGAATATACTGTACAGTGTACAATTCTTAATTAATTACCCTGTAGTATGAGCTAAATAGTAAAGGTTCTTGCTTACAAAAAAACTTGAAGCAATTCATATTCTGCAGTCAGATTGTCAGAAAATTTTTACCAAACTAGGGGAAATATTTTCTCTCCACCTCATCAATCATGCTGAACGTATTAAATCACTGAAATGAGAGGTCAGATTAGAATATCATATAAATAATTTTGGAAACTCTTTAGATTTTGAAAACATTCTGTGCTATACCGCACTACTCTGTCTGAAAGAAGTCAAAATATATATCTGTTTATTTTGATAATCAAGCGCGGATTCTTGAGCTCACTTTCGAAAAAATATGAGTTACATATTTCCCTTCCGCTCCCAAAAAGTTACGCTCCTCCCTACGGAGTTTTTGCACCTCTTATTTGGAGACTGTCTGCGCATGCGCTACTCACAAATAGTAACCAAAGACGCTAACAACGATAAATAATTGCCGTTATTACGGCAGAATAAGAGCTGTTAATTACTCTCATTCACCGTGTGCAACCTAACCTAACAAAAACAAATCGGCCGTAGTAAAATGACAAGTGACAATTTTCATGGTGACAAACTGACAATTGAATAATTACAATATTTTGTAGAGTTGCAAAAACTCTATTTGAAGTGAGCGTTATTATCGTAAATATAATTAAAGTCAACGGTAAAATAACGAAATCGTCTAACTCGCAAAATTCTCTAATAGTATATCTTATCCTTCGCTATTTCATTTTCAACGATTGGTAATCAAATTTCTGACGTGAGATAAATCGTGACAACACTGGCTACACATCGAATACTTTCGGGAAACATCTGGTCGACTCGGCACTGGATCAGCGACAGCGGTCAGCGTAAAAAGCAGGATTACCGAAAGTATAAATAAAAATTTTTATTTCAATATTTTGTATTAATAAATGACTAGAATATGAGAATTGGGTATTTAAAAATAACAAAATCACAGAAAATGCATTAGAACAATAATTTGGCAATAAATAACAAAGTTTGGGTTTTTTCTGTATTCATTATTAATTATTAATTGAAAAGGAAAATATGAACATAGAAAAGTTCCCAAACATGAAATCACTATGCATGACTAGCATCTTGTTACGCTAATAACATCAATCCACAAACATGTTAAATGTGCCGTTTAGCTGAATTCGAGTCAAATACCATTGAGTTAAATCGATTCAATTGAGTCATAAATACAACAATTTCTTGTATATAACAATAGCTAAGTAAGCTTTCTGAGCAATACTGTCAATTGTACAACCAGTATTATTATAAAATAACTTGAAACTAAAAACTAGATCAAATGCTGAGCATAATTAGAGAAAATATTTATGTCGCTTTCATTTCCTGCTTTATACACAGTTTGAAAGCTTCCCATCCTTCATTCTTCGCATAAGCCTAAAATAACAAAATCTGCATTACTGATCTAAGAAAAACAGGTGAATGATCTTCAAGATGAAATAAGCAGTTGAACAAAACTAATAAAATTGGACGAGAAAAAAAATTCATCATTATGATGTGAATTTTATAGGAATAAAAAAATTACTGCGATAAATCAAAAGACAAATACTTGAAAATTCGTATGAAAACTCACTTTGAAGCCTCTATGTAGACGATCTTTCATTATTGCAATAAACTCTCTATAACTCAATAATCCATCACCATCATCATCAAATATGGCAAAAACGGTATGGATTAAATGAGGACTTAAACTTGTTCCAGTACATATTTTCACCGCCCTATGAAATTCATCTACGAAGAGAAATATGAAATATTCAGTTATTCAAAACTATGAAAATCACCTTTTGAAATTGGATGATCGGCCAAAGTGTACATCTTCATGGCGATGCTAAAATCTTCAAGGTTATTGAGAAATTGGCAGAAAATATGAAATTCTTCGAATGTGATGCCCTTATTTTCCTTCACCCTGTCCAGTAGGCGATCTAAGTACATGTCATATTCATCAGTATCAAGGTAAGTGTACCTGAGCAAAATCTTGGCAAAATCCACCTCTGATATTGTAGGCAAACCTTTGGCGAACTCACTGAACTCCAATTCTAGTACTTCCATTTGAAGGTTCAACATGAATTGTTTGAAACTTTCAAAATTCAAATCATTGTTTCCCCTTGGACCAAAGAAATGCAAACTGAGAGTGGTATCAACTATATGTCTTCTTTGAAGACCTTGTTCATCATCCACATATTGCTCTTGAATTGATGTTACCTTGTCATCATCTCCTAGTAAACCACGTTTTCCTTTCCATGCATGGCTAAATATTTTTTCCATCTAAGAAAGGATTTCAACTTAGAAATCATATTTTATTTAAACTAGATGATCTTGAATTCACATCAAAATTTCGACAATTTTACAAGCGTGGATAACATAATCCACTCTTCACTTCTAGATGTTTACTTGAGAAAATACACAAGCAATAAAAATAAATGATAAGAAAAATGAGTGAATCATTAGAAGTAGATATTTGAAGTATTTTAAGGGGGCGTTGTCGTCCATAAAAATGAAGGTTTCACTAAGTGCGACTTGCAAGTTTGGTGAATTATTCGAACAATGTCTTGAGTGTACATTTTCCCCTGTTATTATTTCTCTATAAATAACTAAACATAATCCGAAACATCTTATACATAAAACATTAGTGAAACATCCAGAAATGCAAGCGTTCTTTGCATAAACCATTGTTGATACCTCCTCCCCCCTACTCCTCCAGACCCTAATACAAGTTGCATGTACAAAACTATTGTGGTTAGATGGCACACGTAACGATGAAAATCTATTAACATTCTCTTCAAGAGACATGCGGAGACATTTAATGAATTACCATTTCAAATTGTAATAGATATTAATAAGCCATATTGTTAGTAAAGATATATTTCAGAAGCCTCAAACACTGAACTTACTGACTGATCGCTCTCTACTTTTTTACCACCAAGAATGTTTGTAATCTGTTGCATACAAAATGATTTCTCAAAAAATAAAAAAAAAATTAAATAATGCAATTAAAATAATCACGTAGCACAACCATGGAAATTTGTACACATGAGATGAAACCCAATATGAGTCACCCAAAACAGACTTTGTAAGCACAGGAATGAAAATTTATAAAAAATTAGATGAAGTGGAATCATACTCACAACCAAAAATTCATTTTTATCAACCCTTTCATTTCCATCCGTATCGAACATGTTGAATGCAATTTTGAAACCCGACTGAGGTTCTAAAACAAGCATATTAACACCTAATATGCAATATGTATCATTACGTACTTGTCAAAATTGAAAGCAGGAACAGGTATTCTGTATAGGATATTATTCCTGAAAATAAATATTCAATGTGATTTTCAAGAATAAAAACTGATTTTTTCTTCAGTTTCAGAAATTCTGTATATGATTTTTGAACGTAAATAAGGCATTCAAAGAAAAATACTCATTAGATAATATCTTGAAGAAAACCTTTGTCTCTTAAACTTCGAAAGAGTCTGGAAGTGCCCTGGTTCAGGGGTGGGGTGAGTTCCTTCATCTTTTCAATTTCTTTTTCTGTCAGAATTTTCCTCTTAAAACGTGCTGTAAGAAATTTATGTCAATTAAGTTTTGTATTAATATCATTTGAAAAATGTACGTCTAGGTTCAGCTTCAACTACAGACTCCAAAAAATCTTGGGGTGTCATGTAAAGTTGACCATTGTATTCCACTGATGAGAATCTTATGAAACGTTTTTCGCGTGACGTGAGTTTCACTTGCCTCAACTCTTTTTCCTGAAAAAGAAAACGATGAATATATAAATCCCGTATATGTATTTTGCATATATGTCCGGTCTCTGTTCAGATATATCTAACCTCAAAATCATCATTTCTGATAATCTCTAGATAGCCAAATGAAATTACTTACAGATTTTATTTGAGTTGCATAAACTGTATGAACGTGCAGCTTATACACCGCATAGAGAGCTATCGTACCACCAATCGTACAGGATATTCCGAAAAATTTATTTTCATTATGTCCATTCGATCGAAAAGCTAAATTGCGCATGAAGATCAATCGTTGTTTAGAGCAAAAATTGCGGAATATTTTATTCAATGTAGTCATTGTTGAAATTTGATAATTATTGAATAATTAATTAGTACTGATTAAAATAAAACTATAAATTTTCAACAAAATAATATTTCCTCTATGCGCAGAAACGGTCTCACAGAATACTGTAACAGTTACCGTAATAGGTTTGTACCACAGAAAATATATCGTACTGAAGCTATTTACAAAAATCCCCAAAGCAAGTATAACGCTATAGTAAGATTTTTAATAATTATAATCATAAAAGACGTTCATTCGCTAGTCTTAACTGTTGGCGACCATTGAAGCACGGCATTGATAGAATGTTTCGCCTATCGAGAAGCTGTGATAAAATTCGTTATTTTGTGATTTAGAATTATGTTCAAGAAAGGCAATTGTTGCTTATTTGACTCGAAATCATGGGGGTCAAAACCTACAACTATTAAAATTAACGAGCTTTCATTTTTTCAAAGTGCATACAAAACAATCCCTTTGATTATCATTTATGCTAACTAATTTGTTGAACTGTACATAATAGAATACTTGTATTATATAACAACATATTTTCAGCTTAACTAAAACAAAAGAATGCAATGTGTTCAAAAAGTCTATTGCAATCACTTGAGGTTAAAATACAGTACATAGTTACTAAGATAAAATACATATCACAATGAAACATAAAGAGAACAAGTAAAACAGATAGAACAGAACTTAATTGGGACATATTTTTCTAAAGCATATTATTTGTAGTAAACTCCATTATCAGTAGTGTAAATATTTCCGTTCGGATAAACATTAGGGTATTGCATTGGCATTTGAGATGCAAAAAAGACTTGTGGAGTAACAGTTGTACCCTGATATACATTTTGTGGTGGTGCCATGAATTGCATTGGCGATTGTGAATGATCATAAATTGTAGATATAAAATTTTGGTAAGCAGGGGACATTATCACAGGAGTCATGGGAGCAATGGGATTATTATTAACATTTGGAACATGATATGAAGAGTCCACCAGTAAGTAACCTGGATATTGTACAACCGTGGGAGAGGAATAGGCATACTGCTGCTGTGAAACCGAATCGTTATAAGCTTGGGTTGATAGAGAATTTAGGCTTAGATCATTTTTTCTAGTTTTGTTTACTAGGCCATTAGGATTAGATGAGTTTTTCTTGATCCTTTCCTGCTTACGTTGATTGTTATCATCATTTTGTGGCTGTGTGATTTTAGGGGATTCATTTTTCTTGGGAGATATGGAAAGAGCTGCACAAAAGGTGCTATTGAGCTCTTGGAATACTTCAGCAGGCGAATCATGATCAGCATCCTTTATGATTTGTGTTTTGTCTTCTACGTCAGGTTGTATGACTACAGGACTTGTGGATGGTTTAACCATCACTGGTACTTGTATTTTCGCCTCCTTCTTCTCGGACCCATTCAAATAATTAAGCCCTTTGCTCCTCCAGGTTTTCATATGGTGATGAGTGAAACCCATGTAATTCTTGCAATTTATATTAGCACCTCTGATCTCTAATAGATGAATTAATTTGTCAGGAGATACTGCAGCGGCGAACATGAGTGGGGTTAAACCTAGAAAGAATTATGTCATTAGGAGTACAAAATATAATAAACCAAATATAACACTAAGATCAACACTCCCAATTTCTTTACACAGATAATCTGACATCTAAGAATTAATATAATTAGGTTCGCGCATATTGAGCTGGATTATTCTTAAGTTTTATGGTATTAGCAAAATGAAATTTTGTATTTCTTAGTTACCCTTATTTTGAAAAAAACTCACCAGTTTTACAAGTTGGTGAGTTGGGACTGAAATTTTTTTGGATCAACCAGTTGAGCAAATAAGTTTGTTTGAAGAGAAGGGCCATGGATAATGGTGAAATATATTCTTGCATACGGTTTCTGGAGATTCCACCCCGGAGCATATGCCGAAGAATCATCTTCACTATTTCAAGATGGCCGCTAGCAATGCTCATTATTAATATATTCATACCTGTGAAAAAATTAATGATAGAAACACATCTTTGCGAAAAATAATGATGATGATACAAAGTTTAAATTCCTAAGAATTTGTGTATGGCTATCCTTTCATACTATTGTTTTTTATTCTTAATTCTTCATAAATAGAAAAATTTTTAATTATAAGTAATATAAGAGCGTAGATAGTAATTTCTTTCACTAATATATCAATTTTAGGATATATTAACAGATATATTGAGTACAGTTGCAATGAAATCAATTAAGTGTACAAAATAAACACTAAAATATTTCCTAAACATTTTTCAGAGCTTCTTATGATATAGGAGTGATAATAATGAATGATCATTACATACATTTATATATATAAAATTCGCATGAGCAATTGACAACAACATTGTCTCATAATTATACTTATGTATGAATCTGAAATATTTTTAAAGAACTTGTTCAATCATCAAAACTAACTCACCAAATTTATTTTTTCGAGAGACATCAGCGCCTTTTTCTAATAATGTTTTGACGGCTTCCACGTGACCATTCCTAACAGCCATCATTAGAGGCGTCCAACCCATGAAATTTTCATCATCAATTTTCTGATTCGGCAGTTGTAAATCTCTCATAATATCACTTACAATTCCATGTGCGGCGGAAAAATGTAAAACTGTATTTTTCTCGGAACTGGTTTTGATATCTTTATTGTCTGTTTCGTCGAGAATTTCTTCTGGACGTTCGTTGCATTCGCTATCGGATAAAGTCAGCTTTTGCTGAAATTCTGTTACACATTCATCCCCCATAGTAGATCGATCTGTTTACAACAATTAATTCAATGTTTAAGTTGACAGTTGAGCTCTTTATTGGAGAACATATCAACTAAGAATCAAGTGTAATTCTCAGTAGTCAACGTGTGTGTTTTTTACGAAGAAAAGATAAGGAAATGCGATGTATCGAAACAATTGAAGAAGATATTAACGATTTTAAAAAACTGTAAACATGAGTGTGTCTCCTGATAAACAAAAGATTTTCTTCTTATTTCAGAAAACTGAATGACAAAAATTAAGGTTCAAAAGATGCTCATTCGAAATTTCATTGAAGATTTCTTTGAAGGTAATAACGAACTAAACAGCGAATTCTTAATTAGAGTTTAAGAAATGGATTTTGAATGGAATCTTTTACTTTCGATCGGGTTCATACAAAAATGAGATATTCATACAACATTAATTGATTATCAGAAAAAACCTTTCTATTGAGGAAGGATACATCATCTTTGAAATGATAAAATTTTTCTGTCAAAATTAAACCTATGTAGTAAGAAGATTGATGAATATCTTGGATATCTATAAGAAAAGGAAATTAGTAATAATACTAATAATATATATATATATATATATATATATATATATATATATATATATATATATATATATATATATATATATATATATATATATATATATATATATATATATATATATATATATATATATATATATATATATATATATATTCTTTGGATAAATCTCTAGCAAATCTAGATCGATGTACACATTTTTCAACGCGGACTATGTAGCGATAAATTCGGCACTGTCAGGTTTGAATTGGAAAACTTTGTTATGTTCTACCGATGTGAATGAATGTGTTGATTCATTTTATTCTGCTTTGAATAAAGATATTGATATATGTGTTCCTCGTAGATCTGTTAAGTGTGATAAATTCCCTTCGTGGTTTGGTAAAGACACTATTAAATGCATTAAGGATAAAACTAACTTACATCAAAGATTTAAGAAATTCAAAGACCGTTTCCTGTATGAAAATTTTTGTATTTTGCGTAAACAATGTAAAATCTTAATTGAAAGAGATCATAAGAAACATATTGCTTCTGTAGAGGGCGGAATTGTGAAAAATCCTAAGCTCTTTTGGTCTTATGTGGGCGAGTTGAGAGATAGCTAGAGGATGCCTCATTCTATGTGTCATGGTGAAAAAATCTTAGAAAATAGTTCGGCTATATCTAATGCTTTTTCTGAGTACTTTTCTAGTGTTTATGAAGATCCACATAAACCTGTTCTTTACCAAAGTAGATATAAATCTTCTTCATCGATTACATTTAACACGATAGATCAGAAGGATATCAAAGCTAAAATCGAGGGACTGAATATCACGAAGGGTCCAGGTCCGGACTCCATCCCACCAATTTTTATTAAATCGTGTTCCGCTAGTTTAACGACTCCACTTCAAATTATTTTCAATAAATCTTTAGTACAAGGTGTCTTTCCACATAAGTGGAAGGCGGCAAAGATCGTACCTATTTTCAAAAGTGGTAAGAAAAATGAAATAAGTAATTACCGACCTGTCTCTATTCTGAGTTATTTCGGTAAACTTTTTGAAGCAATAGTAACTGATAAATTTTTTCATTCATTCGGTTCCAAGTTGATTCAATCTCAACATGGGCTTTTCAAAGGTAGGTCGGTGTTAACTAATTTAACTCCTTTCATTTCATAAGTAGTAGTTTCGATGATGGTATTCAAGTTGATGCAGTCTACACAGACATGGCTAAGGCCTTCGATAAGGTACATCATGCACTTTGTTGTGGGTTCTAGAGGACTTTGGTGTAGTCGGATCCTCACTGAAATGGATAGAATCGTATCTGTCGGATAGACTGCAGTATGTTGCACTCAATGGCACTCATTCCGGTTTCGTTCGTATCACCTCTGGTGTTCCTCAAGAGTCACATCTGGGTCCCCTTTTATTTTTAATTTATATTAATGATATTTCGGAATGTTTTCTTTATACAAAACATGATTTATATGCTGACGATCTTAGAGTGTACAGTGATATTCGGTCCTATGATGATATTTTGCGGTTTCAGAGTGATCTTGACAGACTTTTCTCTTTTCGTCAAAGTAGGTATTTTCAATTAAATATTGATAAGTGTGGATATAAGGTTTACAAAGAATGTCAATGTCTTCGATGCTATTTTTTCTGTTGATGGGCTTGTAATTGGGAGGGTAAACCAAATTAAGGATCTTGGTATATATCTTGATTCTAAGTGGTCCTTTGAGTATCATATTGATCATATAGTTTTTAAGGCTTTCAAAATGTTGGGTTTCGTTCTAAGAATTACTAAAAGTTTCAGTGATCCCAGGTCTTTAAAAATGCTATATTTCTCGTTGGTGAGGAGTAATTTGGAATATGCTGATCCTGTTTGGTCCCTTCACTATTACAAGTATATTGAGAGAATTGAACGAGTCCAGAGAAAGTTTGTCAAAAGTTTCAACTTAATTAAGTTTGCGTCATCACAAAATTTTAAGCCTGAATTGTTCTTTCAATTGAGATATCCTCCCCCCTTGCATCATCCTTCTGTTCACATATTCTGGGACTACTGCCGATTTAACTGCAAGTGTAATTATCTGTGCAGTATTATGATCTGACATATTTGTTTTGATAATGGCTATATGGTAGTCGTTAGCGTTGGTGAGAATATTATCAGTACATGTTTGGCTATGTGGCGTTATTCTTGTTGGTACCCAAATTGTAGGTCTCATTCCACAAGAATTTAGAAGTTCACAAAAGTTCATCTTTTTGGTTGTGTCTTTTTGTTCAAGGAGCTTGATGTTGAAATCGCCTGCTATGACAACATTTTCACAATTCCAATAGATTTTGAACATTATTTCCTGCAAAGTGTTTAGGAATCTTTCAGTTTCACCTGGGGGTGTATATATACAAAGTACGATAGTTATTTTCAAATATAGTGTGATTTCTACTGCAGAGACTTCAACTACTCCCTCAACAGATAGTTTAACTAAGTTCTGATTTTATTTACATAGTAGTAGTACATATTAATACCCCAAATGATAAGGATATCAGAAATATATATTTTGAAAGACCAAAGATTAACGCAAAAGTGATCTAACCAGTAAAAACTATAAATTCTTACACATCTCAAAATCAGGAATCCAGGGAGTTCAACCACCGAGACATCTTGGGGTTCTTGGACTGAGTAATTCAAGCTACATTGAAGAATTATTATTCAAGGAACAATATTCAACCTTTCGTAGAATGTTAAATATCACACAGCAGTGGTACATCAGGGTTAGATGTCATAAATATGAGCAATGGATTGTAGTTTCGGTCTCATTTGACCTCGTCAGCATTGCATACCCATTCACAACATCAGGCTATACTGTCGCCTGCTCATCTCAATTCGCACCAAAAGGGGATCGGAAAACCAGCTCCTTCAACGGGGAATATTTAACATTCTACGGAAGGTTGCATATTGTTGCTTGAATAATAATTCTTCAATGTGTCTACACAATGCGCATATAGTAATTTCAAGAGTTTTCTTTTAATTCAAGCAACTTATATACCAAATTGATTAATCTTTTATGTGCTCATTTTCGTAATAAACAAGAAACGTCTGAATTACATCGCTTTTTATTGTTAATGATGATAATCTGTCAGTAACAGATTTAATGAAACGATAAGTACATTATCACTTTATTGAAAATAAAATGCAAGAATGACGACTAGATGCCAACAAAATTGCACGGTAAGTATTCTAAAAAATTCCTGAACAATTATATAGATGAAATCGTTCCTAATGAATCTTTAGAATCTGGAGAATTGTTTAATGAAACAAAAGCCTGACGATTACTATTCATAGTCAAATTATTCTCACCAGGAACTATAAAAAACATATCATCAAGCAAGATATAGATGATTCGTGCGTAGGTGTACATCCTCTTCGGGTGCAATTTGCCATATGCTATTCTCCATTATATATTTGCCTTTAATGATTATTTCCTTTTATAGATTCTGAATCTAGGAATCCGATAAATCTGTAAGGTACTACGTTAATTGTACAAGTAGAGAGAATAGTAAAACGGTACTTGTCGATATTATAATTACGTTCGAAAATGGAACACAGCTACATCGGTAATCATAGAACAAGAATTTCTTTGCTTAAAAAACATTACACACATTGAGGTTGACAATCAGCTGTTATATGCCACACACATGCCACATTTCTTTCAAGTATACTGTTTTCTGAAGTCTTTCTTGTCTTGTGATTATTACATTACAATTTCAAACATGTGATAATGTCAGAGATTACAAAAGGTACATTGGAAGATAACACTAAAACGAAGCGTTTCCTATGAATTTGATTTTTTCAGATGTGCGAAATATTTGGAAACGGTTATTTGATCACACTCATTTTCTGAATGGTGAAATAAACTTCTTGCTCAATGAATTTGAGGTATCTTTCTTCAATTTCTGTAAGTTCATCAATGAATGAAAATGTATTGAAAGCATCTATTTTCAGGTGAAACGTGGTGATAAGGAAGTGAATGAACTATTTTTGATTGTTGAAAATATAACTGACCTCAAAGATACTCAGATTGGCAAAGTGAACAAGATACTGGATACTAATTTGCAAGAACTCAATGAGAACTTGGCTGAATCCTTGTCATTATCGAAGAGAATTTTAGATTTAGAGGGGAAGTATAAAGAAGTCGGTAGTTAAATATAGAGAAAATGCTATATGAGTTGACTTTGTGTTCTTTCAGGATTCGACTCTAGAAACTTCCAGAGATAAGCGTAAAATTATTTGGGACCAGTTTATGAGTAATATAACCGAAAAATATTCTGAGATAAACAATTCATATGAACAGAAAGAGAACAACTTAAGGATACATTATACTGATATAACAAAACAAACACATCACTGAACATGATTACATATAAAGGTCCAATTTCTGATCCTTCAATCAAAATAAAACCTTCAGAAATCTTATATAAATATATCTCTAGAATTGACATACATTCAGAAAATGTTCCTTCAGGAATTTGTTCAATTTTGTCTAAAAATAAGAAAGTTTCTTCATATGAATTTAAGTTAAATCCAAAATACCTATTGGTTGCGGATGATTTTAAGAAAATTAATTCTTGGGAAGAGTGTTCAGAGCAAGAATTATCTCATACAAACAGTAAACCTCAGAAGAAGAAGGTGGTTGATAAAATATTGGGAGTTCAGGATTTGAGGTGGCTTTATGAATACATCAAAGAGGAAAACAGGAAAAATCCTACAAAAGTTTATCTTCATGAATTAATGGAGGGTTCTGAAGTACTATTACCAGAAAATTCAGAGATTCCTAGAAATCCTGAACTAGAAAAAAGATGTCAACGGCTTAAAATCGAACAAGAGAATAGAAAGTATCAGAACATAACTAAGAATGTGGATAATGTGAGAAAAAGACTACCAGAGGATACAATCGCATATCAAAGTTAGTGCAATTGATTCAATTAGTTAGAAAATTACAAGATAATGAAATCTGATAGAAGTTGTATAATACTAATCAAGAGGTTATTGAATTTAGTGTCACTCTCATCTGAAAATTATCCTACAATCTCATCAGGTTCTGGATATGGTATAAACTTCATATCTAAATCCAAATTGTCTTCAAATATCGTTTTGGAAGTTTGTCATGAATCATGTGTGTTTAAGTGAAGATTGTGAAACATGAGGGGCTCTTAACGAAAGTTTATCTGCTCTCTCATACTGTAGATAGATAGATAGACATAGCTTATGAGGGAGGCCTGCCTTGCACCCAGCCATGTTTCATTGATTCTATATCTTCTTCACATAGCCTAAATGAAGGATCCTCAATCAATCGTAACTTGTTTAGGTGATTTCTGAGGCGACAATGGCCCGTTAGTATGGCGGTTAGAACTTTCAGGTCCAACCTAGAGAGTTTACGCCAAGCCTTGGCCCTCGCAGTGGAAGGTCCACTGATGGGAAGTTGGGCGTGTCTGAGACCTGAGAGACTCATCCAGTGCTCATGTACCCTCAGGCCCATCCATCGGTTATTTTCCATCCTTGCAGTCTCCAGGGGAATTGCGAGCCTAGGCTCCGGTCCAATGAATCCCAGGCCTATTCCTTGAGCAACCAATGAGTCCTCCTTCTCATTCCCCTCAATGCCCGAGTGTCCGGGTACCCATATCAGACGGAGCCTGCTCCGTTCTCCTAGGCAAAGGTGGATCGACATTCCTGCACCATAAGTGACATACAGGTATCAGATGCCAATGTCATCAGTGCAGCTAGGCTAGCGGCGATGATTTTAGTTGACCTATTTGTTAATCCCCCCCGCAAGCAACATGTTAGCACAGTGGTCAATGGCGAATATTTCTGCTTGAAAAACAGTCGCAATCCCGTCAAGACAGATCGACTGTCCCTTGGCAACACCTCTTCTGTAGACACCAGCTTCAACACCTTTTGTCCGTGTACCAATAGGGACCCTCAAGTAGGCGTTCCTTGGAACTGGTGCATTCCTGTCTACCAGGAATGATGATCTGGAATGGTCGCTTCATGTTGGTTTTAGGTATTACTAGGTCAGACTTCATACTCAGCAACTCGTCGTCCTCGATGTCAGACTATAAAGCGCCGGGCACGAAGCCGAACATACCCATTCTATTTCCAATATCAGTTCCATGGCTGCAGTGGGTGTAGAGCAAAAAACTCCAGTAATCATCATGCAGGCCCTTCTCTGCAATTTAGAGAGCTTGAGTTGGGATTGCTTCTTAAGACTGCATTCCCACCAAGCAATGTAGCATTATGTGATACATGGTCTCACCAACATCACATATAGCCACTGAAGTTGCTTTGGGGCACGACCCCATTTGCCCATAAGGAATGTCTAGACTTCCTGGTCAAGAATAGAATGGTACCATAAAGGTTTTGTGGGGGTTTATGATAAGTTTATCTCCCTCACACCACCCTTGAATAGCTGACATAGCCTCCTGAAGTCTGAGGAAGACATCGCTGTCATCTCCGACAGCTAGAATGACTATATGATCAGCGTACCCTTGTGCATAAACATCCAGTGTGCCAATTATTGCCAGAAGGTCATCAACCAGCAAAGACCAACACAGAGGGAATAATACTCCTCTCTGAGGGTAGCCCCTGCCAGCCACAAAACTGACTCTTTCCGCTTTCAGGGAAGTGTTAATCACTCTGCATTTAGCATGTTACTAATCCATTCCGCAATATTTGGTATTCCTCTGGCTCTCGTAGCTCCACATAGTATGGGGGCCACATTAAACTTTCCTTCAATGTCCATGAAGGCTGCATCTGCAGTCTCCTTGCGGTCCAGAGACTGAGTGATGAGTTGTTAAGTGCCAGATCGGTTGATTCAACTTTTTGAAAGTTGTATTGATGTTCACTCAGAGTTCTCAGCAATAACATCTTGGTCCTGATGTATCTATGTAACACTTTCTCCTGAGTTTTCATAACGAAAGACATAAGACTTAACGGTTTAAATGATTTAGGTTGTGAGTTCGATTAACCCACCTTAGGGATGTAAACAACCCAAACCTTCCGCCATCTGGCCGGAACAATATTCCAGACCATATTCGATCGGAAGAGACTAATGATGTATGGAAGGAGGGTATCCACCCCTTGTTGTAACAATGCAGCCATCCTCCCCAGGAGCCTTAAATGGTTCAAATGAGTGAATCGCCCACCTAACTACTCCGGGCTTGATGATCGTTCTTGCGTTCTTCCGATCTTCCTTTTTTGGCCTTTTAGCGACGGTGTCACAGCTGTCACTAATATCAATAAACCGTCAATCTGAGAAGTGTGTTCTCGCAAGAATCTCCAACGTCTCTCTTCCAGAGCTTGTGTACTGTCCATCCAGGCCTTCTACAGATTCAATGGGCAACACTGGTCCCATGGAGAGAACCCTATATAGCCTTGCACTAACAGGGGTACTTTCCACCTCCCCACAGAACCTGCAGAAATTTGAAGGATTTCTTCATTATACGACGTTAGAGTAGAACGATAGTGGTCCCATTGCCGATATTTTTACCTCGATTAAAGAATTTCCGAACTTCCCTTCTGCGTTTTTCGAGGGTAGGATTCCACAATGAAGTTTTGCCATTCTCAGGTTTCTCCATAGTAGACAGTTATCGTGATACGCTGACTCTATCGACCGGGATATCTCCTTAGCCATACGCTCAACGCCTTCACGACTGTTTGTAGCTGTGGCAATACCCCCCAAATGAGCACTAAGGGGAGGCTCTATAACCGTCCCAATCAGTGCTCCTTGGATTTCTGTATTCGACCACTGGTCTGATCCCAGACTCAATAGTGAATTGAATGTGTCTGTGGTCAGATCCTGAGGGTTCACTTGACACACCCCACCTCGAGATTTTATTGCTCAGGAAACTCGAGCAGAACGTAATGTCCAACATCTCAGCGAGATTTCACGTCACAAAGGTTGATTCATTAGAATGAGCGCTTCTGCCATAAAAAAGTCGAAAAGACTTTCACCTCTGGCGTTGATGTCTGAGCTGCCCCATACCGAGTGGTGTGCATTAACGTCACCGCAACGACAAGTTGGCGATTTTTCCTCCTGCAATGACTCGCCAGACTACGAATCATCTTAGGAGGGCATTCAGTAGAATCTCCCAGGAAATATGCTGAGCAGACCACTTAATCAAGTCTGCCATGCCCTCCAGAAACTCACAAGTACAGAGATATTGTCTCTGTTACAGAATTCTGTAAGTAAAAGATTATCGATTCTGTTATTGATAAAAATACATGTCCTGGGGTTGCCCTCAGGACAGTAGTATAGAATTTGGCATGGTAGATTTCTGAGACCGCAAACCCTTGGTTGGCCAGCCATGGTTCTTGAATGAAAGCCAAATCAAAGCTCTCGTCAAAGATATATTTACCAATTAGGAAGGAACCTGCCTTTGAATGCTGTATATTAGCCTGAAGTCACCTGATCCTCCTTCCCATCATTTAGATGTCGAAGGACGACCAGGCGCCTTGCCTGAAGGTGCTTGTTGCACCCTTTTCTGTGGCACAGGGCCAGACTGCGGCTGGCAGAATGTAGGAGTGTCCCTGGCTCCCAGGGCGGTACCTCTTTTGGCCTGACCGGAGTACTGCCATCAGGCCTGAGGCGCTTTCCTGCAGTCGAGGATGCGCCCGAGGGCAAGGTTGATATCACCACCGACAGCATCTTTCCGCTCGGTTTTATTTTATTGACTGCCATACTCCTGGCTACCGAATATTCGACGACAGATGTAAACAGTCGCTTTTTAGCAGCTCCCCTACGCCTTTTCTGCTTTGGGGTGATTCTTTAAGTCTCACCTTCGGCTGCTGCTGGAGTGCTAACACGGCCAGCGGCGCCTCTAGCAGCCACTGCCTCCCCTGTCGCTGCTTCAGATTTGGTAGGAATCACGCGCTGTGATAAGTGGTTTTCCATCAAGTCCGTCGGCGGTGACAGAAGTAAGGTGGAAGTTTCACCTCCAGCTCCATGTTTTCCTCTGCTTGAGGATCGAGATAAACCTCCTCGTCAGGTTCTGAAATGATATGGTTAGGATCCTAAGAATTCCCACAAGTTAGGAAGAAATGAAATTTTCACCAGCACAGTGCTCCCTTACCCTGGTAAACCAAAATAAATACTGAATGTAATCTCCTTGCTTCTGAGCTTTCGACAGATACAGAAAATATTGTATCTCAACTAAATGAGTATTATGTGATATTTTGAATAAGTTTTATTGACATATAATCTCAACCTTTTATTTAATCTTGTCTGGCAAGATATCTAACTGTATGCGGACTAGTTCAATATTCAAATATTGTTGCTTCTGTTGGTTATTTTTTAAGTCAATTAATTGCCACCCACTGCGAACAAATGAATGTTGAGAAAATTATCAGAAAGAATCTGTGATGAGTTGAAATAACTTTCACAGGTATCTTTTAGAAACATCCATTTGGTTCCTAGCTCACTTTTATTTGTTTTACTATTAAGTTTTAAGATTAAGCACCCTGCAAATATTGGTGAGAAGTAATCCTTGGACTACTGATCTCAATTACGCTTCGAAAATCTCTTTTTCCATTTTCTTTTAAAATTCATGAAGTTATCTATATTCATATGGAATCATAAATAAAATACATCAATCAAAGTGTATACCCATATCATACTATCGCTCTTTGTGTACAGCATTCAAGATATTATTTTTTATTTCTTGGTACCTTGCAAGAACCATGAGACCGCAGTTATATGTGAGCACATCTGATCTGTCCGTGCACTCATTGTGCAAGTGTAATAATATGCTAATATCTTTTCTTCACATATTACTCAATTTTCGTTCTCTGGATTTACCCTACAGAATATCCGCAATTATTTAATACTTTTAAAATCTTAAATGAACCCTCCTTAATCCCTATTCGTATATAAGCGTCAAATTGAGATTTGTAAATACAGTTTATTGATAAAATTAAGAATCTTCTAAATTGTAAACTTTCATAAGCATAGTAATATCAGTGACTACTTTCATTAAAGAATATACTCTGAAATGAAAAAGCTAGTAATAATAATATAGAAACTACAGAAGTTGTGGTATATTTCTGTATAACAATTTTTGTTTTTTAGTGAAAGAAATGAACAAGCAGCTGATTGCAGTATTCCAATTCGTCGTATCTGTTTTGGCAGGTTTTGCATTTGGTTTTATTGGAGTTGAAGTGTTTGTTGGAGCTCTAGACTTTGGATTCAGGCTTCTCTTAGGAATAATGTTCGCCCTTATTATTGCTTTGGCAGAATTATATTTCCTTGCCAAAAAATTAAATGAAGACTATGGAGAACCTGTAGCTCATGTGGAAAAGTCTAAAATAGACTAGCATACTTAAATTAAGTTCATTCAAAGCTGTTCGACGAAACAGACAAAGTAAATTGATTGTTATTGAACAATTTTCAACAGTTACATTGTGATTTAATGAATCGCATTGGACGGGATTTACAATTTTATCTTAATTATAATTATTGGTAATTGAATAAATTTTATTGAAACTTTTACAATACTTGAAAATTTTCTATAATATAATTGAAATCGAATTGTTCAAACTTATTGATTTATAGTGAAGTAGATTAATAACATTAATTCTGTATTTCTATGAAATTTAAGGTCCTACAGTTATATTTGTTATAATGCATTGATTATTTTCCTTTATTCAATTTTCTACCATTGCAGTTATTCTGTTGATATTCATTTATTGTTATTTTATCAATTTCATAATAATTTAGAGAATTGTAGTTATTCTGTTAATATTCAATTTTTGTTGTTTTATCAATTTCATAATAATTTGAAAAATTGTAATTTTTGAATACTTGATAGGTTTGTTAACCATAATTTTCTTGAAATAAATAATTTGCAGCAAATTTCGTGTAATAATTTTTATCCAGCTCATTCGCTCTCATAGTGTTGAAATTCATATTTTATTTCGTAGTATAATAAATAATCATATTCCGGACCCCTAAACCTGTGTATCTGTCACTTCTAATGAAAGTAATGTAATTCAAACTCATTTGAAGCAAAAATATAAGTAACTTTTTTATCACAAGGGTTAAAATAATGAATGAAGAAAGATAGCTAGTTCTGGGGATTATTTTTCCAACCTCTGAAAATTTTGTGTGTTAATGATTCTGCTAAGGTATGACTAGATCTACATCATATCAAGATAAAAATTGTAAAAATTATTTTTTCGCTAATTTTTAAGTTGAACTTGAATTGACCCATCAGTTCTAAATTTCTGCTTAAACTTTCAAGTTCCTTACAAAATCATAGGTATCATTTATTATCTAAAACAAGCATGAAAAATAAATGTATTCTATTTTTGGTACCACATGAATGCATCAAACTATAAAATGTAGAGTCTGGAAACATAACAGAAGTATATCTTCATAGTTTAGTACTATCTATCAAAACTAGATGTCTCTATAGTTAAAATATTCACCGCTACAGCATGGTGTAGGTGAATTATTAATAGTTTTCGCATATATATTTTTTCAGAAGTTTAGGTCGAATTATAGTGGCAGGACATAATTTTTTTTTAGACTCTGCATTGAATTTCACCCAAAGTAAGTCTTATAAGATAGATAAGCACACCATGATTTTAATATCATTTTTTCACGCGTCTAAGGCCAATTGTATGATGGTAAGTATTGCACTCACCCCAGTTAAATAGGAATGTGGTCTGAATCCCTTCACAAAGAAGGGAACCATCTTAACCTTGACACTCTGAAATTAAAAAGAAATAAACGGTTGATGTCAGTGAAAATATCTTTAACTATTCTGGAATTGAACTTCGGATTCCTGGCTTGTGAAACCAGTATTTAATTCATTCGTAACGGCGCCTGTTTCCATTTTCAGAGTCAATAGAAGAAGTTTCAATCTGAAATATTTAAAAAAAATATAATGAGAGTCTTAAATTGTTAAACAAACTGCAGACATATTTTTTTCGGTTTTGGAAATGCTGGGTTTGTTAAAGGAGATTATTAAGTGTACCTTGAAAACGATTTTTAAAACATCAACACTCAAGAGTTGAGTTTCAAAGAGGAAACTGACAATATTTAAATATTAGGAATTTAATTTCTCTTTCTTTAAAGAACTGTTATTTGAAATTTTTTCAAATTTTGGAATAACTCATCTAAATATGATTTAGAGAGGACAATCATGTAAAACCTCCCAATAAGAAGGAATAAGGTAATAATTACTTGCTGTAACCTGATAAGATATGAAAGATTTTCTGTTCATCAGTTTAACAATGTTCTTTAATTCCATTATCATGATCATTTGAAGATTTTAGACTATCTAAATAATGTTTATATAATTCGATAATGGTACAAGCAACCTCAAAGAGCTAATGTAGGCTTGAAAAAGCAAATGATTTAGTGCAATTTGATAGAAAATGTGTAGAAAAAGCAACAAATATTTGCACAGAAATTTGATAAACTAATGAGAGCATATCATGGTTTTCTGGAAGTCCAAAAGAATAAGTTATGATGTTATCCCAGTATTCCTTAATCCAATTAACTCATTAATTTTGTTGGTAGCAACTATTCTTTGAAAGCAGGAAATATTGAGTATATAGTTTATCGCACGTATGTTCATAGTTTTTGAGTTAAATAAGTCATTTAAATATTGACAACACATGAACTCTCACGGAGTACATCCGGTGATATGAATTTATCATGAAACCATACATTATTCCAAATGATTTCATAAGACCTTTTCTACCTACCGTTCGTATAAATTAAACGCATTTAGGGAAGAGCATAAAATTTTAATGTGATATAATTTGGAAAATTAACATCAAGAAAATGAATACTGATTTACTTGTGATGGATAACATACATATAATTGATATTGTTTTGGTTCTGAACAGAAAGTTTAGCCAGAGGTCATTCATCCATACTCGTCGGCTAATCGTCTGTCGTCAACATTGAAACATTAAACTGCAAAAGTCTTTTGATAATTCCTTTCTTATCAGTATCTGATAAGTTTAATATGAAATACACTTCTAATCATTTTATGAGTCAGTTTTATCAAGAATATTCTCCTTCCTATTTTCACACTTGATTACTCATTTCAGAAAACATTAAGATTATTATATAAATGTACACTTCAATAACGATGCTTTTCAAGATGAAATTGTCAAATAGAACAAAATTATGACTAACTTGTATGTTTTCCAGCTGGGATGTTTTCTTTATATAGATCGATACAAGAATTTTCAGCAATTCGGAATTGAGGATAGATGCGTTTGGTGTGCGGTATATTTTTGATCATAATTTGTTGTCATTCCATAAGAACTGAAACATGAGAGAGATACATAGCAGCAACAGCTTTCTTCTGTAAAAGCCTTGAAGGTTTTTTAGTATGTACTACTTAGTCGTAACAGCAAATCAACATTTTCTTCACTTTTAACTTCTGCAAACGTGAATTTTTGGAATTTTTTCGTCTGGCGCCTTCCACTGGGTAGTCTAGTGCGTGGTTTCTGGCTCTGGAACATATTGAAAATACCACGGTCTTCAACAGTCTCAATTTCACCAAGAGAATTTCTATCTTCCTTGACCTTTTATATACCAAGTGTAAGAATATTGTTTGTGAGAGAGGAGAAAAAATGTAGCTATCCAGGCAATAAGTTCATATAATACCAGCATCATAATAATTAGAATGAAAGGTCCTGTTTTCTTTGGAATGCACCCCGTAATCATTACTACCACCAAACAAACTATTGCCTGTGTTAAAAAAGATTTGACTTTAGGTTCCTACTTTGTATGTCCTTTATTTGGTGTTTCCCTATTTTCAACTAAATTTAATTGAAAGTCACAACAAGGTTATGAAAAGAGCTTGTATTTATTACAGGATAATATGTATTTACACAAAAGAAATTGTTATTTCGGTTTGAAAGTTATTAATGATTTATAATTGAGTCTCCTTTGTGAGAATCAACATATAATAGTAAAAAAAGGTACATTAGGCTATTCCATAGTAGGCAGTTTCATCTTTGTTGTGGACTCATTAATGTCACCTACCTTTCTATGATATTTAGACAATATACGAGGGATTGATAAGTCAGATAAGAATTAATGAAGTGGTGACTACTGCACAAAGACATCAATTACTTATCACTTCATCCTCGTACAAAAACTCCGGTGATTCTCAACGTAGCAATAAATAAATCATTTGGGTCATAGAATATTCAATACCCCTAGATTTTTAGATGTGTGTAGTAAATAACATGAGTGCAACAGTGTAAACTAGATGAAGAATTAGTTTCAGCTTTACTTCTATTTTAGCTACTTTCTCTTGATAACAAAAATGAAAGAACTCGATGCTATTGTTTTGGATAAATACTCTAATTTCATTTGCATATAAAGGATAATTTATACTCAGTATATATTGTCGAAAAGTTTCGAAGAGTGTATGTTCCCATTCTGGATAACTAATGAACTTTTACTTTTCATTTGTCTATGATATTGATGATGTAAACTTTGATACTTATCGTTTTGTTCTGTTTATTCTGTAACCTATAGATATGTAATAATGGGGATCCCAAGGCTGTCAATAAATACTAGCTATTTCTTAAATACCTATGAATATTTAATTAGTGATTTTATTGTTAGTGGTAATGGTTATTTTAAAGATATTAATTGAATTTTTGAATTTTAGGCTATAAAAATTTAATTAATTTTTAATTGATATTGGAGGAGATGTTGAAATTTGAGCATACTCAGATTTAGTTCGATTTAAAGCATTTGTAGCTGTGTACTCTTGGACTTATCTAAAGCTGCAACTTGTATATCGAAACATATTGCTCATGTTTTAACTATATTCATAGAATAAAGCCTACTGCTTTCAAATTTGAAATTAACCATATCATAAGCAGAAAATATAATGAATATATTAATAACAAAAAAAACATTTAGGAAAAAATGCTTTACGTTGGTTATTGTCTTTTTATACTTTGTTTGCTTCATGTAATATTACTGCAAATTTTAGAAAAACCAAGGTTATCTTAATTCCAAAACCGTGTTCTCGACTCATATCGAAATTTGACATCAAGCAATATATTTTTGTTTTTTGATATGTAATAATCTCTTCTTCAGTTCAAATAAATGATTACTGATAAAATTACTATACAGTAAACGCTCATTGCGCTTCCTACATTCGCGTTTTCACTATTCGTGAATAAAAAAGCAACCCTATTCCTATATTCGCAGCTAAAGATTTTTTATTAATTTTTTTATTTAAATACTATTTGCCAGCATGGTAATAGTAATAATAGACAGGATAACCCCATTTACAAAATTAATTTACAATTTTGATTAAGTAAAGAAAAATACATCACAAATTAATCTAATATTAGCGAAAACTAAAAAGCAACAAACTTTCACCCTACTTATATATGTTATTGTGAGATAGGTACAAATAATCTAAGAATTTGAGACCTATAGACACTAAATGTTCCAAAAATATTTCGAGTGGACGACAAGTTATTATACAGGGATCCACCGGGACCGTCCGTTATAAACTTTTTGAGGTCCAATTACAATATCAAGCTGAAATTTTATACGCGGCCATAACTAGCGATTTCCAATTGAAGTGAAATATTTTCGAAGTGATACCATTTCCGGTTATACCGGATGTGGGTCATCACTTCGTTATTTCAAATGGCAATCTACCTTTTTTATTATACATCTAGAACCGACATTTGAGCAAGGTATAAAATACCCAAGTTGTTGGTCTTATCTGTCAAAGCTTTTGACAGATTTAATTATTTTTGTTATAAACTCGATTTTTGAGAAACATTTAAAAAAATTGTAGCTCGTAGATCTTTTGCACTACAGACACAATTTTTGCTTGGGTGGATAGAAGAAGGATCAAGGATTTTTTTAAGCAGTCTACACATGTCAAAAGTTTATTGCGTTGTTTTGTGTTATGTTATGTTATGGTTTTTTCAATTTGGCCTTTTTCAAACAGCAATAACTCAATTCTTTCAAATTTCACGTGCCAATTTTTATATCGCCATCAGATGAAGCGTCAAATTTCAGATGGAATTCTATCAGCATGTACTATACCCATCTCTCATAGTTCCGAAATAATTTGGGGATATATTGAATTTTGATGATTTTGCAAGAACTAACAGAGAATGCTTTGAAATATTTGAATCAAGTAGCTGAACTGGCTACGCTCACCTGACAGGCACCTAAAATTAATGTACTTGTCACTTCGTTCATTCGAATTTGATATTTCAACAAGAATTGTTGGTATTTAAAGTGAAAATTTTTGAAAAACACCAGATTGATAATAAAATGGCTGATTATTCAAACGAGGATATGTTTAATCTCTTTTTAATTCATGGCGAATGTCAAAAAGTGGTGGACAGAACTTGCAGGCAATTCAATAACCAATTTCCAAATTTGGCGCCTATGAACAAAATTTCGAAGGATTAGAAGCAATTTTCTGCAATTTCGAGGAACAAAATACATAGAAACTAGAAGAAAACCAATTCTCGAGGACGACGACAATCAAATTAATACGCTAGCGTATTTTCGTGCCAATCCACATGCGTCCATTAAGTCAGCATCAATGGATATTGGATTGAGTTATACTTCCATTCAAAGGATCCTTAAGAAACATAACATGCACCCGCATTCTTTTATCAGATTACAAAAATTGAAACCAACTTACCTTTCCAAGCAATTTCTGTGAAAATTTATTAATTCGGCTTCAAGAAAATGAGACAATTCTGCAAAAAAATTATATGGTCTGATGAAGCCAAATTCAATGAAAGTGGAATAACCAACAGGAGAAATCGACATTTTTGGGCCACAGACAATCCACATTTCATTGAGGTTATTGATTTCCAAAATAAATTCAGCGTGAACGTTTTTGCAATTTTAATGAATGATTTGTTGGCTTATCACATTTATGAGGAAAATCTTAATGGACAAAGATACCTGGAAATTTTGAGAGGAATATTAGCAAATTTTTCAGATGGATTACCCCTTAACATTCTGAGCGATTGCTATTAGGTACCAAATGGATGGTGCACCACCACATAAACACGAGCTGTAGATCGGCAGCTAACAGAAATGTTCGAGGATAGATGGTGGGGTAATCAAGGACCAAATTTATGGCCTCCGCGTTCTCCGGACCTGACGCCCCTTGCTTTTTATTTATGGGGCAAAATCAAGAGTGAAGTGTATCTTATTCCTGTAAGAAGTAAGGAGGAGTTACTAGATCGCATTCATAATAATTTTCGTAATATTGATCCTGAGTAAACTAGGAGGGAAACTCATCATGTACGTATACGAGCTGTCAAGTGTATCGAGCAAAATGGGGCCCATATTGAACATTTATTCAGATCGTAAATTAGTTTTCTCCTATGATGTTTGCTATAATTTATTCGTATTAATGTAATTATCTTCGATGATTGGTTTTCGCTTAGTTCCTACAATTTTTATTCATCCGAATTGTAGAAAATTGCTTCTAATGCTTCGAAAATTTATTTTACTCATAGACGGTAAATTTGGAAATTGGTTATTGAATTGCCTGCAATTTCTACCCACTACTTTTTGACATTCTAAAATGAATTAAAAAAGATTAAATATATTTTCGTTTGAATAACCAGTGGTTTTATTCCAAATGTGTTGTATTTTTTGGATATTTTTAATCTGAAATAACGACAATTCTTGTTGAAATATCAAATTCGAATGAACGAAGTGACAAGTACATTAATTTTAGGTACCTGTCAGGTGAGCGTAGCCAGTTCAGCTACTTGATTCAAATATTTCAAAGTATCCTCTGTTAGTTCTTGCAAAATCATCAAAATTCAATATATATGAACTACCACTGCAGGTAAAACTATCTCATTTGCGTAAGAATTTCCCGTGAGGTTGTTCTGTATGAAGACGTGGTCAGTTCTTCCACCAAGGCGTATACCTCCCCAAAACATCACTGATCCGCCTCCCTGTCTAATAACTTCTCGAGCATGCTGGAGACGGTTTTGCTTTCCAGGTTCCCTCCATATTCGAATTCTTTCTGAATCGAGATAATAACTAAACCTAGATTCATCACTGAAGAGAACTGTGGGCCACCTCTCTTGATCCCAGTTTACGTGTTCTTGGCACCAAGCTAAACGAGCAGCGCGATTTCCATGGGTCAGTTCTGGAACTCTTAAACGACATCTGGAGTGGAGTTGACCTTCGTGCAGTCGATTTCACACAGTTTGGTCGGAAATTTGTACATTATGAACTAGCTCTCGAGCTAATTGAGATGCTGTGGTAGTACGATCTCTTCTGCCTTGTAAAACCAAAAATCGGTCTTGGGCGACTGTAGTAACCCTGAAACGACCTGTATGGCGTTCTTCTACGCTACCTGTTTCATTGAAAAGCGACCATAAACGGTTTATGACACTTGGGCTACATCCCAGAACCCTGGATACTTTCCGTTGTGAGCTCCCAGCTTGGAGCATGCCAACGGCTCGTAACATCTCTTCTCTAGTCAAATGTCGTCTTTCCATGGTCGAATCACAAAACTTGAATCTTTTATTTGTGCTTACAATAGAAACAAAGTGCCAACTAACTGATTTCAAACACTGAATACATGAAATGATTATAAAGCAGCGTCGCATCTGCTGCATTTTTATATAAAAAAAAACTGAAATCTGTTGCGGCACTCTACATAATTTGGTGAGAAATTGATGCAGGTGTTCATTTTTGAAAAAAATCATCCATATTGATCGTTCTGGATACGATATATCGATATTCAGAAGTGTTCCCTAGACTTTTTGAGGTGTATATATATATATATATATATATATATATATATATATATATATATATATATATATATATATATATATATATATATATATATATATATATATATATATATATATATATATATATATATATATATATATATATATATATATCTTTTGAAAAGGAAGGATTTACAAAATTTGAGTAATTGTATTTACAATGAGTGCTTATATCTCTAATTTTGATGTGTGTCAGAAAAAACACAAGTGTGAGCTCAGGAAATGTAAGAGGGGGACCATACTATCTTGTATATGATTCAATAAACGAGTGAAAAAACCTGAGGAAAAAACTCGTTTGTCTGTCGCTATTGCACTAGCAATAGCTTGTCTGTTTATGATGTGTTACTGTCGTGTGTACATGAAGAGTACCAAAGATTTTTCTGCTTAGCCGATTCATTCTCTCCTGCATTTCATGATTTCCAAAAACAAGGGTGAAAGGAGAGGGGTTTGGGACAGGAATCTGTAACAATGGAAAAAGAAAACCAGCAGAAAAATATTTCAACAATCAAATTTCTTATATGTCTAAACAAATCTAACAAAAGATTTTACATAGCAAGCAAAGTCATGAAAGGGACTAAGGAGATAATAAAAAAATACATAACCTGCGATATTTCCTCAAATTCCATCTCTGTTTCAACGAGAGAGCCCCGATGGCCAGGTTCAGTCTTCCAAGTGATGCCGGTTATGATCTATAGATGTTTAAAAATCATTATGGACCCAATAATCTGGGTTGACATCGCCCATATATTATTTCTTCGTGGAACTTGTTTAATATAAAGAGAAATTTGCGAAAAAATTTTGACAGTCGAAAAATATGACAAATGTCATAATAAAATAAATAAAATTTCTGAAATTCTCATGAAAATAATGATATCATTGTAATAATTATGAATTATAATTATTATTAATTATAAATTTACTAAAATTGTTTTTATTAAATTTGGAAGGTGTTTAGATTAGGAAAAGGTACTGATATAAGTTCAAAGCTTCTTATAATACCTAGTTAAATTTGCTGAAAGTAGATTTTATTCGATATTATGAATATGTGTAAAAATATACAGAATAATTTAATAATTTTCTTAGCACAATTAAAATTAATATGGTTTGTAATAAGCAAGAGTAAAATTTGTGTCTCCTTAACATTGTTTTTATTTTCAGAAAATCAGACAGTTTTAGAGTTGATTAAAATTGGAGTTTCGAGCTGTGTTGTTAGAATTAAGGTACAGTTACACATTCTCGTAAATAGCATGCTTAAAACTAGCAGGTTTTTTAATTTGATAAATTTTCTTAAAATAAGCATGCTCATTAGTAGTACGTTTCGACGCACATGCTACTAATGAGCAAGTGCTCAATGATATCATGCTTTCGTGCTAGAAATAAGCATGTGTAACTGTACCTTAAATCTATTAAATATGGAATATTTCAAAATTTATTTCAATTTAAAAAGGCCTGAAGTTGTATAAAGAGACCCTCTTTTCCTCGAATTGAAAGAAAACGTTTCAACCTCTATACTTTCTTAGCAATCCTATGCCAGATGTGGATGTAGATGGGGAATCAGGGTAATAAAGTTTACAATTTTGTTTCGGCTTCGCTAATGTAGGTACCATCTGTAGTAGCTATAAACGGGCAGAAAGTACCTAAAAGTATATGAGAGATGGAAATGGTACCTAATCCTCGATATTTGATTCAGAACAATATATTTTTTTTATTGAATAAATTTGCGTAGGAAAGTAAAGAGCAGCAGCTTCACCGCCAAAGAGCCGCAGGTTGCCGACCCCTGACTAGGTCATCCTCGGGAACTTGAAACTAAGCATCGAAATTTAAAAATGACATTTTTACCTGCCAACACAACGTCTTTGTTTCAACCTATGGACCAAGGAAATCGTATTGTATAATATGGAAAGTGAGTCTGATATAAATGCTATGGAATACTGGAAGAAATTTGACATAGCAATATGTATGTTAAACATAAGAGAATCAATGGAAGAACTGAACACAAACATTGAAATTATGCTGGAAAAAAATATGGCTTGTTCTGACGGCAGAAAATGACGAAGGCTGTGCAAATTCAAATTTTAACTGCAAACGTTGTCGAAATTGCGAGTGGAATAGAACGAGATGGGTTCGAACATTACATGAAGATTTGACTGAAACTATAAAAGACGGGGCTTCAACATGTACTGGAGATGTGAAATTTGCTTTGAAAAATCTTAGTGAAAGTTTAAGAATGGTAAATGAGCTTTGTGATTTCTTCATGAAAATTGATCCGTCCAGTCATTATAGTAAGTCCACCTCGGAATTCGAGATACCCAGCTATAAGTCTGTAAATACTTGTATATTGACACCCCAAAAGTTGTCTCAAAACCTACATATGGTAGGGTGTATGCAACTATTAGATTTCAAGGTCAAAGGTCACAAAAATCGTTTTTTTGCGCTTTTTTTGTAAATATCTCAATTCCTATGGGTTTTTTGCTATTTGTATTTATTATCAATATTGTAGAGTACAAAATTCTCTACAAATTTTGTTTGAAAAAATTTTTTATACGGTGAACCGTTTTCGAGATAGAGGGCGGAGAGCAGCATCACATCAGGTCAACCGGTGCCTCCGGTCAAAAACGCGCCATATATAGTTGATGAACTATCGATAAATCAATGATTCCAAATATTTGTCAATTTCAATTAACAATTATATTATATTTTATCTTTTTCTTCATGCATTAAATCTTTATCTATTGAATAATGTTCGGCCCAGAGAGTATGAGAGAGTGGAACTCATACCTTATTGGCAGTCTATAATGCTCCGAAATCTGTGAAAAGTCTCGATCATCTTCGTTATATGCATTACGTCAAGTCTACAAAACTTAATAAATCTGTGCAGCTCTCAAATATTCTACCAACGAGTGCAGCTGCTCATCAACATTTCAATCGTGTATATTATCAAGTTCAAACTTGATTAGGGCATGATTTGGAACCCCAGGTATGGGGTTGGGCAATGCGAAACGATTTTTCTGGAGCCTACCATGACAATTTTACCTCCTGCTCTAGAAGATTTGATAAATACAATTTTCTGCAACTGCAAGAGTGGTTGTGGTTCGCGATGCGGATGCAGGAAAGCGGGCTTGCAATGCTTTTTAGCTTGTGGCCAATGTAACGGGCAAGCTTGTCTCAATGCTCCACCATATCAGAGAGACATTAACGAAGATGGAACCTTTGACCCCGAAATCATGGAAGAACTTGAGACAATGCCGTTGAAGACGATAATGAAGACCAGTTTGAAATTTACCAGCAGCCGGAAGACGACAACGAAGAGGATGAAGATGATTAAAATTATAAATTGTTGTTTTTCTACCCTCTATTCCATTTTTTACTTTCCATAAAAATAAATGTATTGAATGGTATTTTTTAATAAAAAGATTAATTTGTAATTTTTTTTTTCATCATGTAAGATGAATTATTAATTATTAATATTAATTAGATTTAAATTCAAATATAATTCCTATATTTTCATTAACAATTCTGCAATTACTTGGCAGGTAAGTGTTATTGAATAAATTAATACTGAATAAAAAGTGGATAGGTTAGGAAAAGAATGATAAAATTTAATGTAATAGTTAATATAAATTGACAAATATTAAGAATCATTGATTTATCGATAGTTCATCAACTATATATGGCGCGTTTTTGACCGGAGGCACCGGTTGACCTGAAGTGATGCTGTGACCGCGCGCTCTCCGCCCTCTATCTCAAAAACGGTTCACCGTATAAAAAATTTTTCCAAACAAAATTTGTAGAGAATTTTGTACTCTACTGTATTGAGAAGAATACAAATAGCAAAAAACCCATAGGAAGTGAGATATTTACAAAAAAAGCGCAAAAAAAAGGATTTTTGTGATCTTTGACCTTGAAATTTAATATATTGCCTACACTATGTAGGTTTTGAGACAACTTTTAGGTTATCAATATACAAGTATTTACAGACTTACAGCTGGGTATCTCGAATCCCGAGATTTTTACCTAATTTGAACTTAAATGATTGGACTATTTCAGAACTGCCAAGCAATGAAAATTAACAAAATTCTTTAAGATATTGCCGAAGTATGAATATAATAATTAATCAATATTGTCAACAACTTCAATTAAATTGATTTTTATATATTCATTTTTATATTGTCACCTAGGAACGTATCCCTATAATCCCATATAAATTACTATTCCATATTAACGGTTTCTGTACTATATTTATGGAACATATACCCCGGGAATGAAGAAGAATAAACTTATTCAGAGCATATATGTATTTAAAATCAATTTGTTTCAACAAAGAATATTAAGTATTGTATGATGTTTGAATCTTCGGTAAAAGCTTGGAAGATAAGTCTTATATTAACGACTTTTCTAGGGTTCTTTTCTAGTGAAATCCTTAATAAATAGCTTTGAAACTGGTTCCCAGAATTTATTGTATTGTAGACAATACTCTTCTTTTATAAATCTAGACTGAAAGAAATTTACATTATGGCAAGACTCACTAATAGTTATGGCATTTAGATTGTCATTAAATGTCATTATTCTGCTACCTGACGAATAATACTTATTAAGTGCCATTCACTTAGAAAATGCTTTCATTGAAATTCAATGTTTATTATGATAACAAAATTTCTTCTATTTATACTTTAAAATAGAGTTCCATCTTAAACTGCTCCAAAAAGTTAATACACAATTTCAATATTTGAAATTTCTTTTTTAGTAGAAATAAATTAAGATTTTGCAAAAAATCAGCACACATTGATAACAGCAGTTGTTAATCAATTTTCGCGTGTAACTTCGGTTCTTCTTTAAGAATTTTCGGTAATAATGCAACGTGAATTTGACCTCGTCCGAATGTGCTGAAGCAGTGGTGTTAGACGACGTTAGTTGAACTTATACAAGAATACGTAACTGTAACTGCAGATACAGGAAAACTAATAGTCATGAAATGAGACCCTGGAAAGGACGACCACGAGCAACAACAGCGATCCTTGACCGTTATTGAAGAATTTCTTCGTCTAGACAACGGTTCGCTACTGCTAGGCACCTTTAAATAAAGCTTCGACAGAACAGGGGAGTGCAAAGTAGCACTGACCGATCTCGAGCGACAATGGTGATCCATTACCGTTATTTAGGAATTTCCTCGTTGGGACAATGTTTCGCTACTGCTAAGTATCTTCAAAATCAGCTTCGACA
Source organism: Cryptolaemus montrouzieri (assembly GCA_013387265.2). Lineage (NCBI taxonomy): Eukaryota > Metazoa > Arthropoda > Insecta > Coleoptera > Coccinellidae > Cryptolaemus > Cryptolaemus montrouzieri. Next base: position 23,804,409 of record JABFTP020000186.1, on the reverse strand, counting down.
GAATAGTGAGGTGGAAATTAGCATTGAAACGATACGACAACATCTCAGGGAATTTGGTCCGAGGCCTCATGTCGTGGCCCAGCTCTAACCGCAGCACATCGGAAAGTCCGATTGAATTTTGCCAGGGATCATGTCAATTGGTTAGAAGCTTTCTGGAAGTTCTGATAATGCGTGATAACGCCAGACCTTACCAAGCTCATATCGTTAGGAACTACCTTCAAGATCACGAAATCACTAGAGTTGCCTAAACGAAATCCAGACCTCAATCCCATCGAACATGCCTGGGGCATTCTCAACAGAAGATTCAGAAGCCGGCAAAACCATCTAGCTATCGTGAATGTGGTTGGGAACAGACTGAAATTGATCAGAATGCTATAGCCATTACTTTTGAGTATGAATCGCAGATGTCATGCAGTTATGAACAGGTTTTTGGGGGCTTCATTTCGATTTCTAACAGTACCATTTTCATTTCGATTATTCCCAAGCATCTGTGTTGGATTCGGGAAGAATAATTCTTCGACGTATCTTAACTACGTCTGAATAAATTTGAAGCTACGATTTTGTGCGTTCATTTCTTGGCTCTGTATATATTATTACTAAACATTCAAGCCTTTACACCTTTCGCCACTAATATTTTACCCACCCTTTTATCAGGTGATTATTATTTACCATACATTCGAGTGTAGAGTATGGAATCAAATTTATGAATTTTTTCACTTGTTTTTGCGCATATTAAATACTAACTAGATAGAAATCAGTAGGTCCAGTGACGTCCCTGGAGACACCACAGCCAATATTAAAGAAGGAAAAAGTAAGCCACAGTCGTTTTTATGTTTTTCAGTTTGTACAACGAAAGATGCAACTTTTTTATCTCTCGTGTTTTCTTCATATATGGTTTCATTTTTCGATCTAGTAAAGGAGCAGAATGGACACCTTCTGATGAAATACACGACTACACGGTTCAAGAATATCAGGAGTATTCCTTATGATACTGCATTTATCATTGGTCGATTCCTCAAGCAATCAATATTTAGTACAGGAGTTTCATAAAAAAGATTCAGATAACCCCATAAATAGAAATCTAGATGATTAACGTCAGGATTGCGAGAAGGCCAATTTTCTCCTCCACGTCAAATCCAGCAATTGGGGTAGGATGATGCTCATGAGTAAGTTTACTGAAATGATTTGAAACACCGTCTTGAATGAACCAAATGTTGATTCTAGCATGAAGGGGTGCATCTTCTAACAAAATTGTTAGGTTAGGTTAGTTATAAGCGAAGTTTTTGTGAAAATTACTCAGAAAGATCAATTTTTATATTTATCTAGTAACGTCGGCCACATAAATATGTTTTTTTGGTTAAGGAACAACCAGAGATCACACATGACCAAATCAGACGAGTAGGGTGGATATGCACTGACTTTCACCTTATGTTCTGTAGGTAAACATTTTATGGTGTACCAGTTGGCTGTCACTGTTCGTTGATTTTCAAGCTTGATTGCTTTCACTAATACTGTACTCTGAATGAAAACTGTATACATAACTTCTTTTACAGATCTTTGCTTTTTCGCAATAGTTTGGGTTGGGACCTCCATCATTTAACATTGTTAAAGTTTCTCACGAGTTTCTTACTATCATTGCTTTTTGGAAGTCGTTCAACGATTAACATATTGTTTTCTTAAAGAGATGATAATGTAAAACTAAATTGATTGTTGTGGATCTCACACTAAGCCTTGGTTCAATCACTTGATAGGTACATTTTGGATCTAACATACTTTGATCATACGTTGCACTCGTTTATTGTTGTTGACAACTACTGACGAAGAAGGCCTAACAGCACATGGCTCATCACCAAGCGACATCCGTCCTTTTTTAAATTCACTAAACCACCGAAAACCAGTAGCCTCTCATGCATTTGGTGATATGCATGCTCCAACCGTTCAAGACTTTGTTCTTCAGTTTAATCAACTTTGTAATCGTAGAAGATCATCGCGCACACATATTCTCTAGACAACTCTATGTTTCACTAAGGACTAATCGTTATCACTTCATGCTGTGGGAGTAGCGACTTAACTGAAGTCAGATTAGGGTTGTTAATGTTGGTAGATCTCACTCCTGTAGTTTCGTGTAATCTCAAAATATACAGCTTACCATTGTATAATTTAAGAATGCCTGATTTAACCGAAATTGATACGTTGATACTTCTCGATTGTGATATATTTCATAGCCAGGAAAAAGTCTACGTTTTGGAGAGAATTACCGGAATGAGCTCTAAATAAATTAATCCACAGTCAGTTGAATTTAAACCAAATTTAGGAAGAAGGTTCTGATGAAACGACACCTATCAGAAATATGACGTCATTGTGCGATGTTGTGCGACTCTGTCGTGCCGTTTTAAAATGGCAAAAGTTCAATTTCCTCTAACTATCATACCAATAAAAATTACGAATTGAATCTGATTTCATTCATTTCAATTTAAACTTGAGCTGGCGAAATTATAGAATACGTATTTTGCAGAAAATACCTTTCATGAGGCATATATCGATTGACTGAATATTTAAAGAATCTTATTCCTGGAGGAAATGAAATATTTATTAAGCGGCCAAAACGAACTTCACGTCGAAGATGAATTGAACAATATATTTTGAAAATATCGTTATAAACGAGACTCTCAACGAAAATTAATCCAACGTTTAAGATTACTGTCTTTATAAGAATGCCAGCGTAAACAAGTAATTCATTTCGCCTTATTATATTGGCTTTGTGTCAATCATTGTTTCATGAATTGAAAAAAAAAACATATTCATGTCAAATTAAAGATTCATTCTGTAGATTGTAGATTGACACTAGATTAACTGACATTAAACTACTCACTGTAATCTATTTGAATTAACTACCTTAAAAATGAAAACATGAGAAAAATTGCATAAAATGAAATGAGATTGGCTAAAATGAATGGTCAATTTGGACTTTGGTTAGTGGCAATTGCTATATAAACCGTGCCTCTCTGAAATTTTAATACCTAGTGAAACTTTAGGGGATAATTGCATCGACAAGCTTAAACGTGTTTGATGTAGTTCATATTTGGAAAACCGGGCTGGCCATTGCAGTTTTTGACACCGAAGAAGAAATAAGGAGTAAAGTCGAATATTTTTGGGATGAGCCTCGTATATTCTAGGTGATCTACAGTGAAAGCTTGGAGAGCTTCATGAATTAAATTGTTACATGACGACATAATTATCTTTCATAATATTGTTGTAGGTATGAATATTTCTCAAGCATAATATTACTGAATAAGAAACAAATGTAGTTAAAAAGTTCAGCAGAATCTAAGCCATTCATGGAAAACTCGTTTGGAAATATATAATTTCCATGAAGTTTTTATGTATCTCCTTTTCTGGCGATACGTTTCATAGATTTGAGTATTGGGAAGTTATTTCTTTATATTTCTTACGTCAACAAATCAGCGGCAGTTCTTTCGTCAAGGTTGATCATAGTAATCTTTGCAATTTGTTATGCATCCATATTTGGAGGAGAATATCCACGTGTTCTTCATTAACCTGTGTTGGCAAATCTATTAATTGAAACTATCCGATCTCCTTTGAATACTTGAAGAAAATGTTTCTTAAATACAGAATGTCAGAAATGTAATGATCGATGAAAAATTTTACTGTGCAGGGAAATGTAAATTATATCATATATTGCAGTGGTATTGTGGGTTAAAGTGAACCCAACTCCAAGAAGTCATTTGGAAAATGACTGATAGTGACTGAGACTGGCATGCTTACGAGGTATGTCAATTAAGTTCGAGGAAAAATGCCCGGACGGTAAGGAAAGTACATAAATACTTGAAAATACCTTATATTCCTTCGCAATAGTCTCCCTCGTATTCGATGCACTGGCGCCACCGTTGAAGCACACCCTTAACTCCCCCGAAGATAGGTCCCTCAGAACCGCCGTCGTGATGCTTTGGCCTTCCGAAACTCCGTCATATCTGTTTCCTTTGAGGTACGAATTAACTGTGGGAACAGATGGAAGTCACAGGGGGCCAGATCTGGACTGTAGCGGGGTGTGGAACGGTTGGAATGCCGTTTTTAGTTAATAAATCACGAACTGCGAATGACGAGTGGTTGGTTCATGGTGTACAACTCCATTAATACCAAGAAATGCGATGAGTAAAAATTTTAATTTCGATTTTGACATTCTGGCTTTGGTGGGGCGCTTACTCCCTTTCTCTACCCACTGAATGCTCTGCCTTTTGGTCTCAGGGTCGTATTCGAACACCCACGACTCGTCACTAGTGATAACATTCGTCAATTCGAGAAATAATGCCTTGACAGATGGACAATCGGAGCTCTTTCTGCTCAACTGTGAGCACGTTGGGAACCATTTTCACACACAGCTTACGCATCCCTAAATCTTGGTGTAGCATTAACGGATCGTCTTCTTATTGATGCCCAATTCGTCTTCCAACATTCTACGGCTTACCCGACGGTTTCCGAGTACTCGGGAGCGTTGCCGATCGAGGTTTTGTGCGTTTCGAGAGGTGGAGGGTGCTCCCTCGCACGGTTCATCCTCCACTGACTCTCTGCCGCTTCTGAACCGCTTTGCCCAATCATAGACAGCTAATTTTTTCAGACAATCTTCCTTATACACGTCGGTTAATTGTTTCATAATTTCCACGGTAGTTTCACCAAAAATTTAGCCACTATTCTTTGTTCAGTTGTTTTATCACTCATCTTCACGACGGTGGGTCAAAACAGGTCGATGTTCAAAGGAAAATAAAATACGAAGTATACAACCGATCAACATGAAACTTGAATAGGCTGACGCAGAAATGAATAGTGGAAGCATCTCCAAAGGAGTCACTTCAGCATGAGGTTTATTGATGTAGAGCCTTATGTCGGTTGATTCTGATCAAAAATTCACTCGTTACAAAGAACGAGGAAACAAGGAAACTGTGTTGATTCAACCTTGTGTGGTACACAAATGAAAGCTACAAAATATGTTGCAGGAACTAATGCGTAGAAAAGCATTGTTGGTCTCCTCACAGGACATTACCAATTGCAGCACCAGTTATAAAATTCAAATTCTTCAAGAGAGTCAACTACGCCAACTCTGTTTCACAGTCAAACCATGGAATATGAAAGATTCCAGGTTCTGGGCCAGCAAGGTAGCTCGAAAAAAACATCACCATATACATCATCAGGCTGGTGAAAATACCCAGGTGAACATCTAAACGCGCACACCCGATGACAAAGGAATCATGCAGATCTGACATCATTTAGACGAGTGAAATAAAAGAGATATATAGCATATACTCAATTTTAAGAAATTGTTGGAATGAAGGATTGGTTAACAATTATAGAGTCATGATGTGAATGCTTAGTTTGAAGAGATTGACACTATAGCATAATTAAGGTTCATTGAGACGACAACTTTTAATAGAAATCTAACCTTCACACCAATGTATTCAATAAACGAGAGTTGAGGCATAGCATTACTTCTTTCCGAAAGTGTCGAATAAACACTCCTAAATAATCTATTGTCGACACTAGAGCTTCTGTTCGTGCCAGAATAATCAGCTGATGAAACGTAATCAACGACAATTCTGCAAGGACTAAATCTATTCTATTCAAGGCAAATAGAGCCAATTCAGCTGTTATCATGTCGCAATGGCAATTGTAATTAAATTGTTATATGCCGGAAACGTCACTATACAAACAACACTGAACCATTCTCCAATTAAATAGCTCCATAGTGACGTAATAGTTCACCACTCGTCTGAATTCAAATTGATTATATTTTGTAAGAGGAAATTTCAACGAATCGTTTGGTTTTTCATTTACTTTTTTGGAATAGAAGACTACCAACTGGTGTTGATTGTTTCTATTTTAAAAAGGATATCAATAAACACACATTTCTTTAAGTATAATCATACTTGGACCATATCTGCTCTACCGTTGCGTGATTGACCTTTAGCTGTTTCTAAGATTGAAATAGATATATGTTGTTAAATCCAATAGGGACAACTTCGAAAAATGCCACAAGCCAAATAGACCAAGAGAAGCAATATGAGGGTAGGTCAAATACTTTTGGGATAACCCTCATATTTCAGGCATGTCAGTAATATCGTGGAGAAGAATGACGTGCAATGAATCATGGAGTAATTGACAAACTAGAAAATATGGTTTAATTATTATAATATACTTTTCGACGAAGAATGAAGCATTACTAAACTGCTGAATCAATTTTTAATTGTGCTTACGAGACTCTAGCGTATTCTGATAAAAACACTGCAGATAATTACTTTAGTGTTCAGAAGTCTGGCTCCTGGTAATTATTGAGCACAAGTTCAAGTTCTTTCCCTTGGCCATCCGACGTTTCATGAGTAAAGTGTATTTTTTATTTCGCTGCAATTGATATTAGAATCTGTTCGTTTCTGAACAAACCTTCAATTAACTGTTGAACGAGCACGAAGTGTATGTATCTCAGACGCTTTTTTTGCAGTATAAACAACATCTTGAAAACGTTGCAAGGTTTTTTAGCAATGGGTGGAAATATACGAGGATTGGCCTAAAAATATCCAAGATTCTTCCATATTTCTCTCCCAGTGTTATATTATCTAGGCACAATGCTACTTTTGTTACTCTCTGAAAATGGTGATATCAAAACTAGTGACCCCATGTGTTTTCGTTACATCTGTTAATCCGACGTTAGATAGATATATATCAACATTGAGTGCGCGCTGATTATCAGCCCTGCCTCTGCGACCCAGTGGTCTATTGTGGTATACTCAATCCAAAATTTTTATGCAAACTCCATCCTTCTAGCAAAGACTATAAGCGTTGTGTTTACGATAAATGCTTATATATATATATATATATATATATATATATATATATATATATATATATATATATATATATATATATATATATATATATATAATTTGTTGTGTGTCAGAAAAACACAAGTGTGAGCTCAGGAAATGTAACAGGGGAATCATACTATCTTGTATATGATTCAATAAACGAGTGAAAAAACCTGAGGAAAAAACTCGTTTTCCTGTCGCTATTGCATTAGCAATAGCTTGTCTGTTTATGTCGTGTTAGTGTCGTGTGTATATAAAGAGTACCAAAGATTTTTCTGCTTAGCCGATTCATTCTCTCTTGCATTCCATGATTTCCAAACGAAGACAAGGGTGAAAGGACGGGGGTTTGGGACAGGAATCTGTAACAATGGAAAAAGAAAACCAGCAGAAAAATATTTCAACAATCATACTTCTTATATGTCTAAACAAATCTTAGAAAAGATTTTATATAGCAAGCAAGGTCATAAAAAAGACTAAGGAGATAATAAAAAAATACATAACCTGCGATATTTCCTCAAATTCCCTCTCTGTTTGACCAAGAGAGCCCCGATGGCCAGGTTGAGTCTTCCAAGTGATGCCGATTATGATCTATAGATGTTTTAGAATCATTATGGACCAAATAATCTGGGTATAAACATCTTGAATGGATGGAAACATTTTTTATACAAGAATGGGCCCAAAAGTATCCAAGATTCCCCCATATTTTTCCCCGTTTTATTTTATGTTGTCTGGGCATTTCTCATCACTTACTCTTTTTACTTTACTCGAAAATGTGAAGTCAAAACTAGTGACCCTTCGGATATGCATTGGGTCTGCTAACCTGACGTTAGATAGATAGATATCAAAATTGAGTGTTGGCTGATTGGTAGTCCTGCGTCTGCGACATAATGGTCTACTGCGGCACACTTTGTCCTAAGTATCACCTACAAGGTCCATCTTTCTTGTAAAGGCTATAAGCTTTGTGAGAGCTTAAAAGGCTTGATTTTGTCCTTGGCGGGGTTTCTAACATGACGTGTTCCATTGATTCTATCTCCTCTTGGCATAATCTGTATGAAGGGCACTCGTTCAATCCTAACAAATTTTAGTGATTTCTCAAGTGACAGACACTGTCACCATTAGTATGTCATTTAGAACTCCCAGGTCTAGCCTGGATAGCTTAAGCCAAGCATTGGCTCTCGCAGTGGAAGGTCCACTGATGGTAAATCGAGAGTATCTGAAACCTGTAAGGCTCAGCCAGTTTTTGCGTATCTTCAGGCCCAAACACCGGTTTTCTATTCTAGAGGTCTCCAGGAGAATCCCTGCTCCTCGAGCATCCAATGAGTCCGCCCTCTGATTGATCGTAATGCCCGAGTGTCCCGGTACCTATATCAGACGGAGCCTATATATTTATCTCAGTTTGGCGAGGGTTGAACCACATTCCTGCACAATGAGTGACGTGCAGTTGCCGGATGCCAATGTCTTCAGTCAGCTTGGCTACCTGTAATGATATTTATCGACCTACTTGTTGATCCCTCCATAAGCAAGAGGTTAGCATAGTTGTCAATGGTAAATATTTCTGCTTGAAAAACAGTCGCAAGCCCATCAAGACAGATCGACTGTCCCTTGCCAACACCTCTACCGTAGACACCAGCTCCAACACCTTTTGCAGTTTTTTGAGCTGTCCGTGTACCAATTGGGCCCCTCAAGTAGACGTTCCTTGGAGCTGGTGCATTCCTGTCTACCAGGAATGATGTTCTGGAATGGTCGCTCCATGTTGGTTTTAGGTATTACTATGTCAGACCTCATACTCAGCAAGAAGTTAGCACAGTTGTTAATGGCCAATATTTCTGCTTGAAAAACAGTCGCAAGCCTGCCATGACAGATAGACTGTTCTATGGTAGCACCTCGACCATATACACCATCTCCAACACCTTGGGAAGGTTGAGACTCGTCGGTGAACCAACAGGGACTCTCTAATAGACTGTACTCTCAATAATACAGCCGTATGTCATATGTGGTCTCACCACCATAACATATAGCCACTGATGTTGCTTTGGGGCAAGTCCTCATTTCTTCCCACAGGTCATTGACATGCCCATAAGGAATGTCTAGCCTTGTGTATTATATCTTCCAGATGCGAATTCCACGTAAGTTTGCTGTCCAAGGTAACCCCCAGATAATTTGCTTCCTGCGCAACCGAAATAAACACCACACTCAGGATCGGTGGAATATCCTACTTTTCCTATTGAATGGCACCATAAGGATTTTTTGGGGGATTACAATAAATTTTTTACCCGCACACCACCCCTGGATAGCTGAAATAGCCTCCTGAAGTCTGACAGAGACAAAAAGTCATCAACCAGAAGGGACCATAATAAAGGGGATAATACTCTTTCCTAGAGGCAGCGTCTGCTAGCCTACTTCCCCTTCAGGGAAGTGTTGAACACTCTGGCATTTAGCATGATACTAATCCATGAATTATTGGCGTCTATCCTGAAATTCTCCGATGAAAGAATTGTTTGTTTGTTTTGTTCTAGGGACCTAAAGTTTATAGTGGATTCCAAACCATTCACCTAGACCGTGCAATGATAACTGCCACCACTCAGCATTACAAGTTATCTGGCCTTCGATGGTTATGGGTTTAGCCGTTAGCCATGTCCCCCGTCTAGGTGTATATCTCTGTCAAATTCACTTTTTTGTTCGAGGACAACATCAATCACTCGAACTTGAATTCGAACCAAGCACCTTTTCTTGGCAGTTCCAATATGCTTGAGCACTAACCGTGCAGCCACCGAAGCGGTCACCTCAAAGATTTCTGATATACCGCCAGTCAAAAGCATTGCTCATCGGTCATCTAATATTTGTTGACATTCGTATGAAGCATGTGTTTGATTGTTTGAACTTGTAATTTATAGCATAGCTTTCGATTATTTTAATGATAATTTCCTACATGGTAAGCTTTAAAACATTTCTTATTGCAGAATTCCATGATTTTAAAATAACAGAACTGATCAATTAATTTTAAATTGATACGCCTACGCGATCCTGTGATCTTGCGAATAAGTTAATTATCCCATTCTTTTGTAGTTAACAAATCTGCAATTTTCGTATTTTTCTTTCACTTTGGACAAACAACATTGTTTTTTTGCGAAATTTCATGATTCTAGGTAAACAGGAAATACCCTATAGCTTTTGATTTCTATGTGAGAGTCAAAATATACAGCAAGATGCACCATAAATAGCAAAAGGTTGTGTTGACTTAAAAGTTTGATTTATTCACAGATTGAAATTATGTAATTTCAATTTCAATTGGCTATCTGTACGTGTTTCTTAAAAATAATGTATTTGTTCATTTTAACATTTTTTCTTCACAATGTAACAAGAAACTCATTTTTCAGAAGAAGAATATGAATTTATATCCAGTTGGTCACAAGTAAGTTGGTACGTTCTCCCATAGCCTTATTTTCTTCATTAATAAGCAAATGGGCATTTTGATGTCGAATTCTATCATAGAGAGTCATTAATGTACTCGTATATACCCGACGTTCTACTAATTGTCATAAAAAAGTGACTAATGCAGAATGGAGGCAATGAACTCCCGTCAGTCAGTAAGTATGCAACAACATGTGTTGTATTCAACCTTTTATTGGACATCAACTCATTTATAGCAGTCATAATATATTTCTATCGGATTCATGTATTGGAAACCCGGATTTAATATGTTTCCAATTCATTGACGCTGCACAAAAGAACGTGAAATATTCTTGAGTAGTAATGACTTGATTGATTAGACTGTTGCGTGGATGATTGTCACAAACCTTAGTTCAAGGCAGGTATAGTCCAGACAGCAGAAATTAACAGCAACAAAAGTTTGCAGAAATTGTTTTTTTAACGTCTTTTAAAATAACACAAGAAGTTGTGAGGAATGTTACTTTAGGGTACTAAAAATTAAAGTAGGAACACTTTAAGATTACTGCTGTCAGTCTGTTAAGACCATTCTTCTCAAAAAGATACATTATTGATACTATATATCTGTAAGTTTGAAATACGAAACTATTTCGTAGTTCTCGTCCAGTTTAAATGAAAATCATTCATTTTGTAAGTTGATCGGATGTCAGAAAAGAAAGGACAAGAGTAATGATAAGAACTATATTTAAGGAGTTAGAGCAATGATCGCGAGCTACCTCACGAAGCTCACGAAAACAGTTCTGGTAGCTCATAATCTAATTTCTATAAATCATAGAGATTTCCATACATTTCAGAAAAAAATTCTCATAAGAATAACAAGCACGTCACTATTGATATGAGCGACCTGTTGCAGACGTTATCATGCTGAATTTGCTGAAATTTACCAGAGGTTCAGTGTTCGAGAACGATCTGGGTTGCTTTCAAAGTGAATAATGTCTTGGTGACATTGTGTTCAGTTTAAAACTGAACGGTATAATCAACGTTGGGTTAATAATTGGAATTTCCTTCTACAAGAACCAAATAGTTTTATCTTGCACAAGTGACATCTGATCTTACCATGCCTTGTCACTATCTGTGCAAGGAGCCTTGCATCAATTTGACTGCCTTCATGCGCCAGCCTTGTCCAGGTTTTACTTGGTGATGTACTCAGTATTGCCTTGGATTGGCGACAACCTCGAGCATTCAATAAGATGTCCCTATGTTATTCCGCTAGCCAGTCCCCCATCGTTGCCTTAATAACACAGACTGAGAACCCGACCGCGGGCCCTGATTCTATTGAAGTACTCTTAGCTCCTAGACAGGTAACTCTATTTCCAATCCCATTCCCTCTGATCTCCGTGTGGCCTATAATCCAGAGGAGACGTGTATGGTCGTTCACCGCCAGTTGTTTTCAAGCTGAAGACATGCTAGAACGAGTTAATTCCGACCCACATCCATAAAACGCATTGTAAATGGTGATGAGACATGCGTTCATGTGTTTGACATGTAGATCAGTCAACAAGCTTTGGGGTGGCGCCTTCCTATGGAACCGAAACCGAAAACCCCACATCAAAGTCGACCAAAAGACAAGGAAATGTTGACTGTTGTCTCTGATTATTGCAGTGTTGTGTACTCGGTACACATAGAACTTTGCACCACGATAATGCACTATGTCACAAGAATATCATTGTGAATGTATTTCTGACCAAAACCTCAACAAATACCATCGAACAACCACCGTACTCACCTGATATGGCTCCGGCAAACTTTTTTTTCATTTTCCAAAACTCAAATCACTACTTCGAGGATCGATAGGATACAAAAAGGAGAATCCGCGGCGAGAATTGAAGTCGATTCCGGATAAAGTGTTTAAAAAATGTTCGGATGATTGGATTGTTCGTTGGCGTGAATGTATTATTTCCGAAGGGGCATACTTTGAAGGCGATACAATAAATTTGGATGAAAAATAAATATTTTGTGTTTCATTGATCAATTTCCGGTACTTCTTGGACAGAATGTATGAAGTTTGCTTAGAAAAAATACCGCAATTGAGTCGCAGATGAACGAAATGATCGAAATGATCTATAAGAGTATCAGTCTTTTCATGGAATATGAATTTTTTAGATAAGTAAGTGAGTAAGTATTTATTCATTATCATACAATGAAACATATAATAATGAGAAATTAAACGGGATTATCCCCATTTACGTAATTATAACGGATTAAATAATTATTGTGACATGAAACCATAATCAAAATTTTTGAGAGAATCAGTTGAAACCAAAGCACCTTGCAATTTGTGATCTGAAACACGACAATGAAGACTTTAATAGATCTATCCTATGAGGAAGGCTGTTGCATAATGCGAAGCATCTCACAACGAAAATGTTTTGTCTATAAAAGTTATTACACCTGAAAGAGATCTGGTGCCCGGATTCGACGAGAAGGAATCTTGAATTTGAAGGATTCTAGAAGAGGTGGAGAATATACCATACCATTAATCAATTTGTGCAGAAATGCCAGATTCAAAATTTTTCTTCTGATGTATAAAGACTGGACATTGTTCGTCTCTCTTAAATTGACATAGTTCGTTTGCGCTAAAGGTATATTCAGCTTATATGCAACAAACCTCATAAATTTATTTTGGATTTTTTCCAACATTGTAATGGCTGTTATACCCCTCGGCGACCAAACTACAAATCCATACTCTAAAATACTGCTTATTAACGTGCAATACAAGATTCTTACGGTAGCTAAAGAAAAATCCTGACTATTTCTCAAAATGAAACTAAGTGCCCTCAACGCTCTCTCATTAATCATACCAATGTGAGCATTAAATGCCATTTTAGATTCGAGTAAAACTCCCAAATCTTTCACTTCTTAGGTATGTTTGAGGTTACAACCATCAATAATATAATTTGCAAGTCTTGAGGACTTAAGCCGCGAAAAAGTTATAGCTTGACACTTAGAAACATTGAGGAATATTCTGTTGAGTTGGCACCAATCCTCCAAACGAGAAAGATCCTCCTGTGATAATGCAACATCCTCTACCGAACATATCGTATGAAAAATTTTTAAGTCATTGGCGAACAAAAGATACTTGCTTTTCAAAATTACCGAACCCATATCGATAATGAAGAGGACGAACAACAACGGCTTCAAGTGCGATCCTTGTGGAACCCCCGATCTAACCAAAATCGAATACGATGTGTAACTCTGCAATCTCACTTTTTGTACTCTGTTCCTCAGAAAATCCGATAACCAACCATGCATCACTCCCCTTATACCCATTCTATACAGCTTATCTAGAAGCAAAGTATGGTTCACCTTATCAAAGGCTTTCGAAAAATCAGTGTAAATCGCATCTACCTGCGACCTAGTATCTATGGGTGCTGTGAAGTCACCGATGAAGAGGAGCAGGTTAGTGATAGTTGATCTATTCTTGAGAAAACCATGCTGCTCATCATTCACCACCGACATACCCTTCCGAGCAAGGTAGTTACAAACTCAATTGTCCTATAGTTTCGGAATAACAGAGTGAATACAAACTCCTCTATAATTAGAAACATCAGATTTATCACCTGATTTTGAAATAGAAACCAAGAAGGCCTCCTTCCAATATGAAGGAAATCTTCCAATACTAAGAGAAGAATTGAATATTCTCGTCTGAGGAGAAGCAAGCGAAAAAATGCAACTTTTTGAAACGGTTGATGGTACACCGTCTGGAACCAAAATATACTTATTTTTAATGCTTTGGATTCCCTCAAAAACCTCAGTGGAACTTAATGTGAGTTGACTTAACAAATTGGCCCTATCTTCCCCCTCAGCACATCTATCGCGTAAAGGTATTGTTTGTGGAATCTGATTTGTTCCCTTCAAGTATATATAACCAGAAATATTGAGGATTGGATTTTACACTTCTTTCTGTGTTTTGTATGTACCCACTATACAATTCGTCATTGAGTTTAGCACACTACTTCCGTAATTCCTTGAAGACTTGATAATCACAAGGATCACTCGACAGCTTAAACTTCCTGTGATATTTCTTCTTATTGAATATTTTTGATATAAGTTCACGATTGAACCACGGAGGATAATTTGAAACCTTGGAAACTTTCTTAGGAAGAATCATTTCAAATGCAGTGAAAAGTATATCATAAAATCTACCGATGGTAGAGTCAATATCATCAGATTCACAAAAATGCCAATCCACCGAGGTAAAGAAGTGATTCAAAGATGAATAATCAGCCTTTCTGAAATCATAATCCGGAATGAGAGGTGTGGGATTAGCATGACAATTTTTCTCCACAATTACTGAAGCTACTAGAGCAGTATGATGTTCAGAATTTTCATGAATCGGTTGTTCAGCCACAGAAACCAAGACATTTTCACAACTTGTATAAATGAGATCTAACAAAACATTACGATTATTAGGAATTTTGTTTACCTGGTTGAAGTTCAAAAATATCTAAGTATCAGAAACACAGTGTCAATCATCAAACGAAGGACCAAGAATTGACCATCTGACCATTTCGCACTAGGCACAATAAAATCACCACAAATCAAAAAGTTAGCACCGGATTACCAAGCTGCAACTCCTCAATCGCTTCACAATGTCGCCTATAAATATTCTCTGGAGATCCGGGTGGTATTAACACACAGCACCAAAAATAGTATTTTCAGAACTGGAACCAATTGAAATAAATAGTTGTTCAACATTGAATGAATGCCCAATTCTGAATCCACTAAGATTGCTTCTGATGAGTATAAGAACACCACCTCCCCGCTACTTGGAACTCGTATTAGGATTATGATCAAGGCGAAATAAATCAAATCCTGGAATTCTTACTTCTGAGTGTTCAAATTCTGGCCATTGAGCCATGTTTCGACAAGAATTACAACATCAAAATCGTCTCGACTGCAAATATTTTTCAACCTAGAAAAGCGTGTTCTGATTCCACCAACGTTTTGATAGTAGATTTTCAGTTCATTATGAAAATGGGAATGTTTGATAGTAACCTTTTCTCCTTTCGACTACAATTTCAGTTTGGCTATTGATTCCCTGTGCAATACTGTGCGATCGTTGTACAAGCGATATCTTTTTTATCAGCAAATGTTTTGTTTCAAACTATGCGTCAATTTTTTTGCTGTTTTGTTCACTTTCATTAAAGTGTATAAGTGGCTTACAACTAATCAGCTCACTGTTTATTCCAATATTAGTAGTTAAAGCAAGTAGCTCAACACGCGAAAGGTTGGCGACTGCTGGACCAGAGTAACGAGAGAAGCAAAATCCATAAACTTGAAGCTCATCAATCTAAATCTTTTATTTATGATTTTCCTGAACAACGAGGGCGGAAAGATTCTGATTTCAAACCTAATTATGATCGGACGGTGCTGTTCTGATTGATTATTTGGAATTCGATATAGAAGGTATGTCGTTCAAAGCTATCTGATTACAAGAGCGTTCATTGACATGTGGATTTCTGTCCAAATCAATACAAATTCGCTTTGTTATTAATCAAAATTAGCGTACCATTTAATAATTCCATTACAAACATTAAAATATAGAATGAATTACTTTGCATTTGAATAAAATTTTAGGATTGAAGGGAAGTCATTTTTCGAAGATCTGAATGATTGCTTATACACTGCTCCAAAATATTAACGAACAATTTCAATATTTTGATTTTCTTCTTTTGTAAGTAACTAATCATTAACACAGTTTTTTTTCGGATACGATAGGAGATATGCCAATAAAATTCAATGATTTTTGTTGGCGCACATGTTCTTCCATGAGAAATATTTTTTGACACGAAAACGGTCGGACACATAAACATGCAGGGAACAAAAAAGGTTTCAAACTGGTGAAAGATTCACTGCGAATTCCGTTTGTTGATTTATATATTCTTTAAAAAAAGTACCGGGAATTAGTCAATGAAACAAAATATTTATTTTTTATCCAAATTCATTGTATTCGCCTTTCGAAATAATACATTTACGGCTGGAGCCATATCAGGTGGATACGGTGGTTGCTCGATGGTGTTTATTAAGTTTTTGGAATGAAATTCATTCACAATGATAGCCTTGTGAGAAGGTGCATTATTGGGTGAAAAATCCATGAGTTTTCTCTCCACAAATCTGACCTTTTTCGACGAATTCGCTCTCTCAAACGCAATATTCTTAATTCACCGTCTGACCTTCTACAAAAAATTTCGAGTGTTCAACACCTCGATAATAAGAGAAAACTGCCAACAGAGACTTTTGATCGACTCTGACATGGTTTTTGGTTTAGTTAGTAGGCACCATTCCGAAGTTCTATGAAGGTGGGGTCGGAATTAACTCGTTTTAGCATGTCTTCAGTGACCTCTACGCGATTCAATTTTTGGAACTAGTTTTTAGCTCTTAGTTCTTTATTTTAACCATCAATATATTACATGGTTCGTCAGTATAAATAATTTGCATACATACAAAAGGTATATGGCTTACAGACAAATATCACAAATAATCACTAAAAAACAATTACGAAAAATAGTCCATGAACTCCTCGATACTAAAACATACATTGGCAAGCAGTATGGATTTGACTCTCTTCTTAAATATGGAAGGGCTGAGTGTCTTGAACTTAGCTGGCAAAACATTGTAAAGCTTTACACCGTTACCAACGTAATATAAGGCCTGAGCGCTGTGACGTATCATGACGTCACACATCTCTAGTAGTCATAACAAGCATGCGAAACGAAAGCACATCAGGTGGCACAGTGTAATCGAAAAGCAGGTGCATGTTTTTTGTTTTCTGTATTTCATCCGAAAATAAGTGTTTCTAGTGCTTAATTTCTCTAGTAATGCATTTATAAGACATCAGGATACAGTACAGTGCTGTGTGTTTACCGAATAATTCGCGTCAATTAGAAATTTGAACGAATGACACTGATATGAATTGTGAGTGAGGTTAGAAAATGCGTCTTAGTGTACAGTTAAACTTTTCGTTTATAAGCCTAAATTTTTTGGATATTTTTATTGTGAGAGTGTTAGTGTGTTTGAGATATTATGGCGTTCAGGTGTTGTATTCGTGGTTGTTCAGGAAACTACGTTTATGCAGATGCACCGAAAGTGGCGGTATGTTCCATTCCGGAAGATACCAGTTTGAAAGGTAAATGGTTGAAATCTATTCCCCGAGCTCATTTTGAACCGTCGATGTACAGTAAGGTATGTGAATTACATTTTCAAACTGATGACTTAATCAGGGATACTACAAAATTTGATAAAGAAACTGGTAAGTACTCTACTGTGCCAGTAAAACATCTTCACTTGAAAGAAGGGGCAGTACCAGCTATTTTTCAGAATTGCCCCACATATTTATCAAAACCACATCAAAATCGTAAAGGAAGGGAAGAGAAACTTTTTGCAATATAAAATCAGAACCTGCTCAAAGCTATTAATGAAAGTAGAGCTGAATATGCACTCAGCAAAGATCTCATTTCTTTTGATACTTTCGATAAAGTTTTAGTAGTTCTAGATCAAATGCCGCACAATCCTAAGTGGCTTAAAGTTATTGAAAAAGTTACTTTTTTTTCGATTAGATTATACTTCAGGCCCCACAACAACCTATTGTATTGTTATCAATTCTAATTCAAAAATGGAAACATATTTTTACGGTCAGGAAATTATTCATATATTCCCCACATCGACAATTAAAAGTGATACACTTTTTGACTATATAAAATAATCGCTTCAAACTTGAAGATATAGGTTACAGAGTATTTTGTGTTATTAGTGGCAATAATGCTATTAATAGTAAAGCCATGAATAACTTTTCCCGAAAAAAAACAGCATAGTTTATCCTCATCCATCGGATAATAAACGACCACTCTTTTATTTATTCAACTCAGTTCACATACTTAAATGTATTAGAAATAATTGGCTAAATTCTGAAAGTAATAAGACTTTAACGTTTCTAGGTTTTAAGACTGGTGAAAAGAAAATATCCAACTTCAATTCACTCATACAATTGTATGAATTAGAACACGACAAACATTTGAAATTTGGATATTCCTTATCACTCAAGGCATTATTTCCTAGTAGTTTCGAACGCCAAAATGTAATGTTAGCTTTAAAATTTTTCAGTCCATTTGTTATAAAAGCTCTATTGAAATTTGGAAGTAATTTAGAACATTCATCAGAAAAAGCGGATTCTATAAATATTATAGTTACATGGTGGAAACTCCTCTGAAAGGACAGAGACTCAGAGATGAACTGCAAATGCCAATAACTTCTAAAAATCCAGATGATATCAAATTGACATTTTTGAGCGATATGATCACTTGGCTGGATTGTTGGAAATTTTTCTGATTTCCTCCATAAACTTATTCCTCAAACTCATACAGCATTATCGCATACTCTACATGGCATGATAGAAGTTATTCAGTTTTGTTTTGAAGAACTCAACATGAACATGTTTTGTTTGGGAAATTTCAGACAGACTATTTGGAACAAAGGTTCGGAAAATATAGGCCATTATCAGGTGGTAACTATCATATTTCGGTAAGGCAGTTATACGAATCTAAAAAAAAAACTGGGAATTCAATCGCTTTTATCATTAACGTCTCAAAATTTTGGCAATGTCTCTATAACTAGCTTTTCGGAAAATTTTGACGATTGTCATGAAGAACAGAAATTTTGTGATAATTTCTTTCAGCCAGATATTCATCTTGACGAAAACGATTTTGAAAAAGTTCAATTTGAGATGCCAGTTGTTACTTATTATAAGGTAATACGAAAAATTAAATGTGACTTTTGTAAATCAAAATTAGTGTTCGACGAAGAAATGGTTGTCGAAGAAAGTTATAATTTGATAAAAAATTTGAGCCGTGGAGGTCTATCTTTTCCACACGATATTTTAGTCCGTTTGGTTTTAGTTAACTACCTTTGATTCAAGAAATTAATTGAAATTTCAAGGATGAATTCTTGAAACTCAATTTCAAGAAGGATTTTGTTGTGAGTTTTGTTTTCAATTATTGGATGACAAATGAAATTGACAACTATAGGTTACCTGCTTGTGAAACCCACAGCCCGGAATATATTTTGAAACTAATTATAACAGGTACAACAAATACTCTTTTGAAGAATTATTGCGGGAAAACAAATGATAGATTGGGAAAGAACGAAAAAAGGAAATTGGTTACAGTATCGAATAAATGAGTATCTGAGTCTCCTGAATATGTTCTTTTCTATATTTTCCCAGGTCTTTTGTGCTAATGCTTTTTCAAAATAAGAATCACTAAAAACTAAAAAATAACAAAAAGATTATAAAAATCCAAAAACCAAAAAAAAAAAATTAATGTTTCAATGTTTATAATACTTGAAGCGCCTACGAACGAGTATCAAGCTAGCGCATTATGACTACTAGCGAGACGGTGCGCTCCGAGCGCTCAGGCCTTATTATTACGGTGTTAATCTTTACACCCACAAAATGACAATTATTCTGCGTCGTGCAGAGCTGATGAAAAGGCAAGATTGTCTCTACTACGTGTTGGGTAGGAATGTATAGTAGAATGGGGACGCTGTTTTTGAGATTTTCATGTACGTTACATAGTCAGGTAAGTATAAAAATTGATGGAATTGTTAATATTTCATATTTTAGAAACAATGGTTTGCAGCTTCCATTTAGATTTGCTCCAGACATTGCTCTTATGGTCTTTTTTGTTGCAGAAATATGCGTTTTGCGTCTACGCAGGATCTCCACAGAAGAATACCGAAAGTTGCGACGCTATGGAATTGAGCGTGATGGGTAAGTTTGGCTGCCTCTTCATTTACTATATATTTTATACGTCTGATGGCGTAAATCGCTGAAGATAATTTCCTGCATATCGAATTAATGTGGCTCCTCCATGATAATGAGCTATCAATGGTAAAACCCAATAGTTTTATTGAGTTCTCATTCTCATTTGGTGTTTTCGTGGACACAACTATTCTCTGCGTTTTATCTGTATTGAGTTTGAGTCTGTTTGTTCGAATGTTGCATGAGTTCATTTATTTTAGCTGACTTGTTCAGGAAAGTGTCATCCGCAAACAGACTCTTATCACCTGCTGAGACAGTGATCGGAAGGTCGTTTATATAGAGTAGGAAGAGAATCGGTCCCAGAATGGATCCTTGAGGCATCCCAAATTCATTTTTTTCTAGCCGAGACAACGAGCCCATCTATGAAACTGTTTGATAACTGTTGCTCAAGTATGATCAGATAATGTTGTGAATTGGACTCTCATGCCATAGCATCTCAGCTTCGCAAGAAGGACTTCCCGGTCCACGCAATCGCAGCTGCTAATCTCCACATATTCTCTGTTGTTAAGTGTCTCGAGCAGAAAATCTATTATCCCTAACATCGCTGTGGTAGTAGACCTCCTTTTGCGAAAGCCATGTTGAAGTTCGCTAAGTATACCTTTATTTTCAACATAGTCGACGATTCTCTGCTTCAGAGTGATTCTCAAATCTTGGAGAAAGCAGGCAGCATAACAACTGGTCTGTAGTGGTTGCCGTCGATTTTTTTCTCCTTTTTTAGGAATTGGTGTCACTTTTGCGATCTTCAAAGGATTTGGAAAGATCTCCTCCTCATAACTCAGATTTACCATTTTGCATAATGGATCAACCACTGATTGAATCACTTTTTTCAGCAATACTACATTTAAACCATAGTAATCACACGACAACTTGCTTGAATTCAGATATAGTTGTCAAAATCTCATTCACAGTTGTGGGTTTCAAGAACATGGATCCATAGTCACATGAATTGATATTTCTCACATATTTAATGCATTTTTGTGTATCTGCACTGTTGGTGTGAGAAGTTTTGAAACATTATTGAAAAACTTGTTGAACCCATCGACAGTGATAGTGTGCATTACATATCTTTAAATTTTGGTTCCTTGATGTTAGCATTTATTATTCTCCAAGTCGTCTTCTGTGGATTAGCTGAGCTCTTTATCTTCTCTGAATGTGTTCTTCGAATCTCGCTGTCTATTGCATTTTGCACTGCTTTCTTAACCTCTTATAAATATCTCTGGAGATTTCGTCTTTATTCAGTCTGTGAATGGTCTCGGCTGCCTCAACAAGATTCTCAAGTTGTTCCAAATCAGAATTTTCCGCTACTTTAATTTTAACTTTTCTAACCTCTTTCTTCTTTTCCAGGGGAAAGCTGACGGATAAACTTTTCATTATAATTCTGTGAAAGTCCTCCTAGGCGACATGTGCCCCAGAGTAATTGATATTATCCCTATTCACCTTATTTAAGTTATCTATGAAGGTATTGTTATTTTTTTTATTCTACCTGTAGTTTATGGGCCATACGATCTGATAAATATGGATTAAATGTTTATTTCAGACTTGAAACTGTATCAAAGTTAGTAAAAATATTATCTATGCATGTGGCACTTGTTGGAGTTATCCTAGACGGATGCTCAAAGACTTTGTGCAGGCCGAAAGATTCAAATAATTCTACTATTTTATTTTTTTCAGTCGAATTTCTGGAGAAATCAACATTGAAATCCCCTGCCATTACAATGTTTTCAACTGACCCTTGGAAAATTGTATTCAAGGCAAGCTCCATTTGAAACAGAAACAAGTCTAATTCGCCTTTTGGTGGTCTGTAAATAGAGAGGGCAGTCAATCTCCGATGTGGAATCTTGGCTGCAGCAATTTCTATATGCCTTTCTATTGAAAGTTCATTCAAAGCTCATTTCATTTTCTACTAATATAAGTGCCCCTCCATGAGTATTATTTTCACGTGTATAGAAACTTGCAGTTTGAAACTCTGTATTATGATATTTTTGCGTAAGTCCTTGGAAAACCAGTGTTCGGTTACGAATGCGACCAGCAACGCGTTTCATGCCCAAACAGTCGTTTAAACTGGAACGACTTGATTCGTGAGACATTGAAAGTTCGTTGTCTATCACCCACAAACTTAAATGACGATTTTCAATTACCATTTCCTTCACTTCATCAATGTTAACTTCAGTTGAAGGTGTTGATGGTTGACCAGAGCGAGGCTAAACATCCACCACATCTCGGCTGCTGTTGAATGTACTATATCACTCATATGCAGGTGTTTTTGATGGAGTCGATTCACCGTAAGCCTTCTGTAACATTTCTAACGGTTCGGTACACAAAATTCCATTTGCAATACAAAATTGAAGACAAATTTCGATATTTTTATCTTTATAAAAATCGCAAAACACATTCATGAGAACTGATAAAACCGAGCACTATAAACAAAATAAATGCGAAAACGCGTTCAAACTCCGTGTCAGTATAGAAAATAGTTGTGTCAACTTAGCAACTACAAAAATTTTGACAATCGTTTTAAGCAGTTTTTTTTAGATAATCAATTCCCTCTCTTGTGACAGAATATATAACCACTTTAGTATAATATAATAAATAAATAATAAATGAACTTTATTCCCTTTACATACACTGGGTAATAAAATTGGATGGTACATTAACTTCCTTATACTCTAAAATGAAATTGAAAAACCATATAAGGCGAACCTTGTGCATGGTTTGAAGGAACAAACTCAATAAAGAATTACATTATACCGAGCCAAAAAAAATTAAATCGAAATGCTTCAAGTTATGCAAAATGAATACAAAACATAAGAAATAGAAATATAAACAGGGTAAATGTTAAACAAATATGCTCGGAAATGTGCTACTAGTGACAGAATTTTGAAGACACAAGACACAATATGAAGATTTTCAGATATTTTCAGATTCTAAACACTATAAAACAATATCAAATAACCATATAAGGTTAGGTTAGACCAGAATATCAAAGAAGTTCAATTGAATGCAAAATTTATCAAAAACAAGAGAAAAACAGAGGTGAATAGTCTACAATTACAGGTACCATCCACTTACAAAACTAAATGTCTAAAAGAATTTTCATATACTTTTCTCATGAAGAGGGAAAAAATAATATTCAAAATTTAATCACTATGACAAATTCAACGTGCTAATAATATTTCACGAATGAAGATACGCATCTATTTATTATTCTCATTGAATAACCTCTGTCTTCTGTTTGAATCAGACCTAGCTGCTGGTTTGTTTCTGTCTTTAATTTTATTGACTACTTCTTCACTACTTTCATTCACAGCGCCTGAGATCCCACTTTCATTCTTCCTCCTCGCCTCCAATTGCTTCAATGTATAGAATTTTCCATCTATAACCAAATTAAGACCTTGCAAAGTCCAACTAAAATTTTCTGTTATATCCTCTCCTCAGGTATAAGATCATTTGATGGGGACACCCCTGTTCCTTCCAGCTTAGAGGAATTCTTCAAAACTTCAATTTTTTTACTATAAGATATAAATTCTACAATAATTGGCTTTTCATTGCCTTTGTTTGTTTGTTATTCCTTTAACGTGCTCTATTTTCGCCTTTCGGCCAATGACACGCTGGGGAATTCTGTCACCTCACTAACCCGGGAATTTTGCCAAACCCCTCTCGTGTCGAGGGAAGGGATCTTCAATGTCCAACACATCTCTGTTAGACAGGACCGACGGCTTTACATCTCCTCCGAAAGATGGATACTCAAGCGATTCCCAGAATCCGAAAAATCGCATCGACTTTGTGGGGATTGAACCCAGGTTACTCTGCGCAGGAGACGAGCATCATATCCTATACGCCACCGAGCCGACTTCATTGCCTTTACCCAGTGAGTAGGCATCGCTTATATAACACGACTCTGATTTGATTGGAACTGAGAATTCGTATGGCAGCATCAGACGGTGATCTTTCACCTATATCAAGACCATTAATTATAATGTTATTTTTCTTTCTTTTCTTAGCAGCTATATTTAATTCTTCACGAAACTGTTCATTTCGACTTTCCAATTTAATTATTTTGTCTTCATATATTTTGAGCCTCTCTTCGAATTCTATCTTGTTTTTCTCTAGTTCCGTCTTTATATTAGTTTCCAGTAACTCAATTTTTTCGTCATGGCATTGAAGTCTGATGTAATGATTTCAAGTATTTTTTCTGTGCTTCGCTGAAGTCGCCTATAGCTACTTCATTATATTATTTCCAGAAATTCGTAGTTAATCTTCGAGGTGTATGCTACCTTTAATATTTTATGGGATCGGCAACAGAAGGTACAAAACTCCTTATCGCCCAGTCAAAACAAAACACAGATGGAATTTATCGTATGCACTAATGTTGAATTAATATTTACGATGGTTGATGGAGTATTTGAATAACAATTTAAGAGTGATATTGATCTAGGTTGACGAAACTATCCACTTTTTTCGATTCAATAGTTCTACTCATAGTTTATTACTTCACTTCTGAACTTTTCAAAGTTTTTGAGCAACTACCTACCACTGTTTCATATACTTTGACAAAGAGCTCTAAAATCGTGTACTCAATTCCGTAAGGCTCACACACACTTGGTCTTATCATGTGGACCATGAAGAGATAATAACATTCCAAATTTGAACTGAATATCTCAAGGATTGTAGGTGCCACAAAGAAAAAACTAAAAAAAAAATTAACACCCTGTATATCGGTCGTTCATCATAAAACGACTTGAGCAATCACCTATTGAAATTTGTGGTACTTCACACCATGAATAATATACTGTTTATTTCGAAATCAAACTATTTAAAAAATTAATTGTTTTTTCGGATACCCAACTTTACAATTTACACTACATATTGATAAGAGCAGTTGTTTTTTAGCACATGTCAACTTGAGCCTTCCAATGTAAAATTTCTCGGTATTCATTTAGACACCAAACTCACCTGGGTGGAGCATATTCGGCACCTCTCGTCTAGACTGTCTAGAAATACTTTTGTACTCAGAAGTCTCGTATCATCTGTTTCTTCTATGGTTCTGAGAACTGCTCACTTTGCCCTGTGCGAGTCCTATTTAAATATGGATTACTGGCATGGGATAATTGCTCTCACTTAGACAAGATCTTCAGATTACAAAGAAGAGCAGTAAGAATAATCGATAACATTGACTATAGAGCCGATTGTAGGACATCTTTCTGAAAGTTAAAAATCATGACAAACATTTAAACTAAAACTCAAGAATTTTTTAACCGAAAACATATTTTATACCAGAGATGAGTTCCTCAATTTTAACTTCTTATCGTGATGTTCTGTGTATCTTTTATTAATTTTATAATTTTACAAAGATGAGATCAAAGATGGAAATTCCCTAGTTCCCTAATATTTTGCTACTTTCTCATTACCCCGTTTTCCATCTGGCTCATTTTTTCTGTGTATTGTTGACAACTATAAGCATATAAATGTATAGTAGGCAATAAAGAATTTGAATTTGTTGATCAATTTTCGCGAGTAACGTTTGTTCTGCTTGAAAAGTTTAATTTTCAGTAATGCAACGCGAATCACGAAATGTGTTGAATCAGTGGTGTTAGATGACCTAGATTATACAAATAGTCTAAAAGTTTGGGGTGACACATTCAACTGTTTCCGGAATGATCCACAGGTACATGAAGACTGGTAGCCATGAAAGGAGACTTGGACAAGGACGACCTCGAGCAACAAGGCGATCCATAACCTTTATGGAGTATATATATAAGAATGTTGACGTTGAGATAACGGTTGGCTACTGAAAGGCACCTCCAAATTCAGCTTCGACAGCTTGCCTGTTCAAGGAGTTTATTAGTTACTCCTTAGTTGATATTGGCCTTTGCGCTTGCAGTTGTCAGGTTGCATACGTTCCGTATTCGTACGAAGGTTATTCTTGTTTCCCCTGTTGGATTTATCTTCCATGACTTGTAGGCTCTGCTCTTGGCTGCATAGGCTCTTTCGCAGTCTTTGTTCAACCATGGCTTTTGTACTGTTGTTCTTTTCATGGAATTAGGGATGTAGAGATACATTCCTGCATGAATGATTTCTGTAACAGATTCAGTGCACACTTTAATGTTAGAATCTGAAAGACAAACATCACTGAAAAGAATTCACGCAGATCATCCCAATTAGCACGGTTATAGTTCCAAATGCGTCTGGGTGGTTTAGGTTCTTGGTTCTGCGGCAGGACAATGGTTTCAGTAGCAGATATAAGATTGTGGTCTGAGTTGCCTAGCAGTGCTAAGAACTCCACTCCAAAATCATCTGGATCTATGCTTTGAGTGGATGTTCAATAATGGTGTGGAAAGGAATTTATTTGAGCACCCCACAGATCCCGTCACTGTAAACAATGGAATCCTGAATGTTCAAATTACAGACATTTTAGGAAAACATGTTGTAACATTTGCGGCAAACATGAGTGCAAATGTTTGGTTTATACATGATAACGCCAGACCTCACCTAGCTCATATCGTTAGGAACTACCTTCAAAATCACGAAATTGGGGTATCAATCCCATCGAACATATCTGTGACATCCACAATAGAAGATTAGGAAGCCAATAAAACCATCCAGCAACCGTGAATGAGATTCGGAACAGACTGATCGAAATTTGGAACGAAATGGATCAGAATGTTATAAGGTCATCGATTTTGAGTATAAACCGTAGATGTCATGCAAAACTTATGAATAAAGAATGAAGCATATCCAAAATACTAATTTATAGCAGCTTAAGCCAAAATTTGAGTGTGAACAGTTTGTTCGCATAACTTGAAAATTGAATTGACATGAGTTTCTACCCTATGTCAGGAGATTTGCCAACAAAATTTGATGTTTTTTCTTGGCTCCATGAGAAATATTCTTGTACACGAAAACGGTGGCAGATACGTAAATATCCAGAAAACAAAAAGGTTTCAAATTGGTGAAACATTCACTGCCAATTGGTGTTAATACCAGAGGCGCAATGAAAAAAAAAATGGGGGACAGAGAAACCACACGAACTCCAGAAAAATTATCGCCCTGTTGATCTATATAACCACTTTAATGGTTTTATCATATGGACTCTGCAAAGATAACAACATTCCAAATTGAACTGCATATCTCAAGAACTGTAGGTGCCACAAAGAAA
This sequence comes from Cryptolaemus montrouzieri, assembly GCA_013387265.2. Taxonomy (NCBI): domain Eukaryota; kingdom Metazoa; phylum Arthropoda; class Insecta; order Coleoptera; family Coccinellidae; genus Cryptolaemus; species Cryptolaemus montrouzieri. Next base: position 23,777,117 of record JABFTP020000186.1, on the reverse strand, counting down.
AAATTGAAAAAAATTTTAACACCTTTTCCAGCATAACCTGCAGGTACAGGGACACTGATAGGTGGAAAGGAGACATGGGTAAGGACGACCTCGAGCAACAACGGCGATCCATGACCTTTATTTGAGGATTTCCACGTAGGGATAATATTTCTCTCCTGCTTGGCACCTCCAAATTCAGCTTCGACAGAAGGTGGAGTGGAAAACAGCATGATATGCCCAGTACAAATTTTTAACTAGCTATGATTTGAGTGGATGTTCAATAATTGTGTGGGAAGAAATTTCTTCGAACTCCCATACTGAACTCGTCACCATGAATAAGGGAACCCTGAATGTTCAGATGTAAGCTACAGAAATTTTAGAAAAACATGTTGTGCTATTTGGGACAAGCATAGGTGCAAACCTTTTGTTTAGGCTCGATAACTCCATACCTCACCAAGCTCATATCGTAAGGAATTACCTTCAAAATCAATACCATCGAACATGTCTGGGACATTCGCAATAGAGTATTAAGAAGCTAGCAAAACTAGCCAGCTACGGTGAATGAGATTCGGAACAGACTGATCGAAATTTGTAACGAAATGGATGAGAATGCTGTGAGGGCATTGAGTTTGTTTATGAATCGAAGATGTCATGCAGTAGTTCATCCCAGAGGAGGAAATATCGGGTATTACGAGGACTAAGATTTTTCCGAAAGTTTCGAATTTTTCGTTATTAGTTTCATTTCAATATCTTTGTACAATGCAGTAGTTTCCGCCAGAGATCGAAATATCCAGTTTTAACAGGTTTTTGGGGACTATAATTCTTCCAAAAGTTTTATATTTTTCATTATTATTTTTATTTCAAGTTCTGAATAAGATCTTTATTTCGGTTGTTCTCAACCTTTCCTTAGTACCAGTGGATTACTGAACAAAAATTCTTCAACTTATCTACACTGGCTGAATTCAAATTTGCGAAAACCGAAATCCTTGATCACTGATTCCCTGGAAATTGTGTTTCGTCAAGTGTAGGCCAAAATCTGCATTGAAATTAATGAATAAAAATAATCCAGAATAACAATTTATAGCAGTTTAAGCGAAAATTTGCGTGTGAACACTTTGTTCGCATAACTTATAAATTGGATTGACAATGAGCTTCCACTCTCCAACTGATCAATTCTGATTGTAAAATCTATTTTGTAACTATTCAAGGCCTACGAGAAGCATATGACCCAACAAATTGTTTTATGCACTACTCAAAACATAATACAAAAATATGTTTAAATACGAAACTCAATTAAAACAAACAATGGGTCAGACGAACAGTAACAATGAATGTTTATACAATTGGGATTTGAACTGACGTTCGATATAACATATGATGAATTGAAATAGTAATGGAGGATGATATTATTTTCAGACTAACACATTCATTATTTACCCGGAAGTTGAATAAATCCATTTTGCTTTCAATTTGAAACAGTTCGTTTGAAACTAGTTGGTCCAGAAAATTTCAATATGGAAAAACTTCATTTTTGATGATATCGAATACGTTGTTCAAATGATATTCTAAATCATAATCTGAAGAATCATTTTAAATATTATACAAACAACCAAATTTATATGGGATCACTCGATATTTTGAATATTATCTCATGGATTTTGAAGTTTCGAAGGATTGTTAGAATTGCTCCTTTTTGAGATATTTTAATTGAAAAAGAAATAAATTAAGGTTTATTGTAAGAAAGTACAAATGAAAAGAAATAAGAGACTCTTTCCGCATGAAATTTTTTTTTCTCGTGGAGTAGGTGTTTTTTTCTCGACCTCAGTAGCATGTATTACCTCTTTTTCCTCTGAGACAAGCCTAAATCCGACTAGGTATGCTTTGGATCAGGTTTTCGACATCCTCTGGGGTGATATTCTGCCACTCTTTTGTGGCGGTTTGGATGAGCTGTTGTAGGGTTCTTGGATTCTCCTGGCGCGATCTAATTTTCCTTTTGAGATTATGCCATAAATGTTCAATAGGATTTAGGCCTGGAGAGCAAGCTGGTCAGTCCAAAATAGCGATTCCCTCTGTTTCAACATAATATCGCGCGAGGTTGCTGGTATGCGGAGAAGCATTATCTTGCATAAAAGTGAAATTCTCACCGTGGGCACCTCGCCAGAGTCTCACTGCGGGCGCCAGGACTAGGTCCACGTAATTTCTAGCAGTTAGACTCGCAGGAAACGAAATCAAATCTGTTTTGCCTCCCAGCATAAGGCCACCCCAAAACATCACACTGCCCCCTTGGTTTTTCGGAATTTGTCTTGCTGCTCGGAGTCTAGCTTGTCTTCCACGACCCCTTGAAACCCGAATGCGGCCATCATCTGATCGAGACCAATTCTGGTCTCATCCGAAAAAAGAATATTTCGGCAATTCTCAATATTCCAATTTTGGTGCTCGATACACCAATTAAGTCTGTTAATTTTTTGTTATCTGGTTAGCTCTGGAACTCTCAAGGGCCTTCTGCTGAACGAAGTCCTTGACGTATCGTTTCGACTGATAGTATGTTGCTTTCAGAAATTACTTTTGGAGTATGAGGTGCGACGGACTAGGGTTTCTTCTTGCCATTTGTTACAAAAAGCGTCTGGTACTTCAGAAGTGATCTTCCTACGACTTCTTCTAGACCTATTTTGAAGAGATTGTAGCTCCACGTATCGGGCGTAGGTTTTTGAAATCACCCGTTGTGATACCCCCATTGTGGCTGCTATATGAATCTGTGTCACTCCTTCTTCAACAAAGGCAATTATTCGACACCTCCGCACATCGGACAATCCAATTTAAGGCATTTTCAATTATGATTATAGGCTTTTTTTAATTTTGAAATTCACAGTTTCAAATCTCAGTGACGAATGAGTACAATATCCCGAACATGTTTTGATAATTCAACATTTCTTATCATACTACTATCCAGTTTTTTTACAACAAAAAACTTCATTCTTCACAAGTAGTCAAAGATCCATGACTGAAAACAATCAATTATGTGAAATACCGAGTGATTCCATATAAACTTGGTTGTGTGTACTTCTCGTAGTTTTTGTTCGTTATACTTCGTAATACTTCGGGTCAGATCTTCCCAATTTCATGTGTTATACGTTCTTTAAGAACCTCAATAGAATGAGGTTTATTATTAATTTATTTTATTATATGTATTTGAAAACTGTTGGTTTCAGATGTGCCCACAATTTCAATTTTATGCAATTCGGTTAGATGCATTATTCAATATGAAGTTCAACTGAAGTTTTTCAATTTCAAGCGAGCACTCTACAATAATGTTCTGTACCACTAGTGCATTCCTATCTCTTTTCACTGCTTATACAAAAATTAGAGCGAATTCTGATTCTACACTTTCATTAAAAATATGAATTTAAGCGTTTCATGAATAATTAAAGATGGAAAGTTGTGAGAGGGGCGCGGGATTCTTGAAATTTTATTGAAAACCCAATATAAATACATTTTGAAACAAAAAATAAATACAACAGACAATAAAACCTATCAATATAAAAGTGCAATGTTTAATATAACGAAAAATGACTCTTAAAGAATATGAAAGGATACAGGAATGAAGTTATAAAATTATACTTGTATCTTTCCATAGCCAAACTTAACATTTTGAAACGAATTTGTCTTTCTTTGGCAACGTTCTCTAAATAATATTTTGAATTATTAAATGTACACAAAAGTCTAGAAAAAGGACTGCATGATATCTAAATGTTCTTAACATGTGCACCAATCAAAGTTAATAACTTTTTAGTTTTGTTTTTAAATAAATTTGTGAAATGTGTCCATAATTTGGTCAAGAATAATTAACTTTTTTTTAAATCAGTCACTAAATTTTGGCTTCATATTGCAGTTCTTTTTCATTTCATTTTCTTTAAATGATGTGAAAGTATGATGATATTCCAAAATGTTAAAAATAAAATTTTGGTGGCAATTGTCATAATTCACTTTTTTTTATTTTTTTCACAAAGAATCCTCCAACGTAGACAGTAATGTTGTCGTCGTAACAGCCAGAATATTATTCACATAGTAAAACAACATGTTCTTATATGGTTTTCATCTAGTAGTAATGAGTAATTGTCACACTCGTCTTGAATTAAAAAAATTCTTGAATTATTCAAAACACTAGTTTCATTATTTCCACAATTTTTATATTATTTAATATTGATGTTTTGAAAGCAGGTATAAACCAATAACGGTTTGGATTAATATCACTTCCACCAGTTCTAGAAAGGATCTTGATTCGGAACACGGGTTTTCAAGAAGGAAAATTCCATTTTGCTGCACTTTCCATAATCCTGTTGCTGCATGTATTGTTCCCAGTCAACCTGATTTAAATGCCATTTCTTCTCTGATAACTTTATTGACCTTTATAGAAAGAAATGTCCAAGATCGTATTTTTGGTAATAATGTATTTCAAACCAAATTATGTGGGAATTTTTCGATATGTTTTTCCTGAACAATGTTTTGGTGTTGATCCATTAAAACTGTCAAACAGGCAATCTATATTATGAATAAACTCAGCAGTGTAAATTGCTTTAAAGGGTAAATTACTACCAATCATATCCTCAATACATGCAACAACCGAATTACTCAATGTTCTTGCAGCAACACACACCTACACGTTGAGTTTGGGATTGCGTTCTAGAACTGAATAGAACCCATCACTTTGCTAAGTGCTTGAAATCTCTTTTTTATTTATTTATTTATTTAACAAAGGTGGGACCATAAGGGTCCATGAATCTCAAAAATATAATTAATATGGTATGTGATTTCACAGAAAAAGAAAAGGAAACAAGGTAAAAATGATATTACAGTAAAACCTCCGAATAACGGACACCCACGGGGATCAAAAAGTTGTCCGCTATTGGGGGGTGTCCGTTATTTGGAGGTTCGTGATAGGGACAGATGAATAAAAAATACTGAGACCAACAAATTTATACTATATTTTATTGTTTGAAATAATCTTGGATAGTGGTTTGTTTTGCTGTCTTCAATTTTTTCTTGAAAATTTCAGACTCACAGTCTAAAAGAGTTGAGGAAATATTTTTGGTTAGATGTGGATGGTTTATAATAAAAAAGTTTTCTATATCTCTCAATTTTTCACATACCTCAGGCAAACTAGAGATAGTGGTCACTAATGATTCTTCATCTTCACTATCTAAATCAATGTTCTCATTAGTCACTTCGAGACAACAGCTCTCAATAGAAACGTCATTGTTTTCTGTCAACACATTGTCATCAATTGAAGAATACACTTCCAAGTCGGCAAAAGTCTCTCCGATATTTGGGAACAGAAGCGATAGTGGGATGTTATCTTCATGATCTATGTCGGAATCGCGTACCGCACTGTCACTTTTATGGAAGCCGGCTTTGGCAAAACAGTTTTCACTACTTCCGGTGATAGTTTTCTCCACGCAGCAGCAATCCATATGAGTGCATTCGTTAGAGTTATGCTTTTCTCCACTTTTTCTAATGACTCTTCTGTATCCATAATCGATAGAAGTCTTTTCACGAGCAGGCTCCTATAAATTACTTTGAAATTTTGAATTATTCCTTGGTCCATTGGCTGGCAATATGACGTTGTATTCGGCGGTAGAAAATTATTTTCACATTGTCTAGTGGAATACTTGAGTGCGATGTTGCGTTATCTAAAAGAGAACGACTTTCCGCTTTTCCCTTTTCCTGAAGTATCAACTTCAACTTCTGCTTCCATTCAGAAACATCCTGCAAGTTAACATGCGCAGATTCCCCACATATAGCTTTGAAAGTAATTTTATGTCTCTGACAAAATTTTTCTAACCAGCCGTTAGAAGCTTTGAAGTCATTCAGCTGCAAATTTTTGGCGGCTTCCAGTGCTTTCTCCTGGATTAAGGGACCAGAAATAGGAATATTTTTGTTGCGAACCTTACAGAACCAGTTAAATACGACTTGATCAATTGCAAGGCCATCAGTTTTGGGAACGCCTCTTCTGTTGAAGATTTCCACTTGTCTGGAACAACTTTTTTATTTCACTAGCATTCTTCACTATATCCCCTATCTGCGTTTTTCCGACGCCAAATTTTTCACTCAGCTTCCGAACACTCAATCCACTTTTTTCACTCTCATCAATAATATCTATCTTCTCTTTAATAGACAAACGTTTTCTTTTGTGAAGCCATGATATTGCAAGAACCTACAATTTTAAACTGAATGGAAATCAAGGTCCTCCAGGTGGTTAGGATCTTAATTTTGGTGATAAGGAAAAACCGAGCATTTCTTGTTTCCAAATATTCTCGTTTTATTTCTATAGGTACCTATAAAAATATAAAAGGTACCTACCTACACAGAACTAAAATGACCATTTTATTATCCCTCAGTTCCACTAACCATCGTAAATCCTGTTATCCCTAGTGTTGACAATTATTTCAATATGAATAGCGTTGAGAAGGTCGTATGTCCGATAGAGAGAGGTGAATTTACTGGTTTATGAGCAAATTTTGAATCTATCAGATGTCCGGGTCCGTTTTAGGGAGGTGTCCGCTTTTGAGAGGTATGAATGGCATGAAATATTCGTTTTGACATGTTGGGATTCTAAAACTGTCCGATATTCAGAGGTGTCCGCATTTCGGAGGTGTCCGTAAGCAGAGGTTTTACTGTAACAATAATTCCTAAATTAACCAACGAGAAAATCGAGATGAACTGAAAAAAGAATGAAACAGGAAAGATAAATGATGACATGGATAGAATACGTGATTCCAAAAAGTGAAAATGAAAGGGAGGTACCAGTGTTAAGCACGCACTTTGTCGAAAAGATTTTTAAATAAGTTCACTGATGAAACACGCACCACAGCTTCTGGTAAAGAGTTCCATTTATGGAAGACGCGGTTGCATATAAATAGCTCACGAGGGTTAGTTTTGATGTCCTCCCGATACAGTTTCAGTGAATGACCTCGAAGATGGCGTCTGCTGATGCGAAAGAGATCGCTAAGGTCCGTCCCAAATAGGCCGTTCATTACACGATAGGTGGTAATCAGATCTCCACGCTCGCGAAGCTCAGAGAATGGTCTCAAACCGAAAAGTTCAAGCCTCTCCTCGTATGAAGGTCGAACAAAACCAAAGGGAAGTTTTGTCATTTTTCTCTGGACAGACTCTAGGAAGTTTTTATCTCGAACTAGGGATGGATGCCAAACAGGACCACCGTGCTCAAGGATAGGTCGAACATAAGACCTATACAGTAATTTGCACGTGCTGATGGAGCATCCGATGAAAGATTTGCGTAGGAGATAGCAAACCTGGTTCGCCTTCGATACAACATGGCTGACGTGTGCCGACCACGATAGGTCCTCAGAAATGATCACACCGAGGTCATTTTGTAATTGCGTTGACTGAATGCTCGAACCATCCATATAGTACCGGTACAGGGGGTTATTCTTGCCCAGATGTAACACCTTGCACTTGCTTATATTTAGGGAAAGAAGCTATTCTCGAAACCACTCACATATATTATGAAGGTCTTTCTGAAGTTGCAAGTCTTTGTTTTATCAATGGCAGATATTTCATCCGAAACAGTAGATTTGAGAAAAAATCCAAATAAAAATAAAATATACCAAATCAAAAGCAGTTTCATCATAACTTTTTGGGAGGTCATTGACATGCCTAATTTTTGCTAGCATATTAAACCATCATCACCTACAAAGGAACATATTGCATCTGAAAACAGTTTATTTGAAAAATAATCCAAATAAATGAAAAAATATAACATATAATTTTCGGGTGGTTCTGTCAGCGTATATGTAAACCAAGAAATACAACTAGAATTGTCAAAAATTTTATTTTCAAGAGCACCACTTCGCAAAGTACGACATGCGCTACAAGAATGCGGGTCTACATAGTTCGCTTATATATTAACATCTAAACTCTCTTTATCTTTTTGTTCTCTCTGGTTAATTACTTTTGAGTAGATTTACCGAAGCCTGAACCTACAAAAGCCAGCCAAGCATAAGAAGGGTCCATAAGAAACAAAAACCAAATATATTGCCAAATACCCAACTTTGACCCTTCTAAAAAGTTCTGCTTTTATTGTACCTTTCCTCCTGAAAAAGATATTCGAAAATATTCTACCGAGTAGGAGTTCTCCTACTCTTTTGACATTCTCTGGAGTGGGAGCCATATATTGGGAACCCCGTGTGTCACGAGTTAGGACCGATTTATTATGATGGTATCCGAAAATTCTCACTTCCTCCCTGTATATTTCACAGTATTATCGATCCATATCGAGTGAATAGAAAATTAAATAGCAACAGTAAAACGTTATTTGAAAGTTCCAAACAAATACTGGTGATCACTTATAGGCTAAAATATATTTAACGAGGTAGCAATTTTACTTTATTACATTCAAAAGGTCATTTAACGCAATTTCATTGAGCGGAATGAAAGTTAAGCATCCGTAGCTAATATAAAACAAAGCACACGTTCGCTCTTGTTGAACGAAAATAATTTCCCCAGATATTGTAGAACGCGTGGATAGAATTGAATCAAAACTTTGCCTTTGCTCTTTGTGATACGTCTCGTAGAAATGGGAAATAGGAAGATGTTGCATTCTGCATCCAATATTCAGAGAGATGCATGCGAAATTGAATTACATCAACAATATGCTGCTTCAATATTCATGAAAAACCATGTCCATGGCAGATGCTTCCGTCTGAAATTCGGTTAGTACGTTGCTATTGAGCATAATATCTTCAAACGAGATGTGCCTAGAGATACTGGTGTACCTACTATGTGTGCATTTGTGCTTCACACAGGGGCCTGGCTTAAGATGGACCAGCAGCGCAAAGCGTAATCCAACGTAAATTATTCAATTGGAATTATACATAAAACTATGAATCTTAAGTATAATTTCAATTACGTTTGAAACTCGTATCATAAAATCCATTTATTCGACGATGCAAAATTGACTAGAAATTTATGAAAAGATATTACCGTTTTTGAAATTATATTTCGGTCACCAATTTACTTCTGTTTTATATGAGTTGCTTTATAAATACTTCATAGATAACTCTATAATGCGTAGGTAAGTGTCGGATTATTAGTTTCCATGACCATGAGGTTTCCAAATTACCGGTAAAACACAGGTGTCTAAATTTAGCTTTTTAAAGATAATTAAGTTCATTCTTGAAAATTTTATTTTCTTGGATAAGTTTGGGAATATTTTTATACTTTTGTTCTTTTTTATAATTTAAAAACAACTCATGTTTTGATTAAATTAAAAAGTAACCCCAAAATGTCGGCTCTCGATTGTAACTTTGTCCGTAATGTTTTGTGGATAGTCAATTGGGGTAATGATATCACACTATGTGGAACACACATGGTCCACATGGATGGAACGTGGTCCCCCACTTACCAGATATAATAGAAATAAAAGTGGGTGGTTTGACTCTATTATACAGGGTGCTTCAACGAAAACTAAACAGAGGCTATATCTACCAAGATATTCATTTCTGGGAAGATGGGTCGAATGATGATTCAAAAAAAAAGGTGGTATCTTTGTCTACATTGCCTTGAATGTATTTCCATTTTTAATTGAAACTGTAAAAGATTCAAGGTGAGGAACTGAAAGATAAGGAAGACTATTTCCCTGAGACTATTCAAGTTTCCGTGAGGTAAAATGGAACAAATCCATGCTGATCAATGACAGTCATCATCAAGTACAATCCTCATCTCGAATTTCATTCCCTGAAGCAGGGGTGACCCCCCTTGAAGATTTGGAGGAGGGTAGATGGGTCCAGTGATGCCTCGAAAGAAAGGTATTATCTTTGTCTGCATCCCTGTGAACGAATTTTCATTTTTGATTGAAAACTGTAGAAGATACAGAATGAGCCACTGAAAAATAGAGAAGACTATCTATCGCCCTGAGCTATTCAAGTACCCTGCTCTAGGGGTGGAATTTGAGATGTGAATGGTGTTTCGGAAGATTACAGCCTTTGATCTGGAATGAATCTGTTCCATTTTTTTGCACTAATACTTGAATAGCTCAGGGCGATATTTTTCAGTAGCTCACTCTGTATCTTCTACAGTTTTCAATCAAAAATGAAAATTCGTTCACAGGGATGCAGACAAAGATAATACCTTTCTTTCGAGGCATCACTGGACCCATCTACCCTCTTCCAAATCTTCAAGGGGGGTCACCCCTGCTCTAGGGGTTGAAATTCGAGATGAGGATGTTACTTGATGATGACTGCCATAGATCAGCATGGACCTATTCCATTTTACTTCACTGAAACTTGAATAGTCTCAGAGAAATAGTCTTCCCTATCTTTCAGTTGCTCACCCTGTATCTTTTACAGTTTTCAATTAAAAATGGAAATTCGTTCAAGGCGATGTAGACAAAGATACCACCTTTCTTTTAAGTCATCATTCGACTCATCTTCCTTATTCAAAATGTTCAAGGATTGCAACCCCCGCTTAGGGAGTTGATATTTCAGGCAAGTTTTGTACCCCAAAAGATGTCCCCCTTGAAACAAAAATTGATCTGTTTTTGCGTTTTGATCAGAAATGAATATCTTGGTAGATATAGCCTCTGTTTAGTTTTCGTTGAAGCACCCTGTATTTGCTGATTGGTTTTGGGAACATTTCATTCCATATGTAAAAAGACGCATTATAAAGAAAAAGTGGTTGTGTTAGTTGATAACATTTTTAGCCGCTTTTCTACGAATGTACTACAAGTAGCGGAGAACAGTATAACTTTTGCCTGCTTTCCAAAAAATTCGACGCATATGCGCCAGCCATGGGATGTAGCATTTTATGCACCTCTGAAAAGAAATATTGCGAATCTGGAAAGAAGGAAAAAAGAAAATCCCAAAATATATAAAAAGAACAATATCCCAGAAGGCTAAACAAATTGTGCGATTCTACTTGCCCCTTGTTACTTCTCAGAAAGCTTGATATCCGGTTTTTAGAAAATGTGGTATATCGTTTTCAATTTCCAATGAAGTACCCAATCTTTTATCTAGAGATAACACTCTAGAGGCTTCACAGTTGGTTTCTGATGTAGTTGTCGATATGCTTAGAGTTTTGAGACATGGTGAGTAAAATGCACCCAAAAAACAGGAAAAATCCAGAATAAATGTACAGCTTGGCCTAGGAATTATCAGCGGGACTTACTAGGCCATCTAATGTAAAATTAGGCAAAAGAAGAAAAGATTGGAGTGATAACGAAAGCAATGAGGAAAGTATTATTTCATTTTAATGATGATAGTTCCGATGATAGCTTTAACAGTTTTCGGGATCATAACAATTCAAATGAACTGATTGAAGATGAAAAAGATTCAGATTATGACAATATGTCCTTACGAATTTGAAACATCATCTAACTGAAAAAAATGAAGGTAATATAAAGCTGATCAGTTTGAACTAAACACAAGAACAGTTGAATGAAGATGAAGAAGAAAAATTTAAAAACCATGACTACGTTTTAAATGAACTTACTACATTCCTGAATTCTTAAAGTATTGCACTGATTGTTTCAATTTCTGAAGAACCGGATTTCAAGGATATGAGGAACAAAAAGTTCTAATTTATTTGACCTACCGTTGAAGACGTCGTTTAACTTTATACATGAATTCTGTTTATGAATCTCCAACATTAACTGCTTTGTTGTTTCATTTTGGAAGTCTAGAAACAAAATACACACACCACAAAAATTGTCGCATCACCTGGTATTCTGACTTTCTTTGTCAACATATGTTTTTGGACATATGAGGGGAAAAAATCTTATCTATGTAGTAACATTTGTTTCCATATGATCTCAAACACGTCTGAAATAAGAATGAGTTCATTTGACTATCAGTATTCATTCAATTTCTCTTCAGTTTTCACGCTAAATTAATTAAGTTTTCTGTGTTTCTTGTTGATTTTCGAATAATTGAATAATGGCTGCTGAACGTCCTGGACGCTATTTGAGTGATCATGAAGTGGTAAGAATTGTAACATTTCTAGAGGAGGGGCGAAGCCAACGTTACGTGGCTAACTTGTTGAAGGTTAACCAAAGCACTATTTCAAGAGGAATAAGTCGCTACCACGAAACTGGGGAATATGGAAGAAGGGCCGGACAGGGAAGAAATCAGATAACAACACCAGTGGATGATCGTTGGCTCCGTTTAACTGCACTAAGAGTTCAGCACTGTACAGTTAGAATGCTACGAAATGAACTTGCACTTTCCAGAAATGTGCATTTTTCATTGCAAACTGTTAGGAACAGGCAAAGAGAAGACAATATCAGACCAAGGGTGGCTTCTACCGGCCCGCGTCTCACCAGAGAGCATCGAGTTGCAAGACTTCAGTTTGCGAGGGAACATGCAAATTGGGGTATTCCAGATTGGTCGAATGTTCTCTTTTCCGACGAGTCCAGGTTCTGTCTAGTATCAAATGATAGACGCATGCCTGTATACAGACGACCTGGGGAACGGTATCACCAATGCAATATCTGACAAATCGAAAACTTTGGAGAGGGCTCAGTATTGGTGTGGGGAGGCATTTATTTCCATGGTCGAACTGAGTTAGTCCTAGTGAATAATGGAAGAATGACAGCGGCCTGATAAATCGCAGATATCCTTGAACCCCATGTTGTACCCTTTGGCCCTTTGATTGGCGAAAACTTCATTTATATGCATGATGATGCTCGGCCTCATGCAGCTAGAGTAGTTACAGAATTTCTGCAAAATGCCGAAATTGATATTTTAAGGTGGCCAGCCAGAAGTACCGACTTGAATCCTATAGAACATGTTTGGGACAACATAGGATGGCAAATTCAGCAACGTAGGATGCCTTGTAGAACACTCCAACAACTAGAAAATCTGCTTCCTGAAATTTGGAACTCAGTGACTCAAGAGTACATCTACAATTTGTTTGAGGGGCTTCCGAGACGTATACTGGCAGTAATTAGGACCCGGAGAGGAAACACTCGATTTTGAAAATGATTAGAAACCATTCGATGCTAGTTGATTGGTCTCTTCGCGCATGTTTGAAGATGGTAGAATTTTTTAATTTTTCATTAACTCGAAAATTGTTGATATTTTCCATCATAAACTGTTTTGAATGATATCTTCTTGTTTTACACTTCTGAAAGTTACCAAGCGACTCTTGAATGACCAACCTAAAAGTTTATATAATATTGTCGTAAAAGTAGGGTGATGCGACAATTTTTGTTGGGAGTGTATTATTATTTTTATATATTGAACCTGTAATGCTAAAGCCCTTCGAATAGCCTTCGACGTTACTGATATTTAATAGTTCAGACAAAGTTGCATTCTTCGTCCATAACTTTGACCATCCATAACTTTTTTGAATAAGTTAAATATCGTCAGAGGGATTCTAACAATTGTTGATCAGATAGTGAATTTGTGATTGACTCTACAAAGCTTTGTTGGGAAATCATAATGTATCATTTTATTTATTATTGAATATTGCATCCATTCATTGAATTTTGCTATACAATTATTTCTTGATGATGAGTTAGAGGCTAGAAACGGGAAGTTCCCAAAAATTCCTAGTTTTTATGTTCCAAAGGCTTCTATTTCTAGTCAAAGTAAGTCATAACGATGATATCACATTTTTTTCTCATTTTCATATTTTTGTTGAAATTTAGGAAGATAATGTTACTTCGCCTGTTGAATATCCCACTGTTCGATTGGGCTCCGAGACTGTAATGTACATTGAAATGTTCTGGACACTGTTGTTTTTATATCTATAATCAAAATGCTGTCAAAATTCGATCTGGTTATACAAGGTTCATTAGAATTCAAAATGAGTTGATTGAAATGTGAGGGAAGATATCGAACAAAGTTTATTGAAAAAATTCAAAAGTTCCCCTTTTCTTCAGTCTTTATCGATAGGAATATACGTACAAAATAACATACAGTTTTGTTTTTGAGTCATAACTTTTAATTTATTAATCATATTACATTCATATTGTTTACCAGTATTCTTTGGTTTTATACCGATGAATTCTAACATACATTTGAAAGAAAAACAAAGTATAAACGATTATAATTTCAGTTTAATAACTAAGAATAACAAAAACCCATTTTATCCATATGCTCAATGAAAATTGTCATATACCATATAAACTAAAAGACATATATAACAAAAGTAACAAAATTAGCAACAAAGTTGGAAAATAAATCACTTGGTTCGTTTAGGAAAGTTTGCGCAAGAAACGTGGACCGAATGCAAACAACTCAAACATCGCAACCAGTCTTCTCTAGGCTTCGAGTGGGAAAAAAGTTGCAATAAATGCAAGCGGAATCTTCTTCGTCTTGAGCATTGCTTGACGCTGTCGAATTCGAATAAGCTTTTGGTAATGATTCTTATTCTTTTCTCTGGATGAGATTTAGGCTCTTTTTGGACTCACTTTCGTTCATGTTTGGAGTGGAAGTCGAGATCAAAGATATTTGTCGTTTCTTTGGCTTACGTTTTCAGGTGATATTTTCTCAATAGGCACTGCTAGAGTAGAGGATGAAGAATGTTCTTTATGGTAATATTCTATCTATTGGAGAAGAGGTGGGAGATATTGATTTGGAGCAGGTTAATTGACGACTTGGCCAGTGTTTGCAGTTGAATTATCAGCTTGTTCACTAGAGTCGGTTGTTTGAATTGTATTATTTTTATCGGGTGCTCAAGATGTGGGATTTCTATATTTTCAGAAGCTTGATGACCTTTCGTTACTAAAGTAAAATTGGATTATCTAGCTACTGTTTAGAGCGTCCGAATATGGGAACTGGACTAGGAGCTCAATGACATTGCAAATTTGATATGTTTGTAGTCCCTACATATTTCAGTATTTAAAGGCCAAATTTCGGTGCTTCTTAATCAGTTACATACATTTTGCACTATAGTTGTCTTTCCAAATGATTCCTTGAACAAGCCAGCAATCTGAAATTGTATAACGATAAGTCCTGGGTGTGGCCATTTGGATGTCTCTCGGTTGAAATAAGTTTTAAAGGATGCAAACAATGAGATATCAAGAGGCTGCATACGATGCGTGCAATGTGGAGGTCGACTATCAATATAACTCTGTCGTTGATTATTTAACAGAACTTTATAAGTGCTTAAGTAATTTCAGAATTAAATCATCTATCCTGATGGTTGAAATACATCTAGAGTGCCAGGATGATCTTCATCGACAAGTTCATTTTTTCATATTTTCCTCGAAAGAATCAGCATCGGCGGAACAAACGTACCAACAGCATCGACACAACAAACAACAGTGTTGTTGGTTCCACGTTCTGCGATAGTTATGACGCCAACTTGCTTCTTGCCAGTAGTAGCCAATATCTTTTAGAGCTCTTGTACAGTAGACAGGCTTGATTCGTCAGTATTATAAATTCAGTGTGGATGAACTTTTTCAGATTTCAGCAGATTTCCGTACATCTCAAAAAACGTTATGACTTGAAGCCGATTTAGCCTGAGTATGAGCAGTTGAAGTAATTTCAGGTTTGCGATGAGGAATATATTCGTTTCGTCTCAAAAAGCCTTCCAACAATTCTTCTCCAGCTTTCTGCTGTGGATTGAACTTATGAGTAGAACCATTCCTTTCAGCCATCTCAAAAGCTCTTGTACAGAAGCTCGCGCCAATCCTAACAAACGAGATTCAAGTGATTTGATCAAAATTACTTCATGTGAAAAAGTAGCTTTCCAACATTCTAGACCCTTCGCACCGGACTCCAAAGTTTTGTTACTATTCGAAGTAAGTATTCGGAGAGTTGCTTGTGGAACTCCAAATGTTTTAGATGCCCAAAGCCAACCCATTTTATTGTTACAAACAGCTTCGCATTGATTCCTCACGATGCATTTTGGTATATCTGTAAAGAAATAAACAGCTTCAAATGAAGGTTATCAGGTAACAGATGTAGGTTGGATTTCCAAAATAATCACTTTACCATTCATGTACAAAACGACATACTATGTCATTTTGTCCGTTACCTATGTTTGTCATTTTGTGGATAAAGCGTTATAAGAAATTAGAATTCAAAAACGAATACAAAATTAATGATATTTACAGTAAAAGTTTTTCAAATACGAGAATAAATACTTAGTATAGTAAATGTATACGCGAGGTAAGGCCGTGAAAAATATAATGTAAATACAAAAAACTCCCTATAATGAAAGAAAAAATTCGTAACTTACCAATATTTGTCGCGCCCATGATAACCAAACTAAAGACAAGCGCGATTTCATCATATCACACGTCGCTATGAGCCGGTAGAGTCACGTGATAGAGTTGTCTACGTCGGGCTAGAAGCAGTAGAATTTGAAATATGATGTCTGTGTCATTTTCTCCGTGTATGTCATTTTGTACGTACTTTCCCTTCCACTCAAGACATTGTTAAAGGCTATCAGAAGGGGTCATTATACACTGTGGCCACAAATTATACCGAAAATCCTACAGGAATTATAATCAACGAATCTTTTTTGGGGTTTGTTACAGTGGAAAGACAAACTGGCAGGGCTTTGAGCTGTTTTGGGCACAGCATTAAAAAGTGGTCACTTTTGCAAATTATTACCAAAAATATAAAAACCTTAAAAATTGAGACCTACCCGATGGTCCTCTAGACATGCATTAGAAGCTAGATACGTATACATCTTAAAAACATGGTCAAAATAATTTTAACTTAACTTACTGAAACCATTTGGAAAATTTCGAAACAGTTTTTCTCATTGTTGCAAAACTTTCAAAAACTATTGATACGCTAAACTGTTACAGCAAGAACAAAATATCAAAGCAGCTTCTAAAATGTTTAGAGCACAGCTAGTGAAACTGTAAATTATATCAAGATTGTTTTAAATAAATTCAATCAGCAGCTATGGCTTTAGCAGGTAAATGGTGTACAAGCACGCAATTCAGAACTAAACGAATATTTCGACCGAAAATACATTTTGATGATATCCAAAATTATTATTAAGCTCAAACACGTAATGATTGGTTCCGGATAAAAGTTGTCACCAAACCCTACATATAATTTTCCTATAACTGAAAAAGCAAACTTCTGGTTTAATCGAAATTAGTTCTTCTTTTCGAATTTTATTATGTTTTGCAACATCCTTCTCTTCATGATATGGATAGTTACGAATTGGGTCAAGCTTTGCACCTTGAATATCATACCCATATTGCGGACAGAATCTCGTCTAAACTCCCTTCTTTTAGGGAATGTTTCAAGGATAACCTACACCAGTTGGACTCGTATTAGGTTTTATTTTAATTATGAATCATTTTTTGTCTTCCAGCTTCAGCGAAATTATAGCAGCATGCAATATTTTCTTCAACCATTCCAGTTTTCGTCGTTTTAACCGAAGGATCTTTTTCTACATTGACGTTAATAAAAACTTACATAAAAAGCAAATTATCAACTCGTGCAATTATATCCATCGAAAATGAGGAAGATCGACTACTAAAGATTGTTAGTGTAATATCATGCATTTCATTCGAAGGCGAGAAAACGAACAATTTTTTAGGTTCTTCGATGTTCGAACTTCTGATGATATTTTTGTCTTTTTTTTACTTATTCTCAACTCTTCGGACGAGGCGATTTCTGTCATACCACAGCCGTGGCCGCCCAACTTCTTAAAGAAGGCCGAATTGAAAGCGATTGGAGAGTTTTTCTTTGAAACTGGATTCTTTGTGGGACCATGCCTTTCGTTATTCACAGCATTTACCATGAAAGTATCTGTAAAAAAGAGAAATATCAGTAACCTGCTGTCTTAGGGCTAGAGTTTGGAGATCATGCATGATTTCCGGTTGGACAATAAGGCGCACTGCTCTCTTCTGGACACTATCCAATATATGTAATGAATGTTTGGGTGCGGAGCCCTACTCATGGAAACAGAATTCCAGACCAGGTTGCTCCTTTGCCTTATATGAAAGCATCAGCTATGATGGCGTAAATTACTGCTTAGCCCTGAAAAGAAAACTGAGTTCAGCAGAAGCAGATTTGGCAATGGATGACACATGGTCATACCAGAAAACTCAGGTGTTGACTGTGATTCCGAGTATATACACGTTCATTTCTGAGGAAAATCGATGTCCTTACATGATTGGAGGAGATTCTCCAGCAATGCCTTTTCGTTGTAGATTTATGATCAAGTTCAACTGGCCCCACTCTGATATCTTCTCTAAGCTCGAATGGAGAGACATGCACAGTTGGTATATTTCTCGGTGTGTGTCCCCAGCAGTTTAAGGCTGACTAGAAAATGAGGAAACCAGGGTAGAGGTTGTCCGCAAAACCAAATATTCTGTTTTCAGTGGAGTAGGGCAGATCATGAATCTGCAACAGAAGCACAATTGGCGAGAGTATGGAGCCTAGGGGTTCATTAACTTGAAAAGATTCCCTCGTTACACCATCAACTAACACCCGAATCGATCTACTGAAGAAAAAGCTAGTGATCCAACCAGGCAATTTTTTCGGAAACTCCATATGCGATTAGTTTGTTCATCAAGACTTAGTGCCAAACCCTGTGGGATGCCCTCGGTTGTTGATGTCCACTAATACGTATGCAAGAAGGCCACCCATTGATCATAATGTACGGAAACCGTATTGTCGATCACTGATGATATCATGCAACTCGAGATATTTTATGAGCTCCTCGTTCATCATGACTTTCGATTATGGTTACAATGCGATTGGAAGGTTGAAAACAGGTGATAACTCTGGAGCACATTGCTTCAAAACAGTTGGTGGTATTGCTTCAAAACCCGCAGCTTTCTTACAGTTCAGCTGTTGGAGAGCACTAGTTATATTTCGTTAAAAATGTCCTGTCATTGTTAGATTTATTGAATAATCTTTATACTTGTTACAAAGCCCTGATGTTACGTTGGTATGCCAGTGCATAGAGACAGATATACAAATATATATATATATATATATATATATATATATATATATATATATATATATATATATATATATATATATATATATATATATATATATATATATATATATATATATATATATATATATATATATATATATATATATATATATATATATATATATATATATATATATATATATATATATATATATATATATATATATATATATATATATATATATATATATATATATATATATATATATATATATATATATATATATATATATATATATATATATATATATATATATATTTATATATAAAAAATTCGAATAATTGTATTTACAATAAATACTTATGGCTATAATTTTGGTGTGTGTCAGAAAAACACAATCGTAAAAAACAAGCGAATAAATAGAATACCAGCAGAAAAAACAGACCATGCCCGTTCCTTAATCAGGCATCTAAACTCGTATCATGCCTTCTACGATTGCAACTAAAGTGTGAGCACAAGAATATAACAGGGGAACCATTCTATCTTGCGTATGATTCAATAAACGAGTGAAAAAACCTGTGGAAAAAACTAGTTTCCCTGTCGCTATTGCACTAGCAATAGCTTGTCTGTTTATGTTGTGTTAGTGTCTTGTGTACACAAAGAGTACCAAAAATTTTTCTGTTTAGCAGCTTCATTACCTCATTGCCATCTTGCACTCCATGATTTCCAGGACTTCTTCACGAAGACAAGGGTGAAAGGGAAGGGGGATTGGGACAGGAAAAATCTATAAGAACTTAACTAATGCTCCACTGTTTTTCAACAAGGAACATCTCATACTCCATTCGATGTAGCCCATAATCACCTCAAGATTCAAAAAACTAATCTCCTAAATGGAGTTAAAGTTCTCTACCCAATTATTTGAAACGGAATGAATTTCTTGAAAACCACCCGTAAAATGGTGAATAGGACAATCTAGGACTAAATGTCTTATTATTTCTTCAACTGCGCCACATTCACATGCTGGACTTTCTACAGTATTCCATTTGAACAACATACTATTTTTACGACCATGTCCTGTCCTGAGACGATTTAATGTGCACCAATTTTTCCTACTTATATCGAAACCTGCAACCTTTTGGAAGAATCCTCTATGAGAACTTTATTGAAAACTTCAACTTCCTGCCATTCAGTTTTCCAAAGATCAACAGCCTTCACCCGTGTACGCAAAAAGTCAATCGGCCAAATAGATTTCCTATATTTCAATCTCAGGTTAGGTGGATTTTGAAGATCTTGTATTATCGGAAAAACTTCTGAAAATGAGTGATACTTATCCCAAGACGATTTAAAAGCTAATTTCCTGCGAATATGGGAAGGAACTATATTACAAATAACCGGAAGCCATGGGCTATCAGTTGAACTGATATAAGTCAAAGAACGATCAAGCTTTACACCAAGATATGTTGGAGTGAAATTATGAGTTAATAGTGATTGATTGAAGAATACTCTTAGTAGCCTATCCTTCTCATGATTATTCAGATGAAAACAAGAAACCTCAGTTCTCGAAAGATTTGGACATTTTTTGAAAAAAATGTTGAGAATTTCTAAATCAGAAGTCAGTGTTTACTCAATTGTTTCTAAGTCATAGTGTCGAAAAACCAAAGCAATATCATCAGCATAAATAAACTTTGTAGAGGAAGTTTCAGGGATGTCAGACATATATAAATTGAAGAGAAGAGGTGCAAGAACAGATCCCTGAGGTTGGCCCTCATTTAGAGTGTAAAATCTACTGCTTTTCACACCGACAAAAACTCGAAGTCTTCTATCAGATAACATATTTTCAATCAACTTCACAATTTTTCCACATTGAACTACTTCAAAGAGTTTATAAACTGAACTATCCTTCCAATCTGTGTCATATGCCAAAGAGAGATCTACAAATACAGCGCCTATTTTAAGTTCACCCTGAAATCCTGTCTCAATAAAAGTGGAATAACCTAAAACCTGACCAGACCAATTCCTGTTTTTTCGAAAACCTCCCGGAGAAATGGACAGAGCTCTGTCAATGATTGGTTCTAACCTCTGATAAAGAAGTCTTTCTAAAATTTTAAAAGAAATAGAAAGTTAGCTGATAGGTCGATAACTAGTAGGAAGTTCTAGATTTTTCCCAGGTTTGAAAATGGCAATAACTCATCATGATAGCATCCCTCCTCCTTTTATGTAAGATTCGTTTCATTCTATTTCTGTCATATCTACTAATCTTTACACTCTTAGAAACATTAAAAAGCCTAGATGCTACAGAATTCGGATTCATATTAACGGAGTTTTTGAAAAGGGATCAGCATTGCCTAATTTCCTCAACAAATCCCAGGAACTTCTACTAGAATGACAATGATTCATACCATTTATCAACTCATTCCATTCATTCTTTCTGCTATCATTCAAAGAACTGAGGAGTGTATCGGCTTTCTCTCTGGAAGGATTTTGCTGATAATCCCAATTAAAACCATTTGATTCCTCTTATCACCCAGGTATATAATCCTTTCAAAAGCCTCTGGGAATATGTTCAATATGATTGAATGATGAAGACTTTACATAGCAAGCAAAACCATAAATAGGACTAAGGAGATAATCAAAAAGTACATAACCTGCGATATTTCCTCTTTCGCGAAGATGTTCTTCCGTCGCAGTGTGAGTCTCCTGAAGCATAATCACTTCCACCTTGTTCTTGTTTGGCAATTTTGAAGAATAATCGTATTTATCCCTGAAAATTCCTTCAATATTCAAACTCAACAAAACAATTCCCTCTCTGTTTGACCGAGAGAGCCCCGATGGCCAGGTTCGGTCTTCTAAGTGACGCCGTTTATGAACTATAGATGTTCTAAATTCATTATGGACCCAAAAATTTAGGTTGACATCGTCCATACATTATTTTTACCTGGTTCTTGAGTAAATTATAGAAAAAATTCGCAAAGTTATTTTGACATTCGTTTTTAAATTATGGCAAATGTCATAATAAAAAAATTATATGGCATCTATTTCATACGAGTATTAGTTCATTTATGATTATTATCAATAGAAGTCCGAAGTAACTGAAACGATTAGAGTGGATTTTCGTTTTTTTCAACACGTTCGAATACCTAGAAAGTTTGGTGAGAACTGGCACGAAACTGACGGACTCTGTGCCCAATAGTAGAAGAAGTTATCGAAGCCGCACAGATATGCTTGTCGAGACAATATATTTTTTCCGTGAAACAGAAGTTACAACATTGCAAACCAATTAACTATAAAAACCATCAACATTACTGCACTATATATTTTAGCGAGGTTATGTTTCCATTAAACTTCACAGAATGGAATCACATAGTTTAGTTGACGAAATTGAAGATATAACTTAGTTTCATTAAAAAGAATCAATTTGTATAAAAGACAAAACTGCTTAAGCGAAATAGAGTTATAAACTCGAGGTTTCACTCCCTCATACATGCATTTGTAATGTATCTGAACTACTGCACACCAAACGTTAAAACCACATAACATTTATTCAGAAGGATTGTTGGTAGACCAGTGATGAGCTTTATGTTTATTTTCTACACCATTACTATCAAACTGATTTATATCTCTCCCATGAATTTGATTGTGGAAAGCCATATTGTCCTGAAATAACTTGATAGAAAACGATAAATTCTAAGCGGAGTTCAGAATCGCTTAGATACTATCCCTGATGAAAATTGATTTTGAAAGGGTGTTAGTTATGTTGTTTCAGATTCCCCTGAATGAGGCTATTATAAGAGTTGGGTTACCCAATAAAATATGTGGATTCATTTCAGTATATTCTATTCTACTGTATATTCTAATTTTGTCCAATTTATACGTCTATTTCGATAATTTATTGGATATGAGCTGGATTGCGAAATAGAATCACTCGTCCTAATTATATAAGTGGTAATAACCTGTATTAGTGAAGGTAGGCAAAGATATTTCAACCAGCTGAAGAATAAAAATCATGATGACGTGCTAAACTGCTGAAAAAAGGAAGTGAGTCGACCTTACCCTATAAAATTTAGCGCGTTCGCGAACCGAAAACAGTTAGGTGTGGTGTACGTTCAACTCGTGATCAACTCTCCGTATCCAGTAATGATGTGCCAGCACCATTTCATTAATAATTTATCATAACTGTGTTATCATTTTAATTGCAACGTGTTTATTTGTTATTCTCTTCTAGTTTTGCAGCGATCCATAAGCCCTTACAGTATGACAATTAATTGTTTATGTGTGGGGTAAATACATAACATGTTGTACCTTGTAAATATGTTTCAAGATAGCATTGGTTAAAAATTAATGTTTGCTTTTATGTATGCTAAACTGTAAGACTTAGTGTGGATCATTTGACAATTCTGATAGATTTTGTCATACTGGTGCTATTTTCATTCATTATAGCCCCATTTCAGCTGAAATAAACTTTAGGCTGACTTCAATCAAATTAAGACAAATCTGCATTGATGAATACCGCAGTCGTCAACCCCAACACAACTGCAGTACCTCAGGCGTCACAAGAGTGATCATTGTAGAGAAATACTATCAGGAAGCGCCAAATATAACTGAAAAATCGCAGCGCAGTCACTTCAAAAATCTTTCGAAGGGATTGTAAAGTCGGACAGAGAAAATGCCACGATCATACTACAATCGACGGACCTAACAATATCATCAACCATATCCAGAAGCTAGGTTGCTATACTGTACCGCTACAGAATCCAGATTGCATCGCTGATATAGTTTTATTTTCTAACAACTAGTTATTTTTCTCTATTACACTGAATTCCTCCAGAATAAGAATTGTAGTTTGTGAGTTCTTTCAGTTCGGCCAGAGACCTCAGCAGTGACAATTTTCACCATTCAAGAATAATTCTCATGCAGTTTTATGAACAACTGGCTCGAGGGGCTCATAATGGCACTCCTACTAACAACGGTCCTCTGGCAGACGCACGGAGTCTCCCAACATCCGAAATCTTTATTGAGTTTGGAATATTAGAGTACTAGAATACATCAACATGAATGTGTGAGCAGTATATTACCACTTACAAGGCACGCAATTCCATGTCCAAGCTCTTACGGAAACTTAAATAATGTCAAGAACAGACATCTACCTCTGTTTCACTGGCTATCAGTTGCGATCGAAGCTTTGGTTTAAGGAAGGGCCTTGTATTTTTGCCAGATAGAACGACGCATTCCAAAGGGAGGGTACGTTGGAGTACAACAGTTTCGACCTGGCATGGTTCAAAATCAGTTTATATGAAAAAACCATGTTTCTGTTGTGTGTTCCAATTTTGTAACGATAACAACTATCCTAGATTGTTTACCTTGGCAAGATAGACACAATCCAAATACTGCATTTATCGTTTGAGGTGACAATAATGGGAGACTTCAACAACAACAGGATTTATAGCTCAAATGGGAACCAAGAAGCCAAGTGGAGGCCTTTGCGCTCAGCTACAATTTCACTTATCGATGAGCCCTCAAGTATTCCTGAGAATATAACCGATTTTTCTAATAGTCTCGATCTCTTTCTTGTTTCAGAACCAGATAATTTCCATTTACAGGTGTCAGGACCCTTAGGCAACTCCGACCATAACCTTTTTTCTGCCACAGGTAACTTCATACACACACACAATAAAGAACCAATGCCTGTCAGGTAGATAAAGCATTACAACTGAGCCAGCTTGGAGGAGCTTAGAGAGTTTTTCCCGTCTTCCGTTTAATGATGTCTGTTCTTCAGATCCTAATATAATGTCTACACTGAACTCGTCACTGAAGTTATTAGCGCAGGCATTGACCTCTACATTCCACTCTCCATGAAAACAAATCAAATACCTTGGTTCACTGAAAACTGTCAAAAAGCTGCTGCAGTTGAAAACACAGCTTATAACAACTGGCAAAACAAATTCAAAGATGAAATTTAAGCTGAATATGTGCGTTTCAAGAACATTCGTAACCCAACAATTAGCGAAAACCTACTTCAATAAAAGAGTTACGAGTAGACTCTTGAACCAGATCCGTGGAAGTCGTCAATTCTGATTTATACCACAGTGTCATCCAGCAGCTCAATCGACTATGTGTGAAGTAAAATTCCTAGTGCGTACGGTCAGCCGCGTTCATCAATAACTGAACTGTAAGAAAGCAGTGGGTCTGGATGGAATATCACCAACTGTTCAGAAGAAATGTACCCCAGAGTTAGATTTCTGTTCTGTTAGATCTGTTCTCAACCGTCTGTTTCAAATTTTGTACGAGAGTTGTTTCTGGAGTGTTGGAAAGTTGCGAGAGTACAACCGATTCCAAAGAAAGGAAGAAGTACCTACCCCAAAGTTACTATCCAATCACATGTTTATTATTATTATTATTGAATACTGGTTGAGGCTAAGGATGAATCCTATGAAGCCTTAACTCAAAAGAAACGTAAGGTAAAACAACAGTGAAAATAATATAGGTGAGAGGTAAGAGCGAGAAAAAAAAACAAAAAAGTGAGTAAGATTAAGGCTATGAGCTGAACATAAATTAGTCCATCTTATTCTTGAACTCTTTAACAGAGAGAGACTCGACGACTTTGCTAGGTAAGTTGTTCCAGGGAGAAAAACTGCGGTTGACCAGGAAATGTTGCCGTTGCCTTGTGTTGAATTTCTTCTTTTTGAGTTTGAGATGATGGCCGCGGAGACAGGGGTCATTATTCAGGTTGAATATGCAGCTGAGTTCGGCATAATTTTGTCTGAGCATGCGGAAAGTATGAGGACACCTCGAGGCCGACGGTTTTCAAAAGTTTGTAATTTAGCTCTATCCAATCTATCGAAGTATGATGGTCGAACACTTCCAAATGACACTCGCGTGGCCCGACGTTGGACGCTCTTCAGCAAGTTGCCGTCACGCACAAGTACCGGACAACATACTGCACCGGCGAACTCCAAAATCGGACGGATATAAGTTTTGAAGAGATTCATCGAGGTGTCAAACGAGAGATGCAAGAAGGATCTACGGATCAAATACAAGAAAGTATTAGCGCGTTTGCATATACCGATAATATGCTCTGACCAGGATAAGTCCAACGTAACAGTCACACCCACTTCCACATGAAATGACATTACGAAGGTAAAGTTATCGATGTTATTCTGATGGCACGGATTATTAGAACCTATTGTAGCACAACACATTTTTCAACGTTCAACGGCAACAACCAGTCAGTGCACAACTGGTGTATCGAGTTTAGGTCGTTCTGTAAAAGCTGCCTGTCCATTAGTGGGTTGCCCCACATCTTAATGTCATCAGCATAGAATGATTTCTTGATCCTTATTTGTTATGATAGCCCACTGGCGTAAACAAGAAACAACAAAGGTCCGAGGACCGATCCTTGGGAAACACCGTTAGTTGCGTATCTTTCTTGCGAATGAGAGCCACCAACCCTGATCGTGAAGGTTTTGCCTGATATGTAATCCTCAATCCAGAGAAGAAGTCCACCACGAATCCCAATGCTATGCAGCAGAAGCAAGTCTTTTAACCGACACCCTGTCAAACGCCTTGGCAAAATCGAGGTATATGACGTCCGTTGGAATTTGTGCGAGAGTCCAGACTTGCCCTTCACGAAGCCATGCTGTTCAGTTGGAATTATGGAAAACAGTTAAATAATCTGTTATAGTTTCCACAATAATTCATTCCATGACTTTGGTTGGGATATAGAGGAGGCTAATGGGTCAATAGTTGAGAGGGTCAAGTTTGTCGCCCTTTTTGAAGACTGCGGTTACAGAGGATTTTTTCCACGCTAGAGGAACTTGTGATTTTAAAAATTATGTCGACATAATCATCGCCAGAGGCACACAAAGCACATCTGCGAAATACGAGAGGTGATTTGTGTCTGTTCTGAGTTGATCCAGGATTTCAGTCGATTTTTTTCATTCGAGTGGTCTGGAATACTGTTCCCATGTGGGGCTCCGCACCCAAACATTCATTAAATCTATTGGATAGTGTTCAAAAGAGAGCAATGTGCTTCATTGACCAAGCGTGATCTCCAAATTTTAGCTCAAAGGCGGCAGGTTTCTGATCTTATTCTTTCTTACAGATACTTCCATGGCAAATGCTCTTAAGAACTGAAAGGCTTGGTTACAAAGAAAAACTAGGCTCCCAGTAAACTCTCATCAGCGGACGCTCCAACTATCTCTATAACAATTCTTTTGTTTACAGGGCTAGCGTGCTGTGAAACCCGCTTCCATCGAACATCTTTCCAAAAACTTACAATTTGACCTCTTCAAGAAGCGAGTGGACACAACGATTAAATCATCTTGAGTAGCAACAGCAGTGGCATGACAGACATCGCCTCCGCTCGAGTTGAGAATGAAACAAAGTATTCTCCTTCCCATATACAGATGAGAAGTTAGAGTAACACCACAATTTTGTTGACCAAATTCTTTATATGAGCTTACTATTTTGCACCTCCGCTTGATGTTACTGAGCTTTCAGCGCGCACAGCATCATACTTCTCATTCATCTGTTTTCGTGGAACCATTGTGTCTTTTGTTCTCTTTCATATACTCGTTTGGCATCGTTTCTCAATTGCATCATATATCATAGATTGTGTTTTAACCATGCAACATACCTATTACTTACGTTTACCGTACTAAGTTGAGCATAACCCAAAACATTGAAAACTGTCGACATCATTCATGTATAAGATATCAGCCTAAGGAGCCTCATGAAGGTCGGTAGCTAAGCCGAGATCAAGATTCTCATAGTATCTGTATGATGCGTGGTTGGACAGGATATGGGAAATTTGCCTAGTGGGATCTGAACAGACGTTAGTTAGGACAAGAAAGCTTCTACAGATATTTTCTGGAAGGATTCGCTGAGGTTGGATTTGAACTTGAGGGACCTCGAAGGTGTCATCCTAAATGACTGTAGCTAATCAACCTAAGAGTGCGTTCAGAAAGAACTGAATACTTTCATATTCTAGACTTTTATCACTTTCCGTGCTTTTATTATGAATAAAAGAATCAGCTCTATCAAGTTTCGGAATCAAGGATATAAAATATTCACGAATATATTCACCGAATTTAAGATTTATCTTGGTTAGGTCAGTGATCTAAACAGTGACAAAACCAAATACTTTTATCAACACTAGTACATCCAAGGTCATGCGTTCAAAGCTATAAACAGTAAAAATCATGTTTATGATTTATCGTTCTCAATTTACACTACATGATTAACTTGCATCTGCAATTGATACTAATTGAAAGAGGGACTGTTATAGAACAAAAACAATTTGTTTCTTATTTATAATTGATTGCATTGACGTATCAGACCTTTTATCAGTTCAGTGGCTTTATAAGAACAATATATAAATTTGTTCATGTATTACTTTGAAGATTCGTTGAATAATTGAGTTTAAAAATATTTTTCTGAATTATGTGGTTATGTGATGCTGTTACTAATGTAACCTTTGGAACCTTCCAAAAGTTATCTAATAGAAATAACCTTGACAACATTGTCTTAATAAGAACAACAGCTCTTCGAATCTGCATTTTATGATCAGGAAACTAATTTGAATCCTGTATTTTCTTATATTTTATTACCTGTCAACAAAACTGAAATGCCCAAGGTTTTTCCCTCAAAAAATCTTTTTTTTGGAAATTCGCTTTTTTCCTTCATCGATTTGTCCAATTTGAATATAGAATTGAAATTTTCAGTAACATAAATAAATTATAATGGTCTCTTTGAAACTGTTAACGAAATCAACTACGTTTTCTTGCCTCTTTTGCCATAAACGTAAGAAATTCATTTCAAAATTGATATTTTCAGTATTTCGGGATATATATATTTTTGTTATAGTTCAAAGGCAACGTTATCGTGGATTAAGCAAGTTCCACAAAACGAAATGCTACTCTTCTCAGAATAATAATAGAATTCAGAAGGTGAATAAAATAGCTGTTTTACCAATTCAAGTTCGTTGATAATATTTTCAGCAATTCAGAAAATGTTCCTTGTACCAAAAACTTCGTTCGTATTTTCTCAAACATATTTTAAATATTCATCCAAGAAATTTATAATGCCACTTTGCATTCATTAACTCGACATTCATTACAATGATAAACCTCCATCTTTCCATGTGATACCCTCTCTTTTTGTAATTTAACTTCAAAGGCCGAAAAATGGATGGCCGCAAGGGTTTATCACGCTTCGCTTTCAGCCCTTGG
Source organism: Cryptolaemus montrouzieri (assembly GCA_013387265.2). Classification (NCBI taxonomy): domain Eukaryota; kingdom Metazoa; phylum Arthropoda; class Insecta; order Coleoptera; family Coccinellidae; genus Cryptolaemus; species Cryptolaemus montrouzieri. Next base: position 23,748,026 of record JABFTP020000186.1, on the reverse strand, counting down.
CTGAAGAAGCCACATGAAATGAAAGCCTGGATCATTTTGATGAAAATATAGCATGCCTGGTGTATTTTCCCTAAGCTTAATAATGGCGCTATAGAGAAATTCCTTCGCGATTGTACTCCTTTTTTAATTGCTTTTGATTGTAATTCATGTTAGTTATTGATCAATTTAATATCTGTTCACTCATGGGAGTTCTTTGTAGTTATCATCAAACTCAATAGTTTCATAATAATCTTATCGAATTTTGCACTATAATTCTCGAAGACTAGCTAACTAGGAACAATATGAGAAGGGGTATTCAATTTGAAATAGGAAAAATACAGAGGTTTGAACTTTAACAAAATTTTACATCCATCACAGTACATCATTCACAGCTGTACCAACAATATCTTATTGTTCATGGATATTCAATTTTGTGAAAATAATTTAGTGTTAACCTTGGGATTTTGATATTCCAATAGATGCAGGTTAGAAGAAATATGACTTTCACCAAATGTCGATCAATTTGAAAACGGTTCAGTTGAAGCATATATTTATTTAGATAAACTCACATCCTTATTTCGAGATAAAAGATTTATGATGAGAAATATAGGCTGTTCTATTTAAAATACATAACTTTGATATCAATCTTCGTAATGGAAAACCATGTAAATTTGGAAATAATTTTATGTCATGCAGAAAATTAGCGTCTAGCTTTTCTTTATATACTTTTGCAATATATAGATAGATAGATATTATCTTTTGAGTGAGGGCTGCCTAGCAGCCCGGCCACTGCAACCCAGTGGTCTATTGTGGCACAGTCTGTCCTAAATTTGATCCACGAGTTCCATCATTCTCGTGAAGGATACGAGTTTCGTGGGTGAGAGCTTAATTAGCTCAGTCAGCTTCAGTTTGCAAGATCCAAGTTCTTCCAACCTGACCCTGTCCCTAGCAGGGCACATAACATTAAGGATTCTCAACCAATCCTAATTTATTAAGTTGTTTCCTGAGGCGACAGTGCCCCGTTAAAATGGCATTTGAAAATCTCAGTTCCAACCTAGAGAGTTTAAGCCAGGCCTTGGCTTTTGTAGTGGAAGGTCCACTGATGGCACGTCGAGCGTGTCTGAGACCTGGGAGGCTCATCCAATACTCACGTACCATCAAGTCCAGCCATCGGTTGTTTTCCATCCTTGCAGTATCCAGGGGAATTCCGAGCTTAGGCTCCGGTCCTATGAACTCCAGGTTAGTTCCTCGAGCGGCCAATGAGTTTGGCAAGGGTAGAGTGACATTCCTGCACCATAAGTGAAGTACAGGTATCGGATGCCAATGCTTTCAGTGCATCTTGGCTATCGGTGAGGATTTTAATTGATCTATTTGTTAATCCCACCGCAAGCAAGAGGTTAGCACAGTTATCCATAGCGAATATTTCTGCTCGAAAGACAGTCGCATGCCCACCAAGACAGATTGGCGGCACCTCGACCGTAGATACCAGCTCCAAAACCTTTCGCAGTTTTTGAGCCATCCGTGTACCAACAGGGACCCTCAAGTAGACGGTCCTTGGAGCTGATCCATTACTGTCTATCGGGAATGATTATCTGGAATGGTCTCTCCATGTTGGTTCAAAGTGTTGCTATGTCCGACCTCATACTCAACACTTCATTGTCCTCAATTTCAGACTGTAAGGCGCTAGGCACAAAGCCGAAGTTACACGCTTCATTACGGGAAACATGATGGAATCTGTAGAAAGCCATTCTAGCCACTCCTCTTATGATGATGATGAGGGGCAAGGCACAATATCAGTTCCATAGCCACAGTGGGCGTAGAGCGTAATGCTCCTGTAATCATCATGCAGGCTGTTTTCTGTAATTTAGAGAGCTTGAGTTGGCATTGCTTCTTTCTCCTCTTCCTCGTAAATGGCACCATAAGGGTTTTATAGGGGTTTATGCTAAGTTTCTCTCCTTCACACCACCCCTGAGTTGCAGACATAGCCTCCTGTAGACTGTCCGAAACATCGCTATCATCTCCGACAGCCAAAATGACTATATCATCAGCGTATGCTTGTACATAAACATCCACCGCGCCAATTATTGCCAGAAGGTCATAAACTAGCAGGGACCACAACAGAGGTGATAGTACTCCTCCCTGTGAGCAGCCCCTGTCAGCCACAAAAGTGACTACTTCCCCTTTCTGTGAAGTGTTGATCACTCTGGCACTCAGCATTATACTAATCCATTCCGCAATAATATTTGGTACTCCTCTTGCTCTCGCAGCCCCACACAGTAAGACAGGAGGGCCGCATTAAACGCACCTTTAATATCCATGAAGGCTGCAGCTGCAGTCTCCTTGCGGTCCAGAGACTGTGATCCTCCCGACTAAGTTGTTAAGTACCAGATCGGTTGATTTACCTTTTTGATAGGCGTATTGATGTTCACTCAGAGACCTTAACGATAACACCTCCGTCCTGATGTATCCATCTAACACCTTCTCCAGGGTTTTCAAAACAAAAGGCGTAAGACTAATCGGTCTGAATGACTTCGGTTGTGAGTTTGATTTACCCACCTTAGAGATGTAAACAACCCTGACTCTTCGCCAGCTAGCTGGGACAACATTCCAGGCAAGACTCGACCGGAAGAGCCTAATGAGGTATGGGAGAAGGACATCCTCCCCCTGTTGTAACAAGACAGGCATGATGCCATCCTCTCCATGAGCTTTGAATGGCTTAAATGAGCGAATCGCCCACCTGATTGCTCCGGGCTTGATGATCGTTCTTGCGTTCTTGCGTTCTTCCAATCGTTCTTTTTGTCCTTTTTACACGGCCCTTCGCGGCGACGGTGTCACAGCTTTCACTGATATAAAGAAAGCGACAATTTGGGATTTTTTTTGTACTGTATGCAATAGGAACAAAGTTACGCACCAAACGGATTCCCGGTATAAGTCGTATGGTACTTGTGTTTCATTCTTAATAATCGGTAACAATTGTAAGAAATAGTAATTAATCTACCTTGTATAAAAGCATCAGCTGTGATGACGACAAGTACTACTTAGCTGTGACTTTATCAGAAGCAAATTTGGCAATGGCTGACACTTGGTTATGCCATCAAAGCCCGGTGCTGACTGAGATGTCGAGTGAGTGCATGTTAGTTTCTGAGCAAATTCGATGTCTTTGCACGATTATGGTCTTGTCAGCGTTAGAATTGTCCAACTTCAACTGGCCCTAGTGTGATATCTCCTCCAAGTCTTAATTCAGTGACATGCTCTGTAGGTATATTTTTCGGTGTGACTCCTTAGCAATTATAAGATGCTGACTAGAAAAAAAGGAAGACACCAGGGTACTGTCGTCCCTAAATAGATCATTAATCTGAAACAGAAAACGAGTTGGCGAGAGTATGGAGCCCTGGGGTACTCCTGCATTAACCTGAAAAGATTCACTCGTAACACCCCCAACTATCACCTGAATCAAGCTACTGAAGAGAAAGCTTCAAATCCAACCATGAAAATTTTAGGAAAGTCCATATGCGATTAATTTATTCGCCAAAGCTGCGTGCCAAACCCTGTTTTGAAATATCAAGAGCAATAGCTCTGATTCACCATGTTTTTCGATTGTGGATGTCCACAAATGCGTAATGTATACTAGGAGGTTACAGTTGACCGTTGTCTACGGAAACTATTGCCGATCACTGTAACTCGAGATATTTATGAGCTCAACCTTTATTATTCTTTCTATGAGTTTCGACATAAAGGCAACAATGCGATTGCGCGGTAATTTCGAGATCAGTATCTGTAAATCAAACATCAATAAAGGGATTGTGGGTTGTGATGCCACATGTTCCTGGAATGTGTATAAAGTTATCAGTGGCAGAAACAAGGTTGCGTTCGGAATTACCTAAGGTTGCTGGGACCTGTAAATGGAAATTATCTGGATCTGAAATGAGAAAAAGATTGAGAGTATTGGGAACATCGGTTATATTGTCAGCAATTCTTGTGGGCACATCGACAAATTGCGGCTGATTGCTTGCCTTCCTGCTTTGCCGGTCCTATTTGATGTTGATGAATGGTCAAGGAGGATCTATGGCATGGTCACCTAGGTAATCAGACCTGAATTCTCTTTTTCATTTCAGAGGTCATCTAAGGAACTTGTTTCAAAATTAGAATATACTGAGCGGGATAGTACAATAGTGGATAGTGGAAATGGGAGGCAACTAAAAGAAACAGATTATTCGAAAAGCATTCTTTTCTTTAAATTTAGGGTTCAATATCTCAGCTGTAGTTGGTTTGGAAAAATATTAGAATGAAGTTGCGCTGTTATTTTGACGAATTCTATTAGATTGTGGGGTATAAGAGGAAATTGTGTTGTGCCTATTTATTTCGAAACTTGCTTTATATTGTAAAGTAAAAAAAATATATTAGCATACCGGATTCTCATTTCTATTTATTTGTTATCGTAAATAATTTTCGGAAGAGGTAATTATCGAGGTATTTGAGAACAACTCACCGCAAATTTCTATGAATCAATAGTTTTTGAAATAGGACTTCCGGAGTTTCAAGAACATACATAAGTTTTAGTAATGACTATGATAATTGATAATATGTATTCAAACAAAAGTAAACTTGATAAGTTTATTACAAGAACATCATTACTGGTTATTTAAAATGTTTTTCTAGATGGTGATCGCCATTTGTGATTCATAAATAGCACAATGAATTTTTAATTGAAGCTTATTCCAGGCCTTTGAAAAAGCAATGAATCAAAATGAATAAGTCTTGTCTTATGCAGTTTTCAAGTATGGGTTGTGCCTTTTTAAATACGATATGGTATCTTCGTTAATATAAGAGATGAAGCAATGCGATTTCCACAATACTGTGCTTTTTAATGAGAAAAGAATCACATAGTCCTCTTCGTTTTTGAGATACATGATGATTTTGAATATTTGCCGCTAGGGCACCTTTCTGATATCTCTGGTGTACGACCTCAAAATGGAAATGATATTTTTCGTATTTTGCACGTAGAATCCAGTGGTGTCTCTTCGGAGTGTATAGATTCCGGGTTATGAGATGAAGTTAATGTTTTCATTATGAAAAAACTGTATATTTTAGATTAGATTGAAATTTTTCCAAGCTCAATATCATCTTGAAAATGACACAAAGAAATGATTCTATTGCACTAATTGGGCTGAGCATAGAAACTATTGATGTGCAAATGGTATGAGAAATTCACTTGAGAAACTACTTTCAAATATCAATGTGCTCAGTTGTAATTTGTGTTTTGTGCTATATTCGCCAATTTAGACTCCCCACCACTCTCTCGAGATATATTTTCTGGAATTATGACTAATTCGATTGATTAAAATGCATTGTCTTCCAGTGTGGTGACCGGGTGAGAAAGAATAGTACCAACGTGTTGTAAGAGGCCACTAAATAGGACCTGCTCCTCCAGGTTGGGGATTGAGCGTAAGGCCAACAACCCCACCTCGTAAAAAATCCATTGTTCAGAAATCTCAAGAAGCAAAAACTGGACGGATCACAAGAAGAAGACCTGGACTGAAAACGGTACTGAGTATTGGATCATGAAATGTACGAACTCTCTATAAAGGTGGAGCATTGAAAAACGTGTTGGAGGAGGTAGACAGATATGGAATAGATATTTTGGCTGTACAGGAGATGAGATGGGTTAGAAGAGGCAAGCTGGATAAAAGAAATGGCAGTTTGTATTACAGTTGTCATGATAATAATCACCATTATGGCACAGGCTTTGTGGTGAATAAAAGAACAAATGATAAAGTTATAGACTTTGAGCCAGTGAACGAAAGAGTATGTGAAATTAGGGTCAAAGCCAACCCTCATAATTTGAGCATCATTTGTATGCACGCACCAACAGAGGAGAAGGAGGAACTGGAAAAAGAGTTTTTTTATGAAAAATTGGAAGAAATTTATCACAAGTGTCCACAAAATGATATTAGATTGGTGATTGGGGACTTGAACGCAAAAGTTGGTAGAGATGAAAATGCACTTAAATATATTCGAAAACACAGCCTGCATCATGAGTTTAACGACAATGGAAATAGGCTTTTGGACTTTATAGTAGGAACAGGAATGTTCATAGGAAGCACATGTTTTGAGCACAAGGACATACACAATTATACATGGCGCTCACCAAATGGAAATATATTAAACCAAATCGACCATGTTTTAATTGACAAAAGACACAAATGTAACTTACTGGATGTAAGAAACTACAGAGAAGCAAATCCTGACTCCAATCATTACTTGGTTATAGCAAAAACGAGAGGAAAGATTTCAAAGCGCTTCTACAAAGGAAGGACGAAAGGGGAAAATCATTAGATACAGATACTTTGAAGTCACCAAACATAATGAATATGCATGAAAATGAAGTGAAAGACAATCTTGCATCTCTAGAAGATGAAAACGATCATGCACAGAGTTGGGCAAAAGTTAAACCCATCGTAATAGATGCTGCTAAAGAAACTCAGCCAACAATTGAAAAAGAGAAATCAAGGGATTGTTATGATCAGGAGTGTAAATTAATTAACGAAAGGAAAAATCGAGTATACAGGCAGATGGTACAGAAACATTACACCAGAAATGCAGAGAAAGAATACAAAGAAATCAGAAGACAGGATAGAAAATTATTCAAACAGAAGAAAAGAAAGCATTGGGAGGAGATATATAAAAGAAATTGAACACCTTAAAAAAGCAAAAAGAAGCGAGAAAGTTCTATAATGTAGTGAACAATGCAAGAAGAGAGTTCTGTCCCAGAACTCTCACTTGCCGAGATGAAAATGGAGAACTTATCAATGAAAATACTGAAATATTAAAAAGATGGAGAAATCATTTCAAAACTGCTCTGGAAGGTAAAGATACTTTAGAGAAAACGGTGGAAGATATAAGTACCACCCTGCAGGATGAAGAACTAGAAGCACCTTCCATAGACGAAGTCAAAAGAGCTATAAATAAACTGAATAACAACAGTTCGGCAGGACCGGATGGTGTCAAAGCCAAGCGCCTGAACATAAAGGAGCCTAAACTCATCATGGAAATTCACACCATTTTTATTGGCGTCTGGCCTATGGAAAAAATGCTCCTTGAATAGGAGGATGGCTCCATTTGTCCATATACAAGAAAGGGAAAAAACTAAAGTGTGAGAATTACAGAGAAATTGCACTCCTCAACACAGCTTACAAGATATTCTCGAACATCTTATCGGAACGACTTAGCACATACCAAATCCACTGTATTAGATAATTACTTGAGAAAACCAGAGAGTATAACATTGATACTTATCATCTCTTCATAGACTTCTGAACAGCGTACGTATGAATAGAGAATAATTATATCAAGCAATGTTGGAGTTGGGAATCCCCAAAAAGTTGGCTAACCTCATAAAAATGACATTAAACCGAGTAAAATGCAGAGTAAAGTTGGGATCGGAGCTATCATGGTTTATGATTTTCTGCCAATTGTACTTGGACTAAATAAAAGAGAACGAGAACTCTTTCAGGTCAATAATTTAGTCTGATGAAATAAGAAGTGGCATATGCAACGGAAAAAATAACAAGCAGTGTTTTCAAGCAACCCTACAGTATCTTCGAACGACAACAACATAGAACATTCGCTTTGAGTGTTGCTTGTTTCCCTTTAGGATTAAGAGTAACCTACAGAATTTTTCAAGGAAGATTTACGGCCGCTCGATATTTGAAGGTGTTGCGGAAAGTGATATTAGAACGTTTGCATTATGTTCCTTCAGAAAAGGCAATAATAGCCGCGCTGGAACGTCTCAAATCTCAGGCCAAAAAGCTATCTCATTAGTACATTTTTCTAATTTCCACTCAATCGACATTCATAAACCGAATGGGTGGAAACTCTGAGGAATTCAGAGAACCCCACTGGGATATGGGATAAGTTCATTAGTATTGTCGATAGTTTCAAGTCTAGACACACCAGGGTGAAAGCTCATTCGTTCTCAGAAATGTTTTGCAATCATGCATAAACGACGAACTGATATCTTTTATTAAACACAAACAAAAGCTATGAAGCAAATGCAGTAAAGACGAAACTGACCTGATAACACATACAATTTTTGCAAGAAATCTAAAGAAGAAACTTCACAAGTATATTCGATCCTCCCTCGCATCCCGAGTCTCAACTCCCATGATGGAAAGGGCTGACGAAAGTTTTTGTGAAGATGACTCTGATGCTGCAGAGATTCTTGCTGATGGTTTTTCTGAGGTTTTTTCTACTGAACCTTCAAACGACAATCTGCCAACAATTCAGCAACCTGGGATTTTTTCGTCTCTAGAACACGTGCATTTTTCTACTGAGTCGGCCATGAAACAGTTACTGAAACTTCACCCGTCCTTGATCAAATTTCACCCCTATCACTCAAAAAGTGTGTTTACATCTCTCTATCTTGACGATAACTTTATCTACCTCTTTTCGTACAAATATTTTGCCGTCCGTTTAGAAAACTGCGTCTGTAACTCCTATATTTAAAGATGGAAATGAATTAGAACTGAAGAACTACCGCCCTATCAGTTTGACACCCATAGTTTGCAAAGTGATTTAGTCTATAATCACAGCAAATCTTACAGCTTCCTTTTCAAGAAGTAATATCATTCCAAAATAACAACATGGTTTCGTACAGTGTCGCTTCATAACTACTAACCTACTATGGTGTATGAATAAGGGGACAGCTGCTCGAGTTAAAGGAAGACCTATGGACTTCATATATACCGACTTTGCTAAGGTCTTTGATTGCTTTCCGAAGGGGTAGATTCCAAGAAATCTAACTTTGGTCCCTTAGGTATTCTGTGAATAATTTGAAGTTGATTTATGGATTGAAAATGATGGTCATTTTCGAATGTAATTCTCAATACATGTAGGATAGTAAGAAATTTATGTCAAGTATATTGTAATCGAGCCTATTCCCTTTGATTGCTGAATCTGGGCAAGGTAAATTATACCCAGCTAAAAGCTGAGATAGTGCACAAGTCCACGATAATAATAATAATAATATATTCATATATATCAACTTTCAAAAAGTTTCCGCACATTAAATTAATGGCAAACTGGAACTTAAAAGATTCTATAGTATCGTCTATGTGCACAATTTCGAAAACTAGAGCTGGTTCCCAACATTTGTTGAGACAAATAAATTTGTGTAATTTTTTTCACTATAATCGTCTTAGGCTCCTTACATGTTTCCAAGTATTTCCCCAATTTCTTCATGCCAACAAAGTTTTCAAAATGGGCGTCTTTCAGATCACAACAAAAAATTAAGGAGAATTTTCTAGATATAGTTATATATCAAAATCTCCTTCAATCATTTCTCTTCGACGCTACTGAAAGGCACGCCAATGTATTCGATTTGTCTTCTAGGTATAATATTGAGTGAGTAGAAAGTGATATTTCTGTATAGACACTTTTATCCAAGTAAATTCACAGAACTGACGCAGGTAGAGTGAATGAGTCACAATGCAACCTTCAGTCAGATATAAAATTTCTCTAGGGTTACACATAATACGAAATGACAAACGGAAATAATTTTTCGTGTAGAAGAAAGGAGATCCGTTATTTTCGATAATTTCGTGCTAAAAAAATATGTTTAAATGGGTATGATTCATTCTGATATCTCATGTGGATGATGAAATACCTCTTAGTTGATTAACGCTAATTCTCAAGTATTCAATATTGACTTTGTTGAAGGAATCATCGTCATTCGAACCTGAAATTGATAAAATTAAAGTAGATATTTAGAACGAAACGGCTCCTAATAATATTTATTATATAGGCGTATACGCTTAATGCATTTAAATCAGAAGAGTTTTGTGTTACATCGATGAAACTCAATCTCCTTTTTCATATTCAATGATAATTGGCTATACATAGTTAGAACTTTAAATGAAATAAGTTCATTGAAACGTCTGCCAATAATTTTTAGGAAATTTGACAAGACACTACAATTTTTGCTTTAAGTCGTTCTTCTTGAGTCATAAAGCGAGTGGGAACAATGGAGTATTTATTCAAAGGCTTAAAATGGGCTCTATTTACTTCTCGGTACTACCCTAATCTATACTAGGAGATTCTGTTGGAAAAGAAAATATTTTCACTGGTGGTAGAAGTTTTTTTCATGAATAACTGAAGGAGTGGTAAAAATAAGCTTCAAGCATACTTGAACAGTAGTATAGTTTACGGATATACATTCAGATTTTTTTTCAGCGATGTACAATGTGTTTTTTAATCGTTAAATCTTGGAAGAGGCGATGCCTGTCATACCACAGCTGTGGCAAAACAAAATGATTTAATAAGTAATATTGATGCTTCATTTATTTTATGAAAATTAATTCTCAACGAAGATGAAGTAAAATATATTTTTATTTTTCACAATTTTATTTTCACAAACACGACCGGGTTCGACCATTAAGTCATTTTCAAGTGGTCAACTAGAGAAAACTAACTTAGTTATATATATACACACAACCAAATTTATAAGGAACACCCGATATTTTGAATATTATCTCAGGGATTTTGGAAATTTCGAAGGATTGTTAGAACTTTTTGAAATATTTCAATTGAAAAATGAAATAAATTAAGGTTTATTTTAAGAAAGAAACAAATGAAAGAAACAAGAGACTCTTTCCGCATGTAGTAAAAAAATGAAAATTGTTTTCTCACGGAGTAGGTGTTTTTTTCGACCTCAGTAGCTTGTATCACCTCCTCCTGTCCTGATACAAACCTGAATCCTACTAGGCATGATTTGGATTAGGTTTTCGACGTCCTCTGGTGTGATATTCTGCCACTCTTCTGTGGCGGCTTGCATGAGCTGTTGTGGGGTTCTTGGATTATCCTGGCGCGATATTATTTTCCTCTCGAGATCATCCCATGAATGTTCAATAGGATCTAGGTCTGGAGAGCAAACTTGCCAGTCCAAAATAGCGATTCCCTCTGTTTCAGATAGTTGCTGGTATGCGGAGGTGCATTATCTTGCATAGTGAAGTGAAATTCTCTCATTATGGACTCCAGCACTAGGTCCACGTAATTTTTAGCCGTTACACTCGCAGTAAACGAAATCAAATCTGTTTTGCCTCCCAGCATAATGCCACCCCAAAACCTCATGCTGCCACCTTGGTGTTTCGGCATTTGCTGCTCGGAGTCTAGCTTGTCTTCCACGACACCTTAAAACGCCAATCTGGCAATCATCTGGTCGAACACCCATTTTGGTCTCATCCGAAAAAACAAACATTTCACCAGTTCTAAATATTTCAATTTTTGTGCTCGATGCACCAATTAAGTCTGTCAATTTTGTGTTATCTGGTTAGCTGTGGAACTCTTAAGGGCCTTCTGCTGTACACTGAACCAAATTTATATAGAATCACTCGGTATTTCACATTATTGATTGTTTTTAACCATGGATCTTTGACTTCTTGTGAAGAATGAAGTTTTTGTTGTAAAAAACTGGATAGTATGATCAGGAATGTTGAATTATAATCACATGTTCGGGATATTGTACTAAGTCGTCACTAAGATTTGAAACTGTGAATTTCAAAATTTGAAAAAGCCTATAATCATAATTGAAAATGCCTTACTTGGATTGTCCGATGTGCAGAGGGGTCGCATAATTGCTCTCGTTGAAGAAGAGGTGACATAGAGAGACATAGCGGCCACAATGGGGGTGATTTCAAAAACCTACGCCCCATACGTGAACAACAATCTCTGCAAAATAGGCCTACTATTTCGCAGAGATTATAGCTCCACGTATCGGGCGTAGGTTTTGTGGCTGCTATACCCCTCTGTTTCACCCCTTTTTCAACGAGAGCAATTATTCGACCACTCTGCACATCGGACAATCGAACGTTAAGGCTTTTTTAATTATGATTATAGCCTTTTCTTAAATTTTGATATTCACAGTTTCAAATCTCAGTGACGACTGAATACAATATCTGGAACATGTGGTGATAATTCAAAATTTCTTATCAAACTATCCAGTTTTTCACAACAAATAATTTCATTCTTCACAAGTATTCAAAGATCCATGGTTAAAAACAATCAATAATGGGGAATACCATTGATTCCATATAAATTTGGTTGTGTGTACTAGCCTAATTACAAATTAAGTAATGGGAGGTATTAATATCTAGCTGGCTATTAAGGGTGATTTCACGTGGGTTTTTGCAAATTTCATTGATTTCCAAACATTCCAACCGATTCATTTACTTTCCTTTGTCGCAATTATGAAGAATTTGAATATTATCTAATGCTATTGAACGTTTTGTCGTTTTTATATGTTCACACATTGGAGAATTATTATCAGAGGATAAGTAAGTGTACTTAACATCTGGTTTCGAAATTCCTACCAGTCTGCCTAACATAATCTACCGTACACTCACTGCAAACAATTTCGACTACTGATTTTTTGAATTTGTCTTTTTTTTTGTTTAGCATTGAATAATAATTTTCTCAAGTTCAGAACAAAAAAATGGTTACTTTAAATTTCGAAAAATAGTTGCTTACAGAGAGGACCAGCGTAGTTGAATATAGCGTATTTTTTCAAGCAAGTATCTTTTATGGAATATAATAATTATTATTCGATGTTTTCTCTTGGATAATTTTGTCCATAAAAACCAGAGGAATTTTGTTATTCAATGCAATTCTTCTTATAGTATTTATTTTGTTTCTGAAGTTCGTCGGTGACAATGGAATAGAAATGCCCTATGGATTATTGAATTATTTACCTGCTAATTTGTAATTTAAATGACTCAATGATTCCATGGGAAAAGTTGAGTCTGTGAAGGTTTATTTGTTGTAAATGTTATAAATGATATTATCAGTCGATTTTGTTATTGTCAGGTCTAAAAATTGATTGAGTTATTAGTTTCTATCTCTGCTATAAACTTACTTTGGTATGAACATTAAAAATTGCAGAAATCTATAAATTTGCCTGTTTGAACCATGGACCTACCAAATATCATCTACATATCGGTACCGAAACACTTTATGTTTTTTTGCTGTGTGGCTATTTAATATTAATCTTCTTTGTTATTCATCGATACATCGGCTGAAAGGGGGCTAAGAGGTGATCCTATGGAAAGTCCTGATGTTTGTTGTTAAAATTTTGATTGAAATTGAAAATAATTTTGAGATATTCAGGTATTTAGAAGGTTACAAAACTCATCACCAATGTGTGGCAACGTTTTATTTTTGGTAAATATTTCTCTGATTATTGGAGGGGCGTCATCTGTTTGAATATTTGGATACATGTACTTTCTATCAAATTAAATTAATTTAAGATTTTGGGTGGTTTCGATTCTAGAAAGTTTTTGTACAAGATTAGAGAACATAGTTCAAAATGGTGTGTTTGGAACGGAATTTTATGAGCTCAATAAGTTTCTGATTCAACAACTTTGCTTATTCCACCGAAGGTGTATTAATATATGATACTACCGGTCTAGAGGATTTATTTTCTTTGTGCAGTTTTATCAGTCCGTATAACTTTGGAGACTGAGCGTTCACAGGATCAGTTTCATTTTTTTCCATTCTAAATGTGCTAGGTAATCTGTATATTCCAATCCTTTTTTTTATGTATGTTAAGGAGGATTTGGTCAGATCCTTAGGTATTTCCAGTAGCTTCAGTGTTTTTAATATATCTTGCATTTTTTTCTTTATATTGGTCTTTACTAAGGCATAGACGCTGTTTGGATTCTTCATGATATGGATTTTATTGTTTCTCTGTAATCTGCTTTTTGGGTCGAATGTTGGTTTCTTTAATTATTTCAGCAATCTAATGTTTATGGAGAATGGGATTCTTGATGTTTTTCTGCTTCTGACTATATAGTTCGTCTTGGACTCCAACCATTTCTTTATTTGATTTAATTTTATTGTTCTCTGGAGTGAATTATGACCCTTTCTCTAACAAAGCTATCTGGTTTTCGTTGAATTTACTGTTTGATAAATTGACTAATCTTAAGAAAAAGGTAGTATCCATTGTTTCGGGCAATGCTAAATCGGTGACAGGTTGCTGGGTGTTTTAGTTGGAGTATTTCTTATTTTCTAGGGTAGAAAGTTTTCTTTGCAAATCGTCATATTTCTTTTTGAACATCCGGCTGATTTCCATATTGATTTTATATTCGGGACAATCAAATTCAATATTATGTAGGGCAGGGGTGCTCAAACTTGAACTGCTGGCGATCTACCTCAATATTTTTAGACTACTTACGATCGACTCTGAGAGGCTGCAAGTATCTGTGATGCAGGGTTGTCGTACATACACGATACACCCTACCTACCTACCTACCTAGGTAGGGTGTCAAGGTTTGGGTTACGTTTAGTTAAGTGCTTCTCTATAATATCAATGAAAAAACTCATAGCTATTCAAAATTGCGAGTTTATTGGTTGTTACAAAAAAAAAGAGTTACATATGGTGTTAAACTCAACTAAGGAGTGACTTTGGATGTTGAAGCGTGGCACTGCATTTTCTCAGCATACTTTTCATAAGATGGTACGAAACCACTGAGTGCTAATCGCGAGCATGATGACATATGATAGACAGTTAGTCGATTGCAATATTTTGACTTAATTATCTTTATGGTTAATGGTGTTCAAGTGTTTTGTGATGTCAAAAAGTCAAAAATGTCAAATCATTCAGCCATTTTTCGTTTTTCAATATCTGAATATCATCACCTCTTACGTCTAGAAAAGCTGTTATTTTGGGCGATAATTCTTGAGACCTCTCCAGGAATTTTCCGCGACTCAACTACCTGACATCCGCGTGAAGAACTAAATCAGTGTGTTCAGCTGACTCCCTATCTTCCAACTGCAATTTAAAGAGCCGCCGTTGCAAGCTACGTGCACGGATGGAATTTACAATTTTTGTTGCAATGCCCATGATTTCCTCCGTGTTTAAAACTTTTGAACACAAAACTTGTTGATGTATATTGTAATGGAATGGAAAAAATAAAGGGAAATCTTGATTAGCTCGACACAATGACCCAAAACCGTTTCTGTTTTCAGTCATTGCTGGTGATCCATCGGTTGTAGTAATGCACACTAATTTATATATTGGTAGCTTGTCGTTTTTTACAAAATTGAAGGAAACGTCATATATATCTTCGCCATGGCTTCTCTAATAGCAGACATGATTTCTGGTTTACGATTAAAATCTCGAAATAAAGTCTCACCCGCTTCAATAAATGCTTCCTTCACAATCGATCCATCTTCGAATGGTTTCTTGTGTTTCGACAATATATGAGATATTTTAAATGACGCGATCGTAGCAGCTTTTGATTGTTTGGCTGGTCTTTTGACATGGTTTGTTCTTTTTTCAAACAAGATATCAAATTAAGTACATTTCGTTCTCTTAATTCCCTCTGTGGCGGAAAATCCTTTTCATAGTTTTTATGAACCGTTTTAAGATGCCTCCCTAAGTTACCACGCTTTGGTATTGCAACTGACGCACGACAATTAAGATAAATGCACTCATCTTTCACAATACAAAAGAAAAATTCTTCCTCCCAATTGTTATTAAAATAATACATTTTAGATTTCTTCGCTGCACTCATTTTGTATTATTTGTGTTATTTTATTACATAATAAATTTTTGTATTGTAGTTACCTACTTATTGAATTTTTTTTTCTCGAGATCTACTCAAAAAGCACTCCCGATGTAGGCGTGGAATAATTCATCTTGAACAGATTTGATATAGATTTTGACATTATATTCATGGATAACATAGAAAGAACAGTAATATTAAATAGCCACTTATCACAGAAACATATAGTGTTCTGGTCCCGATATGTAGATGATATTGCGGTAAGTTTTCATGGCTCAAACAGGCAAATCGCAATTTTTGAATGAAGTTCATACCAACATTAAGTGTACAGCAGATAAAGAAATTAATAACTCAATAATTTTTTTACACCTGACAATAATAAAATCGACTAAGAATTTCATTCATAACATCTACAGAAAACAAACCCTCACAGACTTTAATATTCCCATGGACTCATTCAATCATTTAAATTACAAATTAGCAGCTAAAGATTTCAAAAATTCATAGGGCCTTTCCATTACACTGTCTCCGACGAACTTCAGAAACAAAATAAATACTATCAGAAAAATTGCATTAAATAACAACATTCCTCTGTTTTTTATACACAAAATTATCCAACTTGAAGAAAAACATCAAATTACACAATTATTATATACCATAAAAGATACTTGCTTGAAAAAATACGCTAGTTTCAATTACGCTGGTCTCTCTCCAATAACTTAAGTAACTATTTTCCCAAATTTGAAATAATCACCTCTTTCTTAAGAGGTCTGAACTTGAGTAAATTATTATTCAATGCTAAACAAAGACCGACAAGTTCAAACAATCAGGAGTTTACAAAATTGTTTGCAGTGAGTGTACGGTAGATTATATTGGGCAGACCCCTAAGAATTTCGAAACCAGATTTGAAGAACACCACTTATCCTCTGATAATAATTCTCCAATATATGAAAATATAAAATCCACAAAACATTTGATAACATTAGGTAATATCAAAATCCTTCATAATTGCGACAAAGGAAAGAAAATGAATCTATTGGAATGTTTGGAAATCATATAAGCTTTGTACAAACCCAAGTGAAATCACTCTTAAAAACCAGCTAGACTTTAATACCTCTCTACTACTTAATTTGTAATTAGGCTAGTATTTATATAACTTAGTTAGTTTCCTGTAGTTGACGGTTGAAGCCGGTCGTGTTTGTGAAAATAAAATTATTGTGGAGATTATAAAATATATTTTACTTCATCTCCGTTCAAAATGATTCAACGTGTGCATTCACTCTTCAGACTTGAAAGACTACTATGGAAATGGTCGTTTTTCTGATAATTTTTAACTCGGAAATAAAGTAACATTTGTATTGAAATCGAGTCACTTTATTATTATTTTTGAGTACCACCTTGTTGCAGACTTCACAACTGTACAATTTTGCCTTGTTTCAGGCTGTATAACTATAATTATACAATCTGCCTTGTTTCAGTCGTTAACGTTTGTATATTGCAAGTTCTGAATTGGTACTGATTTCATATGTCTTCATTTCACATGAACCAAACTTAAAACTAGGCGGTTAATGGAAAATACCGCATTCTTTCAGATAATGAAAACGACCTTTTTTGCAGATGGGATAGTTGTTATAACCCAAAGTACCGTACTTTTTAGCCTGTTTGACCGATTCCATGAACTAAACGTTCGCCCAAATAACTAAATACAAATAAACTCTATATTTACAATACGGAAAACTGACTTAAATCTGAAAACTTAATAACGAAACTATTACTAAATTGAAGTTCTTCAACAGAAGTATCTGTAAAAAAAGAAATATCAACCTGTCTGTGTCTTCTGGATACTATCTACTTGAAGTAATGAATGTTTAAGTGCGGAATCCCCACACAAGGACTAGGTCGCACCTGTGTAAAAGCATCAGCTGCGATGGAGTGAAGTGGTACTTATTCCTGACAAGAAAAGTGAGTTCTGCAGGAGCAGATTTAGCAATGGCCTACACATGGTCATGCCAGCAGACTCAGGTGTGGCTGTGATGCCGAGTTCAACCGATCTCACTCTGATATCTTCTTCAAGTCTGAATTCAGTGACATGATCTGTTGGAATCTTTATTTTGTGATTCCTAAGCATTGATGGGAAGCTAACTAGAAAATATACGAGGGTACCGTCGTCCGCAAACCGAAATATTCTGTTCTCGCTGGAGTGGAATAGATCACTAATCTGTAACAGAAGAAGAGTTGGCGAAATTATATAGCCTTGGGGTACTTCTACATTAACCTGAAAAAAATTCCCCCCCCCCCACCTGAATCAATGTAGTGAAGAGAAAATACTAATCCAACCACGCAAGTTTTTGGGGAGCCCATATGCTATCAGTTTATCCATCAAGATAGCGTGCCAAACCCTTTCGGAGGCCTTTGAGATATCAAGAGCAATGGCTCTTGATTCGCCATAATGTCTTATTGTTGATGTCCACTAATGCGTAACGTATGCCAGGAGGTCACCAGTTGATCGTTGTTTACAGAAACCGTATTGTCTCGATATAATCGATTGAACAAATGGGATGCTTGGTGGCACTGTCTTTGATGTATGTAGAATTTTGCGAGAATATTTTGGCAAAGAAATCCACCTTTTCTTCAGATGGTGATGCGAAATAACCATCATCTCTAATCAACGGCGGTAAGGAGGACAACAAAAGCTGTTGCCGACTGCCTTCGCCGTAGTCCAGAACTGACGAGTTCCCTGGTCTCCTCCTAGAGTCTTTCATTGATTTTGGTTCTCGCTTTATTATGTTATTTTGAGTTCGGCAATACAATCAATTTTTTGTAGTCCATCCCTGCCCTTGAATGAAAATGTGAAAAGCTACACATGAGAGGTCTAAATTGCATCAAACCTCGACATTTTCATTTAAATCGATCATCACCCTAGATATTTACGGCATGATGGTGTTTGGACTGATTGCGGAACCGAAAGCTTTTATCAAATTCGAAATAATTTGATGAGATTTGAATGAACTTGAACAGTAGTCAATGTGGTTTACAGATATGAATTTAGTTTTTCTTTCAGGTCATGTACAGGGTGTTCTTTCGACATTCGGCAGCAAAATGAGAGTTTTGGACTTGGGCCCTGTACTAGACTTCCAAAATATATAATCCATTTACACAAAACAGCCTGTATATTCGAGAAGAGTACGCAGAAGACAAAAAGGTATATTGCCGAGGGCATACGGATAACTCCTGCCATCAGCGAAGATATTTCCTTTCTTACAGAATTATCTGTTCAATATGAAAACGAATCCCGATTTTCCTTGCCATAGCATTACGCGTGATCCGATGAACCGACTGGCTAAGATCTGTTTTGTTGTGTTTGTTAGGAGACGATGTTATGTGAGGAAAAATGAAATTTACGCGAGAATTCAAGAAAACTTAACCCATATTAATTTTTCAAATGTAAGCTCAACACTTTTTACAGTATAAACTTTCCGAATGTAACTTTATGATGTTTGATTGAACTGTCAGTTACTTGACGGATTCTGCGATTAACAGAATGCACTATGCAAATATCGTTTAAAACTGATAGATACCTGCAAGTGAATAAAGGTGCAAGGTAGTCTCATACAAGCTGTTTCTACCTGTCTAACATAGGTATGTTCAGGAAATTATTTTGAAAGAGAAATTTGAAAAGAGATATTAGCTACATAAAAGTCTGTATTGTGCTATTTCACCTACACAGTATTTGTTCTGTTGGAATACAAAACCGTTACGGATTCCAAAGAAAGGGAAGAATTACCCACTCCAAAATTACCGTCCGATCGCATTGTTATCTATTATGTCGCTGGTCATGGAAAGAGTGATGAACACTGAGCTCATAAAATGTCTTGATTATTAGTGATCGTAAATACGGTTCTATACACAACGATCAACTGATGACTTCCTTGCATATGTTACGCATTTCTGGACATCAACAATAGAAAAGTATGGCAAATCAAGAGACATTGCTATTGATATCTTAAAGGTCTTCGACAGGGTTCGGCACGGAGCCTTGATGAATTACTTATTCGCATATAGAGTTTCCGAAACATTGCGTGGTTGGATCGGTAGCTTTGTCTTCAGTAAATCGATGCAGGTGGCAGTTGATGGTGTACGAGTGAATCTTTTCAGATTAATGCATGAGTACCATAGGGCTCCATACTCTAGCCAACTCTTCTGCTGTTGCACATTTATGATCTACTTAACTCCGCCGATAACAGAATATTTGGGTTTGCGAACGACTGTATACAATTATCGTAATTTTCTGGTCAGCGTCATATAACTGCTGAGTCACACAGACGAAGATACCAACACAACATGTCTCTGAATTAAGATATCAGAGTGAGGCTGGTTGATCTTGGTCAATTTTAACGCAAACATGTCGCAATCAGCAATCTTTCCAGAAAAGTCGCTGCTGGAGAACCTCCTCTAAGGATGCAAGGATATAGAAATTCCTCAGAAACGAACATGCACCCACTCAGCATTAAACCGAAGTTGACCATGCGTCATGGCTGATATACTCAGTTTTCTTTTCAGGGCAGTTCTTCACGCTATCACAGCTGATGCTCTTATACAAAACAATGGTGCGACCGGGTCAAAGATCCATTACAAAGAGAACAATACCCAGAGATCATACGTGATCTCCAACATCTCTCTCAAAGGCGGCAAGTTGCTGATCTCTCTCTTTTTCAAAGATACTTCCATGGTGAATGCTCTGAAGAACTGAGAGGCTTGGTCCCTGAAAGAATCCAGTTCCAAAGAAAAACTAGGCTCGTGGTAAACTCTCATCAATAGTCGGTATAACCAGCAAAGCGACGTACCTCTCTTCATAAAAATTCTTTTGTTTACAGGGCAAGTATGCTGTGGAACTCGCTTCCATCAAACATATTTCCGATAACTTACAACTTTGACCTCTTCCAGAAGCGAGTGAACACACATTAAATTATCTCAGGCGGCACAGATGCGCCATGAAAGGCATGCCCTTTCCCCAAGAATTAAAAAAAGTGTTATTTCTGATTATCAATGATCGGATCAGAAATAAATTTCCAGACGAAAGTTGATCAGTCATTTTGTCATCATTAAACCGATATGAAAATCTTCTATCATCAGTTTGTATGGGCACGTGAACTTTTTTTACTATTATTATTTACGTGTTTAGTATGACTTGATTGATTAAAACACTGTTTGATTTTGATATCTTGTTAAATGTTGTACAATTGCTTTGAATGAGATACAAATTGAATTCAAGATGTTACACTGTTCGTGTTATGTTTCGAAGTTATGATTTGTAAATATCCTAAGTTTGTAAAAGGGGCTGAAGCGTGTTATTCCAATGCTAATGGAATCAGGAAATTCCTTCTTTCTCTTATTGTTTGGAAGTTGTTCTGCGTTTTCAATAATTGGGAATACAATGATTTGAACAGTTATTGTTATGAAATGTCAAGGAGAAGATGACCTCACTAAGGTCGTTGAAGTCAGTCACATGTGCGATGAGCTACCTCACATGCATACCGCACTGAGGATAAGCGAAAGATAGATAATGATGAAATTCTTATTGATAAAGCAAAATTCTCTCTCAGTTTTTAAAAAAGGTGATCCGTTTAAAAGGACTATATGCATAAGAGCATATTTGGTTCAAAAATTCATTTAATTTTTTCTACGAGTGAAATATTGAAGATAGTAACACATTTAATAAACTAAATACGATAACATTAACATCACATTTTTTTGGCATTTCTTATCAAAATCGAAAAAACATTTTTTAGGGTATAAGCCAATATTGCACTTATCACATATGAACTTCGAATTTTTATAGTACATTTTATATTTCCTGTCACTTTCAGATTATTTGACCAAATGTCCCACATTATCTAATCTAACATAGTTATTGTTGACAAACTGTAGACAGTTTCTGACTGATCTGGTCCTATATTTTTCAGAAAGCTCGCGGCTATGCGACGTTTGAATGTTAGAAGACAGTTTGGGTCTTTAGGTCTCAGTTTCTCACATCGAACAAATACTGAAAAATGGGCCAGTACCATTTTCTTTGTCGCATTCTCGATCGGTACGCAGCTACTAATCCATCCATCTTATCAACCCCTCCCATGTATTTATTTTAATTTGTCACCACTTTTGGTTGGGGAACATTCTCTTTGGATTTAGCTTCTTTGCACCAACGTCTAGCGGTCATCATAGATCGATCTTCGAAATTGGTGGCCATCGTCACCACCTTGTTGTCTTTCCATTGAACCATCAGAATTTTCCCGTTGGATAAAAACTGAAAAGATCCGCTTTTTTCTCTATTCCATACATTCTTCATTGAAAAAGGACATCCTTCTAAACGATTTTGGCGTATAGTACCAGTAGCAAAAATATTGCGGTCCGTTAGATGGGACATTAGATCAATACCGGTAAAGTAATTATCGAAATAAAGTTTATAACCCTTATTCTCTTCCAGTCCTGCTAATCGAATTAGAGATAAAACAACATCGCCACCCAAACCAAATTGTTTCTCATTATCAGACTTACCAGTGTATATTTCGAATGCTAACATATACCCTCCACTTTGACAAAGGGCCCAATTTTTAAATCCAAACCTGATTGGCTTTTCTTTGATATATTTATTGGCGTAATGCTTTCCATAGTATGGTATCATGCTCTCGTCAATCGATAGATGCTCATCTATCGATTTATTAAGGTACTTGGCATATCCACTGAGCAATGAAGCTCTAAAGATTACATATACTTCATCCATAGAAAAAATTAAAGAAATGTTTTTTTGTGACCCATACAAATTAGTCTGGTGAACGATACTTTCCATGATCGCCTCCGTGAGAAAAGTTTGAAGAAATCGGCTGGAGATTCGGCCGACTGTGCATCGCGAGAAGGAGGCACAGGATAACAAGTGGTGTTCATACAATATTTGGGTGTATTCCTCGTCCATTTATGAATTTTAATTTTTTTTTTCTTTGAACAGTTTACCTTTTTCTTCCTGGAGAGCTGTTGTATATCAGAAAGTGGTATATTTTCCTCATCATCACTCTCCGATGAATGGGAAAGTGTGGTGGCTTGAGGTTGAAGTCCACTTTTTTTAGTAGAAAGTTGTTCATGAGTTCATCTTCACTATTCTCGAAATAAATTTCGCACCCTTGACCCAGAATACCTCTGGGTAGGTGGTTCACATCGCCAGCTTCTTGGTCTGAAACATCGCTATCTTCTTCAAATTCTGCTGTATTTTGATTGGTAGGTTCAATATAAATTTTCTTATTACTTTCATAAATATTATCACCCTCTACGATGTCCAAAAGTTGATGCAGAGATAATCTGAAATGGAAACAGAAATCACTTCTGTGCATATAGTCCTTTTAAGCGGATCGTCGAGAAAAATTTGCATTAGAAAAAACTTGGTAAGAAAATGTGAAAATTACATCGAAGTTGTAAACAAGAGACCATAATGCGTCGGAATTTTTAGAGTTCCAAAAATATTTTTATTAAATAGTAATTGAATACTACTTATCAGCCATTTTTAGTAGAATATAAACTGGGATCCATGGTTGCCAATGAATTCAACACTATCGTATTTCACGTCATGCTAAAGACATAAATGCTTCTGAGAAAGGTCTAATGAGAAGATGCAAGTGTTGCCGGCTCCCCACCTCTCTCTGAACATCTACGACATGCATTTATATTGTGATCCTTTTAAAAGGACTGTATGCACTAATGAGATAAGTAGATGCAGTGCTCCCGTTGACATAAAACGAGGTCCACCACATTGATAGATGTAGGTCCCATACGAAATTCACCGGGTCATCTAGTCTATGTTGAAAACAGTTTCACTCATGTTGTCGGGAACATCAACGTGTTGCTATCTTCTATCTATCTGTCTCACAATACCTAATATCGAGATAAATCTGGATACGTTTCTCTAAATAACCAAACAACCGCTACTTGAGTGGTTCAAATTTCAATTTTATACCATTCGGTTAGATGTATTATTTGGAAAATAAATTTAACACTTTTACTACACAATAAACGTAGTCATTTGAAAATTCAGTGAGAAACACTATCAAAATGAATGATACTACGCTATCTAATTATTAATCTGTACCAAAACATCTCGTAAATCAAGCATATTTCACTTGGGACATGCTGTATATAATTTTCACTTTATTCTGAAAACGAGTTATACCTCACATACTTCACTTGATGACTGAGGGGTGGTCATTCCTGGAATAGAAATCATTCTTCAAAGAGCTATTATATCAATACCTGTCGAATAAAGAATTATTGATATTGCATTTGTCATGGGACACTGGGTATTGAAGAAAGAAACTGCTCCGGACAATTAAATCTTACCTTTATTGTTCCAGACTTTTTATTCTTGGTCTGCAGTTATTACTTTAGAACTGGCTAGTGCATACAACCCACGTATTCAAGTTTGGAATGCTGCAATAACAGCACTAGTTATATCAAATTCCACGTTTCAAGTTTCAATCATAATTCCCATTCTGACTTCAATTCATTTTTGATTAATATTCTCTAGCAATTGAGCATGTAGATTTCTCATAGTCAATTCAAAAAGGAAAATATGAATGAATGAAATTTGAGTTGCTACTTAATGATTTCAATCAGTTTAAAAGCATGGTTTATTTCCTTGTAGAAGGTATTGTGAACTTTTCCATTTACCCAGAAGCAAATAAATACTTAACAATCAAGTCACAAATGTTTGTTTTGCAGTTCATGATTAAATATTTAAATAAAAATGAGTAATCTATTATGACTAAGTACAAACTGTTAACCCGCATGTCCGAGAAGCTACTTCTTCAGAACGGAGTACAAACAACGATTCGACTCTGTTGAAAGAGTAGCAATTTCAAACCTCAATTGGTTAGCATTTTATTCATATCCATATACATCAAAAAAATAATAACATTTTATGAAAGGATTAGTCTGTTTCTCGTAATTTTAACACACAAAGGAATATATATTCCTACATCTTGGACATCATGTAAGATTTGAATATCAATAATACCACGCTGATTATAACTAGAAACAAAATAATAGGCTACAGGGTGACTCCACATTACCGTTTCTTCACGTTTTATTTCTACGTGAAATCTCACCGAAAGTGTGAACAACAATAAAGAAGGTTCAAAGTTGGTTGGCTTTCAGGCAATATTGGGTGGCCACAGCGACAATACAGCAGGATGTACTGTGCAACCGAATATCTCCTCACAATATTATTAACTGATGGTTTTAAAAATTTTTTTCACAAGAATCTTGTTGATTGAAAGATTGACAGCCTATTGTCTGTGTAACTTCGATTGTCTTGTTTAAGCCAAGCCTTGGCTTAAACTTGGAAGGTCCACTGACGGCAAGCCGAGAGTGCCTGAGACCTGTGAAATTCAACCAGTGCTCTCGTATCTTCAGGTTTAACCACCGGTTATTTATCATCCATGCAGTCTACAAGGGAATTCCAAGGGCAGGCCCGGTGAATCCCATGGTTGTTCCTCGAGCGGCTAATGATTCCGCCTCCTCACTACCCTCAATACCTGAGTGGCCTGGTACCCACAACAGACAATGCGTTTTCTCTTCTCCCAGTTAGGCGAGGGTTGAAGTATATTCCTGCACAATAAGTGACGTGCAGTTTTCGGATGCCAATGCCTTCAGTGCGGCTTGGCTATCGGTGATGAGTTTTATAGACCTACTTGTTAATCCCCCTGCAAGCAATATGTTAGCACATTGGTCAATTGCGAATATTTCTGATTGCTAAACAGTCGCAAGTACGCCAAGACAGATAGACTATTCATTGTAAGCACCTCGACCATATACACCAGCTCCAACACCTTGGGTAGTTTTGTTGTCATTTGTGAACCAACAGAAGTCTTAAAGTAAATGTCCTTAGAGCTTATCCATTCCTACTCGGAATGATGATCTGCAATGGTCGCTCCATGTTGGTTTTGGGTATTGCTACTTCAAACGCTATAATCAGTATCTCGTTATCCTCAATTTCAGACTATAGAGGAAACCATCGATCGCTATCAAACGGTAGATCGCGAGTGCTTTTTGAGTAGATCTCGAGAAGAAAAAAATTTGTAACGTAACGAGTAGGTAACTAAGCTACAAAAATTTATTACGTAATAAAATAACACTCTGCTAGCGGCAAAAGGCGGCTTTATCAAAGAAACGCGCTGTACTTGTCAGAGAAAAGCCGCGTTTTTCATTCTTGCCGCTTTTAGAGAAATTTCGGGCGGCGCGTTTGACGGAAACATTCGACTTTCGTTCACGCCGATATAAATGTTGCGCCTGCAGGAATTGGTGTCATTCTGAATTGTAACTTGAAGGCAATACTACGTCGATACAAAGTTTATTATTAAATAGTACAAAATGAGTGCAACGAAGAAATCTAAAACGTTTTATATTAATAACCAGTGAGAGGAAACATTTTTCTTTCGTATGGTAAAGGATAAATGCATTTGTCTTATTTGTCGTGCGTCAGTTGCAATACCTAAGCGTGGTAGCTGAGAGAGGCATCATAAAACGTTTCATAAAAACTATGGAATGGATTTTCCGCCACAGAGTGTATTAAGAAAACAAACGAAGAGTACCTGATTTGATATCTTCTTTGGAAAAAGAACAAATCTGTTCACAAGACCAGCCAAACAATCAAAAGTTACTACGATCTCGTCCTTTAAAATATGTCATATATTGGAGGAACCATCCGAACTAAACCTAACCCAAACTTTGACTAAAAAAATGTATATTGTGCGGAAAGCTAATATCTATATGTGCTACGGTACACCCTACCTAGGTAGGTAGGTAGGTAGGGTGTATCGTGTATGTACGACAACCCTACATCACACATACTTGCAGCCTCTCAGAGTCGATCGTAATTAGTCTAAGAGTATTGCGGTACATCGCCTGCAGTTCAAGTTTGAGCACCCCTGTTGTAAAACGTCGGGCAAGAAGTTGGTCCTTTTCGCGAGAGGTGATGGAATCTGTAGGTATTTTAGCTGCTTAGGGGTGGAGTAATCCATCCTTTTTGTGAAAGGAATAATAAGCACTTTCACTTTTCTCCACTTCGGTATGTATGTCGGGAGTACGATAAGGCCGCTGCATCTACTAGGTAGACAACTTTCAGCCATGACGTGGAGCTCCTTCTTTAATGAACTATGTTCAGTAAGTAAATTTGTCATCTGTCAAATATTTCAGTGATGTTTTTTCGCTAGATTACTCTACCAGTTCCCTTGCTATATAGCTTTCCGTTCGACCCTATAAGGTTTCATTTCATTTCAATGATGCATCTGTATTGCGTGTGGTCCTTCATTCAACATAGATATTACTGTCTGTGTAGATTCTAATATTTTGTCCTTGCTACCTCAGCGATATGGAACGCCAATGTGATCCTGCATTAAGTCCCATTTCAGTCAACGTTCTTTTGCATCAGATTGTCAAAAAGAAGAAAAGCAATAAATATATCACAAAAATAACATCTTATGAATAATTTGCTAATGACGAGACAAGAAATTAGATAGAAATAGTTCTTAACTTTTCCACATATGCTTGTTCTTTGTTATCCATGGAGAAATGTAATTTGCGTTCTTAGAAATCCAATATAGTTTTTTATTGTTATTGGCAGAGTGCCAAATAAACATTCTTATGGAAAGTAAGTAGTAAAGCTTTCCATTTAGTTATTTCTCAAAGCGCAAATGGCGTCCAGTCGTTAAAGAAGCATTCATTATGGCACGAATGCGGTCCTACTGTTAACAAGTATAGGCATGCACTTCCTTTACAATTCTATGAATTCTAATAGGTTTTTTATGGATTAGACGCTCAGGTGAATACAGATGACAAACTAAGCTAGGTTAATATCCCTCAATTCATTCGACAGGAAACTACATTCGCTTTCGGGGTATCTTCACCTTGAAGAAATTACCTGCCAAGTTCCAATGTCGATTGGTGAAATCATAATCTAGTTATTATGCAATACATTTTCTCCATTATATTTATAGATTTAACTAGGAGAAAATTTATGAAACTGGAATTCTTTCATGGACGTTAAATTACATTTTTCATTTGCAAATAAAATTCTAAAATTTATAGGTGAGGCATACACAATATTCTGAACAATTAAATGAGACTGGAAGTTTGGGTGAACAAATAACACTGGACTACAAAATTGTTCTTGTGACTTATGTCACTTGATATTTACTAATCGCTGATCCTACATATTCCATCGTTTGTTTTCTGACAGCTCTTGGTTACTAGTTATAGCTTTTATTAAAAAAACACTCAATTACCATAAGAACTAGTTGTTAGTTGGAGAGATATTAATGCATCTTGCTATAATTTGATATGGCATCGTCAAGAAGGGTTGGTGTGAATGATTCGAATCATTTTTGTTTCATTTACGGAGCGTATAAGGTACATGGGTCGAATATGGCCACCTGAAGGTTTGATATTAATTTTTGGACACATTTTATGGTACTGGGCTAAGCAACGGTACTCATTAGTAAAGTGTATCTATCTAGCGTACAAACTACAAAGAAAAATATAGCAAATATACACTCGGAGGCAAAATTAGCGGAACACTCGAAAATTTAAACAAATTCGAAGTTCGATATTTTTCCTAATTCTCAACCGATTTAGATGATTTTTCGGCAAGTTATAGATCAACTCTTCTGCTTTATAGAAATTATAAGAGAAAACAAAAAAAAATTGAAAAAAATTTTATACGGGGGCAAAACTAAAAGTGTTTTTTTTTGTCAAAAATTCGTAACACCCTGTGGAATTTCGTGGTCCGAGTTGAAACGTACAATATCATGGGAGGTGGTCATACTCGCTACTAAAATCAAATGTTTTTTTTTGTGGGTCATCATGAACATTTTTCTCAACATGTTCATTTCATTTCACGAGTGTATCGCCAGGATTCACACCTGCTCTCAATTTTGGACAGGAATGATAATGATTATAGTGTCACACAAAAAAATTCAAAAATAAATGTGCAAAATCAACGATTTTTCCAGTGTACTTCGAGTTCTCCCGGAGCGTGAAATTGGCCAGTGAATTTCAAAAATTTTCATTTCGTTAGATTTCCGCTTCTCTAATTTTGATTTTATTTTTTGGCTAAACTCCGATGTTATGCACCTACGCAAGATTAAAAATAAATTCTTGAAATTTGTGACTTTTCGCTTCGAATTGGATATCTCTTGTAAAAATAGAGATAAATGCATAAAACAAGAAGGGCGTTACTGTAGGAAGATGTGTCTTGACAGACCATGATATTGTACGTTTCAACTCGGACCACGAAATTCCACAGGGTGTTACGAATTTTTGACAAAAAAAAACACTTTTAGTTTTGCCCCCGTATAAAATTTTTTTCAAATTTTTTTTGTTTTCTCTTATAATTTCTACAAAGCAGAAGAGTTGATCTATAACTTACCGAAAAAATCATCTAAATCGGTGGAGAATTAGGAAAAATATCGGACTTCGAATTTGGTTAAATTTTCGAGTGTTCCGCTAATTTCGCCTCCGAGTGTAGTTATAGCTTTTATTAAAAAAACATGATTCAATGATTCAAATCATTTTTGTTTCATTTACGGAGAGTATAAGGTACCTGGGTCGAATATGGCCACCTTAAGGTTTGATATTAGTTTTTGGACATATTTTATGGTACAGGGCTAAGCATTGGTACTCATAAGTGAAGTGTATCTGTCTAGCGTGCAAACTACGAAGAAAAATATAGCAAATATATTTACAATTTTGAGTTATTTGCATATATATAAACGGCGAAGTGACCATATTTCCACCAATATATGTAAATATGCTGAGTTATAATTAGCATTATTTAATTTATATTGAATTAAAAGACTTAGTAATGTTAAGATATTTTTATTTTGGCCACTTTGGAAGTTAAATAGTCACCTCAACATTCAATGGAAAAAGAATAATGTTAATTTAAAGGCAAAATTAAGTGAGTAAAAAGTTTCATTTAGGTACTCACTTGACATCAATAAATCCTTATTTATTAGTCTTAGGACTTATTATTAAATCTTAAAAAAATCAACAATGCTATTTGCTATGTAATGAGGTATCTACTGAGATCAACAATAATTATTATCATTGAATGAATCAAAAACAGAAAATTAAATGCACTTAAAGTAGTTATTCGTATTACTACTGACTAAGTACATATGGTACAAATAGAGTTGTTTGTGTCGTCTGCAGTTAAGCCAACACATTCTTCATGAACGTATGTTGCACATAAAATACAAGTCCTCAAGATAGCAACTTTGTCCTCACCGCAAGCAAAACAATACCAAGATTCAGCACGAGTCTCGCTTGGGTTTCCTTGAACGCTTCGGCAGAATCTTTTTAGATGTCACAGGTTTTTTAACGCCTCTATCTATGGTAGGTTCTCCACGTTTCTGGCGAATTGGAATGGTTTTGAATGGCCTCGCCATATTTTCCTTGCCAGTCAATTCTTGAGAAAGGCTATTGATAGCTTTGGCTCTAGGTGTAGTTTTTGGGATTGATATTTTTTCTGGAG
This sequence comes from Cryptolaemus montrouzieri, assembly GCA_013387265.2. Classification (NCBI taxonomy): domain Eukaryota; kingdom Metazoa; phylum Arthropoda; class Insecta; order Coleoptera; family Coccinellidae; genus Cryptolaemus; species Cryptolaemus montrouzieri. The sequence continues at coordinate 23,717,918 of JABFTP020000186.1, read as the reverse complement.
TCTTCAACCTGTCATTGAAAGATGATTAGTTAGGCAATACAGAGATAGTTTGGAGGAGGGATCCTAAAATTTCTTCATTGTGTTTGTTTTGTAGTAACTGAGCTAATGGGACGTCATCTTGGCTATCAAAGCCGCCAGAACTGTTTAAATCAGAAGTAGTTAAATAAACTGTTTAGTGGAAACAGAAATAACATCTTTTGGATGTTTGTATAGATTGATTGGTTATTTTCGGTGCATTCTTATTTAATCTATCAGTTACATCAGCGCTCTAAGTTAGTAGTGGAATTTCATCAGAATTCGGAATTCATATTAAAAATAATAAATCTCGTGTATCAAGTAAATCAGGAATCTATAAACTCAATTGCGGTTCTTGTGATAAAATTTATATCGGTAGGACCTATAGGAGTTTTGGCATAAGAACATCTGAACATAAACGTAGCTTCGATAAAATAAATCTGATTCAAATTATTCAAACCACTTAATAAAAGAAAACCATTCATTCAATAAAAACTTTGACATATTACATATAAAATCAAAAGTTTAAAATTAGATCTCCTAGAAGCATTAGAAATAAATAGATACAAACATTCGGACAAGCTTTTGAATGAGCAGGTAGATGTGAATTATTCACCCCTACTTAACTTGTTTAATTAGTTTTTAATTACCTTTCATACTAACTGTACAATGGCTCGGTGTGGGTTTTTCCTGTTATTCATCCAACTTGTTCTACGATTTGTTTATAATACCATACTCTTCATTCTGTTTGTCATTCTTGATAAAGCTGCTGTGTCAGCGAAACGTCGTCGAATTTTTTCAAATAAAGTGTAGATTAAAGTTAAACCTTGTGTTTTTTATTTCATTTATAAAGATGTTGGTTTTGGAAATGGAAGACGTCACTATTACCATTGAAAGAACGAGAAGATAATAAACTTTCACTTGCGTCGATAGAATCACCATCACCGATGTCATTATTGTAATGACATCAAACAGAAGTTCCAGGTCTAACTACATTATAAGTAGGGATACTTGGAGCATATGCTCCTGGTGGAATCTTCTTTGGATCAAATGGAAATATCCCAGCTTTGTCCTACACCTTTGAAACAATTACCTCGAACCGTTGCTCAGCAATTTTTCGTTTTTCGTGAATGGACCAGTACTTTAAAACTTCCTCATCCCAAAAGTACTTAAATAACCTAAATACCGATTTATCCAACGGTTGCAGTTCATGAGTGGTATTGCTTGGGAGGCAAAAAAAAATCAAGAGGTGAATCCAATTCACAAAAGTTTCGGTATTCATAGTTCCCTTTTGGAGTCATCTGAGCTATTGCACCAGAAGCTAATGAGTCGATCAATTCCGGTTTAATCCTCGTGCAATATCATAAGGGGAACAGCCTGGCCTAATGAATTAGCAAAAGAGACTACAGTGACATTTTCGCCATATCCTGATGCTACTAGATGTACATGTTTTGTTCCGCGTTCAGCCTAAACTTGTGGCGCTTTGTGTTAACTCAGCCGACAACCTTTTTCATCAATGTTAAAAACGCGTTCTGGTTTATTCATGATATCAATATCTTGCATAATTTTCTTCAATTTGTTAAAGTAATCAGTAACTACGGTTTTGTTCAATTCGTGCTCGTACAGGATTCAGATTTTGGGCTTTACGTTGACTAATATTGTTATGGCGTTTGAGGAATCCCCTTCACCAATCTCGTCCAATCATCACGTCTTCATTTGCTACTGGAATATTGTTTAATTTGCAAAAGGTCTTGACGCAAGTTCGCAGTACTCTTCGTGTTATTGGATATCCTACGCTATACAGACGGATTACACGAGATGAGAATGTTTTTTCTTCGTCATAACACAGCAGTGGTGTTATTCCCAAAGCGGACTTTGTCTATTTATTTTCGGTTAAATGGGGCCTTAGAGTTCTTCTTTGTATGTTAAAGGTTTGGCAGCTATATATACCTTCATTGCATCTCGCTTGATAGCAGACAATGTTGATTTCATATCATTTTCGGTCCATTTGCCACGAATCCCTTCTCTTTTGTATCGCGCCATAACCTAAAACAAGAAAATTAAGATAATTGTAGGTACCCAAAAAAGTCGTAATGTTAATATGGTGGCCATATTTTCAGCTTCGATATTTTTTTTCAACAATTCACTTTATTTATCATACACATCAATAGTTTTTTAAAAAGTCAACACGGAAATATTAAATATGATTCTCAATTATTTAGGTAGTAATATTATAATAACAATCGAGCAATAAAATATCGAAATATAGGTTAATAACTTACGTGTAATTTTTATAAAAGCGACACGTCATTCACTTTTGATGAGTTTCGTACGATTGGTAGGGTGCGGGGGGCAACGGCGGGTGTGACGCTTCAATGCCTACCGTAACGCCGAACGTGTCGGAACTTGTTCAGTTTGTCACGATGTTTTTATTTAGAGATAAAGGCGTGTGGCCATATTTCACGGCTGGTCATATGTGTCCCAGGTACCTTATATTTAAAGAATGCTGTTTAAATATGATATAATTCGTAAGTCAAGCTTGCAACAATTACTTTCGCTATAAGCCTTGGGTTCCTCAAAATTTCTATAAAACGTACGTTGAGTTTCTATGTTAATAGACAAATCAGAAAAGCAAAACTTCTCGGTACGAAATGCTTTGATCTGGAAAGAATCCGTTAACCGCCATGATGATTTCTTTTTTTCATGAATATGACTTCTACTGTACCTTAAGATAATGTTTCACAGCAAAAGTTAATTGACATTAAGATGAAAACTGATAGTAGTGATAGTGACCTTGAATGTGATCTGAAATAGCCGAAATTCTTCAATGAAGATGATTCAAACTACCTAATCAGAGATCTGTCACTGTCAAAGTCTGCTTCAGAAATCCTGGCTTCTACGGTAAAAGAAAGGAAAATAGTTTCCAAAAGGAACTAAAGTTTCTTATTACCGTACCAGATAATATAATTTCCTGAAATATTTCGATGAAAAAGATGCTTTGTGTTTTGTGAAGGTGTACCTGGTCCAATGGCTGCAATGGGATTACAAAATTACGTTCATAATGAATAGCGTTTCTTCATAGATTCGTCAACTAGGGAGCCTAAAATGTGTTGTCTCACACAACGGGAATGATTAAGAGTCGTTGCCGATTGCACATTTTACTGAAGTTGAAGAATAATATACATCTGTTGCATTGGTTTTGGACAAAATTAAGTTTCATTTAGGCCAACCAAGTGGTTACAAAAAGTGTCCCAGTTTTCTCTGCTCGTTGAATAGTAAAGCTAAAAATCAACACTGGATTAATAAGAATTGGTCAATTCGGGAAACACTAATTCCAGGACAACAAAACGTGATAAATCCACCATTAGTATCAAGAAATCGCGTAATATTGCCTGATGCTTCTAAAATTAGGTCTCATGAAACAATTTGTTAACGTTTTCAACAAAAATGGAAATTGTTTCCTTTACATGCCCCAAAGTTCCCAGAACAATGCAGAAATACATATGCGGGCATCTTTGATGGGCCACAGATTAGATCATTAATAAAAGACACAAGTTTTACAGGAACTATGACAGAGTGTCCCTGGAAAGCATGGCAGACTTGATTTAGTGGTCTGCTCAGCATATTTTACGGGAGATTGTGCTGAATGCCCTCCTGAGATGATTCGTAAACTGATGAGCATTTGCAGGAGGAAAAATCGCCAACTTATCGTTGTGTGTGACGCTAATGCACACCACTCGGTGTGGGGCAGCTCGAACATCAACACGGGAGGTGAAAGTTTATTCTACTTTCTCATGGCAGGATCCCTCATTCTTTTGCATAGAGGGGATGAACCAATCTTTGTGAAGCTGAATCGCGTTGGACATTACGTTTTGCTCGAGTTACCTGAGAAATAAAATTTCGAGGTGAGGTGTGACAAGTGAACCCTCCCGACTACAGACACATTCAATTCACGATTGAGTCTGGGATCAGACCAGTGATCGAACAATGAAACCCAAGGAGCCATGACTGAGACGGTTATAGGGCCTTCCTTAGTGCTCATTTGGGGGGTATTGCCACAGCTACAAACAGACGTGAAGACGTTGAACGTATTGCTAAGGAGATATTTGGGTTGATCGAGTCAGCGTATCACGATAACTGTCCACTATGGAGAAGGCCTAAGAATGGCACAACTTCATTGTGGAATCCTGCCCTTGGAAAACGCAGAAGAGAAGTTCGGAAACTTTTTAATCAAGCTAAAAATACCGGCAAATGGGATCACTATCGTTTTACTCTAACGTCGTATTCATTATACGGAGGGCAAAACGGGAGTCCTGGCGCAGGTTCTGTGGGAGGTGGAAAGTACCCCCGTTAGTGCAAGGCTGCATAGGCTTTTTGTCGAAAGCCTAATGCTGCCCATTGAATCTGTGGAGGACCCGAATAGATGGTTAACGGGCTCTGGTAGAGAGATGTTGAAGATTATTGCGAGAAAACACTCCCCAGATTCTCGGTTTCTTGATTTCAGAAACAGCTCAGACACCGTAGTCCTGAAGGGCCTTGCTGGGAGGCCTCAGGGAAGAGTATTACCCTTTTTTGTCGCGCACTAGATGTTTATGTACAAACGTACGCTGATGATATAGTCATTCTGGATGTCGGAGATGACAGGGATGTCTATATCTGAGGGATAGTGAACTCACGTGGAATTCGCACCTGGAAAACATAAAACACAAGTCTAGACATTCCTTATGGGCAAATGGGGCCTTGCCCCAAAGCAACTTCAATGGCTACATGTAAGTGTGGTGAGACCAAGTATCACCTACGGCTGCATTGCTTGGTGCAGTCTTAAAAGCAATCCCAACTCAAGCTCTCTAAATAGCAGAGAACGGCCTGCATGATAATTACTGGACCTTTTCGCTCTACACCCACTGCGGCCAGAGAACTGATATTGGGCCTTGTCCCTCTTCATCTGGTGATGAGAGGAGTGACTGGAATGGCTTTCTACAGATTCCATCACCTTTCCCGAAATGGAACGGGTATGTTCGACTTTGCGCCCGGCGCCTCACAGTCTGAAATCGAGGACAACGAGTTGCTGATTATGAGGTCTGACATAGCAATACCCAAAACAAACATGGACAGGACATGGTAGACAGGAATGGACCAGCTCCAAGAACTATCTACTTGAGGGTCCCTGTTGGTACATGGACGGGTCAAAAACTGCAAGAGGTGTTGGAGCTGGTGTCTTCGGTCAAGGTGCTGCCAATGAACAGTCGATCTGTTTTGCGGGCTTGCGACTGTTTTTCAAGCAGAAATATTCGCCACTGACCACTGTGCTAACCACTTGCTCGCGGAGGAATTAAAAAATGGGTCAATTAAAATCATCACCGATAGCCAAGCTGCACTGAAGTCATTGGCATCCGATACCTATACGTCACTTATGGTACAGAAATGTCGCTCCCTTTCCAAACTAAGAGAACGGAACCGTTTGATATGCATACCCGGACACTCGGGCATTGAGGGGAATAAGGAGGCGGACTCATTGGCCGCTCGAGGAACTGGTTTGGGATTCATCGGACCGGAGCCTAGGCTCAGAATTCCCCTGGATACTGCAAGGATGGAAAATAACCGATGGTTGGATCTGAGGATACGTGTACACTCAACGAGTCTCTCAGGTCTCAGACACGCTCGACTTGGCATCAGTAGACTTTCCACTGCGAGAGCCAAGGTTTGGCTTAAACTCTCTAGGTTGGAGTTCTAACCGCCATACTAACGGGTCATTGTCACCTCAGAAATCACCTGAACAAGTTAGAATTGATTGAGGATCCTCCATGTAGGCTATGTGAAGGAGATATTGAATCAATGGAACATGTTATGGGCGAGTGCCCAGCTGGCGACAGAATCAGGATGGAGGAACTTGGATCTAACAAACTGAAGCTGACTGAGCTTATTAAACTCTCACGCTCTTACTCACACAGCTCATATCCTTTACAAGAAGGCAAGAAGGATGGGAGTCGTGGATGAAATTTAGGACAGAATGTGCCAAAATAAACCACTGGGTCACAGTGGCTGCTAGGCAGCTCTCACTCATAAACTATATATAAATATATATATATATATATATATATATATATATATATATATATATATATATATATATATATATATATATATATATATATATATATATATCTGTCTATGACAGAGATTGAGGAAAATGCAGCTCACTAAACTACAACATCTGCAAGAAAATGGTACAAAAGAGTTTTTTTTTACTGTTTAAGAGTCAAATCAATTTTAAAGAAGTTGTGATTTATTGTGAAATGGGCCATATTATATTTTCCAAACTAGAGCTGATACAGAAGTTCTAATCACTGATTTGAAATCGTCATTAGAAATTAGGCTAATATCATGTACCATAAGTCAACCATCAGAATTGTTGTTGTGCGGTATTATCGAGCATATTATCTACTGGAAAATTTAGAAGTGAAAAATGGCTAGATTTTTAAGAGAAAATCTAGCTATTTTTCAGTGTAGGGATTCTGTCGTTCATCTTCTTCTAAGAGATTTGTTTGAGTTTTTGCTAAGAAGCTGTAATATATTTCCTGATGATTGTGGAAATGTAGAAAAGGGAATTCTCCTGATTCGTCACAATTGTTATTTTTTTCCTATAATGACATTCAAATTGGAAACTTTATGCTACAATTAAACTAAAGTATGCGCGAACATTGCCTTCATAATTGCATACAGTTGCGACAAGCAAATGTTTAACGTTTATTTCATTAAAATAAATAGTAACGAAGTTTCTTTTTCATTTAATTCCTTTTTTATTTTCGGGAAGTATTAACTCTATCTGAACATACAAGGTACGAGGCAGTTCAATCCCCTTTCAAGGTGTCACAATGAACCTGGATGAAAATCACTCGATGGGCCACACTGTACAATAGTAAGCATCAAATGAACGATAAATATGTTTTCAAAAGTCCTTTTTCTCAGTTGATATTGATAGTGTTTGAGTTGAAATCGTTATTTCTCATAAAAGAGCAATGAGAGACGTTTATTTGTGAGCGAACAACTTATGAGAATTGATGTTTGTAGTATGGGATGGAATATAAATATCTGAGTTTTCGTTATATATCAAATGTGAGGTGACTATTTTCACGTATTCAGCTGTATCGGTAAAATTTAAAATACATCGTTGGTATATGTATACCAAATGCTTAAATGTGTTAATTTTTCAGCAATAAATATGCCTTCTATATGTGATATGAAATTTTTATTTTGACTTACTGGAAGATCCAAGTAAGGCATAATTTCATATAAAAAACATCTACTTTTAGACACATTTTGTTAAATGGTCCGTGAATTACAACTGAGGCCTTTTCTTAAATGTGCCATAAATGTTTTGAAATCACCCAAAGGTGGCATGATGGTGCTAAAACAAGTACGTGCCGTGCCGCTTGCGAATTTTTGTTCCACTTTATGATACTATGAATATCCCTTCTTACGACACTAGAGACAAATTTTCGATAAATTGCAGGAAATATTTTATTCCCTGACGTGTCTACTGTTTTCAGTCACAAAAATGGGTTAATAATAAGTTAATTAATAAAAAATAGAACCTGCACCCTCTTCGCATCTACATATTCGTGATGATATTCATCAAAAGTTTTCCACAATTTTATGTTAAAAATGCGATCCCTGAAACTCCTATATTTTAAAGTGTTCTCAGAATATTTTATCACGATTTTATTAGAGTCGCATAATGAGTCATTGGCAATTGAGGCTCTAGAAGGAATTATTTTCTATTGCGTGACGATAAGAATATGGCCAGTATAAATGAACTTATAACAAAATATAGAAATATCACACATATATAAGTTGAATAAATAAGGTGCAAGAACAAATACCTGTGGAAGACCATTATTAAATGCAAAAACGAGTTCTTTTATTTCCAACGAAAATCGGAAATTTTTTGTCTGACGACATATTCACGAAATAGATCAGCTTTTGACACACTGTTGCAGAAATATCAATTTTTTTTATGCGCGCTTCCCACGAATAGGCGAACCTGTTACACCACATGACTGGGCGCCTGGGAAGAATTGAGGTGTCTGTTTACTCGCTTCTTGAAGAAGGCAAAATTGTAGGATGTTGGGAAGATGTTGGACGGAAGCGAGTTCCACAGCTCACCGGCCCTGTAAACGAAGGAATTCTTATAGAGAGAGATTCGAGAAGTTTAGCCGATGCCGACTTAGCTATTACTGATACATGTTCATGCCAGCAAAACCCGGAGTTGACCGTTATTCCGAGAAGGTGCATCGAATCTTTGGATGCAATTTGTTGGCCTTGCATCATTTGAAGAGTGTCTCCAGCGGGGACCTCTCTAGGAAAAGTAGTTGCTTGCGTCTTGCTCGCGTTGAAGCTCACCAGGTTCAAGTAACCCCACTCAGATATCTTCTGTGAGTCAGAGTTTAAGTTATTAATTTGTTGACATCTCTGATGCTGAGATTCCGCAGACGAAAGACCTTGTTCTCTGTAGATGACCGAAGATCGTTTATTTGCAACAGAAACAAGGTTGGCGAAAGAATGGATCCCTGAGGTACTCCTGCTCGCAACTGGAAACAATCAGATGTTATACCGTCGACCACAACTTGTATTGATCTATTTGAACGAAAGCTACTTATCCAACCCCGCATTTTTTCAAGAAGCCCATATTCAGCAAGTTTATTCAACAAGGCTGTATGCCAAACCCTATCGAAGGCTTTAGAGATGTCGAGGGCTATTGCTCTAGATTCCCCATGCTTTTCCATCGTTGATGTACAAACATGAATGACGTAGGCGAGCAGATCTCCTGTCGATCTTTGCCTGCGAAAACCATACTGACGGTCGTTAACAATTCCCTGCAAGTCAAGACATTTGATGAGTTTATCGCTTATGTTTCTTTCCATTACTTTGGACATAATAGGAAGAAGTGCAACAGGGCGGTAGTTTTGGGGTAAGGACTTCTTTCCTTTCTTTGGGATCGGTTGAATTCTCTCTATTTTCCAGCTGCACGGAAAAGTCTGGCTTTCATAAGAAATCTGAAACAGACGGTTAAGAATGGGTGCCAGTTCGGGAGCACACAATTGGCGTTATTTCGTCTAGACCAACTGCCTTCTTGCAGTTCAGCTGCTCTAGAGTCCGTCTCAGAGTGCGGACTCTAAACTTGATTTCTGCCATAGACGAATTTATAGGTGGAATGTTCGGTGGTATTGCGTTAGATGAATCTACCACAGAGTTCTTTGAGAACAAGAGAGCAAAGAGATCGGCTTTCTCATTTGGAGATGATGCTATACTGCCGTCTTCTCTAACAAGAAGCCGAAACGCAGATCTGCAGAAATTGGTACTAACAGTCTTCGCTATAGACCAGAATTGTCTACTACCGCTTGAATGTTCAAGAAGCTTATTAGCTACCCTTCTGTTGAAATTGGCCTTTGCTCTTGCAGTTGTCAGGTTGCATACGTTCCGTATTCGTAGGAAGGTTTTTCTTGTTTCCTCTGTTGGACTTGTCTTCCATGACATGCAAGCTCTGCTCTTGGCTGCAAAGACTATTTTGCAGTCTTCGTTGAACCATGGCTTTTGTACTTTTGTTCTTTTCATGGAAATAGGGATGTAGAGATCCATTCCTGCATGAATGATTTCTGTAACAGATTCAGTGCACACATTGATGTTAGTATCTGAAAGGCAAACATCACTGAATGGGAAGCATGAAAACAATTCACGCAGCTCATCCCAATTAGCACGGTTATAGTAGCAAATGCATCTGGGTGGCTTAAGTTCTTGGTTTAGCGGCAGCACAATTGTTCCAGTAGCAGATATAAGGTTGTGGTCTGAGTTGCCTAGCGGTGCTGAGACCTCCACCCCAAATTCATTTGGATCTGAAATCAAAAAGAGACCCAAGGTGTTCGTGAAGTCGGTTGAATGCTCAGGTATTTTTGTCGGTTCCTTGACTAGCTGGGTTAGATTATGGCTGATTGCGAAAGTTTCAGCTTGTCTCCCCGCTTCATCTGTTCTATTGGAGTAGCGGAGCCAGTTCGTGTTGTGAACGTTGAAGTCACCCAGTACAATGACCTCAGCTGCTGGTTGATGTGTCTGAATCCAATCCACCTTATCACCTAGATACTGAAACAGTCTAGGGAAGTGAATATCGTTTGGCGAGTGATATAGACAGCATAAAAACAGCGTTTTATTCTGCAAGCACATTTTAAACCACGCAAGATCGAAAGCGTCGTTCTCCATCGGGTCCTCTCTATGGCATGCAACATTCTATCTGGCGAAAAGACAGAGGCCCATTTTAAACCTAAATCTCGTATGTAACTCATACCCATTAAAACGTAAATACGTTGTCTAGGTTGTTTGACTTATTTGGGTTTCTGTTAGGGCCAGCACATGGGGTTGTGCGTTTTGCAGATGCTGGTGAACTGCATCGACATTCACGTTGTTATGCTCCAATCCTCTGATATTGCAGAACTCAATCAAGAGTTTGCTTTTTTTTTTAGAACGTGAATGAATTAGTGAATTCGCCGGAGGAGTACTCGACTTACCAGCATCATAAACCCCTCGAGGCAGCCTCCCCCCTCCAGAGATCCGAATGGGAGACTATTTCAACTCCGATTGATTTTGTCCCAGAAGAGCTCATCATGCTTCGTTGCCAATCCACCGGGCGATAGGGGTGAGGCCGACTGCCACCTTTACGACTCCTGTTTTCAATTTACTCTGCAATGTACATTCTGTCTAAAAAGTACCGGAAATTGGTCAATGAAACACGAATTATTAATTTTTAATCCAAATTCATTGTATCGCCTTCAAAGTAGGCCCTTCCGAAATGATACAGTCTGTTTAGTGAGAGCGTATATGGCATAATTTATCCAAACATTTATTTAAGAAGACCCCTCGTTACATAAATTTATTTGACATGTTACGAAGCATGCCGCAGTCTCATCAATAAGGTATCCAATCACCGCCAGCGTCAATATTTGCTTGGCATCTTCTTGCCACACTTTCCACCAACTTTTCGGCATTTTCCACAGAAAATGCTCTTCGAATGTGCCGAATTTCTCGGGAAAGCTGTTTAAGAGTGAAGGTTGGTCTTCCTCTAAGCTTGTGCTTTATGCAGGTCCAGACGAATTTTTATGGGATGTGTGACTCTAGACAAAATTATTGGAGAAAGACCAAGCACGTGGTACGATAATGTAACCCTTAACAGAAGATTCATAGGAGAAAATTACTTTATTCCAATCACGATCAATGTTGCCTGTTGCTTAAGCTAGGCGTTTAGTAATATGCTCTTTTGACAACAGCGGTCTCTTCATTGTGCTTTGCCATTTCGAACCATTTCGCAAAATCGTTACTTGCGATATAGTAAAACCTTTTTGATTCCATTTCGCCCATTCTTCACGCAAGCTCAAAACTGGATTCCGCGAAAACATACTCAAGCTTGCTTTTTCATCCTTCGTCACACTCTCTGTTGAGCCACGATCGGAAAGGTCATCGACGTTTTTCGATTCCTTGAAGCGTTGGACTAACTTTTGAACAAAAGCCTCTGATTTTTTCAAGTACTTTGCCGCCACTACATAGGACATTTTTGGTATTTTCGAATGGGTGCAGAGTAATAACTGCCTCGAAGCGTTCGGCGTAAGCTGCACTCATTTTTCGCCACGTACTTTTTTCAAGAGGTTTTGACTTACTATGTAACTTTCTCATAAGTGCGTGAAAGGTAGAGGTTATGTCCACTTAATAAAATAGAAGGTTTTACTATTTACAACTGAAAAAAAAATTAATAAAGCCGTATACGCTCTTACTCAACAGACTGTATATTTACGCCAACGAATTATCCAATCATGGAAACATTTTTCAAATGCTTTTTCTGGAGTCGACTTCAGTTCTCTTTTATCTCTTCTATAGATTGAAAACGAGTACCGGAAGTGGTGATTTGAATTTGGAAAAAGAAAAAAGTTTGCCGGAACCATATCAGGTAATTACACAAATGTGGCCTTTTCCACGAATTTACTTTCTCAGTTCGTCACTTGGAAGGCTCCAATCTGAGATTGATGACTGGTTTGTATGTCAAACTCATAAGCCCATTTCTTATGACCAAATACAATGCATTTTTTGAATGTAGGGTCGCAATCGACTCGTTCTACCATGCCTTCAGCGACCTTTACGTGATTCAATTTTTGAAGAAAATTCAGGTCTTTACGAACTAGTCGAGCAGCAACGCGTTTCATGCCTAAACAATAGTTCAAAATGGTACGAACCGATTCGTGAGGCACAGTAAGTTCATTGCCCATTTTTCTTAAACTTAAATGACGATTTTCAATTACCATTTCCTTCACTCTAGCGATGTTAACTTCAGTTGAAGATGTTGATGGCCGACCAGAGCAAGGCAAATCTACCACCACATCTCGGCCACTATTAAATGCACTCATATGCACGTGTTTTTTATAAAGTCGATTCACCGTAAGACTTCTGTAACATTTTTAGTGATTCGGTACACGAAACTCCATTTGCAGTACAAAATTTGAGACAAATTCTGTGTTCTATATTTTTATGTTAAAATCGCAAAGCACACTTGTGAGAATTGACAAAATTGAGCACTGTAAACAAACTGAATGACAGATCGCGTTCAAACTCCGCTTCAGTATAGAAAACAGTTGTGCCAACGTGAAAGAACCAAAATATTAACAATTGTTTTAAGCAGATTTTTCGAATAATCAATTCCCGATACTTTCTCGACAGAATGTAGTTACACTCAAAACTTGATCACAATAGATGACATTTTTCCTGAAACTGCCTCTTGTATCAGACAAAGCTTCATTAGAAATCAGTTCTAATATTTGATATAAAACTTTCTCTGTTTAGATTTTCTATTTTCTTACCTGGTTTCAAAATGGTATTTCCTCATTTGCAGGTATATTACTTAAAGCTAATAAATCATTAAATTTCCTGCGTCGAACGCTGCAGTTTTACTATGTGGATTTTAATGTTTCAACCCAAGCAAGAGAAGAATATGATACAATACGGATATGTTGGAAACCATCAAAAAATTGAGATATAGGACAGTCAAAGACTAAATGTTTCCTCAGCCTCATTACACTTGCAATTTGGACTATCTACAGAATTCCACTTGAAAAGCATACTATTACAACGTCCAAGATCTGTTCTTAAACGATTTGACGTATACCAAACCTTTTTACTAAGACCAAAATCAGGAACTTTATGGGTAAGATCTTGTAGAGGAACTTATACAACTTCATTCAATTCACTTTTCCGAAGGACTAAACCAAGAGACCAAATAGGTTTTTGGGATTTCATCTCAAAACAGGTGGACTCAGCAGTTCTTGGATAATTGGATAATTGTCCCAACTTTTTTTCACTTTTTCTTACCAAACCAGATCACTATCTACCCGTCTGGCAAAATAATCCCAGTAAGGTTTCTTAAAATATCATCTAGACTTCTCCGTAAATTAAGCACAATAAAACTGGTCTAGGCTGACTGTCACACTGAAACACACTGTCACTTAAACCCAATTTCAAAATTCGACGCTGTTTCGCCAACTCTATTTGGCATCATTTGGAGATGATAGTACATCATACAGGATGCACAGATTTCGATGTTTCAGTACTGCAGCTATACAGGGTGCTTCAACGAAAACTAAACAAAGGCTATATCTACTAAGATATTCATTTCTGCTCAAAACGCAAAAACAGGTCAATTTTTGTTTCATGGGTGACATCTTTTAAGGTACAAAACTTGCCTGAAATATCAACGCCCTGAGCGGGGGTTGCAATCCTTGAACATTTTGAATAGGGAAGATGTGTCGAGTGATGACTCAAAAGAAAGGTGCTATCTTTGTCTACATCGCCTTGAACGAATTTCCATTTTTAATTGAAAACTGTAAAAGATACAGGGCGAGCAACTGAAAGATAGGGAAGACTATTTCAATGAGACTATTCAAGTTTCAGTGAGGTAAAATGGAACAGATCCATGCTGATCAATGGCAGTCATCATCAAGTACCATCATCATCTCGAATTTCAACCTCTTTAGCAGGGGCGACCACCCTTGAAAATTTGGAAGAGGGTAGATGGGTCTAGTGATACCTCGAAAGAAAGGTATTATCTTTGTCTGTATCCCTGTGAACGAATTTTCATTTTTGATTGAAAACTGTAGAAGATACAGAGTGAGCTACTGAAAAATAGAGGAGACTATCTATCGCCCTGAGCTATTCAAGTATTAGTGCAAAAAAAATGGAACAGATTCATTCCAGGTCAAAGGCTGTCATCTTTGATCTAAATGAATCTATTCCAGTTTTTCGCACTAATACTCCAATAGTCTTGGGGCGATAGTCTTCTCTATTTTTTAGTGACTCACTCTGTATCTCCTACAGTTTTCAATCAAAAATGAAAATTCGTTCACGGGCATGCAGACAAAGATAATACCTTTCTTTCGAGGTATCACTCGAGCCATCTTCCCTCTTCCAAATTTTCAAGGGTGGTCGCCCCTGCTCTAGGGGCTAGAATTCGAGATGAGGATGGTACTTGATGATGACTGCCATTGATCAGCATGGATCTGTTCCATTTTACCTCACTGAAACTTTAATAGTCTCAGGGAAATAGTCTTCCCTATCTTTCAGTTGCTCGCCCTGTTGTTTTTACAGTTTTCAATTAAAAATGGAAATTCGTTCAAGGCGATGTAAACAAAGATACCACCTTTCTTTTGAGTCATCCCTCGACCCATCTTTTCTATTCAAAATGTTTAAGGATTGCAACCCCCGCTTAGGGGTTGATATTTCAGGCAAGTATTGTACTCCAAAAGATGTCCCTCTTGAAACAAAAATTGACCTGTTTTTGCGTTTTGATCAGAAATGAATATCTTGGTAGATAAAGCCTCTGTTTAGTTGTCGTTGAAGCACCCTGTATGTAATATTCAATGCTGCAAAATTCAAGGTGTTATTAGGAAATATTGAAAATTTTCGAAATCAGTAAAGTATACTTGTTTGTGAAGTTATATATAAATAGTTTTGATATGCTATTGGCACGCTTTTACGTAGAATCGAACTAGGTGTAGAAACTTTTTTTGTTAAACAGTTTTTTAGTTATAATGCAAACGTTTTTTAAATATAAACCAGAGGCAACTTTCGTTTTTTCCTTCTCAAAAATATGTCACATGTACACTCAAATTTTTCATCCAGGACTTATTCTAATGAAAAACCTGAAATAGTATATTTTTCCCTAATTTTATCTAGTAACTCTACGTCCATTCACAGAATTTATATGGAATGACTGAAATAGATTAAGTATACACTTATTATGTAAGTTCGAAAATTAATTTTTGCAATGACAATTCAGATAAATTATTCAATATTTTTTCATCAAGTCACAACTATTCTCGGAATATAGTATCGTTTGTAATAACGAAACCACCGTGCCGTACGAATATTTCGAAAGGTTATATTCGAATTAATTATGATGCTGATGCTGCAGAAGCTCCTTATTTGAATCTCATGAAAATATATTCGATAAATTGAGTATTGTAACTGCCAACCCATCGATTTCAAGCAAGCAATCACCAATGGAAACAGGGATATCTAACATTCGACAGCTCAGTATTCTGAAAAAAAAAAGAGATAAAACCTTATGAAATAAGAAAAATATATACAAAAACTGTGTAAAATGAGAATATCCTAGTTTTTGCAGCCAGGAGAGTTTGTTTGTTTGTTTTTCCATTAACGTGCTCTGTTTCTGCCTTTCGGCTAATGACAAGCCGGGGAATTCTGTCACCTCACGAACCCGGGAATTTTGCCGAACCCCTCTCGTGTCGAGGGAAGGGATCTTTAATGTCCAACACATCTCTATTAGACAGGACCGACAGCTTTACATCTCCTCCGAAAGATGGACACTCAAGCGATTCCCAGAATCCGAAAAATCGCACCGACTTTGTGGGGATTGAACTCAGGTAACTCTGCGTAGGAGACGAGCATCATATCCCATACGCCACCGAGCCGGCTAGGAGAGTTTGTTTAACTCAAAAACTGTTGGACAAAGAAAAACTCCGAACTTAATTCGATTCTACGTAAAAAAGTACTTCATGAATGTCAAGAACATTTCAACTCAACTTCGAAAACAATCAAGACTTTGCTGATTCCGATTTGAATTTTGCCAATAACTCGAAAACGAAAGAAGCTATCTTGAATCTGTTTATGGTGATGAATTCCATCCCCAAAAAGAACACGGGTAAGAGGAGGGCGTCATTTTCTTCTATTCAGATTATTTCACATAGCTGCAGTACTAAAACATCAAAATCTGTCCACCCTGTAGAAATTAGTAGACAGTACAACGTCGAAGATTTCATTCCCGATTTTAATTAGGCTAATTGTGAGGAAGATCTGAAAGATATTCTCGATTAACCAGTAGTGGTAGAAATTCTATATTCCCCTTTGTCATTTTATTCTTCATAGTCATGGAATTCATTGAAAATCCAACTATAGAACTGACGTATTTATTGTTTTGTTTCGTTGAGGTTCTAGAAACATTGTCAAAAGTCTTTTCTTTTGTGTGATATAAATAACTGAAATTGAAAAACTGGAGGTAAACCTGTAAAGCTATAGTGTAAATGTTATTGTTACAGAATAAATCAATTGCTGCAAGAGAGAGAACATCGATTCTTTCCATCACACCTAGACTAAGAAAATGTTATTCATTTTCCAACTTAATATGTAGCTGTAAATTATGCTCGACTTTTATTAATATTTTTCCCTTTCCTGAATATTTCACGTGATTTATGATTATATGAAGAGACACGTTTCCTGTGAATATTTTTTATGTTCTAGGTAATGCTGTCATGAATATATCACATTTATAGATTTACTTAATGTCAATCTAATCAGCTGTAATAGATAACTGATTAAAATCTTTGTTGACAATTCGATTTCGAGGTCATTTTATCAATGGGATATAGAAACGTGCAGGTGTGTAGCCCTATTGCTTGTCGAGATAATCGAACATGAGGAAATTATCATTTCGAGGTTCTAGAGGCAACTGAATATGAATAAAGTGATAAAAAACTAGAAAATTATATCAAATCAATAAGGGGAGATTGGAAAACAAGCTGGTATTATCTTTGCTTCCTCATATTATCAGCTTTGATGCAAACTGTCTCTTCGTCATCATTATATTGAACTGAAGCATTAATATACGCAGGGGGTTTGCTAGATCCCCCACTGGGCGCCTCCCCAGGTGGCTGATAGAGTAAAGCCTGTCAGATATGGCAGGTACCGAGGAAATTTGAATACCTGGGGGTGGACCAAAATCTAGGGCGGTAGCGTTTGATCCAAATTGAGCGGCTTACCAACAGCGTCTATTCTCGAATCGAGCGGATGAAATCAAACTCGCCAACCCGCCTGGCAAGCGTGGCGTTTCAATGCTAAAAACCTTTCAATTCTGAAATAATGTCGAATTTCAGAACAAAATTACCCCAGGCAAGTAGAGCAATCAGCTCAGAATCTTGCACTGATGCGTCAGTCCGCCTCACGGATTCTGGGGGAGGCAAACATTCGAAAGAAACAAGTGCGAAGGACCAGAGACATTTTGTTAAGTTATACATCGCTACTTACAATGTCAGAACTCTCAGATCAGAGAGTCATCTCGAAAGACTGGAGGAAGAACTGCAGAACATAAAATGGGATATCTTGGGCATTAGCGAGACGAGATTGAAGGGCGAACTCGCTACAACCTTAAAATCAGGACATTTGCTGTATCAAAATAACACAGAAACGAATGATCACCTAGGGGCAGTTGCGTTGTTAATACATAAACGATTGAAACCAAGAATTGTCACCATGAAGTCCATTTCTGAGAGAGTTATATAGATCGCTATCAAGGTCAATAAAAGATACAATTTGCAAGTTATACAAGTTTATGCACCAACCACTTCATCCGATGACGAAACAGTCGAACGGCTTTATAAGGATATAACTCGTGCAAAAACTAGCGAAAACGCCACGTGATGGGAGATTTTAATGCCAAGATTGGTAAAAACAATGATACGGAAACCCTGCGCATTGACAGATTCGGTTCTGGTGCGAAAAACACTCGGGGAGAAATGCTCATCAATTTCTGCAAGACTGAGGATCTCTATTGCATGAACTCTTTCTTTCAAAAACCGGAAAACTGAGGATGGAGTTGGAAAAGTCCTGATGGAAAAGTAAAAAATGAAATCGATTTCATCATAATAAACAAGAGAGAAACATGTTACAACGTTTCGGTCCTGAATAAATTCGACACTAATAGCGACCATCGGCTTGTTAGAGCTACAATCCATCTCGACACCAAATTTGAACGAACCAAAATGATACTGAAGAAACAGAAGTATCCCACTTTAGAGGTTCTCACTAGAAATAGAGAAAAGTTCGTCGAAACTACAACACTCAGACTATTTGGGAGATGGAAAAATTGATGATCTTACTCAGAAGATAACAAGTTGTTTACAAGTGGCAACAAAGAAGACGTGCAGTACTCAGAAAAACACAGGGAAAATCAGTCAAAACACCAGACATCTAATTGAAAAAAGGAGAAAAACAAGTCGGGAGGATGACAGCTATAAAACATTGAATAGGGAAATAAACAGAAGTATGCGGAAAGACCTGAGAAATTGGAAGACTCAGCTAGTTAAAGAAACTATTGAAAACAACAAAAACAGGAAAGTCCTCCTCAGATCGAAACTAACAAATGGAAAAACTAAAATGACGAGAATAAAGAACTCTGAAGGTATCTTGGTCAGCAAGAGGGAAGAAATCGTAGTTGTCATTGAAGAATTTTACAAAAAACTATAGTTCTGGAAATCAAGAATAGAAATATATTAAAAAAACATATTATTAATACCGGTTCTGAAGACATTCCTGAAAGTGATACAAATGAACTGATAATTGCGCTCAATCAGATGAAGAACCAAAAATGCCCCCCTGAAGATAAGATCACCATCGATATTTTGAAGATGGGAAGAGAATATCTGTTAGATAACGTACGGATCCTTCTCAACAAATGCCTAAATGAAGGAAGAATACCAATGGTATGGAATAATGCTCAAGTCATTCTTCTGTATAAGAAGGCAGACAGAAATAACATAGAAATTACCGCCCAATAAGCCTTTTATCGCACTTGTACAAATTACTGACGAAAATAATGACAAATAGATTAGCAACAAAATGGACGCTTATCAATCCGTCGAACAAGCCGGCTTTCGGAAAGGCTTCAGTACAGTAGACCATTTGCGAGTGATACGGATTCTCATCGAAAAAACCTCAGAGTGCAATGTGATATCGCACATGGCATTTATAAATTTCAAGAAAGCGTTTGACTTGATTAAAACTTGGGCAACACTAAGAGCACTAGATAACACAAGAGTACACAGTAGATATTTAAATCTCATCAAATACATATACGAAAACGCCACAATCCAAATAACGATAGACGAAGAAACAACATCAAAAGAAATCCCCGTGACAAAAGATATACGACAGGGAGACACGATCTCTCCAAAATTATTTACATTGGCTATGGAGGACGTGTTCAAGTGTTTGAATTGGGAAACGAGAGGCATAAATATAGATGGTGTACGTCTGAACCATCTTCGATTTGCGGACGACATAGTTCTTATAAGTGATGATGCCGAAGATCTTTGCACGATGCTGGAAGAATTATATGAGGCTGCCTTGACCTATGGACTCGAGATGAACCTGGATAAAACGAAAGTTATGAGTCCTGAAAATTTAAGAATCAGTATCAGTAACCACTAGATCGAAAATGTTACAGAATAAGGCATAAAATCGTACAAGGCAGGGAAAATCAAACCTCTGAAATATCGAGAAGAATTGGACTAGGTTGGGCTGTATTTGGAAGACTGGGTCATGTGTTGAAATCTCGAGAAATCCCAATAAATCTCAAAAGGAAAACGTTTGAGACATGTACTCTGCCAGTCCTCACATACGGTCTTGAGACAATGACTTTCACAACGAACAATGGAGAGATCGATGCTTGGCTTTAGTTTGCGAGATAAGATCAAAAATGAGGAAGTAAGACGAAGAACACGCGTAACGGACATTTTGAGAAGAATAGCGGAACTCAAATGGCGCTGGGCTGGACATGTAGCCCGCAAAGAACCAAACAGATGGACTCATAGAATAATGGTATGGCGCCCAAGACAAACCAAGAGGAGTGTTGGTAGACCTCCGAAACGATGGCGGGATGATATCCAAAAAAACAGCAGGAAATAATTGGGTTCAGATTGCCTTCAATAGACAGACATGGAAAGATTTGGAAGAGGCCTTTGTCCAAGAGTGGAAATCCACAGGCTGAAGAGAGAGAGAGAGAGAGATTAATATACAGATAGTTCATTCTAGATACAACATTACACGTTTTTCACTAAAATTTGGTAAATTGTAAATTTTCATTTTCTGATTAGAAATATCGTTTTCTCCGAGAACCTTTGTTTTAATCTCTAAATTATTACCAGCTTCTGGATTATTATTATTTGCAAAAAAGAGAATGCTTCAATTTTTATGTTAATCTGCTAATAACCTTCACAAATCTCTATGTGCCAAAAAGAATTTTCACTGGAAGGTTTGGAGTTTTTATAGGCGCCATGTCGAGTGAATTATCATCAATAGAATTATTCATTTCATTTATACAATAGACAAATTCTTTTGATAACCACAAGCAGGAATGATTAGATACCTATTTATCATGAATTATAACAATAACGTTTATTTAGGATTACAATAACTAAAAACTAGATGAAAACATACTTCCTGTCATTCAGAATCAATGGAATAAACCAGAATTGGTTGAAGTTAAAATGAAATTTAACAATCAAATAAAAGAGCTTTCAAGGTATTCACTTCTAACAAAATAATTCGGATTAGATTGTGAAGGTTAAATTCCTGTCTATTTCTATTTTCACGATCTTTTTATTCTGGTTATAAATGAGCCACAATCTGTTTCGAAGCGATCAAAATGAAGGAAAATACAGGATTTGTGTTGCTGTCGTGTCTTGTTTTTGACCGTTCCATTTTTTGGTTGCATTCAAAGTAAGAAGTGAGAATTTTGAAATATCAAATTTGTCATGATATTCGGCAAATATACATGCTGTTTCTTAACATGACAGACATGTTTGAGACCAAAGCTGCAACCCAATTTTTCGTATCGGCTTTTCTTCAAGATTCTTTTATGTTTTCTTCAAAATTTCTAACGATGATTTCCGCTTCCAACAAGCTAGACTGATGAAATTTGAATAGAAGGTCAAAATTGTCAGTATAAATAAAATGATCTTGAAAAATATTTAGAAACCATAGGACCGTCCTCGTTGTTGCGATTTTTATTCTCACTGAAAAATATCAGCCTGTATATAATTTCATGAAATTTCTAAGTTCTGCATACATCGTTCGTTTGATTGACCATTTTAACATTCTTTTCAATTTAGTGCCATTCGCTTGTTAACCAAACCAAATGAGGCCAAACTGGCTTGTTAGAAAATGATTTTATTTGATCATTAATGTTCGAATGTTCGTTTTCATACAGCAATTTTATGTAGAATCTAAGACCGTAATAAACTTGATAACGATTATTTTGTTATGTAAGATGAACTTGATCGTACAACAATCCACTCACAAAAAAAATTCGTCGAGTGCAAATAGGACTAGCGCACCAAGGATCCGTAGCAGTTTGAAGGACGACAGTACACTCTACGCATCCTTCTGGTCGAGAAAACCTTTATCATCCCAAGTTACAGACGAAATGCGTCTGCAACAGTGTGCTAAAATCAATAGTGACTTGAAGGCAATTCTCGATTGGGGCTCTGCGAACCTGGTGGAGTTTAATACTAGCAAAACTCAAACTTGTTTGTTTTCTAGGAAGGTTAACAGTACTGTACCAGATATAGTAATGAACAACGAGATTATCACACTCACTTCCTCCATTACAATGCTTGGGGTAACCGTCGGAGACAGTTTGTAAAGGCACGACCATGTTGTGAAGACTGCTGAGTCAGCATCTCAAAAACTGGGTTTTCTGTATCGTGCCAGAAGATACTTCACTCCGACTCAACTCTTAACTCTCTATACATCTCAAACTCATCCCGTTTTAGTGTATGGTTCCCACGTGTGGGGTTCTGCCTCTAAACACACCTTGAAACTCTTGGAGTCCATACAGAAGAGGACGATTCGGTTGATCGGTGACTGTACTCTTCAGATTCCATCCCTCCACTGGAACATCACAGGAAGGTGGGTGAACTCTCTCTCCTTTCTACAGATATTTTCATGTAAGATGCTCTGAGGAGATTTTTACGCTTGTTCCTCCGCTCGTTTCTGTTTCAAGGCCAACTCGCCAAACTAACGCCAACCATCCTTAAGTGGTTGAAATTGAGACACCTAGAACTTCTTTATACCAAAAGGGCTTTTTCCACAGAACAGCGCAACTTTGGAACTCTCTTCCACGTATTTCCTCATGACTACAATCTGCTAGCCTTCAAGCGAAATATTAACTGTCTCTCCTTTTCAGGTACTAGCGGTGTCATCGAGAGATTATAGGATTCAGTTTCCTCTAATATAAAAAAAAATATATATATAATAATTATATTCACCTATTTACTAAGGAAAGTAATAAATACAAATAATGTCCACTCTGAAATTTTCTGATGAAATTCGATACCTCAAAAATATTTGATATTCCGACAATCAAAAGCATGGCACATCTGTTATCAAATATCTACTGACATTCTTAGAAACTGTGTTTGATTTGATTTAAGAGAAAATGAGAAATGAAGACACTGATTCTTGCCAAATCTCATATTTCTAGGTGAACTATAGTGGCCTATAGAATTTGATTCTCTTGACAGTGTTAAAATATGCCTGTAAAAGCAACATAAACGACCGCATATCTGACTTGAAAGTTTGATTTTTTCACTATTACCAGAGATTGCCGAGTTGAGTATAAGGTATCAATTTCAACTGTATACTTAGACGTATTCCTGACAAAAGTAGTCTTGTCAGACAGACGGACAGACAGACGGACAACGAACTGATCCTATAAAGGGTCAGAAGAGGGATCAGGTAGCGGATTTTATTGTCGGTGACATAAAAGGGGTTTTTATCTCTCACTGAATAAACATAAAATTGTTTTTTACTTGGAGATCCTGGGATATTTGGCTGTGCTTAAAGGTTGGCAGATCTGGGTACTAATGAGTGGATCGCGATTTGCTCCCACAGTCGGGCTGCTCACATGATTATTTCTAAAGTGGTCTGGGAGCGCAGGCACTTTAATAACTGGCGGTAAACACCTCTGGGTTTCGGGTCACACCAGGATCAGAAGAAATAAAATTGTAGAACATTATTTAGGAACTTCCTCGTTGAGACAACGCATCGGTACTGCTAGACATCGTCAAATGCAACTTCGACAGAACAGTGGAGTGCAAGTTAGCACTCATGAAATTTGGCTTGAGACCTCGTATCACAGCTCGAGGCCCAGATCTAACCCCAGCACATCGAAGAACCTGATTGAATTTTGCCAGGGAACATGTCAATTGGTTTGAACCTGGCTGAGAGCTTTGTTTACAAATGAGTCCAGATTTTGTTTGCGATCGACGTGTTCTAGTGTATAGATCTCGAAAAAAGAGATATTCCCAGTGCAGTGCATCTTTTTACCTACCTAGGGTTTTGGTTTAGATTCAATAATGGTGTGGGGAGGAATTTATTTGAACGCCTGCACTCATCTGATCAACGTGAATACTCAAAGATAGATTACAGACCTTTTGGAAGAACATGTACCATTTGCGGCAAGCATGGGTAAAACCTGTTTCTTTATACATAGAAATGCCAGACCATACTCATATCGTTAGGAACTATCTTTATAGCTATACGTATTCCTGAGAAAAGTAGTCTTGTCAGACTGACGACCAAGCAGACGGACAACGAACTGATCCTATAAAGGTTCCTTTTTTCTTTTTGGAGTACGGAACCGAAAAAGGGATCAGGTAGCGGAGTTCACTTCCGGAGTAATTAAAGGGGTTTCTGTCTCCTTTCAGATAAATTTACAATAGTTATCTAGTCGGGGATCATGGCGATACTTGAGTGTGCTCAAAGGCTGGCAGAACTGGGTGCAACTAAGAAGTGGATCATTTACTCCGACGTCAGAACGCTTTAGAAGACCTGGAGTCACAAATGATTACTTCTAAGGTGGTCTAGGAGTTTAGACATTGACTTAACTAGCGGTGAACAACCATATCCGTCTCCTCTGGGTTCCGGGTCACACCGGAATCAGAGGAAATCGAATTGCGGATGGGTATGCCCGTCTAGGATCTAAAAAAGCTGCAGTTGGACCAGTGCCTGAAGTCAGGATCTCAGCCTGTATTGTTGAGGCAATGCTGGAGGACTGGCTGACGGAACCACATATGGACACCTGGTTGAGTACTCGACGTCGTCGCCATTCCGAGGTCCTTGCTGGGTAGTTCACCTAGAAAAAAACCTGGACAAGGTTGGCACTTCAAGAAAGTCAAACTGATTCACGACTCCTGGCATAGATAGTGACGGAACATGGAGAGTTCATATACGACCTTTGCATGATGAGACTAGAAAAAAGTTCTAGGTGCAGTAGTGAGAAATTGAGGTTTCTAACCTAACCCCCGCTCTATAAGTGACTTTTTTGGTAGGGATTGAGTACGGGATGCAGATTCAAGCTTCAAGAGACGAAGAAACAAAGAGTCATATGTCTAGTTCTCGATATCCATGGCGGACTACTTGATTTAATCCCTACTATAAGTTAACTATACTGTGCCAAGAAATTAACGATTTCATTATCTCAAATTTGTTGTTGTTAGGCAACTAATTAGTAACACATGTTTTTTCTGATATGTCCGGGCATATGCCAACAAAATTCGATGTTACTTCTTGGCTCTCCTGTTTCTTCCATAAGAAATGAAATGGAAGAAACTAATGGAGATTTTGAAAAAATCACCACATGTTTATAAGAGCATTTATTGATCAATTGTTGCCAGCAAAAATTGCTCTTTTTGAAATTTTTTTCGGTAATAATGGAACGCGAATCTAAAAGTTTGACCAGGTATAGTGTGCTGAAGCAGTGGTGTTAGATGACCTAGGTTTGATTTATATAAGAAACAATGGAGTGTCTAGGGATCCACGGAGACTGGTTGTCATGAGGAGGACTTTCAGCAACAACGGCGATCCATGAACGTTATTAACGAATTTCGTTGAGATAAGGGTTCGCTAATGCTATGCATCCTCAAATGCAACTTCGACAGAACAGGAGTGCAAGTTAGCACTGAAACGAAATGACAACGTCTCAAGGAATTTGGTTTGGAGGATCGTTTCGCAGCTCGAGGCCTAGCTCTAACCTCAGCACATCGAAGAGCCCGATTGAATTTTGCCACGGAACATGTCAGTTGGTTTGAAGGTGTCTGGAAAAAAGTTTTTTCATAGTTCAGATGTTGTTTGCGATCGACTTCTTTTAGTGTACAGACATTGAAATGAGCAATACGCACATCTCAACTTTTTACATATGGAACCTATGGTTTTGGAGGAGGTTCAATAATGGTGTGAGGAATTTCTTTGAACGCCTGGACTGATCTGGTCATCGTGAATAATGAAACCTTGAATGTTCAGAGATACATTACAGACATGTTGTACCATTTGCGGCAAACATTGTTGAAACATTATGCATGACAAGGCCAGACCTCACCAAGCTCATATCGTTAGGAACTACATTCAAGATCGCAAAATACCTTCAATGGAGAGGCCTGAACCAAAACCAGCCAGCTACCATGAATGAGGTTTGGAACGCTAAAAATTTGGAACCAAATGGATCAGAATACTATAAGGTCATTTTTAACTTTTGCAGTAATTATCGCCAGGGGTGGAAATATCCGATATTAGGATGTTTTTGGGACTTTGATTTTTCCACAAAAGTTCTATGTTCTTCATTGTCAACTTTATTTCAGTTTCTATGAGTATCATCGATTGTTCTCTTGTTGTCTTCGACAAATCTAGACTTCTTCTGAATAAATTTGAGTTTTCGATTTTGTGTTTTAATTTCTTGGCGCAGTGTACATTCTCATTCTTTTGTTATGATTTTGATCCATTGAAATGAAGAAATAGAAAATGAATTTTATGTATACTAATTACAAGGTGATTATACTGATTCAGAGAAAGTTATTGTAACAGGAACCGTCGTAGAATTACATATTGATAGTTAGCCTATGTCACAACAGAACTATCTATTTGATTGGAAAACTTCATTATACTAAAAATAGACAGGTGTCGTTCATTATTTGCATAAATGAATCTGAAATTTGATAATCTAGGATGCCTTGGAACTCCTTTTAATTTTAAAACGATTTTCGTTTTATTTACGGTTTCTGTAACTAAAGAGAATCCGTCTGTGAGTAGATATGAGGGTGAAGTGATAAGTCAGGTAAAATGAAACAATTACTCACTTTTCTGGGAAGGACAATCATTTATGAATCATCTTAAGTGATGGAGAAGAAAAACCATAGTTATTTTCAGAAGATCTTTTGGTTTGCGTGATTTCGGAGTGAAATCGAGTATATTCTTTAACGGGTGACAAAACTCTAAGTTTTGTCACCCGTATTGAGTACGAGAATGATTTTCTATGCTTTTGCATCTCACACAAGGGAATGTGGAAAACGTTGAAAAAATAGAATTTAATCTTCAAACATGCAGCAGATTCCGGAGATGACATAAGGAAGTCAACCAAGGTTCTATGAAATTTATTTCACAAAAGATGGTATTTTCAGCTCAAGAAATACCCACGAATGGACATAGCAATTTCTACATTCGTTGAGTCAATTTTTATCATTAATTTTTGGTCAAAATATGGATGGGAATTTACAACGGCCGTTATCTACCGCAATTTTTTACAGCATTGAGTGAGTACAAAAACATCATGAGTTCCTATGGCTACCAATCCTTAATTAATAAATGTACCAGACCTTCTACCGGGACTTGTCTCGACCATTTTTTTCTGAAAACACAAACGAAGGTAGAGGACGACTATCGAAACGGTTTCGTTGTTCAGACACGCATCACAGATCATTATCCTATTATTCTATCCCTCAAAATGGAAAATTGAATTAAGAAAGAGTTAAGAACGATGAAAACATATATAAACTATACTGAATTAAAGAACGAAATGGAAATGGTGAGGTGGGATGATTTAAGAACAGAAAAAGACGTAGACACTGTGGCAACGATACTTATTAGAAAAATTACTCAATATATGAAGAAAAATACAAGTACGAGGAGCGCAAATAGAAGAAGAATAGCAAAAAATGGTTGGAATACTACTGGACTTTTGAAATCTGTAAATAGAAAGAACGAATTATACAAAAAGCTTATGAGAGAACCGAATAACCAAGAATTGAAAATGCAATACATTTATTACAGAAATCTAGTTCAGAAACTCATTGAGAGGGCTAAGAAAAATTACACTCAAAAACAAATAGTGAAGGCAAATCATAGATCGAAAGTATTGTGGAACTTAGTTCAGGAAAGTTGCAATGAGTCCAAACCTATAACAAATATTGAAGAATTGGAAGGACAGAATGGTGAGAAAATACAAGACAGGCATGAAATAGTAAAGGAATCCAACAAATACTACAGGGAAATAGGAAGGAAATATGCAGAGAAAATATAGAAGCCAAATCAATTTCAGGAAAAAGAAATATACAATAATAGCACAATATTCTTGTAGAAGTAGAAGGAGTAGAGAAGATATTTGAAGAATTCAAATACCATAAAGCACCTGGACAAGATGGTATACGGGCAAAAATATTAAAAAAGGTGAAGAAAGAAGTGTCAGAACCATTACGTATTTAACTGATCTCTGTTTTGAGACAGGTAGATTTCCTGACATTTTGAAGGTTGGAGTAGTTAAGCCCTTATTCAAATTAAGGAAAAAACCATGACACAGAACTATCATCGGGTTTCATTAATATCGAATTTAGCAAAGATTTTAGAGAAAATACTTAAGATACGTATAGTAAATTTCATAGAAAAATTGGATTTATATCTGAAACCAATATGGGTTCAGAAAAGGCAGATCAACGGACGATGCGATAGGAAAGCTTTCGAAGAAAATATTCAGTTGGCTGGATCGAGGGAGACCGGCTCTTTGCATCTTCATAGATCTAGCCAAATCTTTCGATACTGTTTCGCAAGAGAATTTATTGAGAAAACTGTACCTGCTTGGATTCCGAAGAAAAGCTTATAATTTATTAGAGAGTTATCTGAGTGGTTGAAGCAGTGTGTTGTCATCGGACATGAGCAAAGCGAAATTAGGGAAGTAACATATACTTCAACAGTTTACTTCTAGTGGAAAAGAAAGATGAAATTATTTGCTTCGCAGATGATGCAGCCATTTTGTATCACCAAGATTCATAGAAAGAATTGAAAAGAGAAGCTGGAATAGATTTCCGTAGGATAAGGGACTGGTTTCGATTCAACCAGCTGACTCTGAATTTGCGAAAGACAAAGTATCAACCTTTTGCTTCATACGAATCCGGATTACCAAATATGGGTGTTCTTCAGGTAGATATCAACACCTTTATATCCTAAGCAGAAAATTTGACATACCTGGGAATTGTAATGGACAGAAACATGAGATGGGATAAACACATAGAGATTTTAGTTCGAAAACTGAGAGGTCTTCTTTACAAGCTCAGATATATGAAGAAAATGTCTTGATGTTCACGATGTGAAGACTCTCTACTATGCATTGGTGGAATCACAATTGAGTTATGGAATTTTGGGATTGAGAGGAGCATTCATTGCTATATGAGGAAGATTGAAGTTATGCAGAAGTGGTTATTAATCCTTTATCAAATCATAAAGGGAAGTATTCCAATCACCAATACAAAACACGAATATTCAACAAGAACTAAATCATCTCAAGTACTAACACCTAGAGCAGAAAAGCGTATAGGACAGAGATCGTACACTTATTTGGCTCCACGGATATATTTCCTGTTACCAGACGCACTCAAAAACATCAATAAGTTAATAAATCCGAAAAGATGGAAGTATAAGATGAAAAATTGGATCTTTACTAGTGGAAGAAAAATATTTTCTGAACTGATAAACAAAACGTAAAAAAAATGAAGGAAAAAAAAAAGATAAAAAAGGGGATTGAACAGATCTGATACACCTAATCTTTTTTAAATAAGTCGATCCTATGAAACCGAATCAGAGATTCCCGATTTACCCAATGGAGACTACCCGATGTGCACCACCCAATAAAGACTGCCCCATGAGGACAACCTAAATGAAGAAAACCTAATGGGGACTATCTAAATGAGTAAAACCTAATGATGACTACCCGATGAGTACTACTTGATGGAGAAAACCCGATGAAGACTATACGTATAGACGATAAAGACTATTTCGTTAAGATGGGAAAGAAGATCAAGTCTGTTTGGAATTTTATTTTATTTTTTATTTTGCTAAGGTGAAGAAAAGAACATATTATTTAGAAACTATCACGTACAAACAACGTTGTTGTCTCTGTGATTATTGTTTGTTCAGTAAATTGTAAATTACTTATATAGAACTGAATAAACTATTATCGTGGACTTATGCACTATCTCAGCTGTTAGCCGGATATAATTTACCTTTCCCAGTTTCAGCAATCAACGGGAATAGGCTCGATTATAATATACTTGACATAAATTTCCTAACTATCCTACATGTATTAAGAATTACAGCTTTTTGCATTTCTATATAGGTATTCTTATGCAATTCTAATTTCTTAAGACTATCATGCAAAGTTTTGGGTATTAACCCAGTCGAGGATACGATGACAGGAACAATATCTATTTTCTCGAGGTGCCACATCTGCTTGATCTCAATAGCAAGGTCAGTGTATTTGGATTTTTTTCTCCTGGAACTTATTCAGCACGTTGTTATTATTCGGTAGAACTGAATAAACTATATTATTATTATTATTATAATTATCGTGGAAGTATGCACTATCTCAGCTGTTAGCTGGATATAATTTACCTTTCCCAGTTTCAGCAATCAACGGGAATAGGCTCGATTACAATATACATGACATAAATTTCCTAACTATCCTACATGTATTAAGAATTACAGCTTTTTGCATTTCTATATAGGTATTCTTATGCAATTCTAATTTCTTAAGGCTATGTACCTTTTCCAGTTTCAGCAATCAACGGGAATAGGCTCGATTACAATATACTTTCTCATTATTCTACATGTATTAAGAATTACAGCTTTTTGCATTTTTATATAGGTATTCTTATGCAATTCTAATTTCTTAAGGCTATCATGCAAAGTTATGGGTATTAACCCAGTTGTGGATACGATGACAGGAACAATATCTGTTTTATCTGCTTGATCTCAATAGCAAGGTCTGTGTATTTGGACTTTTTCTCCTGGAACTTGTTCAGCACGTTGTTATTATTCGGTATGGCGACATCCACCAGCATTGCTGTTCTGGCTCTCTTATCATACACCAGTATGTCCGGCCTATTATTCGTCGTGTACACAATGAAAATAACAGACAAAAACTCAATCTATTGGAAATTTTAGAGATCAACAAAGAAAAGAATTCAGGTTACTTAATAGTCAATTAGATCTAAATCCTTCTCCTTTACTCAATCTTTTCAATTCATAAAGTAAGCAACTCCGATGGGTTTTCCAACATACCTCTTGTACCTATTGTAATATTAAGTAGGAAATAAGACTAATATATAAGGAATAACTCTGTTCATTAGTTTGTATCTATCTGATGAAGCCACAGTGTGGTGAAACCGGTCATAGTTTTGTTAATATAGTGAAAATCTAAATACTTTAGTTTTATTTCATTGAAACAATGAGGTGTATTTAACATTCACAATATTGTGAAAAGCAATACAATATCTATTTTAACTGGTTATTCCATTATCCTGGTCTCAACTCGATCCTAGATCTTAATAATTCAACTATTCATCCCAGTTCTTGTTTGTCCCATGTTACAGAAAATTAATGAGGTTACATAAATTCTAAAACCTATTGTGCAGTCATTCGAGTAGAAAGGTTCAGCCACAAAATCTCTATGGTCAGCCTGAAAATAACCCTTATTGTCTGCTGTTGGAAAGCGATTAATTTCACAGTAGTTCAGTGAACTAATAGCGCTTCGGGTGCATGTTTCTGATGTATGCATATCCGATGTGGATGGATACTTGGATGGAGGACCAATATTTGATGAAGGTTGAAGCTCAGTATTATTCTGAATGGATGTCATTCTCAGCATGACGAATTATCCGAATAAATACCGACAATCTGGCACCAACAAATTCCTGTACTATTGACTGATCCCAGAGATATTTCAGATGGAAATAGTTGAATAAAGTTGACGTGTACAACTGTTAACAATCTAAAGCTCAGGAATTCTAGGTATAGGACGAAGAATTCGAATAAATCATATAATCTCCAACACTAATCATTAAGAATATATATATATATATATATATATATATATATATATATATATATATATATATATATATATATATATATATATATATATATATATATATATATATATATATATATATATATATATATATATATATATATATATATATATATATATATATATATATATATATATATATATATATATATATATATATATATATATATATATATATATATATATATATATATATATATATATATATATATATATATATATATATATATATATATATATTTCATTTTTGTTCGAACGGTATTGTATTCAGAAACTAAAAATCTACTTCAGCAGTTTGTTTTGAAGTAAACAGGGTGTCCCAATTTTCTATAAAAAAATCTTAGGAGGTTTTTTCAGATTGGAAGACCACTTTTTTGTTCAAGATTCAGGAGCGGCCTAAACTCTGCTATAATGTCTTTAAGTAATAAGTTTTTTTGGTGAGTAGTTTCGTCAAAATATTTTTTTTTCCGTAAAAATTCATAAAATTTGGCTCTCACATCATCGCATGCTCCTTCGGCCACAGAGGATGAATACTTGTTTCCTTTCGTTTTCTTATTACCCAAGGATAGCTTCATTGAAGAATTGAAATAGATTATCCTCATTTCATACAGGAGTGACTCAAAAAAAATTATTGAATATTGTAATTTTGAAAATATCATATCTTGATTTTTTCAAATGGAACACCCTATATTTTATTATTCATGTCAACGCATAAAATATTGTTTCAGAGTACGGGCTTAGCGAACCCGAGGTACCCAAACTGAACCTGGCAGTAGATATAAAATGCAACTTATCCAATGATGTACAATCTGAGGAATAAACGGGTGAATCGACATTGTACCACAATAACCTCTTGTCGGGTGCAAGATTCAGGAAGAGGGTCTTGTTCGGAACGTGAGTCACAGTCTCCCTCGTTTAGCGACGGAAGCAGCGTGATATCGAGCAGGGATACTGCAACACAAAACCAAATGGGAAGCAACATCAATACCACATAACCGACTCTTGATGTTTCAACGGTGGCGCAAGCCATTATGCCTACGACCACGAGAGACGGACTCCCTAGGACTCCCCCGATTCCAAACTTGGAATCGGAAATGACAGCATACAACGCGTTACATCTTGCGTTCGTAGAAAAATATCCGGAATTGCAGCACATATCTGAGAAGAGAGTTTCGGATCAACGAGGATCAATCGTTAAAAATAGGCTACTTGCTTCAGAAACGGTGCAAAGCATACAAAAAGAGGTCATAATGGAACTCAGAAGCGAAAATATAAATATAAATAATAAAATATCATAACGGTATGCTTACTGTAGTCAATGAAAGTGTTACAGATGACATCAAAGCCACGGAAACGCATATTCACATAGAACGTCCTCTTAAGCCAAATCAGCAGAACCAATTTATGTATTTAGCACGATCAGAACTCAACAGAGCAATAACTGAATTCAGTGCTAGTAACCCAACTAAACGACCTAAACTGCCCAAACTCAAGACAAACAAGAACACCACTATCAACCTAGCAAGGATAAACTCAGTGTATGAAAAATACACTGACCATAACAACTTGGAGGAAATTCACACTTTGATTTACTGTGGAGCGGTTCTTCGACTACACAAACACGACTACAAGTCTTCACAACTCTGATTCGAGCTAAGCCGAAATGCGTCAGAAAACCACCATGGCAAAAACGACTGGGGAAGGATATTGATAATATTAGAGCTGAAATCGGTTGCCTCACAGAATTCCTGAGAAACAGAAAACCCTCAAGACGCTATAAATCACATATACGCAAAATTCATATAAAAATTGGTACGAACACAAAACACCCTGATCACAAACAACACATCGACGTGTATATGGACACTTTGAAGCAGAAACACCGAGCAAAAGCAAAAATGCTCTCAAGATACATCAAGTGTACTGAAAGGAAACACCAAAACCAAAGGTTCCTCCAAAGTGCGGCCAATTTTCATAAGGGAAATAACAAAATTGCGAACAACAATAACAGAACCTGAGGCACAGTGGTTGGTCGATTATTGGTCATCACTATGGTTGAATCCCAAAGAACACAATAAATATGCTAAATGGATCTCGAATGAAAAAAAAAACGCCTTAATATAAAACATATGGACTTCGAAGGAATAGCGAAGGAAGAAATCGCAATAGTAGAGCGACCTACAATTGAAAGGTCACAGGTAAAGATAATATCCACAACTTCTGGTACAATAAGTTCAATAAGCTCCATGGAGCCCTAGCGGAACAGCTCTTTCTTCAACATCCCAGGAAAACATCCACTTTCCTAACACAAGGCTTAACATATATGCTACTTAAGAGCGATAGAACACAAGATCCGTATAGGCCAATTACTGGTCTGCCAACGCTCTACAAAATACTCACCTCATGCATATCCAATGGAATATACCAAAACCTTAATGACAACAAAATATTAGCAAAGGAGCAGACGGGACGCAGAAGGAAACACCACGGGTGCAAGAAAGAACTCATCGATTCTGTGATAATGAAACAGGCACACGGGGGACATCGGAATGTTAATTCAGCATTTCTCGATTATCCGAAGGCATTCGATAGTACTGCCCATTCTTGGCTTGTCGAAGTATTACAGATATACAAAATTCATTCAGTCCAGGTAGAATTCTTGGAGACAACAATGACACACTGGTACACGTCGCTGCTGGTCAACATGAACAATAAGTCAATTAAAACCGACGAGATACGCATACGTCGTGGAATTTTTTAAGGAGACTCTTTGAATCCACTATGGTTCTGTTTGGCTATGAACACATTGTCTTCAATGCTCAATATAACAGGATACGGATTCAGGATAAAAGCAGATAGAAACTATCCCAAAATCTCCCACCTGCTGTATGTGGATGACATCAAATTATATGATCGAATAAAAAGCAATTGCTTAATCTGCTGAAAACTGTCAGTATGTTCTCGACAGATGTTCATATCAAATTCGGGATTGAAAAATGTAAGACCCTGAACATTCACAGAGGGAAGGACCTCCTTCGTCCATCCTCACTCGTGGGAGCGAGGCACTATCCATCCTCT
Source organism: Cryptolaemus montrouzieri (assembly GCA_013387265.2). Taxonomy (NCBI): domain Eukaryota; kingdom Metazoa; phylum Arthropoda; class Insecta; order Coleoptera; family Coccinellidae; genus Cryptolaemus; species Cryptolaemus montrouzieri. Next base: position 23,683,255 of record JABFTP020000186.1, on the reverse strand, counting down.
ACCAACTTTGTAGGCTGGTACCCGAGTTGAGATCGCAACTCACACTTTGAGGTTTCACTCTAACCATCAAGTACTTGGGAGTGTGGATTGGACGGGGATATAATATGGGATTTCACATCATGGGGACGGTACCAAGAGCAGAAGAGGCAGCCAAAAAAGTAGCGCGGTTGATGCCGAATGTCGGTGGACCGACAGCTGGTGCACGTATCGCACATGCGACACTACTTCCGCATGATCTGCTGGCGGTGGAGAGGCAATGAAGATGTTACTACGGAAGATCGGCATCGAAGTTCCGGCAAGACACAAGGTTAGCGTGGCAGAGACGATGGGACTAATAAGAAAGGGGCATGTGGATCAGAAGGCTCATTTCGTACTTAAGCACATGGTATAGAAGGGCAACTGGGGAGGAGAATTATTACCTGCCTCATCTGTTGACGGGACATGGAGCTTTCGAGGAGTACCTATATTGCTTCAAACGCAGATAGTCGCCCGAGTGCTTAGATGGTGGAAAGGTAGATACCGTCGAGCAAACCATCTACAACTGTGTGCGGTGGGAGTGGGAGCGCGAGACAGCGGGGGCGGCGGTCGGAGAAGCCCGCACACCCGATAACATTGTTCGACTGATGATGCGAAGTAAAGAAGCTTGGGTGGTTATGGGCCTCTTTGCATCGACTGTCCTGAAGACGAGAGGCGGCAGGGATTAAACCCGTGGCCTGTACTAAAGTAATGCTATCAAGGCGGTTCTAGTACAAGGTAGGGCACAGTGAAAAGGAGGTTTTGAGTGGGTCAGAAATCTAACCTACACTATCAAAGCCGGCACCAGCTAAAACCTTTGGTGTGCTCAAATGAATTTTCCTCCTTACAGACAAAAACAAACAGGTTTCCCTCTAACCCAGCGTGGGCTTTCAACCACTATCCCCACGAAGCCAACCTCAAATTGGGGCAGATGAGGAATGCTCTTGTGGGCAACTACGCCCCATCCCCCCATGGTACCGGCTAGTCACCGGTGGGACATTTTTCGGAACAAGATCCTTCCAATTGAAAGCTTGTGACTTTGGGCATTGGCCAGCTCGGGTACGTGGGTACGTTAAGCCCAACAGCTCCTAATGGAATCGGTATTGCGGTTGGCGACCCAGGCCACATACACCTAACCCATCGCGCACGAGCCCCTGGTGCCTATTTTGACACAAGGGAACAAAATATTCGAGGTACTTGCCGCTGACCCAGAAACATGAAATTTAGCGGGAAGTAATATCCTTAAGCACGGATACGAACAAATTATTTTTTAGCTCTTATGAACTTATACGGAAACGGTACCCTAAGTGCTTGACTTCTACTCTCATTTGAAAACATTTTGAAGTATATTTCAATTCAATCGGTCACAAAAATATCAGAGAAAGCAACAAATTGAAAGCACACGTAATTGAGCAAATAGATATCTGATATTGATAAACAAACAATGATTACAAAAGACTTACGAAACTGAAACATTTTCACGGAGACGATTGTTTATTTTCGATAAATGATTGAATATTTGGTATTTTCAGTTTCAAGAAGAGATATCATGTGAATTGAATCCAAATAAAACAAAGTGTCCAATGCAGAGCTATTTATACAACACGTGTCTATATACCAGTATATTGAATGACCGAAGCATCTCGGATTTTATCGTTTTGATGGAATGATTTTCATATATGTTACATGTCACACACAGAATGTCTGCAAAAACAGATTTGAAGATGTGATTCGAACGAGACTATCAAATATTCCGAGTGCATATTATTTTAATTAATAGAACATGAGACAATCATCAAATTTTTCTACAGGGAGTATGAAACCTGTAAATTCTAAGTAGTCTACGAGAAAAAGTTTCGGAGCTAACCACCCGCACAGTGTTTATAAACAAACAAGTTGCCAGAGCTAGACGATATCTATCATATGGTAACGTTTGAGTCGCAAAATTCATATACGGGGGTGATCGACTAGTTTGGAATTTTCCTTCAACTAGGAGTTGATGGTGAAGAAACATCTCAGATTAACTGAAAATAATTCTCTTCTTATTGAATTTTAATAAATGGAACTTTACATTACTTCTTCTTTATGAATTTAGACCAGTTATGGTTTGAGTCAAATCCAAAGAGTCCACCTATAGTGTACCCTTTTCTCACAATTTCTGCAGTTTGATAAAATGGTTCAATTGGAATTTCCACCAAGAGCAATTTTTTGTATCGAAAGAACACGAGAAATCTATTTTTTACTTTTTATTTTTACCACTCCTTATTTTTACTTCAAACATCCAGTTAATGCCGATTCCTATGTTGCGAGAACATGTCAGGCGGCAGTTTCTTCAGTTTCTTTTCCTGTTCAGACATGAATAACGCCTGGAGCGCTATGAAAGAGATGCATCGCTACAGGCGTTTTTGAATCAGTTAGTTCACTGGACCGTGCAACAAGTAAATAAAAACAAGTAGTCCTATTAATTTTTACATATAAAGCTATTTTTGTTTTGTCAAATGTGGTGTTGTGTTGTGTAATATCTTGTTTACTACTTTTTTCTTTAAATTAAGTGCCGAATACCTGCTGACTGCAATTTCAACGGCTTGATTTTTCATAAAATGGTAAGTGTTCCCTACTTTATACTATCAACATTAACCCTTTGTAGGCTACTGGTTATAATTAATTTTTTTCAGCCAAATATCTTTTTATTAATTGAAATGTCATGTACGAGTTCAAAAACGTAACTGGTTTTATCCATAACTCGCTATTGTATTGTTTTTTAAGGGCTATAAGATCAAATTAGTTCAATATCTTTTTTGCCTTTATTTTTGAAAGGATTCAAGCTGAAAGGGCTCGAACAAATTGCTATTTACTCAAATATGCAAACTTTAATCGGCCATATCTTACTTAATAATAATCTGCCTTATAGAGGGTTGCAAACTATTGGCTACTTAGTTAACTTTTTTAGAATATCTCCTACCCTACCCACATGGTGCTTATTATTGTGGTTAGTTTAGAAGTTAATTCCTAATTCTCATGAGTACTAATTATATATTTGTTTTTTCAGGATGAAAGAAAGAGAGGTGCGAAGTTTCGCGAGCAAAAGAATCTGAGACTACAAGAAAGGGGAAAATGGTTGGATCTTTAAAGCATTTCTTACAAAACAATCGAGATTCCACGGAGACTATCGATGTTGATGCGACCGAATCGTCCGAATCTCAAGATTCTAAATCCGTAATATCAATAACCGTGAGTGGACCATCTGAAATTTCAACAGCACACATCAGGTCCTGCAACAAGTGGTATCGGTTGTAGCAGCAAAACAGCTTCTACTGATGCAGAGCCCGATGAAGCGATGACACCATCCTCGTCTATAGCACTTGAACAATCCACTTCAGGTAATTCAGCTTGTATAAAAAGTTTGGTAATGTCAGCTACCGAAATACCTGCTGGAAGTGACACTTTCGATGAAGGCTGTAATGAGGCTACTATCGATATAATTCCGTCCGACCCCGGTTAGTGGCCCGAAAGAATCACCAATGAAATGGCTAGAATATTGGTTAAACGTGGTCCGCCCTTGATAGACATCAGTTTTAGCTTTCCTAATAATAAAAATAAGAGAAAGTTTTCGTGCAAATACTTTGAAAGAAATCTAGCAAATGGAGAAAAAGTCGAAAGGGCTTGGCTTATTAACTCTATTTCTAAAGATTCTGTATTTTGTTTTTGTTGTAAATTGTTTTGGAAATGTAAATGTAAAACTCCTAATACTTGGGTAAATTTTAAAAAAATGTTGGAGACATCTATGACTGTTAATGCTTATCAATTCTGTTAAAATGACTCATTATTTAGGCGTGCAAATACAGAATGAAATAATTGTCGTCCTAAGTAAGAAATAATATTTTAGAAATGGTTCACAGTTCAAAATATTTTTCAATAATATTAGATTGTACACCAGACACTAGTCATACTGAGCAAATTAGTCTTGTCCTGAGGTATGTTGTCCTTAACACCACTTCAAAAAAGGTTGAAGTTAAGGAAAGTTTTATTGAGTTTAATCCAATACTGGACTCTACAGGATAAGGGATATATACCTTTGTGATAGAAAATTTGAAAAAATTAAATTTAGAATTAAAACACATTAGGGGACAAGGTTATGATAATGGGACAAATATGAAGGGAAAACATGTTGGGCTTCAAAAACGCATTCTTGATGCGAATCCGAAAGCCCTTTTGTACCTTGTACGGCTCATACTTTGAACTTAACAGTAAATGACGCTTCTAAGTTGTTAGGTGCTACAATAAACTTTTTTAATCTTGTGCCAGAGTTATATAATTCTTTTTCGTCATCCACAAAAAGGTGGTATGTTTTGAGAAAAAATGTCCCCGGGTTAAGTTTAAAGCCTCTAAGTGAGACAAGATGGTACAGCAGAATTTACGCAATAACCCCTTAAAGTTTATTTAATTAAGGTTTGCGAAAGTCGTCTGGAAGTGGCTGAAGATAATTCCTTTCACATTGATGCAAGACATAAAGCGAGTTCCCTCTTAACGTCTGTACAAAATTTTCAATTTATTTGTGGAATTATTATTTGGCATGACGTTTTATTTCATATAAATATTGTCAGCAAACAAATGCAAAGTGGTACAATTAATATTAAAGTATGCCAAACCTACCTAAAAAATTTAGTTCCAGCAATATAGATCTGACCAATCATTTCAAGAAATTCTTGTGCAAGTGAAAGAAGTAGCATCCTAACGCGAAATTCAAGAAGACTTTCCACCATTACCAACGGTTAGGAGGAAATTTAAACCAAAACTGGTTGACTATGAAAACCGAAATGAGACCCCTCATGATCATAAAACCGCCTTTAAAATTATTTTTTTTTTTAAACTATAGATCAAACTATAAGCTCTCTAAAAACCGATTTGACTTGTTAAATGAGTATGATAATATTTTCGGATTTTTAGCGACATATTCAAATTAAGTGACAGCGTTCTTTCAAAACATTGTTCTATTCTTGAAGAGCGACTGACAGATCAGGATAATAAGGATAAAGACTCCAATGATCTGTCTAACGAAATAAAAGCATTAAAGTTGTTTTCATTACCTGATGATACTGACCCCTTAAGTATTTTACACTATATATATATATGAAAACAATTTAATCTCCACCTATCCAATCGTAAGCATTTCACTAAGAATTCTTTTGACATTGCCTGTATCTGTAGCTTCTGACGAGCGATCTTTTTCAAAGTAAAAAATCATAAAAATGTTTAAGATCGACAATGATTCAAGAAAGATTATCTGGGCTAGCAATATTAGCAACTGAACAAGAAATTTTTGAAGGTATAATTTTAGCGATGTAATTAATGAATTTGCAACAGCAAAATCTCGGAAAATATCGCTACTACAATAGCTATCTTTTATTTTACTATTGCACCTAGACCTGGCTATCATTTTTGATTTTGAAACGAAGTTCCCTAGGTATTTGTTTTTAGAAATATGTGCATATTTTTTAAAATATCTAAGTATAAGTAGAAAGTAGTACTGCCATGCACGCAGCCCCCAAGCGCCACAATATTGCAACTAGGCAGGATGCTGAGAAACGAAGCGGCAGACTGCAGTTTCGCCCTTATTAGGAGCTCATTATTAAAATTATTAAAAAAGAATCTATTTCGTTATGATTTTGTTCTGTTTGTTTCATTTTGATATTTTAGTCTACAAATAAATATGACTTATAAAGTTCAGTTTTTTTCTTTACTCCAAGAACCTACCTACCTACCTCCTACCTTAAAAAAAAATAAAAAACATGATCCAAAATGCCCTGAGGGTCTCCAAAATCCTTTTTTGCACACAAGCGCCAATATCCCTCACGGGGGCCCTGCACCCTTACAATACCTACAAATTTCCTATGAAGTTGGCAAACAGAGACTATCTATCATAAGTTGACTTTGAGTCGCAAAATGTTTATACGGGAGGCGATCGACTAGTTTGGAATTTTCCTTCAACTTGGAGTTGATGGAGATGAAACATTTTAGATTCATTGATAATTATTCTCTTTTTAATAAATTTTAATGAATGAAATTTGCTGCTAGATCATTCAGGATAATAGTTAAAGCCAACTTCATTGACCGTTTTAAATATTTTCAGATTATTTCCATAAACACCTCAAAAAAGTCTAGGGAACACTTCTGAATATCGATATATCGTATCCAGAATGATTAATATGGATGATTTTTTTTCAGGAATGAACACCTGCATCAATTTCTCACCAAATTATGTAGAGTGCCGCAACAGATTTCAGTTTTTTTTTTATAAAAAACTAAAAATGCAGCAGATGCGACGCTGCTTTATAATCATTTCATGTATTCAGTGTTTGAAATCAGTTAGTTGGCACTTTGTTTCTGTTGTAAGCACAAATAAAAGATTCAAGTTTTGTGATTGGACCATGGAAAGACGACATTTGACTAGAGAAGAGATGTTATGAGCCGTTGGCATGCTCAAAGCTGGGAGATCACAACGGGAAGTATCCAGGGTTCTGGAAAGTAGCCCAAGTGTCATAAACCGTTTATGGTCGCCTTTCAATGAAACAGGTTGCGTAGAAGAACGCCATACAGGTCGTTTCAGGATTACTACAGTCGCCCAAGACCGATTTTTGGTTTCGCAAGCCAGAAGAGATCGTACTACCACAGCATCTCAATTAGCTCAAGAGCTATCACGAGTTCATAATGTACAAATTTCCGACCAAACTGTGAGAAATCGACTGCAAGAAGGTCAACTCCACTCCAGACGTCCTTAAAGAGTTCCACAACTGACCCATGGAAATCGCGCTGCTCGTTTAGCTTGGTGCCAAGAACACGTAAACTGGGATCAAGAGAGGTGGGCCACAGTTCTCTTCAGTGATGAATCTAGATTTAGTTATTATTCCGATTCGGGAAGAATTCGAATATGGAGGGAACCTGGGAAGCAAAACCGTCTCCAGCATGCTCGAGAAGTTCTTAGACAGGGAGGCGGATCTCACTGATCCGCCTCCCTATGTTGGGGAGGTATACGCCTTGGTGGAAGAACGTTTTCATACAGAACAACCTTATGAGAAATTCTTACTTAAAAGAGATAGTTTTACCTGTAGTGGTACCGTATCTCCAAACAATGGGTCAAACTCCACTCTTCCAACAAGATAATGCTCCTCCTCGTCGTGCAAGAGTTGTCTTGAACGTTCTTGAAGAGAATGATATCGATCTTCTACCGTGGCCATCCTGCTCCCCAGATCTGAATCCCATCGAGCACGTGTGGGACACCCTAAAAAGAAATCTCCTGCGTCAAAACGTCTTCCATCATGAACAGGAACTTCGATTAGCAGTTCAGGAAGCTTGGAATGACTTAGGCCAAAATGTAATAGACAATTTAATATTGAGCATGCCGCGACGATGCCAAAGTGTCATTAATAACAGAGGTGGACCTTCTGGGTACTGAAAAATATAAGTGCTTCCATATCGTTTCGAAAATATTAGTTCAGGATTTTTTTTGTGTTTTTCAAATTTCAAATTTTTTTTATGATAGGTGCTTTGGAGAAGTCAAATATTATTTTGTTTTCTCGAGAATACATTATATACAATACATCCTAACACAAACCGAAAGATTTCTATAAATTCGAATCATCAAATTTATATTTTAAAGATATTGGTAAGTGTTCCTAGACTTATTTGAGGTGTTTATGTTTAGTTTTCGAAAATAATCAAATATTTTAACGATTTATTTGCTTGTATTGTAATGTTACGACATTTAAACCTCTACGTAAAGGCGCGGCATCAACCCAGTATTTATTCTATACAATACATCTATTTTATAATGGATTGTATAACGTAAAGCAATAATAAGACTTCACTTATTTACCTCTCTATTGTACTCTGACCTCCAAGCTGCGACATAAAACATATGCTTTCTTCTTCAATTCAGAATAAATAATACCAGATTTTCAACACAATAATTCAAACAGTAAATGATTTGAAATTCAATCAATTACATTATCAGTTTTCAATCATCTGTCTATTCACGAGCCGTATTTCGAATACGCCAAACAAAATGTAGAATCCATTTTCAATTGTGAAAATTGTTTTGTTTGTATATATTCGACGATTCTAAAAATAGTTCGAACACAGGACATCATAGGAGAGATAAGAATAATTCCAATCTTGCTTTGTTTCGGATGAGTCGTCTGGACTCTCCCCCGCATATTAATTCGAATCAGTGGCGTAACTGTAAAAATGTCTGACGAGAATATGAATTCTCTTCATTGGATTTATGCAAATAAAATAAAGGAATTTTTTTAATTAGAATGAGATGGCGAAGATGCAGTGAAATTTGAGTTATTTTATAAACGTCTGTTTTTAAAGCTATTTAAACGATTAGGTGAGAGTCCCCTAGTGGCGGACACCTAAGGTTTTTAGTGAATAAAATAAAAATATATTAAAAAAATGTTCATTTGTTTATGACTCTAAGTAGTTAACAGAGCTGAAAATCAAATTAAATTAAAGAAAAAATACAACCTCTTCTCAAAAAATAATTAATACCATCAATTAAACTTTGGTAACGAAAAAATTAATTTTCAAAAGTGAAACCTAGTACCGGATATTTCTGCCGTATTCCTAGAACCGGACATTTCAAAATAGCTTGCATCGATCACATATGTAGCCATTCCCACACTCTGGAACATCTGCACATGCTTCAGGTGCCCACCCATGACAGGATGAGCACCGGATTCAGTATTCGGCATTATCTTCTAAGCAAACTACGCGAATTGTTGTGTCTGTGTTGGATGTTTCAGTTTATGGTTTTACTCTCCTAATTTGAACGTCACTTTTCCTTTAGACGACACGTCTCCTTTACCTTGTTTTCCCTTGTTTACACTGTTTCCTTTGTTTTAAATTCCTTCGATTTGCTTTTCTTTGCCTCCAATTGCTACTGTAAACTTAGATCCTATTTCCATCTCTGTCTTTCAATCTCTTTTTCTTCTGCTACTTTTTGTATGGCGATGACATACCCAACTTTGGTTTCATCGTTACTTCTCCACGATTTAGCGCCGTTATTTTGTCATGTATTGTGCTTTTAAGAATATCATAGTGCACAGCTACTTCTCTTACACTCAGTTCCTCGGACAAAACCTTATCAATCGCTGTTTGTAAGCTCTGTAGTTTCCACGATCCTTTCTCTTTCTGTTCTTCCATTTCGTTTTTCTGAGTGCTTCTACACCATAAAACAGAATTAAATTATCAGAATAAATAATGTAAATGCTTACAAGAAATGTTAATCTGTTTACTGTCCCGTGCTAGAGGATGACTTAGTGTCCGGTACTAAAGGACAGACAACACAGTACATTAACTGGTAATTACCAAAACCGGGTAAAAAAAATCTGATAATATTCTGCCAGTTTAAGGTTAACAATCAAATACCATGATTATTCTCGACTATCGACTATCGACTACCATTAAAATGTAAATGCGTAAATGTGCCAGAATTACTTACATCTGCCAAAAACAGCAAACAGTCGCTCCCACTATGGCCTCAAGCTTACCAGTGACGACTGGTAAGCTACGCCCCTTTCTCTTGTAATTTGAATCGAACCGGTTCAGACTTGACTAAATAGTACGAGTGTCCGGCGATACGACACGTTCTTTTGTCATATTCATAACCTATGCTAACAGCCTCGGTAGCTGCACGGTTAGTGCGCAAGCATATTGGAACTGCTAAGTCGAGGCTCCTGGTTCGAATCCCGGGTCAGGTTATGGATGTTGTCCTTGAACAAAAAGTGCTGAATTTGAAAGAGTCGCCTAAAGAGGGCATAAACTTCCGACGACCAGATAACTTGTTATCCTTGTGGTGGCAGTTATCATTGCACGGTCTAGGAGAGTGGTTCGGAATCCACTATAAACTGTAGGTCCAGCTGTGTAAATGGGCTAAGTTCCCGAGCACATTGTTAAAAGATGCAAGCAAGCAAACAAGATAACCTATGCTATCTCTTTCACTTTAATTTGGCCGTCGGCTACCATCATTTGATGAGCTTTGACGATGTTATCGTTGCGAGTGACAGTTTTTGGACGTTCCGAACGTTGGTCGTCTCCCAAGCCACGTTTAAATTCAGCCGCCAAAAATTTCACTGTGGTAAATGATGGTGCAGAGTCCCCATACATAGAATCTAACTTATCTTCAATATACATAGGTGTATTGCCTTTCAAAAACAAATTATTAATGACAACTCGATACTCGATTTTGTCCATTTCCCCAAATTATTCACATCAACTCACTAAAACGACTGTTCTGTAACAACTGAGCGTCAAAAATGATTGTCACTTTGGTGAGTAACTGTCAACAGATCAACAATGAAAATTCATTAGTTTTTATTTACGAGTGCTGCCATCGTTACGTGGAGGTCGAAAACTGTTCAGACCATGCTTGCATATGGGAATAAGGTCTATAGGTCAGTGTCGACATTAACCAACCAGACAATCAATTCATAAAACCAAAATATTACATGGCATGTCAGTTGAACGCTAAACTATTCCACAATTAGGACCAACACATAATAAATACTTTAAAATAAAAATAGTAAACTAGAAGGACTAACACTTACGAATAATTAAAACTCGTTTGTAGAATAAAACGGATTATCTAATAGGATTTTTATCACTTCTTTAGTAAATTAGTTGAACCACAGACTTTTCAATCTCTGTGGTAAATTGTTGTAATAAAGCAGTTGAAGCTTTTCTTCCTAAATCCATGCTTTGAGGAACTAATAATAGTTCTACTTTCTGGAAATCTTACGAGTCTTCTGTAAAGAATCTTTTCTATGATCTTCGAAAACGCTGGTTATATAGAAATTAGTGTATAATTGCTGCAACGGTTAATGTCTGCTTTTGTATGGATCGCAAGACGCTTGCTGATTTCAAATTCCCGGGGATGTTTCATGTTCCAACACGTATTAAAAATTCTGCAAAGAGGTTATGAAATTATTGGAAATATTCTTCTTAGGAGAATTGTATTCAATCCATAAATTTCAGCTATGTGTTGCCTTTTAGGTTAGGTTAGATGGGAACATCAGTAAGCTCCACTGCATGTATTGGACTGATAAACACTGAAGAGATTGAAGTTATGTCGTTATACATATCCGCCATATTAATTGATTTTTTCTGAGACTGGATAAGATATCGCATAGGAACGGAGACGAAGTAGCAATTGTGCTACTCAGCAGGTGCGCTCCTTATTGCGCATCTTCTAAACCTTACCAGCTTCTTCATTCATGATTGATCATATTGCCGTTGACCTATCGGGTGCCGATGCTATATACATGGTATTGTTTTTCCGCTTGATTTCTGCAAAGCTTTCCTGCAGGTGGCGTTGCAGGACATTGAATGCTCTCAAGAAGCAGCATCCCTCCGAACACGAAATAACGTTTGCGCTGCCTGCTAGCAATTCAGCATATTTATGTTTTGAATTAAGAAGATTTGTTACCAATTTACTTTCCTGTACACAGTAATCTTATAGATGGGGATCAATGGTTCTAACTTAATTATCACAATGATTGTTCAAAAAAATATTGTCTGTGCAAGTTTACTTGTATTTATCATTCTTATCTTTCTTATGAGTGATTCCAACATCTCCTCCAAATCATCCCTATATTTACTTGTCCCAAGAAAATCAACATCGATGTCTGCTACTCTACAAATTCTGCAGTACGCACCCTTGGTGATCTCCCCGAAATTCTTGCCAGCACTTGGACCATCAGTGCACCTGAAACTATTTTCAGATACCAGATCTACAGTGAGCCTTGCCATTTGTCTGGGGGCCAATCGACATACACTCTTTGGTTCTATGAACCAAGAGGACATCATCCTTACACAGAGCAAAATTTTTGTTGTTTTCAATAGTTTCCTACAGAAACAATAATAGGTTGGTAGTTTAGTGGTTAGTAGGTAGTGGTAGTTTAGTGGTTAGTACCGAGTGAGAAAACTTCAGTTCTCTAATGTCAAGTAGATGAACTTGGTCCAGCTTGTTGTCTGGATTGTCTCAGTTCAGAAAATTCATTTCAGGCCCAAACTTTCCTCCTGTATACCCACTCTTTGAAATCCTTAATTTGATGTCGTTTTGGCAAGTCCTAAAATTTTTGTAGGCCCATGAAGTTTATGCCAGTTGCTCAGCCATTTCGTTGTTATGTATTCCAGTATAACCAGGCACGTAAACACCTCAAAAAAGTCTAGGGAACACTTACCAATATCTTTACAATATGAATTTGGTGATTCGAATTTATTCGGTTTTTGTTAGGATGTATTGTATATTATGTATTCTCAAGAAAACAAAATAATATTTGACTTCTCCAAAGCACCTATTATAAAAAAAATTTAAAATTTGAAAATGACAATTTGGTAAAACACAAAAAAAAATCCTGAACTAATATTTTCGAAACGATATGGAAGCACTTATATTTTTCAGTACCCAGAAGGTCCACCTCTGTTATTAATGACACTTTGGCATCGTCGCGGCATTCTCAATATTAAATTGTCTATTACATTTTGGCCTAAGACGTTTTGACGCAGGAGATTTCTTTTTAGGGTGTCCCACACATGCTCGATGGGATTTAGATCTGGGGAGCAGGATGGCCACGGTAGAAGATCGATATCATTCTCTTCAAAAACGTTCAAGACAACTCTTGCACGATGAGGAGGGGCATTATCTTGTTGGAAGAGTGGATTTTGACCCATTGTTTGGAGATACGGTACCACTACAGGTAGAACTATCTCATTTGCGTAAGAATTTCCCGGGAGGTTGTTCTGTATGGAAACGAGGTCAGTTCTTCCACTAAGGCGTATACCTCCCCAAAACATCACTGATCCGCCTCCCTGTCTAACAACTTCTCGAGCATGCTGGAGACGGTTTTGCTTCCCAGGTTCCCTCCATATTCGAATTCTTCCCGAATCGGAATAATAACTAAATCTAGATTCATCACTGAAGAGAACTGTGGCCCACCTCTCTTTATCCCAGTTTACGTGTTCTTGGCACCAAGCTAAACGAGCAGCGCGATTTCCATGGGTCAGTTGTGAAACTCTTGAAGGACGTCTGGAGTGGAGTTGACCTTCGTGCAGTCGATTTCTCACAGTTTGGTCGGAAATTTGTACATTATGAACTCGTGATAGCTCTTGAGCTAATTGAGATGCTGTGGTAGTACGATCTCTTCTGGCTTGTAAAACCAAAAATCGGTCTTGGGCGACTGTAGTAATCCTGAAACGACCTGTATGGCGTTCTTCTACGCTACCTGTTTCATTGAAACGCGACCATAAACGGTTTATGACACTTGGGATACTTCCCAGAACCCTGGATACTTCCCGTTGTGAGCTTGGAGCCTGCCAACGGCTCGTAACATCTCTTCTCTAGTCAAATGTCGTCTTTCTATGGTCGAATCACAAAACTTGAATCTTTTATTTGGGCTTACAACAGAAACAAAGTGCCAACTAACTGATTTCAAACACTGAATACATGAAATGATTATAAAGCAGCGTCGCATCTGCTGCATTTTTAGTTTTTTTATAAAAAAAAAGTGAAATCTGTTGGGGCACTCTACCTAATTTGGTGAGAAATTGATGCAGGTGTTCATTTCTAAAAAAAATCATCCATATTGATCGTTCTGGTTACGATATATCGATATTCAGAAGTGTTCCCTAGACTTTTTTGAGGTGTTTATATGAGGATGGCCATATTAGAAGCACCGAGTGAGCTTGGAGAGAGCATGCATTTCCCCCTGAAATATGGATGGCCCAGAACCGATTAAAATAGTGAGTTTGACTCTGGGACCAAAAACAATTCCTGCTTGCGCCCATTTTCGCGACTAAGAAGAACATCCTTGTAGTTTTTCGAGGACGGATGCTTTAGAAGCATGTTATCAAGGATAAATTCAACCTTGTTGAGTTAGTGCCTACTATATAGCCGTAAGGCCCCCCCAGATGATTTTAGATAATGTCCAATTCAGTTATGAACTTTCACATTATAAATACGAACGAAATACCATGTATATTCTTTTTGTATTGTTCGTTTAATTTCTGTGATAATATTTAAATTAGAATCTCTGGAGATCTGCAAGAAAACGTCTGTCGAGTCTACTAGTATTAAATACGGATGTCGTTGTTGAAAGGGTCAGGGGACCATCTTGTACGAAACGAGTCGCCGAGACACCGAATCCGATAAAATCGGAAACCACACTGGGGGAACTTTCATATCGATATTTACGATAAAGTTATTCGAAATCAATACCAAATATTTTCGACTTTGTCATGACATATGACAAATTGTATGATCTTAACCACTGTATTAATGGAACATAAATAATGAAAACTCTTAACGATATAAAGTATACCCATCCAAAGTTTCTGAAAGATTCACTTTGATTTCGAAAGGAGACAATATTTCATCCTGAAAACCTTTATTATCTCTCGTACTATTCAAATTATTCTGTCAAATTTTAGGGGAAGAACGGAATTTACCCTAGGGAGTTTCTGTTACATATTTTAGAACTAAAACCTATCGATTTGAAGGATAATTTAATTCTGCCACTCGAGTATCTAACTTGACGTACTGGGTAGTAATTGAGGAATGAAAACGTGAACAGAGGTGAATATTTAACGAACCATATAAGATGGTAATTTATTATTAATTTTAGTGCGTATACTTCACGATCGATGGTTATATGAGTGATGATTCGGCGGCCAACGCATAACTTAATTAAGGGTAGATTAAACACGACACGAACGAAAGTTGACGCTTGTTAGCTATTGCGGAAATCATGTTAGGGCGTCTGCAGTCAGAGGTACCACAATAGTAATGACTGATTTTACTTAAGTGCCTATGACGAACTTTTCGGACTGAGGTCTATAGTTGAGGAAACCACATTTAGTAGATTTGTGTTCATTTATTCTAAAAAATTAAAAACTGATAGATATATATATATATATATATATATATATATATATATATATATATATATATATATATATATATATATATCAGCAATAACAAAACACAACTATTCTGTCTATGGTCATATGTAATTTGGACATAACCTCACGTTTCCGATCATGGTAAGTGAACGATATGCGCGTGCAACTCTCAACTGCAAAAAGTAATGAAAATTAAAAGGTGAGTTTTCGACGGAAAAAAATAGCCCTAAAAGGCTTTCAACGCTGCTATTACAACTGGAAACAACAACTGCCTCAATAAAACACAAAATATTTATTTTTCATCCAAATTTATTGTATCGCCTTCATAACTGGTCCTCGAAGTTTAAGTTTAGAAAAATGAAAAAAGTGGGCCGGAGCCATATCAGGTGAATACGGTGGTTGTTCTGTTGTAGTTGTTGAGTTTTTCGGTTAGAAATTCATTCACAATGATAGCCTTGTGAGATGGTGCATTATCGTGGTGAAAATCCATGAGTTTTCTTCCCAGAAATCTAGCCTTTTTCAAGGAATTTGCTCTCTCAAACGCCCCATAACACTCAGGTAATACTCTTTATTTACCGTCTGGCAAGAGTGCTTAACATCGCGATAATCAAAGAAACAGTCAACATTACCTTGACTTTTGATCGACTTTGACTTGGTTTCAGTTCAGTTGGAAGGCTCCATTCTGAAGCTTGTTGGCTGGTTTGAATGTCGAGCTCATAAACTCATGTCTCATCATCAGTTTCAATGCGTTTTGTGATTGTTATGTTGGACTTGACTCGTTTTAGTATGCCTTCAGCTCTACGCGATTGAATTTCTAATATAACAAACTACCGACCGATTACTCTTTTATCGGTGTTTTCAAAAATTTTCGAAAAAATTATGCTCAAACGAATAGTGAATTTTCTTGAATGCAATGGACTTATGTCGAATAACCAACCGTTTTATACTCTATTCTAGACACTGTGTACAAGGGACTGGATAAGGGCGAGATAGAGAGTGTTGTCCAATTTTCAGAGCATCTTCTTCCATATATGCCGATAATAGTCGTTTTTTTTCTATGAATACTGAGGTTTGTAGTTACAATCCTTTCATTTATCGTTTCCCAATTTGTTATGCTCTTCTCGAGTTTTCTATTTATAATGATATAGTTGCAAAACAACTTTCATAAAAGAGGGCATAATGACAATACCGTCATTATTCATTTTTGAAGTTCACCAAGCAGAATATGAGGTCTTTCACGCCTCAGAATCAGTATCACGCATATAATACAAGATTCGGTGCCGATTTCTAATTCAACCAACATAACTTGGAACTTTACAAAAAGAATCCATATTACACAGGTGCTGTTCTATTCAATAAATTACCGTTAAATATGAGAATTTTAGATTTTAAACCATTTGTAACACTCATCCAAAATATACTTATTTTTAGGGCCTTCTATTCAATAGACGACTTTTTAACTTTCAAATTTTGAACTTCCAGTGAATACGGGTGTTTGACTTGTCCTATATCCTTTTATGTGATCCATTGGACCAATAAATGATTTTGATTTTTTGAAGGAGATTCAGGTCTTTTGGAATTAGTCGAGCGGAAACGAGTTTCATGCCCAAACAATCTTTTAAAATGGAACGAATTGTTTCGTGAGACCCAGAAAGTTCATTGCCTATGTCTCTAAAACTTAAATGACGATTTTCTATAACATTTTCCTTCACTTTATCGATGTTAACTTCACTTGAAGATGTTGATGGCCGACCAGAGCACATCTCGGCTGCTGTTGAATGCATATCGACCACTCTAAGCCTTCTTTAATATTTTCAGCGATTTGGCACACGAAATTCTATTTGCAGTGCAGAATTAGTGAGAACTGACAAGATCAAGCACTGTAAACAAACTTAAGGACAGATCCCGTTCAAACTCCGCGTCAGTATAGAAAACAGTTGTGCCTACTTAGCAACAACAAAAATTTTGACACTCGTTTTAAGCAGATTTTTTGAGTAATCAATTCAAATAAGAATGTGTCTTATTTTTTTCCTCACACCGTGCCTAGCGTTTCTCTTCCGAAAAATATTCCATACATTTCATTTTATACTGCTCAATTTCTATGGAGGCTAAGAAGGTATTCAGCAAAACCTATTTCAACAGTATTACTATGTATATTATGCTTTGTGTATCCATGTTCGACATAAGCCATACGGGAAACTGAGGATTTAAATGAAAAGTGAGAACATTCAGAGAAACCAGCTCGAAAGAAGTTTTATTGTGAAAATATATTCTTATTCTACGTTCAACGAAATCCATCTGTGACAGAGATAATCGGCTTTTCTTCGTACACGTATCAGACGTTTTTGGGATTATTCATATATGGTCGTGATTTTATTTCCGATGAAATTTTACATTTATGCATCATATATTCATGAATGCACATAAAAAATCGAGAGTAATCAAAATGAAATAAAATATTCTGCACCTATTCGATGGAGATGCCCAGTGTCAAAACTCACGCACTTTCACTCTTCGATCGTTCATCATGATATCGTGAATTTTTAAATCATTTTTGATGTGCTGACCTCATTGTGACTTGGAAGATCTTCATCTAAAGATCTTGAACGTTCACGTTTGAATTCAGCTATCGCAAAGAATTTCTGAAGCGACGTAAGCTTTGTTTTCATTTTATTTCATCATAATTTTCAATTGTGAATCAACAAAAGTTGTTATATTTGAATGGCTGCCTTTCGCATAATAACCGTGCGCTGACTCAACAGTTTGACAGCATTCTTTACGTATGTCACTATTCAGAAACTAACATCTCAAATCGAAGGCATCATTCAGTATTGCAGAAATAACTTATTTATCGCACAGCTAGGTACTTCATACTTCATTTATAACTCATCTGAACTTTGCAGAAAAAGACTGGGAGAAAAGGATTAAAGGTGAGCCATACATAATACCTTGATAAAGTTCAGGTTTTGAAAAAAGTCGGTTATCTTATTCAAGCAAAGTTTCTTCAGTTCATCGTGTTCTGGTGTAATCTTGCCAAAAACTTCTGACTTTATTCTACTCACTGCTTCACCTTCGTCCTCTCTCCTGTGTGAAGTCTGTTTTCGTATTCATCTACCACGTCGATTCTGCCAATATTTGCCTTTAGCAGGGGCTCGCCCCAATCCTAGTAGCAGGATGGTATCATCATTCGATACGTTTTCGATTGAGATGAATGAGATAAGTTTAAAGTTCAATTCAATTCTGTCAATTACCTGTTGGTTTTTTCCGTACCAAGCTACAGATCCATATGTAATCTGTGATCTGGTCGCCATAGTGTACAGCCAGTCCATCTACTTTCGATGAACACCTCATGTTTCTCAGCAGATGCATCACAATTCCAGAAAGATAGTCTAGCACTATGGCAAATATTTCGTGAGTGAGCATTCCAGGAAACTGTCAGCCAGGATTAGCTCTAGATAATTATCTTCGTTCGTGAGCTCAATAGTTTCCCCTCGGATAATTGTTCGTTTCAAACCATCCAACTTCTTTTTTAAGATGAAGGGTACCAGGAACACAGGAGAACTTTTGAGGACTCATATATACATTTTTCCCAATTCTCCTTAGGGACTACAGAAGGGGGGATGGCCAACTGCAAGCACGTCTCAATGTTGGTTCCAGTTACAAATTATTGATTCGTTTGCTCCAGCTAGCCTAGCTTCAGATAGTGAATCTGGCAACACGTTATTAAGAGCAATATTTATATTGCTAACTTGATTTTGCAAAGCAGATTCAGCCGATTTCCTAGATGGTAGGCGTATTGAAGCTGTCTAAGGGTGTTGTATAGCAGTGCACCCTGCTGATATACTTATCAATAACCTCCTCACGTGGCCTCTGTGAGACGCTGGTATAAGGAATTCTATCGGGGCCCTAGTTCACTCAGTGACGAACTTCATGAAGGTCCTCCAAAATCAGTTGTTTTGCCACCAGCGTAAATTCAATATTGCATGAACATTTGGCTGTCAACAAGATTTGTCCGCCTTGGAACCCACACACCTCATCAATTGTTCGAAAGAAGAATCGTGTCGTTTGGTGCAAAGAAATGTTGAAAAAATTCAACCACGGTACTCCAAAAGACGTTTACAAAATTGTTACAAGCGACGAAACTTGGATATATGCGTACGGGTCCAAAACATAACAAAAGTTGTGCGTGCACGCATCACTACGAATCAAATGGTCGCCTGTATTTCCAGGAAAACCGGACATGTCGCCACCATTGCATTAGAGCAACGTAGAAAGTTCAATTCTGAATGGTGTACAACCATTTGTTTGCCGCAAGTGTTCGATGAGTTGAGGAAATCAAATCAAAGAACTAACATCATTATGCATCATGACAATGCAAGATCACACATCAGCGCATACGATTGAGTATTTGAACACGCAAAACATGGAATTAATGGCCATCCAGATAATAGTCCTGATTATGCACCCAACGACTTCTTTTTGTTTGCGCACATCAAGAAAAACTGCGTGGACAACGATTTTCGACGGCAGAAGAAGCAGTTAAAGCCGTCCAAAATCATGTTATGAAGGTATCTAATTCGGAGTAGCAAAAGCGTTTCGAAAATTGGTTTAAGCGCATGCAAAAGTGTATTGATCTTCATGGAGAATACTTTGAAGAACAAAACAGTTATTCTTCTTAAGTAACTTTCTTTTTTTTGTCAGGCGCAAAATTTAAAAGGCAACCTATGTTGCCTGCGCGCAATATATTTTCGGGTTGTTTCCAAAAAAAAAATTCCGGATATGTTTCTTTGCATGAAACTTATATGTTTCTTTCCTGGAATTCTTGAAGCTTCCTTCTCCTTAGGGGTTCTCTGAAAAGAATTCTCTAAACTGTAGCAGTAATGCTTCACACAACTCACTCCACGAATTCCATTGTATTTGATATGATATCCTACCGTTCAGATAACATGAACTTAAATTCTATAATTGCTAACGTTTTGTCTAAAGTGTATTCAAACCAAGGTTAAAAGAAAACTCGATCTCAAACACGTCTGAAACAATAATGAGTTTATTTTACTATCAGTTTTCATTCTCATTTCACGCTAAATTAATGCAAGTTTTCTGTATTTCTTGTTGATTTTCGAATCTTTGAATTTATTGTAATGGCTGCTGAACGTCCTGGACGCTATTTGAGTGATCATGAAGTGGTAAGAATTGTAACACTTCTAGAGGAGTGGCGAAGCCAACGTTACGTGGCTAATTTGTTGAATGTTAACCAAAGCACTATTTCAAGAGCAATTAATCGGTACCACGGAATATCGAAGAAGGGCCGGACAGGGAAGAAATCGGATAACAACACCAGTGGATGATCGTTGGCTCCGTTTAACTGCACTAAGAGTTCGGCACTGTACGGCTAGAATGCTACGAAATGAACTTGCACTTTCCAGAAATGCGCATATTTTATTGCAAACTGTTAGTAACATGCTCAGAGAAGACGATATCAGACCAAGGGTGGCTTCTACCGGCCCACGTCTCACCAGAGAGCATCGAGTTGCAAGACTTCAGTTTGCGAGGGAACATGAAAATTGGGGTATTCCAGAATCGTCGAATGTTCTCTTTTCCGACGAGTCCAGGTTCTGTCTAGTATCAAATGATACACGCATGCCTGTATACAGACGACCTGGGGAACGGTATCAGCAATGCAATATCCGGCAAACCGAAAACTTCGGAGGGGGCTCAATAATGGTGTTAGGAGGCATTTTTTTCCATGGTCGAACTTAGTAAGTCCTAGTGAATAATGGAAGAATGACAGCGGCCAGATACATCGCAGATATCCTTGAACCCCATGTTGTACCATTCGGTCCATTGATTGACGAAAACTTCATTTATATGCATGATAATGCTCGGCCTCATGCATCTAAAATTTCTGCAAAATGCCGAAATTGATATTTTAAGATGCCCAGCCAGAAGTCCCGACTTGAATCCCATAGAACATGTTTGGGACAACATGGGGTGCCAAATTCAGCAATGTAGGATGCTTTGTAGAACACTCCAACTAGAAAATCTGCTTCCTGAAATTTGGAACTCAGTGACTCAAGAGTACATCCAAAATTGGTTTGAGGGGCTTCCCAGACATATACTGGCAGTAATTAGGGCCCGGGGAGGAAACACTCGATTTTGAAAATGATTAGTAACCATTCGATGCTAGTTGATTGGTCTCTTCGCGAATGTTTGAAGATGGTAGAATTTTTTAATTTTTCATTAACTAGAAAATTGTTGATATTTTCCATCATAAACTCATCTCTTTTGAATGATATCTTCTTATTTTACAATTGTGAAAGTTACCAAGCGATTCTTGAATGACCAAACTAAAAGTTTATATAGTATTGTCGTAAAAGTAGGGTAATGCGACAATTTTGTGGGGAGAATTCTTTGAATTGATAATTTGAAAACTGAAGGAATTGTCTTTTTAGATCTTTTTAGAAATCAGAGTGTGTGACTAAATTAAATCAAGAGGTATGCGGATTTGTATTCATACATCCGCAACTGATAACACTGAAAATATTACTGGTTATTTGGGATATTATCGTTGAGCTGAATTTTCTGAATTTTAAATACACTGCGCAATAAAACAACAAATTGATAACAGCTGTTGTTGATCAATTTTTACAAGTAGAGTTTGTTTTCCTTGATAAGTTTAAATTTTGGTAACAATGCAGCCGAATCACGAAATTTGACCACGGCAGAACGTACTGAAGCATTGTTGTTAGATGACCTAGGTTGAACTTCAATAAGAATAGCCCAAAGGCCATTAAACTATTTCCAGTATGATCCGCAAGTACAGAGAGACTGGGTAGTCATGAAAGGAGACCTAGCATCTTCAAATGCAACTACGACAGAACAGTGGACTGCAAATTAGCCCTAAAACGATACGACAACGTCTCGGGGAATTTGGTTTGAAGACTTTTGGTAAGAAGAAGACTTGGAAAGTTTTGTTTACAGATGGGACAAGAATTTGTCTTTTTCGTTACCATTAACGTTTTCTAGTACACAGATGCCCAAATGAGAGCTATGTGCAACTTTTTACGTCTCTAACGTTTTGGTAGAGGGTCAATAATGGTGTGGGAGAATTTCTTTGAATGCCCACACTGATCTGATCATCGTGAATAATTGAAACCTGAATACTCAGAGGTACGTTAAAGACATTTTAGAAGAACGTGTTGTACCATTCGCGGCAAACATGGATGACAACTATTTGTTTATGAATGATAACGTCTGACCATCAAGATCAAGAAATCACTCCAATGGAGTGGCTTGCACGAAGTACAGATCTCAATTCCATCGAACATGGGCCATTCTCAATAGAAGATTTTAGAAGAAGATATTGTACCAGTTGCATCAAATATGGATGAGAACTTTTTATTCTTGAAAGATAACGCCAGACCTCACCAAGCTGATATCGTTAGGAACTACACATCTTTTTGCAAGTTATTCGAAAGAATTATAACGAACAGAATACATTGCTGGATAGATACTAATAACCTATTACCTAAAAGTCAATTTGGATTTCGTAAATCATTTTCATGTGTTCATTGTCTTACTGTGTTGAAATTTGATATCGAAAATTCACTTGCAGGCGGTGATGACGTATTAGCTGCTTTTGTTGATGTCACATTTGATAATGTTAATAACGAAATCCTTTTGAGAATACTCGCCGATATGGGCTTTTCCAAAATGTTGCTTCAGTTTATTTAATTCACCACCTACGAATTAAAAGTTTTCAATAATGAATCGCGATTCACATTTAAAGGAGTACCTCAGGGCAAAGTCATAAGTTCTATATTATACATATTGTATGTAAGTCGAATCACCCATCACATGCCAATCAGAGTGAAGGATTTACAGTTTGCTGATGATATAATATTATATATTTCATTTAATGACCCTCAGGATTAGGAACGAACTAATGTTTTTAGGTTTGGAACTACTTCCAAAGAAAACGAATTTTGTTCATTTCAATACTCGAAAAATAGGACCAGGAAATCTAAGTGTCCGAATAGGAAATGATACCTTTGAGTTTAAATGCTCGGCAAAGTTTTTGCGTGTTACTTTTGACTATGACATGTGAATCAATACACACATTAAAAACACGCTAGTCAAATGTAATAGGTCCATTAATATTGTTAAATTTCTTTCAGGTATTACTTGGGGAGCGGACCCCCTCACGCTATTAATATTCTACAAAAGTTCTTCAGGTCCATCATAGATCACGGCTGTTTCATTTACTATCCGATAAATAAAAATGGGCAACAAAAACTCGAGCGACAACAATATCAGACGATTAGACTCTGCATGGGATATAGAAATTCTACTCCTAACTGTGTATTACTTGCTGAATCGAAGCGTCCCAGTATAAACGCAGGCATAAAAATTTTGTGTAAAAATTTCTTGATGTAAGAAGAGAAAATATTCTTCACTCTTGTATCAAACACATAATATGTTATGAAAATCAGGTTTTACGTCAAAACGGTTGTAACATATTCAACTTCGATTACCGAGCCTTATTCAATCCAAATATCATTGACACCAAGTTTGGAAAGAGTCTTATAGAAGAAGTCAAAATAAATAATTTATTTACACACAATTTTCAGGTTAGTATCTGAGTCATATGTACACAGATGGTTGTAAAGTTAAAAATTTCAGATCAGTTGGTATGGCTTGTATCTGTCCTGAATTAGATATTAGTAGCAGTAGAAGTCTTCCTTCGTATACCTCAATTTTCACCGCAGAATATATCGCTATTCTAGATGCTTGGGGAATTGCTACACAGAATAAATCAAAGAGCTTTTTCGTTTTCACTGATTCCCTAAGTGTGATGGAAAGTCTGCAAAATTTTCGATTCAATTCTAATGTTAATTGCTACATTTTGAAAATTAAAGAGAAGCTCTTTGAGCATTCTGAAAACAATCTTTTCAAAACTACAATAGAGTTCGTATGGATTCCATCACACAGGGGAATGAGTGGAAACGAGAAAGTGGATCAACTTGCAAAAAAAGCTACTGAACTACCCAGCAATGACATACAATACCTTATTCCCTATCAAGTTCTGAGAGAAAGTTTTAGGCATACTGCATATGTAGAAACATCCAATTCAATAATTAAATTGGGAACGGGGAATAAAGGAAAATTTTATTTCAAAAATTTTCTTAAAGTTGAAAAAAATCCATGGTTTTTTTGGAAGAACCTAGAAAGGAGTTTAGTTGTGCGATGCCGTTTGGGACACATTAATTTGAATAAATCTTTATTTTCGAAAAATATCATAGACAGTCCCATGTGTAATTGTGAACACGAGTTTCAAACTTTGAATCATATAGTGTTCCAATGTTCACTTCACAATAATGAAAGGAACAATGTTATCAGGAAATTATTAGACATAGCGCTATTTTCACCTTTGGACATCAAGTGTTTATTGTTTGAACATAATATCGTAGGTATGAGAATTGTCTTTAATTTCTTAGATAGGTGTAATATACACTTGTGAATACATATATTTTAAAAATTGTCACTATTACCACAGGATAAAATGTAATTTATTGCTGTACCTATTAAAGTTAAGCTTAATAATCCTTGAAGGGTTCTATAGCTCTAATAATAAAAAAAGCTCACAAAATCACTTCAATGGAATGGCCTGCAAAAAGTGCAGACATCAATCCCATCAAATATGTCTGGGACATTCTCAATAAATGATTAAGAAGCCAGCAGATGTCATGCAGTAAGTTTTACATTCTTCGTTATTAGTTTTATTTTTATTTCAATGAGCATTTTTCTCAAGTGTTCCTTAGAGATGGTGGATTACTGGAAAATAATTCCTCAACTTATCTAAACTTCTTTGAATACATTTTGTGCGTTAATTTCTTGGCACAGTGTAGATGGCATTCTCATAATTTCGATTATTTTTTCAGCTTACACGATTCGTTTCTTGTAAAAGAAAGAAAAATACGAACCGTTTAAATATCCTGATCACAATAATATTCCGTTATTTTCAACAAAGCTGCAATCATTTGTATATGTTTCTTACATTAAAATAACCTTCTCAAGATTTTATAATACTTGAATACTAGCGTAACGAGTAATAATTTCTCAGGCTTAACTTTTACTATAGTACCCATGCTACCCATGAGGACGTACATTATGGTATCTTATCTCTCTTCTCTCAAATTTACAATGGATAGGAACTCTGTATGCATATAATTATTGGGTACCGTGTTTATGAAGTATGCATAACAATGGATGTTTTAGATCACTGAAATAGGTGCGGTTGGAATCGGTTTTCTCTTTACGAATTGGTTCGTGCATTGTGTCTTCAAATATAAGTGTTTATATAGCAGAGGAATCTAAACTGCAACGTTTCAATAACCATAAGTCTATGGTGACACACAAGAGCCAAGTGTTTTGAAATGGAGAGTCCTCGTACGGCTCAATCTCTAGAGAACGTCGACATAATGAGTTTCCGAATCACAGGCCCTTACAATCGAAAGCATTTTGCAGAACTCATGATTAGCACAAGTACTATGAAAAAGATCTTAGATTTGAATTGTGGAGGCCGTTACTTGATGTAGATCCATGATATAAATGAGATAAAAACACAAGGTTTAACTTTAATCTACACTTTATCTGAAAAAATTCGACGACGTTTCGCTGACACAGCAGCTTTATCAAGAATGAAAAATAGAATGAAGAGTATGGTATTATAAACAAATCGTAGAACAAGTTGGATGAATAACAGGAAAATCCACACCGAGCCATTGTACAGTTAGTATGAAAGGTAATAAAAACTAATTAAACAAGTTAAGTAGGGTGAGTAATTCAAATCTACCTGTTCATTCAAAAGCTTGTCCGAATGTTTGTATCTATTTATTTCTAATGCTTCTAGGAGATCTAATTTTGAACTTTTTGATTTTATATGTAATATGTCAAAGTTTTATTGAATGAATGGTTTTCTTTTATTAGGTGGTTTGAATAATTTGAATCAGATTTATTTTTATCGAAGCTACGTTTATGTTCAGATGTTCTTATGCCAAAACTCCTATAGGTCCTACCGATATAAATTTTATCACAAGAACCGCAATTGAGTTTATAGATTCCTGATTTACTTGATTTTTCAACACGAGATTTATTATTTTTAATATGTTTACCTAAGTTATTAGAAGTTTTGAAAGCTATATTAAGATTTTGTTTGACGAGAAAGGATTTAATATTTGTACTTGCAGAACCGCAGAATGTTAAACTGTTGAATATTTTATAGTCTTTATGAATAGGATATACTTCATTTATTGCTTTCTGATAGAGTTTTTACGAATGATTAGATCTATCATATCCGGATTATATGAATTATTAATGGCTATCTGTTTGATGATGTTTAACTCTTTATTATAATCTTCTACTGATAAAGGTAAATTGAGTAACCGATGTACCATGCTGTTTAAAGCTGCAACTTTGTGTTGAATTGGATGTAATGAGTAATTATGTATAATTGTATCAGTATGTGTTGACTTACGAAAGACCGAAAAAACATGATTATTATTTTGTTTAGTGATTTTTAAGTCCAAAAATTTTATGGAATCGTTCTGTTCAATTTCTATCGTGAATTTAATGTTCAAATGGATGGAATTAATGAAATTAACAAATAAGTCTAATTGACGAGTAGTTCAATGAAACATACAAAGATGTCGTCAACATATCTATACCAATAAAGAAATTTGGAAATGAGTGGATGTGTATGAATTTTCTGTTCAATATTATTCATAAAATCTCTGCTAAAAGTGGACTCAAAAGGATTTCCCATGATCAAACCATTTTCACTACTGTAATAGATGTTGTTGAAAGAAAAATAATTTTGTTCAATGCAAACGTCCAACAGATTCAATATTTCTGATTTGATTATGTGGTTAACATGATTCGAATTCAACATGTTTTCGATTAATATTTTGACATCACCTGGAGGAACACTTGGGTATAAATTCTCAACATCAAACGAAATAAGTTTTGCGTTAGGTGGTAGGTTAACGTTTTTTATGTTATTTATCAATTCGAAAGAATTTTTATAGAAAATTTTGATTTGAATGAACAATAATTTTAATGATATCTATGAGGTAGTGCGACAATTTCACGGCTGGGGCTGTAACGTAAGATAAATAACCCGTTAGACCAGTCGTATCTTACGTTACAGCCCAGCCTTGAAATTGTCAATACCATGATCATTAAAATTAAAAATCATAAATTGTCAAATCGTTTGACAAACAATCAGTTGAATGATTCATAAAGTGTAAATTAAACCTTGTGTTATCAAAGATCTTAGAATTCCTCTATGGATGACACGAATCACCACAGCATTGAAAGTTGTTGTGCTGTGGGGATGCTAATCACCAAGTCGTCATGGATCCGGTCGTAGGAGGAAAGAATGATCGTTTTATTGTAATGAAGATTTTGACATGACTATTAGAAGACATCTACAAGAGATTCAGAGTTGAATATTATTAAGAGAACAGTGAGGATATTATTTAGAATTCATGTACTTTAGATTTTTGCATCAGGGAGAAAGATAATATCCAAATAAGTATTTATAATGTTTATTGCAGTATTTTCCAGATGAATTTGTTTTTCAAATGTACCAACAACATTCCCCATACTATATATACACTTACTAAGGGAATTATACAGTGCAATAAATACATTTAGTTCAGAAAGTTTATAGAAGTTCTGAAGCAGCTAATATTGAAATAAAACATCTGTTCTTCTCCTTCGCAAGAGGCGGATACACCCCTTTCGTGGCCCATCATGCTCGGTCATAAAAATATTAATTTTAAGTAGTAGTCAGAACTGTGAAGATGTAAGATCTGTACCAAGTCAGTCCTGAGTGTAACTGTTCTATTCATTTAACTATTCCGCATTGGTTTTTAAGTTAATAATGTGGAAAGCTCGAGAACTTACAACTCTCACGTGATACCTAGTAACCAGCACAAGGCTTCCGCATCAAAACAGATGTGTTAAAATGAAGTTATGTTATGGACCAAAAGACCTATACTTTTTCCTGAGTTGCAAGTAAGACATTTCGGTGGATCTCGTTTTCATAAATGGTTCATTAACTCGAAATGTAAAAGATGTTTTAGAAGAACACCTTTTTCCATTGAATCCGCTGGTTGTTGATGACATTTGTGGAAGATTACTAGCTCTATCAAAAGTACGGCTCCACAAGAACATCTGTGCGGGTGAAGTAGCCCTTCCCCTTGTTGCGCGTTAACTTTGTCGGTCACGTGGCCAAGAGATCAGTTCTCAATGAACCTTTGAAGCTTAAAGATGAGCTAAGCGAACAGGACCGAATCTTATAAACTTCATTTAAATATTTCTATGTTGGATGGAGTTCGTTTCCAATTTGAAACGAAAATTGAGTGGGCAATACAAAGAAATAATTACGAACGTCATTCATTTCATGAAACGAGAAGGGATGTAGAATGAACCTGTAGTTTCTCTGAAAAAGGTTCAAGAACGTGTAGCTGCCGCAACAGGAGTAGGTTTGCGAACTGTGCAAATGAATTCGAGCGGAATGAAGAAGATGAAGATGGCGAAAATAACATTTTTTCAACTCCCGATAAAGGGAGAAGATAATCAGCGAAGAAAACAGATCTGGATGAGTTCAATAGAGCTCTGATTCGTCGTCAATTCTTACGTCGTCGATAAAATCGTACCAACATTAAAGCGAATCCATCAAAAGTTCGTCGATAAGAATGAATATGCAGGATCACGAGAGAGCATTCGAAAAGTTTTGAGAGGAATGGGGTTCCGTTGGATTAAGACGAAAATGAATAGAAAGCTACTTATGGAAAACCCTGAAATACAGCAACTACGTTTGAATAATTTAAGAATCATCAAACGATACCGTCAAGAAAAGAGACCAATAATTTACATGGACAAAACATATATTCATTCCTCCCAGACACACCTGAAGGCTTGTAGTGAGGAGACAAACGACGGTCTACGTCAGCCTGTTCCAAAAGGATCAAGACTAATAATTTTGAATGCCGGTAGTGAATGTGGATTCATACGACACGCATATCTGGTCTTTAAGTCCAATTGTAAAACCGATGATTATCACGATGATATGAATTTCGCAAACTAGAAAAATGGTTGAAAAAAAATTTATTCCAAATTTACCACCAAAATGTGTGTTACTGATCGATAACGCCCCATATCACAATGTACAAACAGAAAAACACCCCAACATGGCTTCTCGAAAAGAAGAAATGAAAGAGTGGCTGCAAAGTTGAAATATTGCCTTCGCAGATGGAATGCCCAAAGCAGAACTTTATAATCTAATTAAATTGCACTAACCCAAATATAAAACGTATGCTATGGACAAACTCCTGAATGATCAGGGACACGATGTACTTACACTTCCTCTATATTATCCTGATTTACACCCGATTGAAAAATTTTGGGCAGCCATGAAAGTTTATGTAGCTGACAGGAATGTTGATTTCTCAATAAAAAAATATGGAAAAACTGTGTGGTAAGTTATTCTCTTCGTTTTCTCCAGATCAGTGGGAATCATTATACGACAATATGCAGAAAATTGAACAATTTTTTATGGAGCAAGAACCTATGCTGGATGATGTTATCGCCAATTTCATAATTACTTTGCATGCAGTCGATAATTACAGCAACAGCGAGTCTTCTAGTTCTGATGAAGAACTATCTGACATAGACAATTTCTAATTTTTCGTTATTCAACTCATTTTGTATTTCATATTTGAATTGTTTGCACGTTTATAGGAGACTCAGAGTTGAATATTATTGAGAGAACAGTTGGGATGTGTTTAAAGGAAGTTAGATTATGGACCAGAAGTCCTGCAGTTGTTCTTGAGTTGCAAGTAAAACATCGGAGGGATCGTTTGAAGTTTACTCTCAGAAACTGGACAGTGCAAAATAAAGTAGAGTACTGTTTACTAAGAGATAAGTTCTAGATGGATATCAGTTGATGGAGGAGAACGAGTTTGGAAGCAGTGGCATGGATAATATGCTCAACAGAAAGTGGAAACTCCGACGAAGATGAGGGAATGACTCTGCTGAAATTTTGGTGGATCACCTTTTCACAAATGGTTCATTAACTCGATATGTAAAAGATGTGTTAGAAGAACACCCTTTTCCATCAAACCCAGTAATTGTTGATGACTCTTATGAAGGTATAGTAGCTGTATTAAAAATACGCATAATGACAAAATTTCAAGAGACTCTCAACATAGATTTCGATAAAAAAGTTCTACAACGTCAGCGATTATTAGAATAATCAAGTTTTTTTTCAGAACTATGAAAATTGAGAAGTTGTGAGCTTGAAATGATGTGACCTAAAAAAGGATTTTGACTGTATGAATGCAGAAAATCAATCATCCAGGATTGATAACTGTTTCAGAGGCTCCATGAATAATATTTTAACATCATAGCTTCAAGACAGGTATCAGTCCATCTAATGGAACAACTATGTGAGCCCCTAAAAGAATAGAGGAGTTTCTCAAGGCCAATCTTGGCCCGATTCTTTTTATTTTGCACATGAACGACCTACCGATGAATTTTGCTGATGACACAACGATTCTAAATAAATACCCCATTGAATTGCAATCAGTAAATTAAGCTGCAACTGACGCACCAAATGTTTCCATGAAGCAAATGAAAGCACTGAGAGCACTAGCAGGAGTTCCTCAATATGAAAGTTGCCGCAATCTGTTTGTTAAGTATCGTATTTTCCTCTCTACCTACCTATGATTTTGGTGGAGATTCAATAATGCTGTGGGGAGGAAGTATCATTGGAAGTAGTAGTGCTATGGTGTTTCTAATCATGACTTCCACGTCGTCATGAATCCGGGCGTAGGAGAGGCCCTTCAGAAAAGAATTATTGTTTTTTGTAATGAAGATTTTGATATGATTATTAGAAAACATCCACAGGAGATTTAGAGTTGAATATTAGGGAAAGAACAGTTAGAAGTTGTTCAAATGAAGTTAATATTACGGACCAGAAGACCTGCATTTGTCCCTGAGTTTCAAGTAAGACATCGGAGGGATCATTTCAAATTAACTTTCTAGAAACTGGACAGTGTAAAAGAGGAGTCGAGTACTGTCTAAGAGTCAAGTTTTCGCTTGATATCAGACAGACAGAACGAGTTTGGAGAAATGGAAAAAATACTTAACAGAAAGTTGAAACTTCGGCGGAGGTGAGCTAATGACTTTGCTGGAATTTCTGTGGATCTCGTTTTCTTAAACGGTTTATTAACCCGATATGTAAAAGATATTTTAGAAGAACACGTCCTTCCATTAGGCTCACCCGTTAGTGAAGTCTTTTGTGAAGGAATATTTGAAGGAAATTTATAAACATATTTTGTGAAGCCGGCCTGCAGAGCAGATTTGAATATTATCGAAAATCTCTTCTAATTGAAAATTAAAATTACATTGATAGGGACTTATAATCTTATAATTTCTATGAAATGATCACACAAAAGTATTAAATGAGTTATATTTATTAATAAAAATTCTCTGAATGTTCTTTAGTAGAGAATCTATTTATATTCAAATGAAAACAGAATAGTTGGGCTTAACTTTTGAGTATGAATATAGATCAAAATGTATATAAATTCCAGAATTGAAAATACAGAAAATCTACATAGCTATTCAGCTATTTCCTCAAATTCAAATCATCATGATTCAAATGAATAAAAATGAGATACTGAATGTATAAGAAATGGAAACTAGAGATCAACTAGTAACACTGAATGTAATATTCATTGAATACAAATGATCGAAACGGTAATAAATTATATTCGAAACTACAAAAAAACTTTCTGGAAGTTTTATGGAAAAAATCGAAACACCTTCCATGAACAATTATCTGTTTTTGGAAAGGAATTTTGTGATCATTACTAATCATTTCTGAAGAAGATTAGCATCTACGACTTGAATATTCTGTATTTTATTTGAAGAAAATAAATAGAAAAATTGATTTTAGAGTAAGCTTTTTATTAACGAAATAATCTTCAGAAAATAAACGTTTATTAGGGTTTTTATACAAACAGCTTTCCTTTTTGAATTCATTTCTAATAAAAACAAAATGAATCAGTTATTCTTAGGATATAAATGTGGTAGATTAGTATTTACAACAACAACTATGTGATGCAATTGAAAAGTTTTGAAAATCAGAGTCTAATAGGTTTATTTTTTTCAAGAGAAACATGAGCTAATGAAGAGGAGCTTTCACTTTCTTCAAGGAAATTTTTTCATATCCGAAACTTTTTCTTTATAGAGCAGTTTTGTGATGAATGAAAACTGAACCCATCTGTAATAACAATGGTACTTTCTTTGACGAAATATTTCAGCGTCTCTTACTTTTTATGCACAGTGTATTATGGAAATGGAGCGCATTTAACTTGAGAAATTCTCAATAAAATAATTACAACAAAACCAATAAATATCAATAGATAATTATGAGTCAAGAAAACGAATTAGTTTTCAATTAAAATCCATGCCAACTCTAGGAAATATATATAGAATAACACTTCCCATATCCTCAAGGAAAACATTAATTATAATATTTTCATAACTTTCATTTAATATGAGATCAATATTTTAATGAATTCAAAAAGTATCGAGCATTCAACAACCGTAAGTGTGAATAAATGAATATATATGCAGTGGCGTGACGATAAGATGGGAGTGCTAGTTCGTGCACGAATCACTTCTAACCAAACGGTCGGCTGTTTTTTCAGGAAAACCGGACATGTCGCCATTATTAGAGTAATGTAAACTGTCAATTCTGAATGGTAAACAACCATTTGTTTGCCGCAAGTGTTCGATGAGATGAGGAAATCAAATCGAAGAGCTAAAATCATTCTGCATCATGACAATGCAAGCTCACATACATCAGCGCAAACGATTGAGTATTTGAATACTCAAACATTGAATTAATGGGCCATCCACCTTATTGTCCCGATTTGGCATCTAACGACTTCTTTTTGTTAACGCACATCAAGAACAAACTACGTGGGCATCGATTTTCGATGACAGAAGAGGCTTCCGAAACCATGTGTTAGAGATATCTCTTTCGGAGTGGCAAAAGTGTTTCGAAAATTTGTTTAAGCGCATGAAAAAGTGTATCGATCTTCATGGAGAATACGTTGAAAGACAATGAAGCTATTTTTTCCCTAAGTTACTTGTTTATTTTTCAGGCGCAAAATTTGAAAGACAACCTGTGTGTCCTAAGTAACTGCAGTTTTTAGAAGCCCGGAACGTTCATCGTCCTCCAAGCTTTTACGGCCACGTTTAAATTCAGTTGCCCAAAATTTCACTGTGGTAAACGATGATGTAGAGTCCCCAAACACATAATTCAACTCATCTTTAATTTGCATAGGCGTATGGATTTTTAAGAACCAATATTTGATGACAGC
Source organism: Cryptolaemus montrouzieri (assembly GCA_013387265.2). NCBI lineage: Eukaryota > Metazoa > Arthropoda > Insecta > Coleoptera > Coccinellidae > Cryptolaemus > Cryptolaemus montrouzieri. The sequence goes on along the minus strand of JABFTP020000186.1, from coordinate 23,649,818 downwards.
TCGATACTCGATTTTGCCAAAATCGATTTTCACAAAAACACTCACATCAACTTCATCACAACTGCGTGTCGAAAATGATAAAAACGTCAGCGAGTAACTGTCAACAGATAAACATTGAAAATTCACTAGCTCTTATTTACGAGTGATGCCATCTTCATGTAGTGTTCGGAGACTTTTCAGACGTTCCTCGTATGTCACCAAGTTTTTAAAACAATTGTTCACAATCCATGAATTTTTCAGCGGTAATTACATTCCTTTAGTTTTTCCATCTGTTGAAAGACAAATCAACTAACACATATGAATTGGGTTCATCAAAATTCAAAGCCTACTGTTCAAGATTAATTGTTGTATTATCTTCAGCAGAATTAGTGATTTGCCAAATACAAACATTAGGGGCTGTAGTTTTCATCTCACACATGCTTGGTATCGCCAAATTCAAAGATTAGGTTTGACTTCCAAATATAGATAGTAATGCTCAGATAAAGTACAATAGCTGCGATATTGCTCTGGGCTTTTATTTTTGAAGCCAGAGGAGGTAGAAGATTTTTATATCTTCGAAATGTACGAGATGCAACCACAAGATGAAAGTCTAGAGCAATCCTCGAATTACTTGTTTGAAAATTACTCAAAACAATTCTTCTAGATTTCCATCTACTGGTTTGAATAAAACGAAAAATATTATTGAATCATTCCATTTTCATTTTAATAATTCAATGTATTGCATACACCCATCCATTTTCACATTAGTCAATATTATGTGAAACGTAATAGTATTCACCTTCCTCATAAATTTAAAACGATTGAAGTTGGAAAAATTAATAAAGAAACATTAAATTGTTTCGAATCACATTAAAATTATTTCGAATCATTTCAGTGCTAATGATACAAAATTTTAAAATAGAATATAATAATTAATAAATGTCACAAATATCCTTAGAGATATTTTCTTCTCCTGAATCTACAAATCGAAGAATATTATAATAGTGAATGAATTGAGGATATGAGCCGAGATGGACATACAGATTATACACCTGAATTTTACTCTGGGTCGAGATGGGCACTTTCCAAATCCTTATACCTAGTTCCTGTACCACCGCCCGTCATTAAAAAGTAATTTTCATTCATTTCATGAAGTTATGGATAAAATTGCCTTACCTTTCTCCAACAAAATTATAGAATCCATAAATAACAAGTATATGATGGATCTAACATAATGAAAGGCATAAAAATTAATAAAAGATATCGATCTTATAGCAGTATATGTTTACTGTGATGCTCATAACTTAAATCTAGTACTTGCTGTAGTAAGAGAAAACCTTGCAGTTCACTCTTTCTAACCTTTCGGTGATTCACCCTGTATCTTCATCAGATTGAGGTATCTACAGTCAAATAGCAATTCAAAGCAGCTTTCCACTCAATCTATTTCCACAAACAAAAAATTGAGGGGAAAGCCCTCAGATGTAAGGATTGATAGCAGATTAGCACATTAAGATGCCACATACCAAACAGACATCGACCTGTTTTTGCGTTTTGTCCAGAAATGCATAGTTTTTTTGTTACAGTATATTTCGAAAGTGCTCTTGCTTCTAAGAGATAATTTTTTCAATAACATAATATACTTGTCTTGGATAGCACTCTTCTCATTACATCCCTAAACAATAGAAGCAGCAGCACGCACATTGTCAGACATAACTTTGAAGTCATCGTCTCGTAGCAAGCAATTAATTGAAGTAAGGAAAATTTAATATAACAGAACTTAAGTACTCGCTGTTTACATTAAATTATACTTCCCTTTGTTACTTACTCGTAGATGAATAAGTAGAACGTAACTCCACTATATACCTAACGAACCATGATGTGGCTCATTAATAATTACATTGAATACACTATACAATCGATTATTCTACGATTTATGATGAATTCAAAGAACAAAGTGATGGTTATAATTATTATTGCTTGTACTTAGAATAAAAATTAAACACTTCTCCTACAAATTGTTATTAGTTATTTCATGATTAAGGTATGTCGAAGTATCATTTCTCAACTTCCTAAAATTCTTAGAATTCCATATTTTTATTATTCACTTTATGACCAACTCGATACTTGAATTGTTGAACAAACAGATGTTCGAATTTCAGGCATCTGTGTTTATTACTTTATCAAATTATACAATTCTACTTTGTTGTAGGTTGTGGAAATGGGCAAAACCGCTTTGAAAAATGAGCTACTAATAACCAAAATATTGGTTGAATAAAACTGTATGTCCTACCATATACACACAACCAAATTTATATGGAATCACCCGATATTTTGAACATTACCTCAGTGATTTTGGAAATTTCGAAGGATTGTTAGAATTGATCCTTTCTGAGATATTTCAATCGAAAAAGAAATAAATTAAGGTTCATTTTAAGAGAGAAACAAATAAAAGAAAATAAGAGACTCTTTCCGCATGTGGTAAAAAAATTGAAAATTGTTTTCTCACGGAGTAGGTGTTTTTTTCTCGACCTCTGTAGCTTGTATTAACTCCTCTTGTCCTGATACAAGCATGAATCCGTCTGAAATGTTTTGGATTAGGTTTTCGACCTCCTCTGTGGTGATATGCTGCCGCTCTTCTGTGCCGGCTTGGATGAGTTGTTGTGGGGTTTCTAGGATTATCCCGGCGCAATATAATTTCCTTTTGAGATTATCCCATAAATGATAAAGGATTTAGGTCTGGGGAGCAAGCTGGCCAGTCCAAAACAGCGATTCCCTCCGTTTCGAGATAATGTCGCGCGAGGTTGCTGCTATGCGGAGGAGCATTATCTTGCATAAAAGTTAAATTCTCACCGTGGGCGCCTCGCTACAGTCTCACTATGGTCTCCAGCACTAGGTTCACGTAATTTCTAGGCGTTACACTAGCAGGAAACGAAATCAAATTTGTTTTGCCTCCCAGCATAATGCCACCCCAAAACATCACACTGTCCCCTTGGTTTTCGGAATTTGTCTTGCTGTCTTCCACGACCCATTAAAACCGGAATCTGTCGGGCATTTGATCGAACACCAATTCTGGACTCATCCGAAAAAAGAACATTTCGCCAATTCTCAATATTCCAATTTTGGTGCTCGATACACCAATTAAGTCTGTTAATTTTTTATTGTCTGGTTAGCTCTAGAGGTTTAAGGGGCCTTCTGTTTAAACCCCTTGAACGAAGTCTTTGACGTATCGTTTCGACTGATACACTGATGGCTGTTGCTTCCAGAAATTGCCATTGGAGTATGGGGTACGACGTACTAGGGGTTATTATTGCAATTTGTCACAAAAAGCAGTCTTGTTCTTCAGAAGTGATCTTCCTACGTCTGCTTCTAGGCCTATTATGCAGAGATTGTTTCTCCAAGTATCGGGCGTAGGTTTTAGAAATCACCCCCTGTGATACCCCTATTGTGGCCGCTATATCCCTTTGTGTCACCCCTTCTTCAACGAGAGCAATTATTCGACCTCTCTGCACATCGGAGAATCCAACGTAAGGCATTTTCAAATATGATTATAGGCTTTTCTAAATTTTGAAATTCACAGTTCCAAATCTGAGTGACGACTGAGTACAATATCCCGAACATGTGGTGATAATTCAAAATTTCTTATCATACTATCCAGTTCATCCATATAAATTTGGATGTGTGTATTGCAGCAATTGGCGAAAACTATTCAAGCATGCTAATGCTCCTCCTCATACTGCAGCAGCTACGACGGATTTCTTAAATCTGTTGAATCAATGTTTCGGCCTACTCAATCGCTTGACTTGAATCCGAATGAGAATTCTTGAAATACTTGGCAAAAAAGCATTATACAATATGATTTTCAAAATCGGCAACAAATGTCTTTCATTGGAACACATATATTGGATGTTGTGTAACAGCAAGGGATAATGGAGATTTATTTGAGAGTGATTTCAAAATATCGAATATATCCATTAAATATCCATTATTTTAAACAATGGTCTGTCTGGAGCTCTAGAATTGGCTCAAGCTTCTAGTTGGATGACAGAGGACTGTTTTGTTAAAGCACTTGAATACTCGATGATGCATATTAAGCCGTAAATGCAAACACTGTCTGTTGTTTCCTCCAGTTAGGGGAACTGTAAAGGGAGTCAGATCTCTCTTCATAGTAAAACTGCATTTGAGATTCAAAGATATTCATGAAGAGTGTCGCAAACATCTTGATAGTCAGTACCACAAAATTTCAACCGCTTCAGCAAAGGCTTTCCTTGAAAACGTTCCTGTTGATATTCAAATGCAAAATTCCTACAAGAAGATAGTTGAAGAAAATAGAAAAATTATTTATTGCATACTATTTTGCGGTTTCCACGATACACCTCTCAGAGGCAAAGAAAGGGATGAAGGAGTTTTCTTCGATCTTCTACATTTAACAATTGATAGTGGTGACGAGACATTGGGACATCATTCAGAGAAATATCATAAAAATGCCTCCTATATATCATCCAACATCCAAAACGAATTGATAATCTTATGTGGTGAAGTATTCAAATATAGTATTACAGATGTGAAACGAGCCAGAGCTTTCACTATCATGGAAGACGAAACAGCAGATATAGCTGGAAAAGAGCAGCTTTCTATCGGTTTGCGATTCTATGATAAAGATAATCCGTGATGAATTTATAGGTTTCGTAGAACTGAAAGGTCAAGATGCCTCATTGATAGCAGAAGCAATTGACAACTTCATCGTCAACCAAAATCTTCCGAAGGAAAATTGTGTCGGATTTGGTTTCGATAGCTGTTCTACAATGGCTGGCAAGGAGGGCGGAGTGCAAGCAATTCTCAGGAGAAAGTATTCTCGATCATAGTTTATCCACTGCTCAAGCCACATATTGAATCTCGTAGTGAATAATACTAACGAAATACCGGAGATTATAAACAATCAAGGAATCTAGAAGTTTCTTCAGGGAATCGCCAGCTCGCAAAGGCTCGGCACCTCATCTATCGAGACTGTGTGAGATAAGATGGTCTGTGAAATATAAGAACATAAGAAAATTCTCTCAACATTTCCCAGAAGTGGTTAAATCTTTGGAAAACTTATCTGTAGTTGGAAACTGTAGGACAAGAAAATCTGCTTACCAACTTCATGCGGCTTTAACAAAGTGTTGTAGCATTTGTGATAATTGCGAAATATTCTGCCCTTCTGGAACCTATAGCTAATGCTCTTCAAGCGAAATCTATTGACCTCATTATGGTAAGAAACCATATAAAACAAATCTTCAAATATTGACTGCCATACAAAAGGATCGCGAAGATGTTGAAAGAACTAAAAAATTGCTTGAAAATGCTCAAACCATTGCTGAAGCGGTAATCATTGGAATTTCCGTACCGCGCCAGGCACAATTACAACAATACAGAAGTAACCCCCCATCGCAGACAGGCAACGAATACTGGAGGCGGTCACTCATCATACCTTACCTTGACTCAATAACAACTTCACTCAACATACGATTTTCTGAAGACAACATCCTTGCTTTTGCACTAACAAAACTCCATCCATATCATATGCTAATAATGAGCATCACGGAAGTTCAACAGATAGCGAAATCTTTCATAAAGTTCTACCATTTATCAAATATCGTCGCAGAATTGGATCTGTGGTTTAATTTATGGAGTGACAAGAATATGAATGAGAACAACTTGAAGAAGCTTGAAGTAATTGACCTTTTGAAGGAAACTGATATTTTTTATCCATCAATCAGGCACGCCTTATAAATGTTGATAGCTGTGCCGTCAACTACTTTTAGTACACTAAGGAAAGTTAAGACATGGCTAAGAAGCACTATGAGTGCGTTATGCCTAATGACTGTACACCGAAAGTTCGTCAAAGCTAATAGGAAAAGTATTGAACAGAAAGTGTTAGAAAAATACTCAGCTAACCTGAGGAAATTATTACTAGTGTACTTTTATAATAACTAATATTTATAAAACTCTCTTCATCCATCTCAGACTCAATTCATCAAAATAGTGAGTGATCGCCGTGTGCGTGAAATGAGTTTATTGTCAAATTTGAGATTTGAAAAAACATATTATATATACTTAATCTGTGTCTCCCGCCCCCCGAACCTCACCGCAGTTTTCAGCGCTTAATTTTCGACTAATTTTCATTACAATCATGTGCTGTTGTAACAGGTGTTAACCAAATGAACCAAGGCTATAGGATGGGTAACAAACCTATGAGAATACTGTGCTACGCAGATGATGCTTTACTAATAGCCGAGAATGAGGACGACCTACAACGCCTACTACAAAAGTTCAAAGTAACAGCAGAAAAATATAACATGGTAATATCAACACAGAAAACCCAATCGATGGTAATAGCGAAAGATCCAATTAGATGCAAACTAGTAGTGAACGACCATATAATAGAGCAAGTTTCACACTTTAAATACCTAGGAGTAGAAGTATCGAGCGATAGGCAACTATTACAAGAAGCAAAACAGCAGACAATGAAAGCATCGAGAATATCTGGCTTCCTGAGAGATGTAATCTGGCGGAATAAGTACATAAGCACAGAAAGCATAGTCCGAATTTATAAAACCTGTGTGAGACCCGTGATGACATATGCGGTTGAGACAAGAGCTAAGACAACAAAAACAAAACAACTAATGAGGACAACAGAGATGAGAACACTAAGAGCTATAAGAGGTATTACACGCAGAGATAGAATAAGGAATGAGGATACGCTAAGGGAGCTAGGTGTCCAGGATGTGGTGAGGTGGACAAGAGCACGTCGACGCCTATGAAGAGATCACGTAGACAGAATGGGCCCCGAACGTATGGCGAAGTGGGCAAAAACACAAAAACCCAACACTAGAAGACCCATAGGAAGGCCGAAAAAGCGATGGCATGAGTGCTGGAGCTCAGGTTCGCAGCAGGGGATGTAACAGAAAAACAGGACATCGTCCTATTTAAAAAAGAAGAAGAAGACAATCATGTGCCTGCCCCCTCTTGGGTACGCCCTTGTTTTATAGTGTTCTAGATATTTTCGTACGAAATTACTCACTATAATGAATAAATAATAATTGAAGGAAAAAAAAACATAATATCTTTCATTAAAGGTATATTTTTTGGCTTCGTTTAGTAATCTGGTTCTTTCATGCCACTTCACTCCATATGGCACATTTTCTGTTCATATCATTATTTTCGAAAGAATAGATAAGCGAAAACGATTCCGATATTCTCAACATATGAATTGAATTAAATATCCACAAAATATGGAGAAAAATCTGGAAAATCCCAAATTTCAATGAAGAAATCCGTCGAATCAGACAGTTTACAATAAACCACTAATCTTTTTCCATCACCATTGTTTGAATGACTAACAACGAGTTATTTTCAAAGTCATTACCCCAATTGTCGTTGTCATTATTCAAAATTCAGATCACTATCAGGATAATTACGTTGCAAACTGTATAAAAGAGTATGTAGCAATGCATCAGACAAAACAAGTTTCTAATACCTTGAAAAAATTCAAATTAATTACATATATTATACACTGAAGCATTCGTTGGAATTATCACATTCAAAAATTTATTGAATTTAGTAGCTAGATCAGTTCTTAACAGATTCCCTAAGTTCGAAACGAGTTTGGAATGCCAGGTTCATGGAATTAATACATTTACATTCATTTACCACTCTGAATTATAAATGTGAAATACTGGCTTGTGTTGCTCATATATTATGACTCATTTCTTACTCCGTGAATCGATTTGTCATTTTTTAGAATGTTGTGTTCGACAATTAGTAATTAAGCTTATTCTTGCTAAGTTTCGTGATATTCTCTGAAGTTTTGACACGAAGAAGGTTCAGGAATTTATACTTACCTTTTGGTATTTCCATCTTCGTTGTGTCCATTCGCTTTCTTAAATCAAAGAGGTTTCTTCATCAATGAAACAGAAAACACAGAAAAATGTCACAGGGATTCTAATCAGGTGAATATGGTGGCTGTAACTGTTCTGTTTTTGATGAAAAAATTGATCTCGGATTAAACGCCAGTTTCTAGACCATAAAGACGTACTAGTCCTTCTTAATAACGCTTTTTTTAAGAAAATGTTCAATCTTTCAATTTCAGAGGAATCACGGTTTCGACTGTGATTCTAAGTGAGCGACACTGTGAGAACATGCTAATAACGTTCAAAGACTTAGATAAATACAGAAGTGTACAGATACAGGGTAATACATACAAAGTGAAGGCTTGTAAAAACAAGTTTTGAACAACTGAGTACGTGTAGAATAACTCCATAAAGAGTAAATTTAATTGATTCAGATCGACCTCCAAAGGGCCCCTACTTGCTTTCACCAAGTCTCCTTTTTAAAATTGAATACGCAGCATTCTGATCTCGGCCTGTTATTTCTCTTCCTCTAACGTAAATATCATAGTGTATAGGTAGTGTATCTGTATCGGATAGTCTGGTTACTAACTGAGCGTTCTAGCTGAAACTCTTATCCTGGAAGTCCTTTCGCGCTTCGCTCGGGAACTTGGTTATCAAATCTTAGATGGTTAGTAGTATTAATCCATTCAGCTTACTTCTCCTGGTAAAGAATACGATAAACACTTGTTGTGGTACCTCCTGAAGAACGTTTGAGAAAATTTGAGGGACATATTTATTTCAACAAACATACTCCTTGATTTGCAGAAGAAATGAGGGGAGTTACATGCGTTCCAATTTTCATTTCAAGCTTTCTCAATAGAAGAATGCGGAAAACACTTGTGCCACCCCATTCTTTAGGAAAATATATGGTGTATTCTCTTGAGATTAATACCTTCTAGATGAATATGCAAATTCCTCAATGTGCTCTTACCACACATTTCATAGTGTTCTAGGTAAACATCATGGGAGAACAATGATCCGGTATCAATTTGCATAGACTTTATGCATAAATTGAATATTTCAAGTGGAGTTTAAAAGACAGTAGCGTTGCTTGGAAACGGCGTAAATCCTTTCCCATGCTACACAATTTACATAAATGAGGACTTGTGCTTTACATAATTTTTCATTATGATAAATACAACAAGATTATACATTTTCTAGGATTGAATTATAAGAGTTAAAGATTGTCTTGTTCATGGTCAATTAATTAAAAACTGGATAATAGGCAGCATAGATATATCAATATAAGCATCAAGCAGGCTATAAGAATATCTAGGTAAATAAATACGCAATTATGTATTAAAGACTTATCATAACTGTTAATGATCCTTTCAAGTTTTCAAACGACATTCATTTTTCATCGAACAGAAGGAAGGTGTTTTAGAATACAGATTGATGAATAAGATTTCAAATAATTTACTTGATGCCATCGGCTGGAACAATATAGTTTCGAAAAATTGTTAGTTATAATCATTGGGCATGTGATATTTGTCAGGTATTGCAATATGAGATACTAGATTTTATTTATCCGCCAATAAAACATCTGGTTTCGCTAGGTGTATATTTGTAATATTTACATTTGTTGAAAATGTTTGGACCAAATTGATGATTCGCGACAGGTATATTATTAATTATATAATCAATCCTTCAAATTCTGACGATACTTTAGTTTCTCAAAATCACTCATTCCTCAGAATTCTTTGCCCCCCAGGCCGCGGTCCTTCCATCTATTCTTCCGTTAGAGTAGGCGGGTTTAGAGAACTCCCCCTAGTATAAAGGAAAATTTTGGGATTTTCGAACTGTTTTGAATTATGGGAATTTTCGACGGTCTGAAAATTTCAACTTTGAAGGTAATATGAATTTTAAGGGTCCGCTGCAGAAAGAATTCAAAATCCTTAAAATTAAGGAATCATATATTTTTTGTCATTTGTCATCTTTTTCGAACGACTGTCAAAATTTTGTGGCAAATTTTTCTTTAAACTAAACAAATTCCACGAAGAAATAATATATTGGCGATGTCAACCCAGATTATTGGGTCCATAATGATTCTAAAACATCTGTAGATCATAATCGGCCATCGGGACTCTCTCGGTCAAACAGTACAAGATAGTATGGTTCCCCTGTTACCTTTCCTGAGTCCACACTTGTGTTTTTTCTGACACACCAAAATTATAGATATAAGTTTGATTGAGGAGGTCGTTACTTGATGAAAATCGATATACATATTTGAACAAAACTATGACAGGTTTCACCACACTGTATCTATCTGATGAAGCCACAGTGTGGTGAAACCGGTCATAGTTTTGTCAATATAGTGAAAATCTAAATTATTTATTTTTTTTTCATTGAAAATATATAGATATAAGCATTTATTGTGAATACAATTATTCAAATTTTGTAAATCCTCCTTTTCAAAAGAATATCGTATATATATATATATATATATATATATATATATATATATATATATATATATATATATATATATATATATATATATATATATATCATATCTTTCGTCCTCAAATCGTCTGAAAATCCTCCAGTCTTAATCAAAGTTACGCAAAAAGCAGTTTTACTGGAGTTGGCTAATCGTGTATAGAATAAATTTTAGCACTCCATGATCGACTAATGTTATCAAAACCATGCAATATATTGCAATTGGATACATTTCTTCAATTCTTAGAATTTGAATATTATTCAGAGTTTTTGCAACTTATTCCAAAAAGCTGAAACTTTCCACATATTCGAAATTCTAAATCAAATGAACTTGCACGATGGACATTTGAAAAGAAAGCGAAATAATAAGTGAGAATGTTAATTAGGCGAGATGAATTTTTCTTTTGTTCTATTATTGGAATATATCAAATACTACGATATAAGTACAAAGGCTGGAAGAAAGATTACATTACAGATTTTCGGAATAGTATCTGCAAATTAGCGAGTTTAAATTATGAAAGAATGTAATGAGGATAACTCATTCCAATTGTTAAAGAGGATAAGCTTCAAATACAGTGATGACATTTGTTACTTATCTCAAAATATGTATTTAAGCATTGATAACTTAATCGTTCTCACTTCGTTGTCCGTCTGTCTGTTTGTAATGAATCTTTTCTCAGGAACACTTATGTATTGAGTTGAAATTAATACCAAAGACTCAGGTCAACAATCTCATGAGGCTGTGAAAACATTTAACGTTTAATTCGAGGCAATTGAAAGATAGTCCAGTCAAAATAGACAAAAAAAAGTCATAAATTAACCAAAATTCGCATAGAGCTGAAAATTTGCAGAGACGTTAAATACATCATTATAAATGAAATGTCAAAAATCCCTTTCGATCCTACTTCTGCAAAAAATTTTATTGAAGGTCAAACATGCAAAATTTAGGTTTTTTCCATTTTTCTCCAAAACGGTAAGTTTTATCGTAAAAATAAATCAGACAAAAATTGTAGATCATATTATTCTCTACAAAAATGGTTCAGTCACTTTTTCTCTTACAACTCACCATTCGTGAGATATCGCGGTTTTAACAATTAGAAAATTCATATTTTACATAATATGCACTTCAATGCAGCCTGTACACGTCACCGGACGTTCAATACAAATGAAAATAAGAAACTATTGGTTTGTGTTACTTACACAATAAAACTTGTATAAATTGAATGAGTATTTTAATATAAGAGACTATACTGTTAGTCCCTAATTCCCTTCGGCGGTAACCTTGAGCAACATCTGCTAGCTGGTATTCCAATAAAACAAGCTGATAATGATGCTGATGTCCTTATAATTGAAACAGCAATAGAACAATGGAAAAGTTCAAATACAACAGTCGCTGTTGGAGAAGATGTTGATTTGTTGATATTAGTGACTGCACGGACTCCAAATGATAAAATTATTTACTTTTTGAAACCTGGGAAAGCTCAAGCACAATCAACAATATATTCATCACAAAGTCTGACTTCATATCCGAAATGTCAAGCTCATATTTTATTTTTACATGCAATAACTGCTTGCGATACTACATCAGCAATTTTTAAAAGAGGTAAAATAGCAGTATTTAAATTGTTTGAAAAACGTAATGATTTAATTGATTGCGCAGAAGTATTTACAAAGATTGGTTCTTCTCCACACGACATCGTTACAAATGGAATTCGTTTCCTTCTTGCAATGTATGGTGCTCCAAAAAAAATTGATTCCATAGACAAATATAGATACTTGAGGTTTGTAAAATCTGCTTGGAACAATAAAACAGTACAGTTGTCTTGTCTGCCTCCAACATCTGCTTCTGCCTTTCAACACTTGCATCGTGTGTATTATCAAGTTCAAGTGTGGCTAGGCAATGAGCTGGACCCAGAAGAATGGGGTTGGAAATTAACAATTATTTGGTGCCAATTCAAACTCTACTCCCGCCTGCTCCAGAAACACTGCTTAATACTATTTTTTGTAACTGCAAGACGGATTGTAGTAAGAATTGACAGATGAAAATATTTATGATATTAATGAAGAGACAGTTGAAGCATCCCTTTTCTTAGAACAGCGAATAGAAATTCTACAAGAAAAAAATGAAGACGAAGAAATAATTGTCGATGTAGAATAAGACAGTTATCTAATATAATAATATTTAGAAAAAAAACCTATTCCACTTTAATTATTAGCAATATTACCATTCTTTCAATCAATAGGATATGATCTGATCGAGCTTTTTTTATTACAATAGACCGTGGAGTATACCTACTGGGGAAACCACGTTAAAAAAAATGCACCAAGTACATTACCTCATAGGTGGTTCGGAAACGTGTGCATATTATGTAAAATATGAATTTTCTAATAGTTAAAACCGCGATATCTCACGAATGGTGAGTTGTAAGAGAAAAAGTGACTGAACCATTTTTGTAGAGAATAATATGATCTACAATTTTTGTCTGATTTATTTTTACGATAAAACTTACCGTTTTGGAGAAAAATGGAAAAAACTTAAAATTTGCATGTGTGACCTTCAATAAAATTTCTTGCAGAAGTAGGATCGAAGGGGATTTTTGACATTTCATTTATAATGATGTATTTAACGTTTCTGCAAATTTTCAGCTCTATGCGAATTTTGGCTAGGTCAAATGTCTATTTTGACTGGACTAAGAAGCTTATTTCCCTTTTCCCAGGAACGCGTGAAGATATCGACATTGATACCAAATAATCTAGTCTACAATTTCTTGTAGTCGTAAAAAAATCAAATCAATTAATTTAAACTGTTTGAAGCTCTGGTTATTTGAATCTTTTAAACAATAAGGTTATACTTTTTGAAAAAATATTACAACAATATTACTATCGTATTTTTTTGTGATAGTGAATGGGTTTTAACCCTCGTTGATACGTCACTGCTTAAAGGCATAAAGTGATTATTCGAAATTCTAAGAAATAATAAAACGTATTGCAAAATAAGCCAATGTCTAAATTATTTTCATTGTTTTAAAGTAAAGTTTAGTAAATATGTTGTTCAAATCACACATTAAATTTCTATGGCGATCATAAAGGATCATTTAACTAAAAACAGATGTTTCTTTCAAGGGCCAGTCGGCCCGGAAACTGTGCTTTTAATATGCTGGTACCTCAAAAACCGCTTCACGTTCCTTTCATAAGTTCACTTCAAGTATTTCGAGCTAAAAATAGGTAGCTGTTCAAAATTCAAGCCTTCAGGAGTAATTTGAAACAAAGCTCCCGTCTCATTCAGAATTCATTCTCACTTTAAGAGTAGCTTAGCCAAATCAAAAGTCTTCTTAATAGTTATTTGTTCCGCCAATTACGCCTAAGAAATTTCGTTTGCCTTTATTATTTACTCAAGTAATCATTTGTCGCTTGAATGAACATATGCAACGTTTAGAATATATGAATTGCGGAGAATAAATGATAAATATTGAAATGGCGCATTTGCAAGAGTATATAGAGATTAGCTAAATCAACTATAGTTTAGTACGGAAGTTGGAGAGCATATTCGATAATTCAAGAAGGCGGAAACCGTTTTATTCAAATTGTGACGCAAAAAATATGACCTCAAATTATCTAAAAATAATCACATGTACAGATATTCTAATCTGAAAAAACAAGGTAACACACTTTATTTTGATTTTTTTTCTACAATCTAATTGAGCTTGAGCATTCGTCTTGAGTAAAGGAGGTGGTGCTGCAGTCAATAATTCTGAATACTCTGAATACTCATAATGGCTGATATACAAGTGACGCATCGAAAGCATTTTCCTATAAAAGTATCAATGAGAATCGCATTGGGAAACATCAGAACAGCTGCTTGGATAATTATTAGAACGTATCCCACTCTCGTCACATGTACCTTATCGACAAGATAATCATTCCATCTGAATTTCTTTAAGAAAACACTTTACGGGGTGCCGGCTCGGTGGCGTATGGGAAATGATGCTCGTCTCCTGCGCAGAGTTACCTGGGTTCAATCCCCACAAAATCGGTGCGATTTTTCTGGGAATCGCTTGACTGTCCATCTTTCGGAGGAGATGTAAAGCGGTCGGTCCTGTCTAACAGAGATGTGTTAGACATTAAAGATCCCTTCCTCGACACGAGAGGGTTTCGGCAAAATTTCCGGGTTAGTGAGGTGACAGAATTCCCCGGCGTGTCATTAAACGAAAGGCAGAAATAGAGCACGTTAAAGGAAAAACAAACAAACAAACTTTACGGGGTGTAGCGTTAACATTAATCATTATTGATTTATTGAATAATGTTTCTTTTGAATACTTTTCTTACGCAAAAGAAACGATGTGTATTTTATTGTTACATAATATAATATTGATATAATTTATTTATTCGAATGAATGAAAAAGAGAATAACAGAAACTTGGAGGACTAAATGAATTATGCCATAATTTGATGTGAGTTAAAACACGAAGCGTAGTGTATGAAAAAGATCAACATTAAGAACACACCAAACCTCCTGCGATGGCTGCTATTATTATAATAATAAATATATTGCTAATTGACTTGATTTTACCAAATGCAAAAAATAAGACCTGAACTTTCAAAAACGAAATTGAAATTTTGAGATTTTCAATTTTTTCTTTGTTTTTTTTTACTGAAAACACTAAGTTCAAAATCTAAAGTTTGCGTGTCCGCTGGAAGAATTTTGATGATCGGTGTGTTTCAGAGACAAAATCAAAGGTGTATGTAATTAGGGAATATTCCTAGGTTTACAAGGAGCTTTTGGTTACTAGCAATCCAGGCTTTTAACTGCATCAACAAAAAACTACAGGGGGGATTGGAAACGCTATCAGTCCATCCTGATTTTCTCGGACATTTCAACCTTAGATCAAGATCAGATTTTTTAGATTTTTACACCTCCCAGCTCAAACCCCTTCGACAGGATATGATATAATGCATTATGTCCCCATAGATTTGTACTAATAAGAATTACATCTTTGATACGTGTTTATAATGTTTGATAAATACTATAACAATAGACACATTTCAGAGAATATTTGGAATCAATTTTATTCAGCGACATATTTCAACTTTTATTAGTTAGTTAGGAATCGGACACATGCCAACATCAAATCTTACGTGTCCGATTAAATTTAAAGGAACAAGAATTCTATCAAATCCATGGTGTACTGTCAAAACAGAGGTACATTGAACGCCTCAATAAATAGCATGCTGAGCTACTGTGTGCTGTTAAATTATTTGTTTTGATGAGGTGCATCATGGATTAGGATAGCATTTTTAAAAACTTTTGCAAGTTTAAATTTGTCTTTGCAATTCAAGTTTTTCAGACGAACTTTGGGATTTGTTGTTAAGACTAAACAACATAACACTCCCAAAAGTAGATTACACTATAAATATTTTTATTTAGTGAAAAGAATTTGGAGTAAAATTTTCAGTTTCAATGTGTTTAACTGTAGAATTTTTATTTGTCTACTTGAACTGATGATACCAGTATATAAGAAGTATTGGATGTTCTAGGAATATGAAGTGTTCTTATTACTCATCGATTAGAAAACAAGATGTTCGATTTTTCATTTCTTTTAATAGGATAATGTGGTTCTCAGTATCGTGTAGTATGTATAAAACAGCACCAAGTTTTCGAGATTATCTTAAAACATAAATAATATAAAACGTCAGATTCCCCGATTCCAAGCAAAATTGTAGTTGATGCTATAATGAATTCAAACAATTAGCATATTTCAAAATAAAAAAAGATTGGCTTCGTAGTATTATTTCGTATGCTGAAGGGAAATACCTGGCACTGGAATTACCTCAAAAATGAATCATAGTGTATTTTCAGCAGTATTGTAATACTAAGATTTCATCAAAATTTAAATATTTCACAAGTAATATCGTTAATTCATATTTTCCATTTCTCATAGAGCTTCTGTTAGTGATGACAAAAATGCCGTTATACAAAATTCTCCCGAAGTAGCAAATCCTCCTTGTATTAGTTTTTGAACCTTCTTCCATTAAAATAATATTTATTTATTTATACGAATGGAAAAGAACAGGTAACAAAAAATAGGGGACTACATGGATTAGGACACATATTAAATTTTGATGAGAATCAAAATACGATCACAGAGAGAATGGATAAACTATGAAAAGCCACCAAGATTGGAATGATCACGCCTAGAGTGTAAGCTGTGGAAAATGAGAAAAACCATATGTAATATTTTATATAATTCAAGATAATAGGAACACAGACAGATTTGAAATTAAATGTGTGGTGCCCCTATTGCAATTTTATAATTCTTTATAGTGGTATAGACTAGTGTGCTGTGCCTTTTCCCCATATAAAGAAATTTTAAACCAACATAGATTTCAATCAATTCGTAAGTGCAGCTTCTGGTTTTTCTGTTGATATTGTGAATGTATTGGTATCTTTGATTATGACGGTAAGTGTCTCAACTTCGACACTTACATTATAATGAGGAAGAAGACAATTTCTATTGTTGCCATTTAAGACTCCAGGAACAATACACAAAACCATGTGAAGTTGAATCTGTTAAATGACTTCAAGTCATTTGCATTGGCATCAGGAAATGTTCGCCATCAAGTTAAATGGCAAGTGAGAAATAATTTGTTCATGAAAGGAAAATTCAACTAAAAAAGACACATGATGAAAAACAATTTTTCAAGGTATCGTCAAACAAGGAATAAGCTGTTAGCAGAAAAACCGATTCATTTTTCGTAGGGTTTATGAATATTGAATATATTAGTTCATACACTTTCTCAGTATTTGAACAAACTCGGAAACGTCGGAAATTCGCCTGATACATACCTTAAGATTATTTAGCAGCTGAATTTTGGAGGTCACACTACCAAGAATCCATGTATGGGCTTTTCGAACGAAATAACCCAACAATTTAACAAACTTACTTTATAACAATCGTAGTATTTCCCCCACAATGTTTGAATTGGATGCTTGTTACTCCATACATGGAAGTATGTATCTTTGATACTTCGCTTTTTATTGGAACTAAAGGCATAGGATTTGTGAATGAGAAAGAAAACAAATCCGTTGCACTTGAATTTTATTATAATACGTATATCACAAATCCTTTTTGGCTCTCAAAACACACACCCTATCGGCAACATTTGAATACTTACAAAATTTATTTAGTATTTAAGCACGCATCCCTCAATCAGACACACATCACATAGTAGTTTTATATTACAAAACACAGAATTCTCCATAAAATAATGTTAGTCTTCTAATATGTACAGCATGAGCTCACATGATAATTGGGGCACCAAAATGATATTGGCCGGTATAATTTAGCAACCATGTGGCTACTGTTTAGGCCATGTGGGTACCTTCTATCTATGCTCTCGAACAGTCGCATTGCAATCAATGTTGAATCATTCAGGCACTATCATTAATAGGTAGTAAAGATCTGATGGTAGATATGAGTTGGTTCCAAAATTTCTAAATAAAATAGTTATGTATCGTTCGCGTTGACTTTGTTCAATGTATAAAAATATATTGTGCTGTTCTAAGCCATTACTTATATAATATATCAATGAGTTAAGTATACTAGAAATGAGCTTATAGTCATAATACGGCGGATTACGGTCCAACACTTGAACAGTGACATCTAACAAGAATGCCGATTTCTTATCAAATTTCATGGATTTTATGATATATCAAAAATCTATTCAAAACTTTGAGCTTACGCTTGTTGCTCTAAACCGTGACAGGGTGAATGTTCGCATGGCTGCGTTGTAGCAGAGATGAAACCATTTGAGTATTACAACTAGTAGTTCAACCAGCTAGATATAACAGCAAAAAAAATGGATTTCTTAGGATACCACTCGCTGAATACACTCATCTTATCAAAACTAGAGTGAGTATCCCTTTCATAACCCCAAAATTTTCATCAGTGAAATACTTTAGAAAAGAGTGAGCATAAAAAATTGTAATTAGGAGACAGCTAACTGCCAAATAAGTTTTTCAGTGAATTTTTCAATATTCATTTTTAGAATATACTTAAATAGTAGGTTTGAAAGAATTTCTTCAAGAAATAATCGGCATCCAAACAAACTGGTCCTTCTCCTCCAATTCGAAATTATTCATCATCAGTTAATGAAATGAAGTTGGTATGTTGGTGAATCACTTGACTCAGTTCGGCGTGGAGCGAATTTCTAGTTCACTAGACACTGCAGAATCTGCGACTGGCTTGCCATTTCGCTAAACGTAACGGGGCCACGTTATTAGAGCAAACTGCAACAACAATAAGTCTTTTTTTCCTTTTCTGGACTAAAGTTCATCTCACGCACGATTTCCGCGAAAACCTCATTGACATTCGTTCGATTCTTAGCACTCGCTTCGATAAATGGGCATCCCCATTGTGCAGCAAGACTACTACCTTCCGAAGAAGTCACTTCGCGCTGGTGGTCCAGATCCACTTTATTCGCTACAAGTAATATGGGAACCCTTTCCGTACCTTTTACTCTGGTTATCAATTCCTTCATAGTCCGAATGTCTTGAAATGTTTGGTGGTTTGTTAAACTATATACCACTACGAATCCCTGGCCATTCTTTATGTAGAGGTCGCGCATGCTGGCAAATTGTTCTGTACCAGCGGTGTCCAAAATTTCTAACACACAGGGCGAGTTATCTACTTCAATTTCCTTGCGATAAAAGTCTTCAATTGTAGGATCGTATTTTTCCATAAAACATCCCGAAACGAACTGTACTGTCAATGCACTTTTTCCAACCCCACCCGAACCTAACACGACAACTTTAAACTCACGCATCGTGTCCGCTACAACCAAACTTTCAACAAACTTTTTCAAAATGGGCACTGCATTTGGTCTCTATTGCACAATGATCTGAGTAGTTGTTTACGACGTCTGCATGATATGCAATCCATCACATAAATAATTATGCACATGTCGCCATCTTTGCAATACGTTCATCACGGACACTGTTCCTCTGACGTACAGCCACGAGGGGCCAACTCGGGACTACTTACATCTTCGATACAGAAATACCAAGGCAATTCAATGAATTTCAATATTCTCTCTGCGCACGTCAACATACCACCACCACCACGGTATGCGCACAGCCAGCAAACTTTCTCATTATTAGCTTGAAACGTAAACAAACATGGCCGAAACAATAAACGATGACAGAGACATCTTTCTACATAAAATTGCTCTAATACAATTGGTGAAAAATATAGGACACTATTATAACAGTATCAAACATCGTTTTACTGATAACTCTGATCTTATCCTAATCTTCACGCTTCTCAAAAGAATAACATATTAAATATCAAAATGTTGGATAAGATACGATAACATATCGACACAAAGAAATACTTTCAGATTTCTACGTGGTGATTCCTGAAACTAGCTATTGATAACAGATGGTGCGCTTCACAATACACAATTGTACTGTCGCCAAATTAAAAAAACAAATAGTCATCTAATTTCACACTTCTACTTCTTTGTGTTAATATCATGATGAGACACACATACACATACGATAATTCAATTGGGTATTCTGCCACGAAAATTCGGTATTCCTCCATAAAAATATGTGGCAAAATAAAATGAACCTGCAAAAAAAGAAAATTTGATATACATTCATGCGAATAGAGTTCATCTTATAATAGGGCCAATTAATTACTGTTCAATAATGTTATAACCTGTCATTTCAATTCAGTTTATATAGGTACAATCGAAACTGCTACATTGTTTATGATGTATTGTGGTTCTATCTTTTCTGTGCTAAAAATGATTTCTGTATGTATTATCCATTAATCACAGGTTAGATAACTCAGCATAGAAATCTGAAATCAGTTACTTATCAGGGTTATTTCCAAACATTATTTCCTTTTATAATTGAAATAAAACAAGAAACTTATTGCTTGTTCAAGAACGACATACATATTTTCAATTATATATCCCTAACAGCCAAATATATGGCGAATATACTTCTCCCAAAACCCAAAATAATTTAAAACAACTTACAATTTCTAATTCGGCTCGTAGATATCTCAAAGAATTATTACATAAGGGAAACCCAACTGCATTGCTTTTTATTCATTTCATTCAAGTTAAAACAGAATTGAACGATGTGGCTTATGCCTTTCAAGGTCTGATAATGGAATTTAAGAAAAAATAGAAATCACAGCTATCTTAGTTTGGGGAATAACAGAAAAATAGTTTGCTAATTTATTATATATATATATATATATTCTTTTGAAAAAGAGAGGATTTACAAAAATTCAAATAATTGTATTTACAATAAATGCTTATATTTATAATTTGGTGTGTGTCAGAAAAAGCACAATAGTGAGCTCAGGAAATGTAACAATAAACGAGTGAAAAAACCTGAGGAAAAAACTCGCTTCCTTGTCGCTATTGCACTAGCAATAGCTTGTCTGTTTTTGTTGTGTTAGTGTCGTGTGTACATAAGGAGTACCAAAGATTTTTCTGCTCAGAAGCTTCAATTCTCATCTTGCACTCCATGATTTCCAGACGAAGACAAGGGTGAAAGAAAAGGGGTTTGGGACATGAATCTGTAACAATGGAAAAAGAAAACCAGCAGAAAAATATTTCAACAATCATACCAGACTCTTATACGTCTAAACTCACTTGAATTTAAGAAAAGATTTTACATAGCAAGCAAGGCCATAAAATGGACTAAAGAGATAATCAAAAAGTACATAACCTGCGATATTTCCTCTTTCGCGGAGATATTCTTCCGTCGCAGTGTGAGTCTCCTGAAACATAACACTTCCTTGTTCTTGCTTGCCAATTTTGAAGTATATTCTCGCAAAATCCCTTCAATATTCAAATTCAACAAAACAATTCCCTCTCTGTTTGACCGAAAGAGCGCCGATGGCCAGGTTCGGTCTTCTAAGTGATGATCTATAGATGTTCTAGAATCATTATGAACCCAATAATTTGGGTTGACATCTCCCATATATTATTTCTTCGTGGATCTTATTTAATTTAAAGAAAAATTTACTAAAAAATTTTGACAGTCATTTTTCTTTTTAATTCATTAATTCGGTATGTATGCACTAGCTGAGGAGATTAAACAAATATCATCAGTAAAAATGTCTTACTCTACAAAGCTATAGATAGGTATGCATATTTTATTTAGACTTGTAGATTTCAGTGTTTCTATTTTATAAATTCTAAATGATAGAAATGGACAAATTCTAGTTATATCTTATCTTCGAGAGGTAGATGAATTATCTTTTAGATATATATGTAATTCCAACCTAATATGTTGATGATTTGATAATTGCTTATGAAAAATTCAGGTGAGTGTAATTTTTATTCATCCAATTCTGGTAACACAATTTCTAGAAATTATTATACTATACGGTAAATATTTCTGAAATCAAATGTATATTCACGTCTTCTCTAACTAACTGTTTTTTTTCACAGAATGTCCCAATATCCTGCAAAATCACCCATTGTTAATCAACCATCTACAGCAAATCAAACTTCATCTAGCGATTGTAAGTGTTCTGACACAAACTAATTAACCCGCAATAATCACAATGGTTATTTATGTTGTAATTAATATCAATGAAATAAGTC
This sequence comes from Cryptolaemus montrouzieri, assembly GCA_013387265.2. NCBI lineage: Eukaryota > Metazoa > Arthropoda > Insecta > Coleoptera > Coccinellidae > Cryptolaemus > Cryptolaemus montrouzieri. The sequence goes on along the minus strand of JABFTP020000186.1, from coordinate 23,627,841 downwards.
ATATAGAAACATTTCAGCTCCGTTTTTCCAGGAAAAAAAAACATTATACCAGTTGATATTTCCAATAAATTAGTTCATTAGTAACCATTCATAAGAAATATAGTTAAACTCATCCTAACCACATTATGAGATTTTCTACCTTTGCTTTTGTTCAATGTGATTTGTGATGTTATGTCTAACTAAATTGAACGAAAAGCGATGTTCTAACAGATAAAAACAAAAAACATTCCGTATGTTTCAAATGATCTAGGGAAATCCGGAGTTTCAAATTTTTGTCTGAAATGTTATTTTTATTTTATTTAGTCAGTTAACGGAATACCCCCATTTACAAACAATTACAAATATCAGAGAATTATACAAAATAAAAATACAACAGTTATTCAAAATTTCAGTTGCTCGAAACAAATAAAATTTTTTTTTCCAATTTTAAACACTTAAGAAGTTCACTAAAGTGCAAAACATACTGTAGCACATCTACAGTTTAACAATGATACCCTAAGCATTTCTAAGCAACCTAGTTGCTCTTAATTTAATAGCTGCGAGAAACAGAGAGAAGAAATCTAACTTGGCGCCAAGGCCACTAGCAAGAGAAAAACAATTATAAAAAAAGCAGTTTTTACTATAGTGCCTACAAATATCAAGCCGAAACAGCTGTCTTTGCCTTGTTAATCTACCTGGAACATTGAAATTTATCTGCTCCTGATAACAAGATAATCAAAGTTGAAAGTTTTACGCACAAAAGATAAGTCAGAGCCTGCATCAGCCGTTATGTCCTATACCCCAAAAAGCGCAAAAACTTCCTCTGTACCCCCTCCAAATAGTTAATGTCGCACTTGTAACAAGGCGACCACACAGTCGATAGATACTCCAAATTAGATCTTACCAAGGAACAAAATAATATTCTAATGGTATTGGGTGAAAACTATCGAGCACTTCAGATAATGAAACCAAGTGATTGATAAGATTTAGAGACTATATTCTGTATATGTTCTTTGAAGTTCAGCTTGCAATCAATAAAAATTCCCAAATCTCTTATCAACCGGACTCGTGTAAGACCTCAATGTGTAATCATGAAGTAAGGTGTCGTGGTTCTATGAAATGTGATTATACTACATTTATTGACGTTCAGACGCAAACAGTTTATTTCAGTCCATAGATGAAACTTATCCAGCTGAATATGTAACCGAGCAGCCTCAGAAGAGCTTTCATTACGTAGTAGGTATTCATACCATCCCCAGATAATAAGAATTTAGATGAGAGCGATTTTTTCACATCGTTTATGAATACGTTAAACAAGTGGGCCTAGATGTGATCCCTGAGGAACACCTGATGAAGCAGAAATCTCCCTTGATAAAAAGTTTCTATACCGAACCAATATAATACGGTTATATAAAAAGCTACTTAGCCAGGATAGAAGTGAACCAGTAATGCCCAGTGCCTCGAGTTTCATCACCAAAATATTAATGTTCACCTTATCGAAGGCTTTAGAGAAATCTATATAAATTGAGTCTATCTGCTGACCGGTATCAAAACAATTAATTATGTCATTGAGGTAAAGCAAAAGGTTTGTTTCAGTTGAACGCACCTTTTAAAAACCATGCTGTTCATTTATCAATACTGGGTAGCAATGCCACGAAAGAAAATTACATACCAGAGCATCAAACATTTTTGGGATAGCCGACTGAATGCATACACCCCTGTAGTTAGCTAAATCTGACTTGGAACCAGACTTGTGTAAAGGAATAATAAAGTTGTGCTTCCGAAAAGAAGAAAAGCGGCCCGACCCCAGCATACTTAAAGGCGTTGATAGTATACAAACACATTTATTTAACAAAAAACAAGGTATACCATCGTAGCCAGTTGACAAACTAGGCTTCATACCCTGTATCACCTCAAACACAGCATTTGACGAAAGTCAACAGGAGTCAATTTGTAAATCGCAATCACTCTCAACCCTGGGTGGCACAATTACCTCTCTGCTATAAACCTCCAAAAAAAGTCAGGAAACAAATTAACAATTTCTATCCCATCGGAACTTGACACTCCATCATAATGAAGACAGTTGGGAAGATCATTGTTCTTTTATTTAGAGTTACTGGCAACGCGCACGGAGAACTCTAAATTCGTTATAGAAACCTGGGTCATTGAATCTTTTGAACTTCTTATGCACTTTTTTCTTATATCTGATGAGATTGATCAGTTCACTCGTGAACCAAGTTGGGTAATTGCTAGACCTAACTACTATCTTAGGGACAAACATATCGTTACTACTGTAGAGGTTATTATAAAATTTGGAAAGTGCAGCATCAATTTCAGTTTCAGTTCCCTGAGAAGACCAATCACAACATGATAAATACTGATTTAAACCTATATAATCGCCCATCCTGAAATCAAAGTGAGTATTCCTGAATGATAGAACTGCCACCCTGGGATCATTTGTTCGAATTCCAAATTCCATTGCGCTATGGTGAATCGAGGTACTGTGTAGCAGGTCCAGGGCAGACTCTACAACAACTGTCTCCACATTTGGAAAAACTAAGTCAAGAAGAGTATTTCTGTTATTAAGCACCTTACATAGTTGAGAAAAATTCAAAAAATTTATTAAGTCATTTATAACCGAGGCATTACTAGCATTACCACACAAATGAAATTCATAATTATCCCATGTAACACTATTCACATTGTAGTCACCACATATATAAATGTCTGTGTTGTGGTATAACGAGGGAATTTCCTCAAATTGCAGCCCATGAGATGCATACGTACATGCAGCCGAATCTGGAGGAATATAGACTCCTCCCAAGATGAAAGTATGACCACGCTCATTAAGCTTCAAGAAAAGATGTGATATGATTACAGCTGAGGATATGGATGATCGAACAAGTATTAATACACCTCCACCCCTTGATTTAGAGCTCGTTCCACAATTCCGGTCCAATCTGTATACATTAAAGGATGAAGCACAAATTTCAGGATCCAGAATGTTTGGGTTCAACCAACTCTCAGTCAACACAATAATGTCGTAGCTGCATTGATCCAGCATCAGATTATTTTCCCGCAGTTTTGTACGTAGGCCCCCAACATTTTGATGATATACCATTAGATCAGATGGGGGAAAATTTAGTTTTTTTGTGATGTTTTAAATATAGTTGGAATTCCATTGTTATATTTAATCGCGATGTTATGTTCACCAGCTTCTTTGCGTTGTTGAAGTTGATCACGAACATTATTCAGGTAGGTTCGCTGCAACTCTTAGTGGCGGCCAATACTGCAGTTTTGTTTTTCAAAACTTTGAGAGCGATATCCTGACTATCGAGCACCAATTGTTTCATAAGTGAACATAAACTTGATGAAATAGCGATGAATAAGGCAGAAAATGTTATCATGTGTATCGAAGATGTGAGCCATGATTGTTGGCACTGAAGGCTACAAGCATGATAGCAACATTCGTTGGATATTTAGCATGGCACGACCTCCTCCTCCTTGTTGTATACTCATCAGGATTGTGCACCATTCTATAATATTCGAATAAAATTCACCTAAATTATATGCAAGGTGTTTGAGAACAGATTTCCTTCTCAAACTCGAATAACTTATCAACAATGTAATGGACCGATTATTTTGTAAAAATGAAGTGTTTTGAACACCTCAGAACTAAAATAAATTACCTACCACATAGTCAAAATATTAACGCGCTAGTGAATTATATTTCAATTCATCTTGATAAAGTTTGTTTTATGTACTTGATTTAGAACACTATTTCAACTAAGCCTGTTCAAGTTGAGTTAAAAATTGGATGGTTTCAGATGATTCGAGAAACACACTCCAAGAATCTATCATCAGTCCACCTGGCTTGGATTACCTTTCTACTATTGATCAATTTTTGCTTCAACAAAATGATATATTCGGTAGATATAATGGATTGATATTTAATTTGCTCCTTTGAGTTACTCGAAAAACTTTTCTAGCTAAAAACAAATTCAACGTGCTGAACAGTCATGGTCAAAACATTTTTCTAGCTGCCGAAAATTCCACGATTTGTGGATATGCTTGTTGTTCGTCTCACAGACGATATGAAATTAAAATTATGGATAATTTTGGAAAGGAAGTTATGCATTTATATCACCCACAAAACTGTGTTCTTTGTTGTTTTCCACCTTTTTTACAGGTAATGAGATGGTATATTTAGGTTGCAAATTGTATGAAAAATACTGAAACAAATATTTTTAATTTTGATTCTCATTCACACCTGCCGAAAACATGTCGATGTAGTGGTCAGAGGCACACAAAAGCTAATATCAGTTTTGTCAAAAATGCAATAGATTCGGCCGTTACTATATTACTGCTCTGTACCTATACTGGGTGATTCGCCAGTGGCGCGGTGCTCTGTAGCTCATACACTCTTGAAGATTTTATTTTTGTTCGAACGGTATTGTATTCAGAAAGTAAGCAATTTATTTTGCAGTAAACAGGGTGTCCCAATTTTCTATAAAAAAATCTTGGGTGGTTTTTTCAGATTGGAAGACCAATTTTTTGTTCAAGATTCAGGAGCGGCCTAAACTCTGCAATAATGCCTTTAAGTAATAAGTTTTTTAAGTGGGTAGTAAATTCATGTAACCTTATCTTTATCTTCATCATTTTCGAAATATTCGATTATTAGTAAAAAATTTTTTTTGAAAATTCTACAAACCTAATCAAACTCATCAACATGCATCATTATTCGCACAGTTTTTTTCTGTAATGATTCAAGTAGTAAAAAATGAAACCTAAACAAGATAATTCATTTAACGAATGATAAAATCAAGATGATTAAAACGTAGATCGAGGTATCTGTTGACATTTTTTTTTATTTGTGCCTTCTGTCAGGTGTCAGGACATATCATATTCTGCATTTTACATGTTGAACTGATCAGTGTTTCGTTATTAAACATTGTTAAAGTGAGGTTTGAGCCCAATTTTCTCAATTGACGGCTATGAAGTTCTCCAAAGAAGAAAAGGTTGATATGATTTTTATTCTGGGTGAGTGTGATAGAAATTCTTTGTTGGCAAGTAGAGTTTATGCATAAAGATTTTTTGATAAGAGGCGTCCTGATGCAAGATGCTTTGAAAAACTCCTAATTAGATTTATCGAAACGGGTAATATCGCTTACAAAAAACATGAAAAACCAAAAGCTGCTACAGCTGAAGACAACCAGTAATCAGTTTTGTTGACATTGACAGAGGACCCATATAAAAGCCAAAGAGAGATTTCTCGGTTAACAGATATGTCAAACTTCCGTCCAGAGAATCTTGAAAATGAATAAATTTCATGCATATCATGCACAGCTCCACCAGAAACTGAACAATCAAGACTATGAAAACCGAATGAATTTTTGCAATTGGGCAAGTGACAAAGTAGCGGAAAATGCAAATATGTTTAGCAGAGTTCTCTTCTCGGATGAGGCAACTTCCACAAGAACGGGTTGTTAACAGGCACAACTTTCATTATTATGCCACGGAAAATCCACACCTCATGAGACAAATAGATCACCAGTATCGTGGTCCTTGAATGTATGGGCTGCTATAGTAGTTGGATATCTAAATGGGCCGCAGTTTTTCGACAAGCACCTCAATAGTGAAATGTATTTAGATTTTCTGCAAAATCATCTACCAATGTTACTTGCCGATATGCCGCTCGAGGAACTAACCTGAAGTTCATAGGACCGGAGCCTAAGCTCGGAATTCCCCTGGAAACTGCAAGGATGAAAAACAACCGATGGCTGGACTCGAGGGTACGTGAGCATTGGATGAGCCTCCCAGGTCTCAGACACGCTCGACGTGCCATCAGTGGACCTTCCACTACAAAAGCCAAGCCTGGCTTAAACTCTCTAGGAAACACCTAAATAAATTAGGATTGATTGAGGATCCTTCATGTAGACTATGTGAAGAAGATATAGAATCAAGGGAACTTGTTATGTGCGAGTGCCCAGCTGGGACAGGGTCAGGATGGAAGAACTTGGATCTTACAAACTGAAGCTGACAGAGCTTATTAAGCTCTCACCCACGAAGCTCGTATCCTTTACGAGAAGGATGGAGCTCGTTGATGAAATCTAGGACAGAGTGTGCCACAATAGACAACTGGGTCGCAAATAATTATAATAAATGAAAAATAAATAATACTTGCCGATGTACCAGAGCATATAAGACAAGATTTGTGGTTTCAACAGGATGGAGCACCGGCACATTACTCACATCAGGTTAGGGAGCATTTGAATCATGTATTTCCAAACAAATGGATAGGACGTGGTGGTCCTGTTAGATGGCCAGCTAGGTCTCCTGACCTTACAAGTCAAGTTTTTTTCTTGTGGGGTTGTATTAAGGGCATCGTTTACCAGATTCCTTCTACAACACAGTTGGATATGAGACAGAGAATAGTCGACGTCTTTCAGTCAGTTAATCCGCAAATGTTGTCGAGAGTTCAACGGTCTTTCCTCAGAAGGATTGAGTTGTGTCTACAAAGAAACGAGCAACATTTCGAACACTTCTTGGAATAGTTCAACACCTTGTAGATCATCTCACCAAAAACCAATCTATTACGTATTTCATACACGACTACCTTCAAATATCTCCATTTCCTGATCAATTATTATAATATGTACTAATAAACTCTTCTTTCGCAACCTTTGATTTTATTATTTTAGTTTATTTTTCTTTTGCATTTCGAAAATGGTCGAAGATAAAGATAAGGTTACTTCTGCAAAAATATGGCACTAGATTTTATGCGTTGGCATGGATAATAAATACAGGATGTTCCATTTGAAAAAATCAAGATAGATATTTTTAAAATTACAATATTCAATGAGGATAATCTATTTCAATTCATCAATAAAGCTATCCTTGGGCAATATGAAAGTAAAAAGTATGCATCCTCTCTGGCCGAAGGAGCATGCGATGACGTGAGAGCCTATTTTCATGAATTTTTACGGAAAAAATATAGTGACGAAACTACTCACCAAAAAACTTATTACTTGAAGACATTATAACAGAGTTTAGGACGCTCTTGAATCTTCAACAAAAAAGGGGTCTTACAATCTGAAAAACCTCCCAAGATTTGGGAAAATTGGGTCACCCTGTTTACTTCAAACTAAATAGCTGAAGTAGATTTTCAGTTCCTAAATACAATACCGTTCGAACAAAAATGAAATTCTCAAGAGTGTACGAGCTACAGAGCACAGCGCCACTGGTGAATCACCCAGTATATAAGAAAATATTGCTAACTTTTTATTTTAGTTTTAAACCCATACTTGTATAATGATGAGCGAAAGCTCGGAATAGCTATATACCTTTCCATTTTGGACAGAGATATATTTTACGTAGTAATATTCGCAATTCTCATAATATCAGTTTTGTCCATGAAGTCGCTCAGTGAAAAGGTCCGTATCGAAATTCTTACGATTAATATTTTCGACAGATGTCAATGAAAACAAATAAAGTATATCTGTAAGTAAAAAAAATTAAAGGGTTTTTAGTAAAGCTTACCTACTGGTTAGTGTTCCAACTGTTTTAGGATTGTCTCATTATTTGTTAATGTTTTACAGAGAATAGAAGTGTTTTCTCCACCAGATAACCTGATCGGAACTGTTGAGCAAGACTACAGTTTTTTTAATATAAATTTCTCCATCAAGGACCAATACACTGTAACAGTTTTGAAAATCAAAGGACCTGTTTTTGCCAATTGTTGTTGTCAAGACATTCACTACAGAATAATTTCTGCTGATGAAAGAACCCAAATAGGAACCATATGTAGAAAATTTCCTGGAATGTGTAAACAATTGTGTTCACAGGTTAATTACTTCAAATCCAATTTTTCCATGGACTTGGATGTCAAAACGAAAGCCCTTTTGTTAGGGGCTTGCTTCCTTATTGTAAGTTAAATTTCGGTTAAATAATATTAGTAAGCTCGGGAGTTGATGTCAGATTGGGACGAAAAAAAATGATTTTCTGTCTGTTTGTGTGTGGGCATGTGAATGTGTGTCAGCTATGCGTATTCAGAATTTGCCACTCTTCTTCATATTTCTAGTCAAAACTGAACTAGATTTTCAAAATTTGGATACACTTCTTCTTCTTTTTGAGGGAAAACAAAAATGTCAGAATCCTGGCATGAAAATTGATTACATACAATAAGGATATTATGTTCATATCCATCAGCTTAAGATAACTACCACATATGAATCAGATATAACGGGTGGTTTCGGAGATATGCGTTCGAATCTTTAATTGCATATTACCACTTTTCACTGAATCACCCTGTATATATAATTAAATATCATTGAAGATGATTTTTCTCGAAAAGGAATGGCGAAAATATTTAGCACCTTCACAATAAATTGTTTGGATTTGATTTTCAACTCAAAATAATATTACAACAATCAAAAATTTATGTATTTAAATTTTCTCACTCTTTCTGATACTTATGTTTTCTTGATATTTCAGGACACCATGTGTTACGATCGAAATTAGGACAGGCAACTACAACACGTCCCAAATTCATTCAAATAAAAATATAAATATGAAATAAGAAAATGATAAATATAAACTGCAATGAGTGAGAATGAACGAATGAAGTATTATTTATTCTTATTTAAAAACTATCCGTATTTAGCGAACCACCAATTGAGATTACCAAATGGTTCGAAAATAATGCTCCTAACATTTCCAATTTATAAGAAAGCATTACAGACGAATCATTAGCAAACTAACCTAAGGCCGCTACTTATCTTTAGATTCTTGATCAAAACATCATCGGACCCATAACCGATCCCTGCATCGAATCATTTATTCTAGACTTGTTGAATTTTATCAACAAGAACAAAAGCTTTGCTTGGCAGTCCAAGGTGATTGAAAGAGTTAGGCGAAAATGTCGTTAATTACAAAGGTGATATTTCCAGGTATTCCCTGTTTCGCAACTGATCATATTTACATCATATCATGTTACCAATTTTCCTAAATTCCTAAAAAAACACATCATTCGTGAAATTGTTTCCTAAAACCAATAGATTACTATCTGATATTCACAGGTGAGAAGTGGTGGAGATAGGAGATTGTTGGTTGCGTATTCTTATCTTCGCTTCGATAAAATTTATCTACAGTAAAGCTCATCATTCTGCTGAAATTCGACGCGCCTTCTTAAGGTATGTAAGTTTGTATTTGTTACTAATTCTCCACCCATTCTTATATTTCATATAATGTTAATTTTGCTCAATGAGTATAATGCGTGTTAAATACCTACAAAATTTAATACTATATCAAATAGAAATTACAAAACTTTTGAAGCTGGGAAATTTTGGCTATTATGTATTCCCAAAAATGTATGTAAATCTTGATGTTTTCCTACATAATCTCTTTAGAAAATTTTCAACTTTCTTTAATCAGAGAAAATCATGATTTTGAAATGTTCATTCATCGTGAATCAATTTAATTCTTTTTGGTGTTCTTTTATTTTTCATATAAGAAAATTTATGCTAAAATTCACTAAATTAATACAATCGAAAATTTGTTACTTTTCCTTGCCGTATATTTGGTTTGAAATTTAGTGGGAGTATCTTAGATAATTAAAATTACTAAAGAACAATTGTATTCTTATATTGCCAAGTAAGAAGATATTTACATATGCTCTTACGTTGAGGTAATAATGACAAACTGAAAACGGAAATAAGATAATGAATATAAAGACACAGGATGCGGGGACGGAAGGAAGAGAGGAAAAGGGAAAAATTTAAATAAATGAAATTCGGCGAAATAACATGTAATGACAGAAAGGAAGTGCGTATCGCTATCGTTCAAGAACAAAAACCATAAAATACGAATAGTTAACTTTGAGACACAGTTCTGGCCCTGAAATTTAAATCTACTCTTGAAGGTTTTCTTATCAGAAGTGACAATTCCTTACTATGGGGGGATACCTGAAGGAAAGCTGCGATACGAGAAAAATTGCTGCTACGTCGCAACAAATTCAAAACTTTTTCAAAAAAAGTGAGTACCCTGCAAGAGATTTCTTATATCAGAGTTACATCGAAGAGAGCAATACCACTAAGAAGTAGGAGTTAAATAAAATTCAATACCTTAGCATAAAACTACAGGCTGCAGTTTAGTTCTAATTCAAACTCAATAGAATCCTTGTGATATTCAATGAAATTTCTCAATCAATGAATCAAAACCTGGATAACGAAACACACTGTACATTTAAACTAAACGATATTTTTTTACTACTGTTCACGGATTTGGCACGTATACTGTTGATTGTTTGATACAATTTACCTTTTATGAATTGGTGGTTTTTCGCCGTGAAGCTGCTTCAGTTGTTCCACAGATTGACTATTAGCAAATGTTTGCAATCTTGAAAGCCTGTCCCTTTTGAATATTATTCAACTAAAGCTTCAAAATTGAACAGTTTTTAATTTATTGTTTTCTTTATGTGCTGATGTTTCTCTTACAGAATGTCTTATCCACCAACTGCTCCCCAAGGGGGATATAACGGTGAGTAAAATTACTTATATCAATAAATCAATCACATCTCTAAAATATTTCGTACTTTATAGATCCCAAAACTAGGGATTCTAACTGGAGCAATCAACAGGAGCCATCTTCCTGGGGCACACAACAAGGGCAACCTCCATATCCACCAGAACCACCTGTATTATATCCTCCTCCTCCTGTTGAATATCGTCCAATACCAGGATATCCACCAACTGGAAATTATCCACCACCTGGTGCATTTCAACCACCTGGAGGATATCCATCACCGATTGCAAATCAACCATCTTCTAGAGGTGGTAAGTGTTCAGAATTTGGAGATGAACAGAGCAGTATAAATGTGCTTAAAGAAGCTACTGTGGACTTGTTTGTTAATCAATTGCACCGAAGATTGTTTCAAACGAAAATTTGGCAGGCTGTTTGATCTTGTTCTGAAGAGTCGGAGTATAGAATCAGCTGAAGTGCTAATACATTGTAGAATGATTCTCCTTGTTGAGCTTGTTTTCTTCATTTTTTGTTGAGACTTTTACTTATATAAAACTGAATGTTTTCAGATGGTTGGATGAATAGACCTCAATCATCAGGAAATTGCCCTCCAGGTTTGGAATACTTAACTATGATTGACCAATTATTAGTTCACCAACAAGTGGAAATACTAGAAGGTAAATTCTGTCAATTTCATTTGGTTCGTTCTAGTAACCAGAAAACATTTAATTGATTCCGCCGTTACTATGTGATAGTTAACCATGATGATAATAGGAAATTGAACTATGTATTATACTACCACAAAAGATCTATTGAAAATCAGGATTGTAATTTCGGTCTCTTGGCCATCTTCAGCTGATAACAAGTATTGAACTAAAGTTGAAAATACATACATAAGTTGGAAATACATACATATATAAACAGATACAGAATTAATAAGGGTGCAAACAAGAGGTAATAAACTACTCATGATAAAAGCAGGTATTATTTAAAGATATCAAATAGGGAAGAATATGACGGGCCATACTGGTCGTTCAGAAGATTATCTCTAAGGGGGTTTGTTGCTGTTTGAAAATTTCGATGGATTCCAAGATATCTAACTTCAATTCCTTAGATATTCCTGTGAATAATTCGAAGTTGATCTATGGGTGGAAAATGATGGCCATTTTCGATACAATGTGAAGCGAAAGTGGATTCGTCGGTTCTCTGGTTATTGTATTGATTGATGCTCTTTGTATCTTATTTTGAAAGAACGGCCAGTTTGACCTATATCGACGCCTTCACAATCCATACAGATCTACTGGTGAAATCCAGTATTGTCAAATTTATCAGTTTTATCTTTACTACTAAAAAATTCCTGGGAGAGTTTCATGTGGGTCTTGAAAGATACTTTTTTTATTCGGTTTCGAAATGACATTTGCAATATTTTTGCTATAAGGGCCAAAATATGTTAATAAAATATATTCATCTGTAATAGTTGATTCTATACGTGGGTAAATATTATGATACGTTATTTGTGTTTTTTTTTCTGATCATTCCGTTTATTATATTTGAGGGATAACCATTGTTCCTAGCTATTTCTTTAATAGTTGACACTTCCCTGGACATATTTTCTTCGGATGACAGAGAGAAAGCCCTATGAATCATTGGATTAAACGCAGCCTATGAGATTTTGGGTGTGTTGAGTCATGAGGAATACAAATATCAGTAAAGGTGGGTTTATAATATATATCGAAACATAGTGTGTTATTTATATGAGTGATTGTTAGGTCTAAATAGCGAATCTGATTATCGATTTATCACTCTACTTTGAATTTAATTTTGGGATGAATGCTATTGATGTAAGTTAAAAATTGATCTAGTTGTCTAGCGGTTCCTATGAAACATGCTAGTATATCGTCTACATATCTATACCAAAAATGTACTAATTTTGAGGAATTGAATATGATTTATTCAATATACGCCATGAAAATGTCAGCTAGTAAATGGCTCAATGGTGATTCCATTGATAGCCAGTGAGGTTGTTCATAGAATTTGAAATAGTTGTGTTGTAGGCACAACTCCAGCAAAAACATGAAATCATTTTGTACAACCGGATAAACGTGTGATTTCTTCAAGATGTCTGAGACCAATGGAAGGCATTCGTCTCCTAGGATGTTGGAAAACATGTTATCTACATCCAAACTGATAAAATATGATTTGATTGGGGTTTGAACCACATTTAGGTGTGAAATTTGTTGCAATTTTTTAATACAAGATTTAATTCTTTTGGCAATTTATATGTATACTGGGCTGTTCATGAATGACATTACTGGACGTATTAGAGTATTGTCTTTGTGCCGTAAAGTAGTTTGATTTGTCTGCTTCGGTTAAAACTAAATCATTGCTCTGAATTTCTTGTTTTAAATTTGTTAAGATATCTGTGATTTCTCGATTTGTTTGTTGGTGTTTTTTTTTGTTAGAATATCGAATATCAACATCTGAATAATTTATAACTCTACTACTGAAAGATATTACGGATGCAGTTTTCTGAATATTATCTGAATTTTTCGTAAAACGTGAATTTTGCGCTTCTAGGACTTTAAATTTCTTGGATTGATTTTCAAATTTGTGTGACGTCTCGTTTGGTAAATAGAAATTTGGCCTCTTTTTTTTATCCAGGTAATTTATGGTATTTTGACTGCTCTCTTCTTAATTTTGTATCTATCTGTTTATATATGTATGTATTTTCAACTTTAGTTCAATACTTGTTGTCAGCTGAAGTTGGTCGACAGCCCGAAATTGCAATCCTGATTTAATTTCTTATTATCATGACCAGAAAACATCTTTTCTAGTTTTAACTGGATTTGAGACTGAAAATAAATTCATTGTGAAGAATAGCCTAGGACAAAAAATTTTTTACGCTGCGGAAGTTTCTGACTGTTGCGTACGAAATTGTTGTGGACCTTCGCGACCATTTGACATGAGAATTTTGGACAACTTTGGAACAGAAGTTATACATTTACATCGTCCTTTAGCTTGCCAATCCTGTTGTTTTCCATGTTGTTTGCAGGTAAGTTCTGTCATTGATTAAGGATTTCTTCTATAAAAGAATCTTGTTTCAAAAGCATACATATTTTTGCGAAACAGAGGAATAGCTGCATCACTCTCCCCAACAAATCAGATGACAAATGTATACTTTTTATGCAATCTTTCTTCGATCGAAAAACAAGTGATCAGTAACTCAGACAAATTCAATTGATTCTCATCCATCAATTAAGAGAATATTTATATATTTATTAATGAATTACAGAGTATGGAAGTATTCTCCCCCCCAGGTAATCTTGTCGGTACAGTTGAGCAAGACTGGAGCCTTTGGTGTCCTAGTTACTCCATCAAAAACCAAAACGGTGATACTATTCTAAAAATTGATGGCCCCTGTTGTACCTTCGGATGTTACCGTGACGTTGAATTCAAAGTAATGTCTGCTGATGGAAGTACAGAAGTTGGAAGAATTTCCAAACAATGGTCTGGACTAGCTAGAGAAATGTTTACTGATGCTGATTTCTTCGGAATCACTTTTCCTATGGACTTGGATGTCAAAATGAAAGCTGTTATGTTAGGTGCTTGCTTCCTCATTGTAAGTAGCATTGCGTTTTTATGTACTCCAGTCACGGGTTCAACATGAGTCAAAATGTTATATCTATTACTTTCCTGTTCATCTTAGTGGTTCAAAAATGGTTGGGAACCTTTGTTTGAAATACTTTCTTCAATAATTTTTTGAATTGCAAAGTAATTAATAACAATCATTATAGATTGCAAGCAAGTAATAGATTTCTGAGACTAATTTCCTCCCAGTTAATTATTCCGGATATGCTTCAAACAGTTGTATCATGAAGTGTCCTGAAAATCAACTGTAGCATCATGGATGGGTTAAGATCTTAAGACTTTAAAAACACGCTTCTGTCATTTTTCCTCAGTTGCAATTTTTCTGGTTAATAATAACATAAAATTGAAAGAAAAAAAAAACACTTTATTATACTATTTTCTGAAGCATTTATCAAATTACCGGCCGGTAGGAAATGTCAACATCTGTTGTTGGTTTCCAGGCTATTGAATGTTAGCTTTGAAAGTTATTTTCAGTGTTTCTGATATAAACTATTAATATTGCAGGATGCCATGTTCTTCGAACAGAGACAGAACAACAATAACAACTCCTACTAAAACTGTTGAAACTTGTATTCTAAAATTAATGCATACTATTTTAACTAATCTTCGGTTGTTATATACTGTAAATTTGGAGGTATTAGACCTTTGTTCAATAGTATAAATTTATTATCTGGATTAGCAGATCAAGAAGGAGAGAAGAAATTATTGAGAAACTGCTGCATATCCATATAAAAATTATAAAGAGGAAAGACTTGTTTATTTGCATTGAATAGGCTCCGAAACTACTTGACCGATTTGAAAATTTCTTTCACTGTTGGGAAGCTACACTATTTCCGGTGAACCTAGGCTATATTAAATTTTCAAAAAAGTTAGGGATTCATACTAAAACTCCAATAATGTAACTCAAGATTTTCAGGAGCAGAGAAAGTAATTTATGTAGTAAAGCCTTTATACAAACATTTAAATAAAATAAAAAACAAAAAAATGCAAAAATAATACAAAAAATAAAATTATATTAAAAATTTCTTATTCGAATTTTCTTCATTTTATTCTTTTTCAATAACACCACACAAAAACGAGAAATTATGTATGGGAGAGTGTGTGTGTAAAAATTATAACTATTGAAATGTTTGCTCAATATCCTTGCGAAGATGGGGTGGGCTACTAGTATAGTATATAATTCTTAAAACATGTAATAAACATGAAATGTTATAATGGACTTTATTTATTATGAATAAGTTCTTTCGGTTATATGACCTGTCAAATTACAGTATTGATGTAATTTGAGAAAATCAGAGAGAATCCGAAAATATTATATGAAATAGTACAATACATAAAAATAAGAAAAACCAAGGAAATTACCTAATGTTACTGAGAAACTGCCAACAAGTGATACGATTCATTCCACAGACTTGCATGATCATTAGATAAATCAAAGTACTACACCTCTTTTTATATTCGTTTTTTTCTATCTTCCCAAATAAATGACTGCACCTAATTTGTGCCTTTTGCTTGGTCAAAACCTGAATAAGACTCACCCATGACATAGTTGGAATGTGCCAGAGCTTGCTATGTAAGTTGCCACTTGAAACTCAATACCTAGTATTTAATTCAAGTTTATTTTCAGCACACCACAGCTACCAAGTGAATAGAATACTGTGTTCCTCATGCTACTTGTTTCATCATATTGGCTACAGGTGTATCATCAACAAACTTAGGATCATACATTGCTTCAGGTGAGTTATTAGTATTTATAGTCTAAAGCAACAGCCAACGTACTTGAAACCTATTCATATTTTGTGTTCTCGATAACTTGAGGTTGTTATGTTGTCATGTCATACTTGAATCATATTTCTCGTGAAATTATTCTTTTCGATTATTAATATGATTAATATATACCACAATTTGTTCATAAAGTAATGATAGAGAAAGTTTGCATTCATCGTCCATATTTACCTAATAAATAATTATAAAAATTCTCATTGACAGTAATAGCATAGTATAGTTTATTTTGTCTGAAAATATGAATAAACTTTCAGCGTTGTCAACGATAACTTCAATACTAAGATTGGATATTAGGTAAACTGAAAATTATTTATCTCCAAAATGATTTGACAACCTCCGGCATCCTTGGACATAACCTATCTTTTCCTCTTCTTATCTTTAATCAGTCCAGACGTCTAGGATCTTCTACCCATTGCATTATTTTCCATTTGATTTTAGAACATATTTGATTTCCCGATATTATACTGCTTTGTTTACACAATTAAGCTTGTATATAGAAATTTTGATAATTTGTAAAGTCACAAAACGACATTCTATAGACAGTTCAACATGATCACAGGAAGCATAATTTATTAGGTTTCCAATGTTTTCTCGGTAATTATAATTATTTTCTATACATTTTGTACACGCATTACTTATCTGAATTTTTCATTTTTCAAAATATAAAATACCTTTACTCGCATTACTGGTAGCGAAATTTCTACTTGGATTTGCTATTGCTATCTAGAAGTCTCCTATAAGCCTCATAACGTTTTAATTATTGATGAGGAAAATTTCAAAGAGAAACAATGATATTAGTCTTGCAAGGATTAGACTTTAACATTCTTAATGGAAATTACGAATTAACCTCAAAAACCGTATAATATGAATAAACATAATCGTGATTATTGTTTGTAATATCGAGAATGAGGCTGACCGTTTGTCTTCATGCAAGATACAACTTTACTTAAGTTTTACTTTATTCGAAGTCTACACTCAATACTCATAACTTTTGCAATAGAATCATGGTTAAGCGAAAAGAACGAGCCATTCAACAATAATTCATGTTGGCAATTATGAGTTTTAGAATGTTATGCGGTAAATGCTATTTGTGGCAACAGTGGTTGGCAGGTGTCATGCTGTTAGCTTCAATGAAACTATGTAATCCTGAATATTGAAATTGAAATATAGTAGAAATAGCGTTAGAGTGTTCGTGAAGGTAGTTACTCTTACCGGTTATTTGCTTTTGTGCTGTCCTCAGAAAAGCTTTTGGTGAGTATTCATTGAAAATAGTTTTCTTTATTCAACTAGGTTTACTTTATTTGGAAGCATGTCAACATTTTGGCAATGAATTCGCTACGCCGTAAAGACTTGAATTTGATACCTAATAGAGTTAGTATGTATGAGTTTCATATGGAGGAAAATTTTGGAGATACATTATTGTTGAATATACCAACAGATATACTTATTTCGAGTTAATAATATGTGGAGAGAATCTTAGTTATACTATAATAAAACATTACTGCCCCAAAAATATTTGAATGGAAAATAAGATTATGAATTTTGCTTGTGCATCAAGTATTAATGAATGAATTTATTCGCGGCAAGATTTAATATGAATAGAATAGTAACATTTAAGTTTGGAATTATAATGTTATTCACTTATCCTAAAAATTCCTATTGGAAATGATCCGAGCACTGGATATGTAGTCAGCCTCCTTTTTATTCATGTAAAATGACCGAATAATATCAGACTCGTTTTCTCAATTTTGTCAACCATATTTTAAAATAATTCATTCAGTTATCATTGTTATAATTACTAGCCTGGAAATCCTTCAATTAATAAATTTACAACTAATCACATTGGCCACATTTAGGAAATTAAACAACACCTTTAATTCCATTGTAGTTATTTTCAAGTAGATGTTTTCTTTTACAGAATGTCTTATAGACCTGTAGACCAAGGAGGATATCCACGTGAGTAAATTTCATATAAATTTTATGAACATTTTGATTTGAAATTGTCATTCAAATTCCATAAATTATTGGGGTTGGATATCCGGTATCATATTCCATAATTTATTGTGAATTCTTTCATAAAAATACTGCTTGTTGAAATAATAATATTTTATTATACACAAAAGAATACATCAAATTTGTGTACATTAATATACGGGAAACCCCCATTTGAAAAAAATAATACAATAAAGATTCACAAATTATGACAGGCCCTATTGCTAAAAGTACAAGGTGAATAAATCATCAAAATTGCCCTAACAGAGCTCTTACATTAGTCTTGAAACTGAATATAAAACGAAAAACCATCAAACGCCCTTCGAAAACTATTCACAAAAAAAAACAACGATATAGAAAAAAATTAGAACTTTAACTATGTCTACAAATAAAGGTGTAAATCTAGTTCCTAATAGTTTCGAACAATCAATATGTCCATTTAAAATTTTATAAAATAAACACAAGTCCAATACAATTTGTCTATTCTTCAAAGTAACGAGACCAAATGAACTACGCACAATATCAAGACTCTGCTCTGCAACATTTAGTTGTGACCTGTAAGATATATACCGCAGAAACTTACGTTGAACCTTCTCTAAATTATTCACATCACAAAAATAATATGGTCACCAAACATATGATCCGTACTCCAAGTTAGATCTGACCAAGGAACAGTATAATGTCTTCATTGTCTCTGCTAAGAAATCCCTACCGTTTCTGACCACAAAACCAAGCATTTGGTAGGCCTTGGCCATAATGCTACGTAGATGATCCTTAAAGTCAAGTTTGGAGTCAAGGATAATACCAAGATCCCCCACAGTGGACACTCTCTTTTAAGTCTGGCCGTTTCAGCTGTATTCCCTTATTAGAGGAGAACTTGATCTGTGAAAGCTGAAAACTTGGCACTTCTCCATAGCTAAGCTCTAAGCGTTCTCAAAGACCCATTCTGAGAAGCGGTCAATTTGAGCCTGCAAAATTGCAGCGTCAGAGTCATCTCAAACTGCCAAAAAAATCTTCATGTCATCAGCGAATAGCAAGAACTTCATAAACTTCGTAGAAAAAAATGAACTTGACTTCATTAATAAATATATTAGAAAGAATAGGACCAAGGTGAACCCTGGGGGGAAATTGTTTTTATTTCACAATGAGTGATCTTCCGTACAAACAACTTCTCAGCCATGCCAGAAGCGCCCCTGAAATCCCAAATGCTTTCTAATTTAGGTTAACCTGATCGAATTCTTTTGAAAAATGTGTATACACTGAAAGCCTCGTTCAAACAAATCCACAATATCCTCAATGTATAAAATGAAGTTTGTGATGGTGGAAAGTCCTCTTCTAAAATGCTGCTCGTTTATTAATGCTTCATTGCATTTCCAGGACAGAGAGCTATACACCAAGCTATCTAGTAGTTTAGGAATGGTTCATTGTATAGCAACTCCTCTATAATTTCTTACATCTGATTTCTGTCCTGATTTGAAAATGGGGACGACGAAGCTTTGCTTCCAAACTGACGGAAACTTCCCCATATTGAGAGATATATTGAAGAGTCTACTATTAGGCTCAGCCAAGGCACTAACACACTGTTTCAAGAAGAAACAGGGGATCCCATCTGGTCCACAACTCAACTTTAGCTTCGCACCACAGACGACTTCAAAAATCTCCCTAGTCGAGAATCTGATGGACGACGCATGGATGGTATTAGCAAACTCAAATCTTGGAGGAACCAATATTTCATTACTATATACTTCGGAGAAAAAATTAGCAAAGAGATTAACCGTCGCTTGACCATCCGAACCAGAGACACCATCTAGCTGCAATTGATTTGGTAGATCATTATCCTCATTCAGTGAGCGAATGTGCCATCAAATTTGCTGAGGATCGCTATTAATATTCCGTTCAACATTGTCTAAATACTTATATAAAATATTACTTAAAGTACGACAATTTGATCTCTTAGTTTTGAAATCATCGTAATCTAGGGATTTCTAGAAATCTTAATCCATTTTTTTGCGCTAATGAGATTTATAAGTTCTCGAATATACCACCTAGGATACTTCGACGATATGCATCATCAACTTTTTTAGTTAGAAGATAAATGAATATAACATTTCAATTGCAACACCATTCAAAAACAATGTTTTCAAATGAGATTAGAGTTTGTGTTAAATTGTCACACCTTCAAAATAATGGCTGGCTATGAAAATCAATTTCTTATCTGATTCAAGATAATTTGGATATAAATTCAAGTTCATGACTTTATTTACTTCATCAGGATAAATGTTTTATTGCTTAGATATTGCTCAGTATGAGGATATTTTAAGGATTTCAAAATATTGACATCTCTGCACTAATATGTTATAAGTATGGAATAGAGATTAGAGTGTGTTTATGTTAACAATAGAATGATGTCATGTTGCAGTTGATTTGGACGTTACCAGTCCCTCATTTTATTTGAAAACCATATCTTTTCATATTACCAATCAAAAAATATAAACTTGAAATATAACACAATTGGTATATTGTTCAAAATTTGTGAGGAAGAAGAAATCTCGATTTTTGACTTGATTTGACCCAGTTTTTTTCTGTCCTAATGTACCTTTTGCTTACCAACCAAAACCTCTAGTATGGAATATGGCAATCAAAACAAAATTGAATGCAACTTTGTTGAATTTTCGTTGGTGTATGAAATCTTTTCATATATTCTTATAATTTGACACAGATGTCAGTGAAGGTTGTACCAATATGAAGAAAGAACCCAGGTATTTTAAATTGAAAAGTGTACTTTTTGTTCATAGTAGTATATATTTAAATAGAGAACATATTAATGGTAATATTTTGATTAAGTTTAGTTCTTAAAACAATTGCAGAAACTATAGTTTAGCATAATGAATTCATCATTTATAAAAACGTAAGAAATCTTCAGGATTGAAAATAAGGAACGAGTGAGAGCAACCTAACAGTGGCGAGATTACATTGAATATCTGCAATAATTGCTGGGTTCTGCATAAGTATTCTAGTCCAATCACGTTAAACCACATAATGTATATTAGATAGATATATCTTATGAGTGAGGGCTGCCTAGCAGCCTGGCCACTGCGATTCAGTGGTCTATTGTAGCACACTCCCTAAATTTTATCCACAAGCACCATCCTTCTTGTGAATTATATGATCTTTGTGGGTGTGAGCTTGATGAGCTCAGTCAGCTTCAGTTTGTTAGATCCAAATTCCTTCATCCTGACTCTGTCCCCAGCTGGGCACTCGCACATAACATGTTCCATTGATTTTATATCGTCTTTACATAGCCAACATGAAGGCTCCTCAATCAATCTTAACTTGTTTAGGTGATCTCTGAGGCGACAATGCCCCGTTAGTATGGCGGTTAGAAGTCTTTAGGTCAAACCTAGAGAGTTTGAACCAAGCCTTGGTTCTTGTAGTGGAACGTCCACTGATGGCAAGTCGAGAGTGTCTGAGACCTGAGAGACTCATCCAGTGCTCATGTACTCTCAGATCCAACCATCGGTTATTTTCCACCCTTGCAGTCTCCAGGAGAATTCCGAGCTTAGGCTCCGGTCCGATGAATCCCAAGCCTGTTCTTCAAGCGGCCAATGAGTCGGCCTTTTCATTCCTCTCAATGCCCGAGTGTCCGGGTACTCATATCAGACGGAGCCTGCTCCGTTTTCCTAGTTTGGCAAAGGTGGACATTCCAGCACCATAAGTGACGTACAGGTATCGGATGCCAATGCCTTCAGTGCAGATTGGTTATCGGTGATGATTTTGATTGACCTATTTGTTAATCCCCCCGCAAGTAATAGGTTTGCACAGTGGTCAATGGCGAATATTTCTGCATGAATAACAGTCACAAGCCCGCCAAGACAGATCGACTGTTCCTTGGCAGCACCTCGACCGTAGACACCAGCTCCAACAACTTTTGAAGTTTTTGAGCCGTCCGTGTATCAACAGGGATCCTCAAGTAGACGGCCCTTGAAGCCGGTCAATTACTGTCTACCAGGAATGGTCGCTCTATGTTGGTTTTAGGTATTGCTATGTGGGACCTCATACTCAGCAACTCGTTGTCCTCGAGTTCAAACTGTAAGGCGCCGGGCACGAAGCCGAACATACACGTTTTATTTCGGGAAAGGTGATAGAATCTATAAAAAGTCACTCATCTTATCTCCAGATGAGCAGGAGCAAGGCCCATATCAGTTCCATGGCCGCAGTTGGTGTAGAGCGAAAAGATCCAGTAATCATCATGCAGGCCCTTCTTTGCAATTTAGAGAGCTTCAGTTGCAGACTGCACTCCCACCAAGCAATGCAGCCCTATGTGATACATGGTCTGACCTCCATCGCATATAGCCACTGAAGTTGGTTCGGGGCAAGACCCCATTTCTTTCCCCAGGTTATTAGACATGCCCATAAGGAATGCCTTCCCCTGCGTATTGCGTTTACCAGTTGCGAATTCCACGTCAGTTTCCAACTGGAATAAACACTCCACCCAGGTTCGGGGGAGAAACAAATATCCTCATTTTCCTGGTGAATGGTACCATGAGGGTTTTATGCTCTCTCTCTACCTCACACCACCCTTGAATAACTGACATAGCCTCTTGAACTCTGACGGAGACATCGCTGTTATCTCCGACAGCCAGAATGACTAATATCATCGGCGTACGCTTGTACATAAACATCCAGTGCGCCAATTATAACTAGAAGGTCAACCAGCAGGGAGCACAATAGAGGGGATAATACTCCTCCCTGAGGGCAGCCCCTGCCAGCCACAAAACTGACTACTTCTTCTTTCAGGGAAGTGTTGATCACTCTGGCATTTAGCATGTTACTAATCCATTCTGCAATAATATTTGGTACTCCTCTGGCTCTCGCAGCCCCACATAGTGAACTAGTGGGGGCCGCATTAAACTCACCTTCAATGTCCATGAAGGCTGCTGCTGAAGTCTCCTTGCGGTCCAGAGACTGAGTGATCCTCAGTGCCAGATCGGTTGATTTACCTTTTTGAAAGGCGTATTGATGTTCACTCAGAGGCCTCAGCGATATGACCTCGGTCCTGATGTATTCATTTAACACCTTCTCCAGGGTTCTCAGAACAAAAGACAAGACTTATCAGTCTAAATGATTTAGGTTGTGAGTCGATTGTCACATCTTCAGGATGTATACAATCCTAACCTTCCGCCAGCTGTCCGAGACAACAATCCAGGCTAGACTCGACCGGAAGAGTCTAATGAGGTATGGGAGGAGGACACCCACCCCTTGTTGTAACAAGGCAGGCATGATGCCATCCTCCCCAGAAGTCCTAAATGGTAAAATGAGCGAATCGCCCGCGTAACTGCTCCGGGCTTGATGATCATTCTTGCGTTCTTACAATCGTTCTTTTTTTGGCCTTTTAGCAAGGCTTAAGTATGTTCTCGCAAGAACCTCCAACGTCTCTCTTCCAGAGCCCGTGTAACATATTGTATTTTCCCCAATCAATTTCTTTATACTGGGTGACATTTTCAGTATTCGATATACTGTAGAGCTTCAGTTGTTGCATGAGTTATTGAAAAGATTTGAAGAAAATGTTGGTAAATGAGATAATTTATGGCAGGTAATCAGTACATTAAAGCGCCAGTTTAATATAATAATCATGCTTCATTCAAAAGCACAGTTTTTATTTGAAGAATATCATGTATAAGATAAAATATTTTCTTTGCTAGCACAACTACATAAAATGCATTTTTAGTCTATTATGTGAACTAGGCCATTTGTTCTATCTTCCCAGACGGAGTTAAGTTACCACCTTTGTGACAACAAGATTCCAAAATAATAATTTAAAACCCTTAGAATATGGCACTTGTCTTGACTAAATTAAATTAAAAAAAGTTAGAACTTAAATTGTTTGTTTGAGATTTCTGCAACTCTATTATAGATGTGCATATTCAGTAACAAAATTTTCGCTTTATCTGACATGAGTCATTACATTTAACACGGCGGTATGCATTTCAGTGTTCTTTTTATCATCGTCATTTATTATCAAATTAATCATTTCAGTAACTTATGAACTATTAATAATCCAGTTCGATTCACCTTGAGTGATCATGACTTCACTCTACAATTGTTTCGTTTAGAATTAGTCAATTGTTCTTGTCTAGTACATCAGTTGAAAATGATTAAAATTTCTTTATATCTGAGAAAATCTCTTCTCGAAGTTGATAACAGTGAAATATTTGAAAATTACAGATCCCAATCCTGTTTATGATTCTAACTATGGACCTCCAGGTGGACAAGCGGGTTATCCTCACCCCCAGTCCCAATATCCACCAGGACCGCCTGGAGCCTACCCACCGGTTCCTGCAGGATATCCCCAACCCGGTGCATATCCACCACCTGGTGGATTTCCTCCACCAGGAGGATATCAACCACCCATCACAAATCAACCCATGGCAGGAGATGGTAAGTGTTTGAATCAAATATTTGTTTTATTGACATCTACATATAATTCAAAATATTGAGTAATAACTTCGATGAATCAATGATGTTTATAAACTTGAAAATTTTCACTTGTATGGTTGGGAGTATCCTAAGGAAAATAAATCACACAAATAGAAGATAATTTCAGTTTTGTTTCTCTAATTCTAATTGAATGTTATAAAATTTTCTCAATTGTTAATTTTGCGGATCAATGATGTTTTCATGGAATATCTAGAAGTATACACTTTTTGATAAACTTGGAGTATAAAAAATAATGAAAGACAAAATCCAAGTGCAACGTTGGAATCAATGTAGATAACTTAATCGAATACTTATTATCATAAAAACTTATTGAACATTTCAATTTGTATGTGTTGCCTTGATCTTGAATTACTTGCTCAGAAAGAATGAACGTATTAAAGAAGACAAATCGTTGTTTTATAATTGAAATAAACATTACTCTCAAATAGTCTTTTCTCGGAACCGGTTCAGCCGAATGAATGGGTTCTTGTGCATACCAGAAGAACGTTTTTTATTGATCGAGAACACGCCTCAGGCCAAAATCTCGTGCGATCTCAAGGTGATGAGGACCATTTTGCATAAAATCACCGAGAGGTTTTTCCCATTTCATACGAATTTGGTACATATTTTGAATGCAACGGTTTTTCGCTCCTTATGAATTATATACTTACTAAACAAGTTAAAAAGGAGTATGCTGGTTTTCCCACCCAAATAACCGGATTTTGTTTTTGAATCCAGGATAGTTTTACATCTAAAACAAGGTTATTCTTTCTGGAAATTACAACTTCATATACTCTTTCAGCTAAAAATTGTTTGAAGTCCTCTAGATAACTATACAAAAATGTGATCAGATATTATTTCGAATCAGTACAATGAGGAGAATATCAAACACAAGAATATTTAAAGTCAAGGTTGAGATACGATTAACATTCCATATATGGCACCACTTTATGTTTGCGTCACATATTAGGTGCTGAAATAATTTTAATTAAGAAAATCAATTATTTTTGTATTAATACTTGTAAACCATGGTTTTATTCGGATAATGTCCCCCCGAATGGATGCAATCTTTTGCATTTTGGGTTGGATCGATCGACTTATTTTATTTTTCACACTCTCTTCCCGATTAAATTGCGCTTGGTAATGTTGCCAAATGGCTGTCAAACCAGTTAGAATTTCCGTAATATTGCCAAGCTTTTCAGTTAGGAATTCATCAGTAATGTCAAGAATAATTCATTCATATATTGGAATACATTGCCACGTTTGAGGATGTCCTAGTACAAGGCTGTGTTCTTCATTCTCACCAACTGGCGCGAATGTGTCTGCCATTTGCGTGGGAAAGATTGTGGATGATTCCGAATTTACTGAAGAGTTTATCCACAAGGATCTAAACGCAAAAGCACCATAGAGGTATACATTCAGTCGAAAAAGTACCGAGAATCAGTCAATGGAACACATAATATTTATGTTTTCTATCGATTCAGACCTCTAAGCGGTAATTTTAGTTTTGGTAAAAGAAGAAAGCTGACCGGAGCCATATCGGGTGAATACGGTGGTTGTTTGACGGTATTTGTTGAGATTTTGGTCAGAAATTCATTCACAATGATAGCATAACGCTCCGGTAATATTCTTTATTTCCTACACCATATTCAGAGTCAGAAGAGATGATGCCTCTGAACAACTGTATAACACATTGAAGTCAAGGTTGAAAAGTGCTATTGAAAGCTCCATCAGATCTGGCCACTGTGAACAAATAGCAAATGCTTCAAACAAAAGCAAAGAAAGTTGGAAAATCATTAACGCTGAGGTAAAGGAACCAAAAAGTGTGAATGTAAACTCTAATCTGAGCACTCATAACCTCTGCGCAAATGTTACTATGAGATATACACCAGAAAATCCTGACCAGAATGAATGTCCATAATCCTATACCAAAAAGACTGCTACTACTGACTACAACTCGATGATACTAACAGATACAACAGCTATAGAAATAATGACTTTGTTGCATGGCATGAAGGAAAAAATTCTGTAGATATCTACGATTTCAGTGTTCGTCTTCTCAAAAAAATAATCCACGCTGTGGCTGTACCTCTCAATATAGAAAACCAATGTTTTGAGCAGGGGGTCTTTCCGGTGCAACAGTGGTGTCAATATTTAAGAAGGGGGACCCAAACGACCCAAATAGCTACAGGCCAATTTCTATTCTGCCTGCCTTCTCTAAAGTTCTCGAAGCCTTGCTTAAAAATAGAATAGTGGCTTACCTTGAGTCCAAATCAATATTGACACCATGCCAACATGGATTTAGAGAAGGCAGGTCAAGAGTCACCGCCATGGCTGAGCTAGTCGAGTATCTGATGAGAGCCATTGATGATCAGGAAGATGCAGAAATGAATTGTTGTGATTTGAGTAAGGCTTTCGACCTGATGTTGAGACCTGTGCTTCTTCTCAAATTAGAATATTGCGGAATGAGAGGAAGGATTTGGAATATTCCCAAATCTTACTTAGAAGATAGGTACCAATCAATATGTTGGAAAAACGAGCTGTCTGCGCCAGTAAAAATGAACCTTGGAGTTCCGCAGGGATCAATATTGGGTCCGGTGCTTTTCATTCTGTATATGAATGATCTCCCATCCAATATTGAAGCAGATAAAACATGTTTGTTCTCGGACGACACAATATTTCTTGTCAACTCTGATTCTATAGAAGAGTTGAACAGACGTTCTGGGTCTACCATGCAAAAGGCACATAAATGGTTTAGCGCGAACGGTTTACATCTTAACATGGAGAAAAATCAAAAATTGACCTTCGCGGCAAAGCTAATCACGCGGACAATGATGACTCGACTAACAAACTGTTGGGCTTTTCAATCGAGAGTACTCATACGTGGAAAACACACTGAAATGAGTAGAAAATTATACTCAGCAATTTATTCTATCCGCCGAATGCGCTACATCGCCAACGAAAGGGCCTCTCTCAACGTACTTTGCGCATTTCCATAGTGTCGCGTCTTATGGAATATTCCTCTGGGGGGCAGGAGTATATTCAAGACACTGTGAATTCTCCCTGTCCCTTCAATTTACATCCTCGAATGTCTCAGCTATATTCACCGTTTCCGTGATCAGTTTGCCACTCACAGCAGAGTTCATAATTACAACACCAGAAATAAGGAAAACCTTATATTACCACAACAACGTTTATCGCGTTCACAAGAGTATTTCACTTATTTAGGACTGAACCTATATAATCAACTCTCTGAATGATACAAAAAATTGAGCAGTTTTGTCTTCACGAAGAAAATTAAGTCTTTACTTTCAAAGAATATATGTTATAGTATGGACGAATTTGTTGGTATGAGATTATATGAGTGCTTTATCTGATGTTCCATTTTGTTTTAAGTGTCTTGTCTCCTCTTTAATAAATAAATGATTGATTGATTGAAATTTACCGTCTGACCTTCTGGCACGAATTCCTAGTGCTCAACACCGCGATAATCAAAGAAAGCAATCAAATTACCTTGACTTTTGATCGACTTTGACTTGTTTTTTTTAGTTTCGGTTCAGTTGGAAGGCTCTATTCCGAAGCTTGTTGACTGGTTTGAATGTCAAACTCATAAAACCCTGTCCTATCACAGTTACAAAGTGTTTTATGAATGTAGGATCGGAATTGACTCGTTCTAGCGACCTTTACGCGATTCAATTTTTGAAACAAATTCAGATCTTTTGGAACTAGTCAAGCGGCAACGCGTTTCATGCCCAAACAATCGTTTAAAATGGTACGAATTGATTCGTGAGACACAGAAAGTTCATTGCCCATCTCTCTCGATCTGAAATGACTGTACCTCTCATATGCACGTGTTTTTGATAAAGTCGATTCACCGTAAGCCGTCTGTAACATTTTCAGCGATTCGGCACACGAAATTCCAATTTGTACAAAATTGGAGACAAATTCTTTGTTGGATATGTTTATTCATTTTAAAAATCGCAAAACACACTTGTGAGAACTAACAACATCGAGGACTGTAAACTGTAAAAACTAAATTATAGATCGCGTTCAAACTCCCCGTCAGTAAAGAAAACAGTTACGCCAACTTACAAGAATGTTGACAATCGTTTTAAGAAGATTTTTCTAATAATCAATTCCCGGTACATTTTTGACAGAATGTTTCTTTTTCGCCTAGTGATAGCCTTTGTCGATTGAACTTAGCTAGTTTTGTTCTTATTTTCACTCTGCTAATATATATATATATATATATATATATATATATATATATATATATATATATATATATATATATATATATATATATATATATATATATATATATATATATATATATATATATATATATATATATATATATATATATATATATATATATATATATATATATATATATATATATATATATATATATATATATATATATATATATATATATATATATATATATATATATATATATATATATATATATATATATATATATATATATATATATATATATATATATATATATATATATATATATATTTTACCATCTGAAATGGTGTAGGGTCTACAATATATTAACATTTCATGAAAATTCGATATACCAATAATATTGTTCCTATATGAAATTTCTCCATTCAATCTTCTGTCTTGCGATTGTTCTAGCCTCTGTCCAATGTTTGCCCTTTTGTCCCAATATTTCCGCCATTACTCCATCCCATGTTTGTCATGGTCTACCTCTTTTCATCTTTCCGTTAGTCTTTGTCTCCCATATAAGTTTGACTTGCCGTGTATTATCTATTCTCTGAAGATGTCGCCACCAGCTGGGCTACCTTTTCTCTATAAATTTCAAAGTTGATTCAGTTCCTAATTCCTTTCGTATGTCAATGTTCTTTAGCTTATCTCTTTTTGTGACTCCCCTTACCCTCCTAAGATATTTCATATCGACAGCTTGAATTTTACTTTTTTGGTGTTTATCTAGAACCCATGATTCACATCCAAATGTCAGTATTGGCCTATAGATAGATGTGAATACTTTCATTTTTGTGCCTCTTGACACTTCTTTCTTATTCATGAAATTGTTACTGATAGCATAATATGCCTTCATGGTCTTTTCGATCCTATCATCGATTTCAGCATCTTGCTTTCCTAATTCTTCGAGTTCAACTCCTAAGTACTTATATTTTTCCACTTGTTCTATTTTTTGTCCCCTCTATCTTCTATCTATCTTCCTTTTCTGTTCCAATCACCATTACCTTAGTTTTTTCTCTGTACATTTTCATAACACTCTTCTCTAATTCATTTATTCAAGTTTTTCTGAAGATCTTTTTCATTGCTGGCCATTATCATTATATCATCCGCGTGTGCCCCTTCTGATATTCTACTTGCTGTAAGTTTCCATATCCAATCTGTATTTTCCTCACTTCTGTCGATCAATTCTTATTATTTCATCCATAAAGATTATAAACAACAGAGGACTCCGTTGTCTTGAAATACTCCGATCTCCTTTTTCCATTTATAATGCAATTTCTATTATTTTCATATATATTTATTATCAGTCTTATAATTTTTGCTTTGATTCCCCTATCACAAGCTCTTTCCAAGTCTGTTAGATTTTTCCATCAATAACTTTATGCTGAATATATGATCTTGAAGACTTCTTCCTTTTTGAAATTCGCTTTGTGTCTCTCCCAATGTTCTTTCAATAATTGGCCTCAGCTTCGTATATATTACTTGTTCATATATTTTCATAGTCGTGCATAATAAGGTGATTCCTCTGTAGTTGCTACATTCATGTTTGTCATAGCCTGGGGCTTTTCCATTTTTAGAGCGTTTTATAGCTTCCTGTAATTCCTGTTTTGTTATCGTTTCTTGGTCTCTTTCATCTTCTATGCAAACTTCACTATCCTCTTATCCGTTTCCTCCGCTCCCAAGTAGTTCTTGAAAATATTGCTTCCATCTTTCCATTACTTTTCTGTCATCATCTTTTCTTAGATTTGTTTAGACATATAAGAAGTATGATTGTTGAAATATTTTTCTGCTGGTTTTCTTTTTCCATTGTTACAGATTCCTGACCCAAACCCCCTTCCTTTCACCCTTGTCTTCATTTGGAAATCATGGAATGCAAGAGAGAATGAAGCGGCTAAGCAGAAAAATCTTTGGCACTCTTTATGTACACACGACACTAACACAACATAAACAGACAAGCATTGCTAGTGCAATAGCGACAGGGAAACGAGTTTTTTCCTCTGATTTTTTTCTCTCGTTTTATTGAATCATATACAAGATAGTATGTTTCCCCTGTTACATTTCCTGATGTGAATTTTGTTTTTTCAGACACACACCAAAATTATAGATATAAGCATTTATTGTAAATGCAATTATTCAAATTTTGTAAATCCTCTCTTTCAAAAGTATATATATATATATATATATATATATATATATATATATATATATATATATATATATATATATATATATATATATATATATATATATAGTATTTCTCCATTTGTGCCCTTGATGTTATAAATGTTATTTTTCCTTTTACATGATTTAATTATTCTATAGAACAGCTTTTGTTTGCTTTGCTCTCGGCTTCAATTTTTTCCCCGAATTCTACCCATTCTCTTCCTTTAGATGCCAAGACTAGATCTTTCACTCGTTTTCTTGCTTGTTTGTATAACTCATATTTCCCTACCTATAGTTTCACAGTTGAGATAATTTGCCCATGCTCTCTTCTTAATTCTCACCTCCCTAATTGCATCTGTTCACCATGCCGTTTGTTTTGCGTTATTTCTCTTACTGCTACTTCCACATACTTCTTTAGCAGAATCGAGAAGAGTGCTTTTGAAATACTTCCATAAGTCTTCTGTGCTCATATTGTCTGTTGCATCTTCTATATTTTCTAGTTTCCTTGATATGGTTTGCTGGAAAATTTTGACGTATTCTGGATGGGCGAGTTTGTAAGCCTTTATCGATTCATATTCGATATTTTTTTAACTGATACCTCTTAGCCGACGTCTTTCAGTTCCTTTTGGACATAAGCTACTAGTAAAAAATGGTCGCTCCCTATTTCAGCTCCTCTTCTCACTCTAACGTCTTTTATTT
Source organism: Cryptolaemus montrouzieri (assembly GCA_013387265.2). NCBI lineage: Eukaryota > Metazoa > Arthropoda > Insecta > Coleoptera > Coccinellidae > Cryptolaemus > Cryptolaemus montrouzieri. Next base: position 23,596,341 of record JABFTP020000186.1, on the reverse strand, counting down.
TTTTCAGGTTGCTTTTCTCTACCAATATGTAGTCTATTATCTATTTCTCTTTTCTACTTTCTACTTGTCTCGTATATTTATGCATATTCTTGTGTTCGAAGAAACTGTTATTAATTACCGCAAAGTCTAGTAGTTTCGTCCCATTGCTATTTCTTGTCTGTTCTCCATGTTTGCCTAAAACTGCTATAAATACTATCATTATTTCGCCGTCCTACTCTTCTGTTGAAGTCACCTGCAATATAAATACTGCCCTCTGCTTCTTCTGTAGCTTTTGTTGATTGTTCCCAAAATTCGATTTTCTTACTAACTGATTCGTCTTCGTTTGGTCCACAGACCACAATTCTTGTGTTGATGTTCGGATTCCTTAATTCAACTGTGAGTATTCTTGCTGACCACGCTTTCCAGCTTAATATCTGCTCTGCGATTTCTTTATTTATCAAACATGCAACTCTTATGTTCCCAAAATTGATGCAAAGTAAAGAACACTGACCTTCCGTAAATCCGTCCCTGTGAAACCCGTTTCAGAAGTCACGTGCTATCTCATATTGTGTATGGTTTATGCGAGATTTTGTATTGTAGATGTTATTCCATCACTGGAATCCGATTGAACAAATAAATGGAAGTTCTGCATATGCTGAAATAAATGTTTTATTTCGAATTATTAAAGACTCCTTAAATTGACAGATAGTCAGCAATCGTAGATGAGAACAATGAACTCGTGACCTTCGTAAGCTTGGAACAGCACTAAGTGTTGATAGGTTGATTGAAAATTTTAAATGTTCGTTACAATAAATGTATTCGGTGAAATACTTTTGCGAATGAATACAGTTAGATAAAGGTAATCCTAATAATTCAATTCCGCTTTGTTTTCTTTGCTATTAAGTTTCGAGGAACTCGACATTCATGCTTTTATCCCAGGAATAAGTATCTATAAATATAAATTGGCTGTAGCGATTAAAAAATAAACCACTAATAACAAATAGCGGGTGTTCACCATTTTATATGACAGGTGAAAACTTTGTTATTTGAAGAAATAAAAGGACACATAGGAAAATTATAGGAATCAAATTAGTCTGCTTCTTATGGTCAATATACTGCGTGTTCCAGAGTACGGCATCATTAACTCTGTTTATTTAGCTGAAGCTAGAAACAATAACATAAAATACATTGACGTAATAATACAAATGAGGATATTGTATAAATGATTTCTCATCTAATCCGAAACATACAACTTTCTCAGGCGTGATTTGAAAACACTTAGACTCGCGGATGTCCTCACATCAGAAGGCAAACGATTGAAACGCTGCAGACCGCTAACAAAGGTGGACTTTTGTGTTGAAGACAAATCAAATCTCTGAATGTAGTATTCATCGTTTGATCGGAGACCATAACCAATCGTATTTGACCTTTTCACCAGAAACTGTTTTAGATATGAAGGCGTTTGATCATTCGTAATCTTGTAAATTAGAATAAGGTTTGACTGCTCAATCAACTGCGCCACACTCAGAAAACATAACCTCCTCAACATAGCTCTGTTTTGTACTATCTGTAGCTTCCGAATGCCCTCCCCCGTCGAAGAAATCAGCAATGAAATGCAGTAATTCAAATGTGGAGCAATAATAGTGTTATAAACCACTCGTCTACACCATGGAGACAACTTTCTTGAAATCCTAGGTAACCTACTTTTTTCCAATTTTCTTACATAAAAAATCAACATTTTTAGAGAAGTTCAACTGCTGGTCAAATACGATTCCCAGATACGAAATCAATAACCTGATCATCCATAATAATTTTGTAATTCCTAGATCGAAACTCCGCGCACTTAGATTTTGATCCAAAAAGCATACACTTGGTCTTAGCCGCATTCAATTTCAATTTGTTCATCTTCAACCAGTCCTGCAGTATATCAAGTGTTATGTTCATCGCAGTAACCAACCTGTCAAAGTCACTATCAGTTATCGACACCAGCGCATCATCAGCAAACAAACTGAGAAAACAATCACCCAAGTACAAATTCAAATCGTTCACATACAAAATGAACAGCAGCGGTCCCAACACACTTCCTTGTGGCACACCACAACTAACCTCTGCACACTGTGATAACACTCCCATGACCCTTGTCTTTTGACGCCTAATTGCAAGATATCTCTTTAACCACTTCAGTACTGTCCCTCTGAGGACAGATCATTACGATTTCTTCTACTTGATGTTGTACCTACAAGGCGTGGTGTATACTGCTATTTATACTTCTGACGAATCCCAAATGAGCATGATTGATATCATTTTGACTCATATCATTTCAGAAGTATGAAAAGCTGACATGAGATAGAACCTTAATGTGATCTCATTTCGTTCAGATTTTTCTTTGAAGGGATATTGTTTATTTCAAGTTCAAATTATTACATGAAATGTCTACTATTCTGCCTAGTAGTCGTGTATTTTCCTTTCTATTGAGTTAATCCATAAATTATTCATGAAAGAATTGCTTAATTAACTAACCTTTCGACATTCTTCTACGAACAACTATGTGGAGCAAAATTGACAATTAGATTAATTGATACTTATGCACGAAGTTTCTATCTAAGTGTCACTTGGTGTGTTATTTTTCTATCCTTGGGCGATAATAATAAAGAGATAACAATTGAATATCAGTGTATACTCAAGACTTAATGTTTGAAAACTGATAACAAATTATGTTTATATATTCACGGTCTCTTTTAATTTCGAATTGATATTATTATCAATATTTTCATTCTTCATTCTGAGAAAATTGTCTCAGTTCAAAGACTTGTATTTTAAGATATATGTTTGTAAGTTTCACTTCTAAAATGGTATCACCAAAAGCATTCAATCATTTCAACAATGTCTGATAGGATTTATTCGCAATTTCGGTGTTTTCCGCGATTGTTCAAACGTCTGAAAAAAATGTTTACTGTCAAGAAATCCCCAAAAGCTGAAGGATATCACAAATTTCTATCTGAAGACGAGCAGAGGTATGTAAGATAATTTTCATTTTCACAAAATTTCAGTTTGTAGGAAAATGTAATTAGCTCTACATGTATTTTCAAAGTTGAAAAACGTCAGGTTAAATTGAAAATTTGCATATTTATGGATGGCAATACGATAATTGAATGAGTTGATTTCAATATCTTGACCAGTATCATCATGGTTAACGATTAATTTTTGATTTATTCTATTTGTTTCAAGTATGCAACACCCATCACAAGTTGGTGTAATTAGTAATACGTATCGCATGTTATTTAATACGCACTCTACTCCAAGAAATTATAGCATCACCTCATAAATGTTAAATTTTAGTACTTTTATCAAGGCAGCAGATGTTTTTATAATTTTTTTGTCGAAGTTTTGCGCTATCGTGAAATAGGACGAAGAATTACAGAAGCCATTCCGTTCGGCTCTTTTACAAGTCACCAGCATGTGATCGGCCAAGATTTTCTTTCCATGCTTTATTTGAGAGCGCATAGTATCATAGTGGTGAGAAATTACCTTGATAAAGCCAGAGCCGATATTATGAGGTGGCCTTCGCGGAGTCCTGATCTGAAACCGATTGAGCAAATAAAAGAGTTACCACAATGAGTATAAATCGAAGATGTTAAGCGGTTTTAAGAACTTGAGGTTCTCGGTATTGATAGATTGTTTTTTTGTACGAACAACTGTTGATTTCCATTTATTAGCTCATTCATACGATATAATGTGCTCAATTGAGAAAAATAGAGTGGATTCTCATTATGTGTTCAAGACTTTCGAAATTGTATTAATCCATTTCATATTCTAAAGGAAATTAATTTCTTAGTGTGATTAGTTTAATATTTACCACTGATGAATAATTTATCAGTATCATATTATTTGAAATGGATTGTGGCCAATATAAACTTATGATCAATACGAAGAAAACTATTTTCAGGCAATATTAACCATTATCATAAGGTAAAACTCAGATTGATTGCTTATAATTAGCACACTCCCGGAAATTTGATATCATTATCGAAAAACTTTTGAGCAATTACAACTATTGGATAATAAAGTTTGTTTACGAAACTAATTTGATTTATGGTTCCTATATGACCTTTCATATTCCTTGAATATTATCTAACCCGGCGTCGAATGAACATTGAGATTTTTCTTCAGGTCTTTCATTTTCTTCAATTGAGATATTAAAGTGACTTAAACGAACAAAACGGAAATAGTCGTTCAATGTCGTTCATATTGTCAGTTATGAACAGCAACTACTAAAAATGACCACCACCCACCTCCATACAAGATGCAAACGATTTTCGATTTCTCTTCTCACATCTCAGGCATCAGCAAGTCTGAATTCGTCGATAATTCGTCTCTGCAGCTCGTCCAAGTTGTGTGCCATAAACTTTCGAATTGAGATGACTTCCATAAAAAGGAATCGAAAGAATTTGAATCAGATAACCTGAATGGCCATTCAACATTTTGAAATAACGCGTTTGAGTCCACATTCAACGTTTTCCAATAAATACTAGATGGTGTACAGGGATATACTGTACAGGGTGGGCAAATTTCGATATTCCCCTGACTTGACGCGACTAGACTCGTTTCTTTGAAGATTTACTCGACAAGAGGACCCGTCACAGTTTATAAGAATTGAAATAGAATGTTACCCTCATTTGAGAGCGGTAGGCTTTTTATCCTTTTATACATAGTTGAATATTTCCGGATGAAGGTTTTTTTTTCGTTAGAAGAAAGTTTAATGATCTATGATAGTATTCTGTTGTACAAATCACAGATTCATAAAGAACATAATTGATTGTCAACCTCCATATCAGAACTATAAAATGTTGAAAATTGGACGATGAAGTTAACATCTAACAAATATCCAGCTACTAATTTCGATCGCACGCACATCTATGGATTATAAAATTCTCATTCGACCTTCGTTCAACCCAGGTTATTATCGTTGATGAACATGTAATGCTCTTTTTTGTTAAGAGAGGATGAATAAATTTCAACCTTGAATTATTCAGACTTTTTCAGCCAATATAAAGAATTGGTTGCGTTAGATTTCTCTAAATTCTTTGAATATTGATTTTAAAAATTGACTGTACCTTACTTTTATTTCCATCATTTTCGGTAGATACAGTTTTGGTTATCTAACATGTTGGCTATTATTAAGTCTACTTCAGCATGATTTAGAAAAAATGTTCTACGCTGTATACGTTGAAAAATTTTTGGTTTTCAGGTGGTTGGATGAATATACCGCAAGGACCAGTCAATTGTCCCCCAGGTTTGGAATACCTTACTATGATTGACCAGCTGTTAGTACACCAAAAAGTCGAACTATTGGAAGGTATAAACGATAACTTCCATTTCTTGGTTAGTTTGGCTCAATTGCAAAAATTTTTTCAGCTTTCACTGGATTTGAAACCAAAAACAAGTTCACTGTGAAAAACAGCGTTGGCCAAAAAATCTATTATGCCGTAGAAGAATCAGACTGCTGTACAAGAAATTGCTGCGGACCTAGCAGGCCGTTTGAGATGAGAATTTTGGATAATTTCAGGAATGAAGTGATTCATTTAAATCGCCCTCTGGCCTGTGATTCTTGCTGCTTCCCATGCTGTTTACAGGTAATAAAAAGTGCATATTCTCATCATGAACTGGCTGACATGTACTATATGTACAGATTCCCTAAATCTAACACAAGATACAAAAAATGTTTTCTAGAAAGGTGAATTAATGAGAAAATACTAAAATAAAAGCTCTTGTTAATCCCTTCGTACCCGCGATTTAAATCGCTATATCTGTAGAGGCACTAAAGACTTTCATTAATCCATATTGTAATGTTTCTTAGTTCTTTCAATTATTTGTGGGTTCAAATCAAACACTTCAACGTTACAAAAACACTGACTAATTTATTTACACGCAGACTGAACAATTATAACACTAACTTAATGACTAATTTATATAACACAATCGATACTGCTTAATTTATCTCTAACACTTTGTCCACTTATTCGCGCTCTGTATTCAAAATTCCATTTCTGCGCGTCGCGCTTTCCTTATATACAAGTCCGAATTGTTCTAGAACATTTGCATAACTTTGGGTCTGTTCCAGATCTTCGCTCGAGAATCTTCCGGAAACAGCAACACTGATTTCTTTGTAATACTGTGTGCTGAAACCTTTAAATCCTTCTCGAAGTCTCCCGAAGTGCGTCATTCTGCCGGCCGTGACAGGGTCAGCTTCAGGGACGATTGGATATCGTTACAATATTAAACCTTCCGTAGAATGTTAAATATTCTTCAGTGTTCTACTCATCACGATCATCGTTAACCAAGGTCAGAATAATAGTGGTGCAATTCAGACAAAGTTCATGAATAGGAGCAACAGACTGCAGTTTCTGTCTCTTTGGAATTCGCCAGTGTTTAATATCCATTCACAACACCAAGCCAGACTACAACCTGCCTGTATCAATTCGTTGGAAGGTACTTGGTATATGTAACTGTATATATATACCCGTGACGTCTACCAACGAACGGTCTAAGAAGACTTCCAGAGGCCACCTTCTAGTCCTATTCGTGACGTCCGACTGAATTCTATAACTCAAATTGTGGGAAATATCAATTCAAGCTCACACAGGTTCATTTCAAGATAAAATTGAAAATTCCGTACTACACAGAAATATACAGATTCATTACAAGAGGAAATATCCTTAATAGGATACTCTCTATCCTAAATGCCCTACCCACCTGTTTTCATAATTTCAATGAAACCATCTTCATTCACCAGGAAAGGGAGGATATTTATTTCTCCCCGATCCTGGGTGAAGTGTTCCAGTTGCCAAGGGAGCCAAATATTCGGTGCTTACCTTGGAGAGTAACCTCACGTGGAATTCGCACCTGGAAAACAATACACAATGACATTCCTTATAGGCATTTCAAATAACCTGTGGAAAGAATTGGGGTCTTGCCCCGAAACAACTACAGTGGCTACATTGCTTGGTGAGAGTGCAGCCTTAGAAAGTAATCCCAACTCAAGCTCTCTGAATTGCAGAGAACGGCCTGCATGATGATTACTGGACCTTTTCTCTCTACACCTACTGTGGCTATGGAACTGATACTGGGCCTTGCCCCTCTTCACCTGGTAATTAGAAGAGAAGCTAGAATGTTTACCTACAGATGCCATTACCTTTTTCGAAATGGAACAAGTATGTTTAGCACCATGTTCGGCGCTGTACAGTTTGAAATGGAAAACTACAAGGTGCTGTGTATGGAGTCTGATATAGCAATATCCAAAACCAACATGGAGCTACAATTCCAGATCATCATTCCTAGCAGACAGGAATGGACCAGCTCCAAGGAGCGTCTACTTGGGGGCCCCTGTTGGTTCACAGACGGTTCCAAAACTGCAAAAGGTGTTTTAGTTGATGTATATGGTCGGTTCCAAAACTGCAAAAGGTGTTTTAGTTGATGTATATGGTCAAGTTGTTGCCAAAGTCAATAAATAACAAAGAGGCAAATAACTGTGGCATTTAATATCGAATTATTTCAACTCTTTAAAAAGTGGTACCTTCCTTGTTCTACTATGAAAGGAAAACTTTTTTGCATATTGTGTGATAAATCAATCGGAAAATCTTGTTGCAAGATACAATGTAAGGATAAAGGCAGTGGATGGGCTCACCAATGTGAGTATAACTGACCATGATTTAACTTTTGTAGAATTGAAAATAGGAAAAAACTCTATCGATGAAAAACGTACAAATACAACTAAACAATACATTGATTACATTGAAATGTCTCAAACCTGCTTACGGAAACATGGGACGAAATTTATGAAAATGTAGATTTAAATGTGAAATGGGAAACTTTTATCAATAAATCAAAAACCCTGTTCTGAATTCGACAAAAATAATCACCTTGAACTGATGGCCTTTTGAAATATATAAACGAAAAAATCGTATGTACAGAATTATCAGAAAATATCCGGAAAATGAAGAAGCACTAAATAAATTCAAGTCTTACTAGAATAAGCTGCAAAATCTAATCAAACTAGCTAAAAAAAACTACTACAGAAAACAAATAGAAAAACATGATAATGATTCAACGGGACTCTGGAGTATTGTAAGTGATAAAGTGAAAAAGCACGAAAGTATTGATTGCATAAGAGACTCAGACAACAGGATGATCGAAGATAGGCAGTACATAGCCAATGAATTCAACAAATATTTTGCTACAATTGGTAAAATACTGGCTGAAAAATGTGGTGTTAACGTAAAGATAGTCCTCACAAACCACTCAGAAACCCTAATACAATAGCATTTTTCCTTAGTGACGAGACTGAAGTTCTGGGAATAATTAAAGAACTGAAAAACAATAAGACTAGTATGGATGAGGTAAAGGCAGAAATTCTCAAAAAGATAGCTCCATTTATTTTGATACCACTCACGTATTTGATAAACCAAAGTATGAAAACAGGTGTGTTTCCTGGGACTCTCAAACATGCTGTAATAACCATTGTATAAATCTTCTGACAAAACAGAAATAAAAAATTACAGGCCATTGTCGCTTATCTCCTCCATAGCAAAAATATTTGAAATATTATTAAAAAAAGAATTGAAAATTTTTCACGAAAATGTGAACTGCTCTCTAAGAGGCAATTTGGGTTTCAAAAAAGAAGGTCAACGCAGGATGCAATTGCATTAATAACTGACACAATTGACAAATATATACCAGCCCTTTGCATCTTTGTTCATCTTGCAAAAGCATTTGATACAGTGGACCACTTGCAATTGCTTTACACATCGGAGCGATTAGGATGGAGAGGGGTTGCTTATGACCTAATGAAAAACTATTAAACAGATAGACTTCAGACAGTAAAAATCGAAACTGAGATGAGTGAAGAAAGATTTGTTACTTGCGGTGTACCTCAGGGCACAGTTTTAGGCCCACCGTTGTTCTTGATTTATGTCAATGACTTGTTTTCTCTGAATGTCAAGGCAGAAATAATTAGTTTTGCTGATGATACTTGTTTGTTGTTAAAAGCTGAATCATGGGACAAACTTGAACAACTAGTAAAAAGTGAATTTACTCACTTTATGAACTATTTTGATAGAAAGAAATTGACCATAAATATTGAAAAAACTAGTTTCATACCATTTGCCAATCTAGAAAATAGCTTACCATCGAATCACAACATATTAATTCACCACAAAAGTACCCTTCTATAATATCTAGAGCAAAATGTGTCAAGTATCTGGGTATATACTTTGACAGTCATTTGAGATGGCAAGTTCACTCTGAAGACGTGATCAGGAAGATGCGAGCATCTTTGTCCAAATTTAAGTTTCTATGTGAGGTATGTAATGAAGTTGAGATGAAAAAAGTATACTATGGGCTTGTCCAATCACACATCTCTTACGGAGTAATGGCTTGGGGTAGCTTGGCAAAAACATATTATAAGCAGGTAGAAGTCACCCAAAATGGATATTGAAAATAATATACAATAAAAACTATACATACCCAACTGAAGATCTATTCAATTTATTAAACGTATTTACAATCAGACAGCTGTATGAAAACTCACTTCTTATATATCTCAAACGACATTAAGTAGTGCATGTAGAACTATATTTTAAAAACAGAAGGAAACTTGGACTTGCCATTAGTAAATAAATCTATAGGACTTAGATCGTTTATTTATCTTGAACCTCTTTTTTACAACTGCCTACCACCTATGATCAGAAAGAAAATATTTTAAGTCATATCGAAATCTAATCAAACACTGGATCAAAAATTGGTCCAGAGAATCAGCAGAAAGTTTTATAAACCAAAACAATTTCATATGATCATATCGATTGGATATGCATGAGGTGAGTATTTTATAGAGCGTTGGCAGACAAGTGATCGGCCTATACTGAGACGGATCTTGTGTTCTATCGGTCTTAGGTAGCATATATGTTAAGCCTTGTATTAGGAAAGTGGGTGCTTTACTGGGATGTTGAAGAACATACGTGAGCTGTTTCGCTAGGGCTCCATGGAGCTTATAAAACTTCTTGTACCAGAAGTTGGATGGATATTATCTATACCTGTGGCCTTCCAATTGTTGGTCGCTCTAATTACTGTTGCGATTTCTTCCTCCGTTATTTCTTCGAAGTCCATATGATTGATATCACGGCGTTGTTTTTCATTCGTGATTCATTTAGCATCTTTATTGTGTTCTTTGGAGTGCGACCATACTATGATCAATAATCGGTCAAGCACTGTGCGTCCGGTACTTCTCTGTTATTGTTGTTCACAGTTTTGTTATTTCCCTTATGAAAATTGGCCGCGCTTTGGAGGAACCTTTGGTTTTGATGTTACCTTTATTATTATTATGAAAATTATTATTTTTATTATTAAGGAACAGTCGACCTGTCTTGGCGCGTTTATAACTTTTTCAAGCAGAAATATTCGCCAATGACCACTGTGCTAACCTCTTGTTTGCGGGGGCGTTAACAAGTAGATTAATAAAAAGAATCACCGATAATAGCCAAGCTTCACTGAAGGCATTGACATCCGACACCCGCACGTCATTTATTGTGCCGGTAGCTGGACCTGAAGGTACGAGAGCACCCTTTGAGCCTCTCAGGTTTCAGACACTCTCGACTTGCCATCAGTGGATTTTCCACTGCGAGAGCCAAGGCATGGCTTAAACTTTCCACGCTAGACCTCAGAAATCTCCTAAATAATTTAGGATTGATTGAGGGGCCCTTCATGTAGACTATGTGAAGAGAAGATAAAAAAAATGGAATACGTTATGTGCTAGTGCCCAGCTGGAGACAGAGTCAGGCTGGAGGATTGTGGATCTAACAAACTGATATTGACTGAGCTTATCAAGCTCTCACCCACAAATCTTATATCCTTTACAAGAAGGATGGAGCTTGTGGGTGACATTTAGGACAGAATGTGCCACAATAGCCAACTTGGTCGCAGTGGCCGGACCGTTAAGCAGCCCTGATTTATTGTCTCTATCTCTAAAGCATCTCCTAAAATCATTTCAATTTTGGACCTGAAGAATTTTTGAATCTGGTAGCAGGAATCTCAAAATGAGTTCTGGCATAATTTATTATTTGAATAATGAAATTTTTTTACAGAGTATGGAAGTCTCTGCCCCACCCGGTAATGTAGTCGGAACTGTCGAGCAAGACTGGAGTATATGTTGTCCAAGCTACTCCATCAAAAACCAAATGGGCGAAACTGTTTTGAAAATCGATGGCCCTTGTTGTACCTTCTCTTTTTGCGGTGACGTTGAATTCAAAGTGATGTCTGCTGATGGAAGCACTGAAGTGGGAAGAATTTCCAAGCAATGGTCCGGAATAGCTAGGGAAATGTTTACTGATGCCGATTTCTTCGGAATCACTTTTCCCATGGATTTGGATGTGAAAATGAAAGCTGTCATGTTAGGGGCATGCTTCCTTATTGTAAGTAAAATTTATCTTTGACAAAGGTGCTGCTAATTCTCATCGTTTCATTTAGGTATGTAGAACAGATTATAAACTCAAAAAGGCCACTTAACTTGAAAATTGTAATGTGTTTCATGAAATATCAAGTTGAATAACAATGAAAATGTTTTTAAGACGGAATATATCAAACACGTTGTCGGATTTTATTGGAGGAATGATACCTTGAGCTTCAGGATACTAAGTTATCATAAAACATTATTTGGTGTAATATTGATGACATATTGACTAACAACAATTATGATTCCTATAAAATAATTAAGATCTTCAACTTGGGTACCTATATAACCTGAAGTTGTTTGGAATTGATTGAAAACTATTTCAAATGTGTTGATACTGTCATATGTTTCCACAGTCCTCAATGATTGAACATTGAAAATTATAATCGATTTTCATATTTCTTGAATATGATGGCATACATGTAACACTTAACTCAATAAGTCCCGTGCCTGCCACATTGATGGCATGTCGTGTCGCTTTTGTTTTTGGTTAGGTTATATTTGAGCTTTTGCAAGCTAAATGTAAATATTCCATGACATTTGGCATTATCGTTGTCCTGTGTTTTCGTTTGAACATTAGATAGAAATACTATTCAAAAAAAGGCAATGCCTTGATTGAAGTGCTCTCAGACAATCGTTAAAAGGTGTACGCTGACTTTAAACGCAGTCGAACAACCACCGACGATGCTGAGAGCTCTGGCCGACTAAAATCGGCATTTGTCCCAGAAAACACAAAAATTGCATAAAATAGTTTCGGACTATAAATAAAACTGAAGTTGCGTGACATAACAGATGATATCTAAAGGCAATGTATTCAGTATTTTGCATGATAATTTGTACGTGAAAATGCTTTTCTCGAAATGGGTGCAACAACTGATCAATACCAACCGCATCGATAATCAAGATCGGACAATGGATGAAACATGAAAACAGAAGTCACTCCGGAATCGAAAACTTCAATTGAGTCATCAAAAGAAATCAAACACTCGTCAGCATGTAAGGCAATGGCATCCGTATCTATAAGCAAGGTTATTTGTGACAAAGGTAAAAGGAGCAACACTGAATATAGCGTTTTAGATTGATTTAGTGAAAACATAAAACTGTTCGCAGTCCTCTAAAGAGTGCTCCTGGAAAAGAGATTTGCTCTAATGAAGAAAGATTGCTGAGATTAAAACCAGGGATGTAACGGAGATAATTATATGGGAACCGAAAGCGGTGTCGGTTAGATTAAATTAAATTAAATGAATTGAAATCCAAAAAAAGCATATAATACACTCCCCACAAAAATTGTCGCATCACCCTACTTTTACGACAATACTATATAAACTTTTAGTTTGGCCATTCAAGAGTCGCTTGGTAACTCTCAGAAGTGTAAAATAAGAAGATATCATTCAAAGGAGATGAGTTTATGATGGAAAATATCAACAATTTTCGAGTTAATGAAAAATTAAAAAATTCTACCATCTTCAAACATTCTCGAAGAGACCGATCAACTAGCACCGAATGGTTACTAATCATTTTCAAAATCGAGTGTTTCCTCCCTGGCCCCTAATCACTGCCAGTATACGTCTCGGAAGCCCCTCAAACAAATTTTGGATGTACTCTTGAGTCACTGAGTTCCAAATTTCAGGAAGCAGATTTTCTAGTTGTTGCAGTGTTCTACAAGACATCCTACGTTGCTGAATTTGCCACCCCATGTTGTCCCAAACATGTTCTATGGGATTCAAGTCGGGAGTTCTGGCTGGCCATCTTAAAATATCAATTTCGGCAGCGAGGATATAGATATGCTGCTATTGTAAAGATTGAAGGTCGTCAAATCTTGAATTTAATTGGTGAATGGTATATTTTATTATACTTATTTTTCATTTTACTGTGTTCAGTGTGTAATGTATGCTTCACATGTGTGTGTATAAGTGGAATTACTGATGAGATACTGGTGTTACTGTTACTCATATTTCGGGTAATTTCTTCAAAAGGTTGAAGTATAGTCACTATTTTGTTAAGCTGCAGCCATTCTTCAGGAGACAACTAAGAGATGTTGTGTTTACATGCTTACAGGCATAGAGAATCCTGTATTTTAATCATTCTTTCCAACATATTAAATGTACTATTGCACCTGTAAAAAATTTATTAAACTAATTAACGCTTATAATTTACAAGCTGTTTTAGGTGATGGTACTTGATTTTCAATCTATGTAGAGACAAATAACATCTTGGTCTACCTGTGGCCGAGATCGCTGTAAAGTGTTCGAAACGTCGCGTCAGAATAAACAATATGTTAATAAATTACGAAATCAATCCGTAAACTTAGAATATTATTTAGATTAAATAAATGACAAAAACTAAGTATGAAATCATTTCGAGGTGAAAATGCTCAAATTAATACAACTTACCGAGTACTACAGTCTTGCATTACACTCGAACATTCTTGGTTGAGTTTTTTTTTTATTTTATGCAGTTCAGTCAGAGCTATTTGGGAATGGTTAAAATGCGTCGAGATTTTTTTGCATTTCGATAATAAAGCTTCAATTTCTTAATCACACTTACAGTGTTCGCACACAGTTGCAATTGATGTACAGTCCAACGGACATTAGATATGTCGCCGAGTTTCATCGCTCATATCATATTAGACTCAGAGTCGCGCACAAAACACTGAATTTTTTCATTTATGATGTCCCATACCATCAACATACTCTCAATTTTTTCTAGAACTAGGTCTCCTATAATGCCTTCCGTTAAATGTGTGGCATTTTAAAATTACTTTTAGCCTTTTAAAATATGCCATGCGCTGTCAGACTCAATAAGGACACATTCGAACTTGGTTCGGTCCGAATGTTTGTTTTAAATGAGATCTTTTCAAATTGTGTGAGCAAATCCTTAATTTTTTTTGCTGATGATGCATATAAATGACCGCAAATATTTTTAGTCAAAAGTCTTTCCCTCAAGTGATAATTTGGCACAGTGAACTGCATAAATCGCCGACATCCTATACCTTCCACAAAATTGAAGGGTAGATCTTGTAAAGCAATAATTTCTGAAATCAATCTGTCAATTTCCATAGATTTAGCATTAGAAATACACAATCTTTGATTCTTCAGCGAAATTTCTTTTAAAGTAATTTGTTTTTTAGCATACTGAAGAGGCTTCGAAGTCTGTACTGTATTTTTCTTTTCAGTTTCTAATTTTATTAATTGTTGGTATTCAGTGGCATGGACAGACTCTAAATCACCCTTTAACGACGTTGTCGTACCTCCCTTTCTTGAATACGTCTTCATACACCGTTCAAACTTGTTCGAATCTGAATTAACTTCAATGAAGTAGTTTCAAATACATGTTGATTTTCGTTTCATTGTCCAACACAGAAACAGATCACTTTCATTGATACTATGTCGCAAAAATTAAAATTAATGTATGTAAACTATGAACGTGTGGTGTACGTAACAAACTTTAGAAGTGAAATAATAATTGGCAATAGAACGCACGTAGTGAGAGTCAGAGTTTCTTCGCGCGACATGTATAATAAAGTATAAACTGGTTCATAACAGTCTACGCAGGCCGCCGCCGCTACGTTATGCTTCGACCTCTGATTGAGGCATTGAAAAGTAGAGTTGCAGTATTCTTATAATTCTTGAAAAGGACTATGTAGATGATTAAAGTAAAATTTTAGGCCTGGGACTTATTGAGTAATGTGTTATATATTTGTTTGAACTATGAATTGCATACAGAATTATATGAAATGACAGTTCATTAAAAAAATAAAAGTTGCAATTAAATTATAATTCATTGCATGACATTCGAATGTATAATTTGGAGTGGCCATTTGCATGATACTTGCACAATTCCCAACTAATTTTTTCTTAACGCGCTACTTAATTATATTTCTCAATATATAATTTTCTTTTTCCAGGATGCTATGTTCTTTGAAGATTCACATATTGATGATTGAGATTACATCACCACTAATTCATAGGTTGTAATATTCAGTTTATTTTGCTTTCTTTATCTAGTCAGCTTATCCACCCTTATTTTCACTTGTTTTTCATAAGAAGATGTTTATGTTTTATTAAGTCATCGTTTAATCTTATACTTTCATTTCCTGTTTGTTTTGTTCATTCATTGCTTATATAACAATTCGTTCATAACAATTTGCATTATTTCTTTCTATTATTCATCTTAAGTTGCTTTGAATGCTTGTCTATGCCATTGCAACCTCAATAGCATTAGATGCAAAATAATTTCCTCTTACACTGAAATAACACTTTATTGAAAACAATAATTTAATCGAACAAACGTATATTATAAGTTACGCTTGTTGTCATTTGAGCAAAAAAACAGTTTTGTGGCAAAATGTAAAATCGATTCATATTATAAAAATGGGAAATAAGTTCTTGGTGAAAATGATGAACGACTTATCTAGCAATTTTTTTGAGGCCGAGTATATTCTATTCATAAAATACCATTTTTCTCATGTTTGTGCACAATCTTGTGCTACATTACCAAATTGAATGATCGGTTTACAGTAATACACCGGACTTACGCGATAGGTGGATCCCAGCGAATTCGCTTAAGTCATGGTTCAACTTTGCATATAAATACATATAAAGTATATTTAATCGGTACCAGAGTCTGAAGAAAACAATAATTAAGAAGAAAAATGTTCAGTAAAATGTAAGACAGTAGAACAATTTACATTGTTATTAATAGAGTAACGTTAACCGAAGGTATTTTGATGTCGAAGGCTTCATATATGCTAACAATGTTGCCTGACGAGTTAAGGTTTTCCTCTCCCGCAAAATTTTCTCGTAGCTTACCAGTAATTTTTTTATTCCCCGTTTTGTTGTAGAAACGCGCTCTTCATTAGAATCTATTTTTTCTAAAATTAGTAACATCTTTTCAATTAAATGGAGACCTTCCGTTAAGTTTGCAGTTGTCATTTGAATTTCCGATTCAACAGGATCTAGCGAATCAGTTTGTTCAATGTCTTGCTCATGCTCACGCATTTCTTTAAGCTCATCAATTATTAGCTTTTGATTTTAGCAATTCTCGAACGTAATCGCTATCGACCTCTAAATTTAATTGTTTGGCGATATCGACCACTTTTTCAATTATGCTATCGATTTGTTTAGGAGCTGAAACTGATTCTTCTTGGGTTTCAGTGGTGAGAAAAAATAGACACTGTTTTCTCCAGACGCCATCCAAAGTTTTTTTTTGTAAAACCTCATTTCAAGATTGTCCAATAATTCTCACAACATCTAAAACATTGAATTGCCTCCAAAAATATTTACCAGAAAGCTCGTTGTTTTGTCTCATAACTTCATGTAGATGTGAAAATGATCGCCTTATGTAATAAGCGTTAAATGTTTCAATGACTCCCTGGTCCATTGGTTGAAGCAAGCTGGTAGTGTTTGGTGGCAAAATTACAACTTCCACTCGTAGATCGAAATTAATTAGACTTGGGGGAGGATGACCTGGTGCATTGTCAATTAGTAGCATCACGTTAAATGGGATTTCATTCAATTAACGTTCTACTTCAGGAATAAAATGATGGTTAAACCAGTCTCCAAATAGAGAAGCTGTCACCCCAGCATTAGACCTCCAAATGACAGGCGAACAGCTTTGGATTTATTTTTTTAGGCTGTTGAATTTTCTGAGCGATAAACTAAGAAACGTTTTAATTCATAATCTCCAGCTGCATTCGCACCAACCATCATTGTCTATCGATCCTTGGCGGTTTTAAAACCTGGAAAAGTTTTCGCTTCATGCGCAATAAAAGTTCTTTCAGGCATTTTCTTCCAAAAAAAGACCGGTTTCATCTATTTGAAAATGGTTTAGTTAGTATAGCCACCTTTGTCTATCGTTGTTTTGAGTTTTTCTGGATAGAGAGATGCAGCTTACTATCTTTAAACTGTTCATATTTAGCCGCCTCCCCAGCACACTGTATTTTGATCAACAGGACAATTTTTCACTCTTACTTGGTTATCTCACCATAACTGTTACAATGTTTATATCTGAGCGATAATACCGTGACGCTTATGGATGATTCTTGAATTCAAAGATTGCTTCAAAGTCTTTGATTATATTCAGTTTACACGCCAAAGACAGTGTCTTTCTTTTCTTGTTAGACTCCAATGACTCATTTTTTGTTCTTTTAGATGACATAATTAGAAATTAAAAGTAAAAAATTCCACGCGGAACACGTTCGAACCTGTCGCAAACGGAACACTGAGAGGGCGGAGCGGAAGAGCCGATGCGGGGGGCAATCAAAATGAATAACCGCGTATCTCCGAATTCGCGTAAAATGGGATAGCGTAATTCGGGGTATTACTGTAATTCAATCATCTAATTCTCACCATTTCTGATACTTTATTTTTAATATTTTAGGATGCCATGTTCTTCGAACAGAAGCAGAATAATAACCGATAACTACTGAAACTCCAATATTTATATTAATCGTTGACTTATGTAAGCATGAGATCTTTTAAATGTTAGTTATATTTTGAAACTTTTTATAAACATGTTGCATTTCATAATTTTTGCTGACTGTATTTCATGACAGAACGCACAGTTTCTTAAAAATTGTTATACAAGTATTTTAGAATGTTTTGCTTCCTCTCTGAAAGAATTAATAATTAAGATTTAAAATCCAAAATCTATTTATATATGTTTATATTTGCTTGGAATATACGCATAATGAGTAATTATGATGAAAAATTGAGTATGTAGAGAAATTTATGAAAAGTTGCAAAAGAAAGTTAATGTCCACTGGATTTTTCATATTTTTATTCATTTTCATTATGAATAGAATGGAACTATTCACTCATTTGTTGAGTTTTCATTTTATGTAAGCATACTCGATGTTTTTGAATTAACTTGAAATATTGACGTGTATGTCTGTGTGCCTTATTGTTACTCCAAACGCTTCAAGTTTAAGTATATAGGAAGAAAATTTACTCGTATTTTCGTAAAAATTATACGAACAATGATACATTACATAATGGAACAAGAATTTCCATTATGTGTGGTGCTTGTTTTAGTACCCAAATCAGTACTTACATACAAGTTTGGTTTTGAATATTTGTCGTTTATACTATTATTGGCACAAAATGATTGATGTTAATAAGAAATACATCTGTTTTCATTCAAGTATTTTCTTCCATATTATGTACGCATGCTTCTCAATACTAATTTCAAGAAAAAAATTTTTTATTAAGAAATTGTACGCTTCTTATTACAATCTGTTTTTGGATATATTTTGAGTTGAGATGCGTATCATCTTAAATTTCCATTATATTTAGTGCCAATGCTAGTCTTTTTACATATTCATTGTATTGTTAATAAAAATGTATTTGAAATATTTGACGAGTTCAATAAAAAATTATATATCTGCATCTTTATACTCTTTTCATCTCAATCAGAATGAAGTTTCCGTGTCAGAATTACATTACATATTTGAAATAAGAATTCAGATGATGTTTGTTTGTTATTCCTTTAACATGCTCTATTTCCGCCTTTCGGCCAATGACACGCCCTCACTAACCCGGGAATTTTGCCGAACCCCTTTCGTGTCGAGGAAGAGGGATCTTTAATGTCCAACACATCTCTGTTAGAAAGGACCGACAGCTTTACATCTCCTCCGGAAGATGGCAATTCTAGCGATTCCCAAAATCCGAAAAATCGCACCGATTTTGTGGGGATTGAACCCAGGTAACTCTGCGTAGGAGACGAGCATCATATCCCATAGGCCACCGAGCCGGCTAATTCAGATGATGGTGTGATAATTTTGTGGCAATCATGTCAAGACTATTCGATTATAAAAAGAAGAAAATTTTCCCGTTTATGTCAATTGGGTCCAGAGAAAAGATCCATTAGGGTCTGTTCCTGGAACCAGGGGTGGGGAATTGAGGCCTACCTAAATGATCCGTCCTCAGCCCAGACTTATTTAATTTATACGCCCTAATTCCTGGCAATCTCTTAACTGATGGGGCCAAAATTATTTAGTTCGCTAATGACCTTTTGATTTTTCTCACGGGATCTAATCTGGAGGAAATTGTTCGCATACTACAAGAAAACATAAGGCGCATATGCGAATGGCTTAATGAGTGCAACCTTTTCATTTCTCTTACCAAATCTGCTGCCAGTCATTCGATTGGGAAATGATATCCCTTGGCAAAATAGTGTCAAATATCTCGGTTTCATCATACCAACTGCATATTAAAGATATGTGTAATAAAGCGACCAGGAATTTTGATATTATTAACAGTCTTTGTAGACCATCCTGGGGCTCTCATCCCTCCCTCTTGATTTTGCTATATAAGGCGCTCATTGGACCCTGCTTAGATCAGGGAAGTATCCTATGTGGGAAATGCACACAAGCATCATTGAAAAAGTTAGACAGAATACAATTTGCAACATTGAAAATTTGTCTTGGATTAATGATTTCTGCTCCCAACGATATTATCCTGGCAGAGAGTGGCGAACTCCCACTTAAGTATCGCTGACAATGGCTAGCCTTCAAATATATATCCAAACTAATGAGGTTTTCTTACCACCCCATCACTCAACTGATTGATAGTAGTGTAAATTTAGACTCCTTATGGATTCCAGGAAGTCTCCCCCTCTCCTACATCAAACAGTATGCCGAGTTGAAAACGCGAAGAAATTCCATCTGGACTAACACAATTCCATACTATAATATTGATTATTATGAGATTAGAACCGCCTCGATCCCCGTTATTAATTCAGGGCTCTCCAAAGCTGCCTTATCCAATCTCCACAATTTCAATACTCTTTATGCCTCAAATGTATAAGGACGCATCCAAATCTAATAACCCCTACTCAGTGGGTTACGAAGTTTGGAGACCCTACCGGCATATGAAAATCACCAACCAACCAAATTGGTCAATCATGTCAGCTGAAATGTATGCCATTGGTAAGGCCTTGCAAATCATACTGAACAAAGAAATTTAATATGCCATGATAATCTCTGATTCTCTTAGTGCCCTGGAAAGAATTTAAAAATAATTCGTCAAACTATAATTCTGATATTCTTTACATTTCAATAATGAAGCTAATCCATAAGGTCAATAGTGCGGGATTGAATATTATATGTATATGGGTTCCCAGTCACTCGTACATCGTCCATAATGACACAGCAGATAAGCTGGCTAAAAAGAGCAGAGGGATGGATATCCCCATTCCAATCTAGGAAGGACTTCAGGAACTTTGGTCCAGCTTCCGGAACGACCTTTGGTCTGAATGGGATCGTGAATTCAGGGCGATAGGACTTAGTGAGCGTAGAATCTATACGGAAATGATAGGAGAAAGGTCTCTGAGAAAGAAACAATTATATAAAGATGAAAGTCGATCCCGCAGACTTAGTCACTCTCATTAGACTTAGATCAGGTCATTGCTGTGTACCCGTTCATCTATATAGATTAAAAGTTATTCTATCCCCACCCTGCCCATGTGGCGAGACGGGTAATATCACACATATTTTCTTCAGTTGCGATAATAATACACATAATTCCACCTTACTCTACAATAAATTATTAAAGTTCAATTTTAAATCTACAACTAATATTTATGAGGTCTTGTTCTCTCCTAAAGACGAGGTTTCAGATCTCATTCTTAAATTCTTCCAATTCTCTAACATTGAGATCTAGTTTGCTTTGCATAGTGCTATTAATGCATTTTTCCTTTTAGACTCGCTTGAAAATTATTGCTAAAAATGTAGAGTCAGTTGAATATTTGTTCTTTTCCTTCCAGTGTTATGTCTTACTATGTGTTATCCCCTTCGAACACAGTCAAGGAAGATAATTACCCTCAACAATATTAATAAGAAGTTACAAACATAGACTGAAGACACATAAAAGCCTATGGAATAGGTCCGCCTAGACTCCAACATCCCTCCAGAATCCACGTTTGGCTTAGATTGGAACCTCATTACCGAGATTGGGTACATAGCCATAGTAGCTGGCCCAGGCCTATCCCACCCCTTGATAGGAGGAATGCTACAATGGAGAGGATAAGCAGAGAATAGAAGAAGAAGATGTAGGGTCTGTTCTGTGATTGGGTCTGTGCACCTCAAGTAAGTGAGGTTAAGTAAGAAAATCCGTTGCATATCAAACTCTGATATTGTTTAGTTCTGTTGTTACTCTTAGCTCAAATAATGTCTAAAATCGAGGATGCAGATTTGCCTAACTCGACAAAAGCTAGAATCGAAAAAAACCGTCAAAGGGCAATAATTCTTCGCAACAGCCGATTAGTTGCTCATCCCTACGCAAAGGGGTAACTTATAAGACAATTCTATGGCATTGTATACATTTTATTCGTTTTTGTAGAGAAACTATTAGTGTTGACACAACTACAATTAAAATAGGAGCAACTAAATATATTGATACTGGAGGAGGGTTTCTTCGGGAAGAAATTGATGATCAAAATATTCCACAGGTTGATGTTAACTTTGTTATGAATAATAATGCAATTATATTCACATTCCTTATTATTTCAGAAAGTTGCTGTTGAAGATGATCCTCCTATCCTCGAGGAAGATCGTCCATTCTGCATCAAATGTAACCGACCTTTTGGTGTTTCCTGGTTGTTTGATAAATTTAAGTATAAATGTTGTGATGAATGCAGGTAGGTTTCTCCGAAACACAATATAAATGTTCAGGCAGTAAGTGAAATTTATTTTTATTTTTGTTTTATAGGAATGCTGAAGATCATGCTCTGATTACAAGGACAGAAGCTATAAATACATACCTCTTGAAACCAGTTGATTTCGATAAGAGAGAACCACCACTTCTGTTTATTACAAAGAAAAATCCACATAATGTGAGATGGGGAGATATGAAGCTTTACTTAAAAGTACAGGTAAAAAAAAAGCTAATAGTTTAATACAGTGTCAATAATCAAAATTCACTGAAAAAATGTTTACTTACTAATTTTGGGTCCCAGAATCCAAAATCCAAATCTGAAATCATTTTGCCCCGCTGGGCTATCGTTTAGAAAAAAAACAAAAACCAAAATTTCCTTGAGAGTCTTCTTGTCTATATCATTCAAACTCTATAATTTCTCCATTAAAATGCCTTGTTACTATTACAATGGATAAAATATGCACACATGAACCATTAATCAGAAGTTCTAAGCTCAAATATACATTAATTGAACAACAATTTCACACATTTTTAGTCCAAGACCTACGTGACATGAACCTGTCAATAGTGAAGTACTCGCCATCTCCTGTCAAAATAGAGAGGGCTATTCTAATGGAAATCTCTTCAAACCAAACCTAACTAACCTAACCGAAACACTAACCAAATTTGAATTGAATAGGTTAGAAGGTTAGGTTTTAGGTAAAATTAGGTTAGTTTGGTTAGGTTTGGAAATATTCCCATTTGAATTTCGCTCTCAGTTATGAACGAGAGAGATAGATTCTATCTCTTTCTTGCATCGTTCAATTCAATTGGGAATATTTCCAAACCTAACCTAACTAACCTAATTTTACCTAAAACCCAACCTTCTAACTTATTCAATTCAAAATTATAGATTTAAATTAGGTTTGTGTATCGGTTAGGTTAGTTAGATTTCGTTTGAAGAGATTTCCATTTGAATATCCCTCTCTATTTTGACAGGAGATGGCGAGTACGTCACTATTCATGTATTCGGGTTCATGTCACGTAGGTCTTGGCCTAAAAATGTGTGAAATTGTTGCCTAATATTGAGAATTCAGGGGCAATCATATCGCGACAGTAAATATGGCGGGTTAACTGTCTAGAGAATAAACATTCGAATTGAAAAGCATTTTAATAAGAAATTAATGTATATTTGAGCTTAGAATTTCTGATTAATGTTACATGTGTGTATATTTTATCTATTGCCATATTTACAATGATTTCATGTTCCGTGTTATACGACGTACGGCTCGAAACGGTGCAAGAAAGAGATAGAATCTATCTCCCTCGTTCATAACTGAGAGCGAAATTCAATTGGGAATATTCCCAAACCTAACCTAACTAACCTAATTTTACCTAAAACCTAACCTTCTAACCTATTCAATTCAAATTTGGTTAGTGTTTCGGTTAGGTTAGTTAGGTTTGGTTTGAAGAGATTTCCATTGGAATAGCCCTCTCTATTTTGACAGGAGATGGCGAGTACTTCACTATTGACGGGTTCATGTCACGTAGGTCTTGGACTAAAAATGTGTGAAATTGTTGTTCAATTAATGTATATTTGAGCTTAGAACTTCTGATTAATGGTACATGTGTGTATATTTTATCCATTGTAATAGTAACAAGGCATTTTAATGGAGAAATTATAGAGTTTGAATGATATAGACAAGAAGACTCTCAAGGAAATTTTGGTTTTTGTTTTTTTCTAAACGATAGCCCAGCGGGGCAAAATGATTTCAGATTTGGATTTTGGATTCTGGGACCCAAAATTAGTAAGTAAACATTTTTTCAGTGAATTTTGACTATTGACAGTGTATTAAACTATTACCAAAAAAATACTCTAACAAAACCATTCCACAATCTGAAGTATACTTTTTTTTTTATTGAAACCTAACTAACAATTTTCTGTCTTGTAAATAGCCTGACAATGTTCGTAAAACAATGGTGTTGTTATAAATGTTTGGGGGCTTTGTAAAAAGGCCAAAAAAGTGCGATTGGAAGAACGCAAGAACGATCATCAAGTCCGGAGCAATCAGGTGGTCGATTCGCTCATTTATGCCATTCAAAGCTCCTGGAGAGGATGGCATCATACCTGCTTTATTACAACAGGGAGTGGATGTCCTTCTCCCATACCTCATTAGTCTCTTCCGGTCGAGTCTTGCCTGGAATGTTGTCCCGGCCTGCTGGAGAAGAATCAGGGTTGTTTACATCCCTAAGGTGGGTAAATCGAACTCACAACCGAAGTCGTTTAGACCGATTAGTCTTACGTCTTTTGTTTTGAAACGCCTGGAGAAGGTGTTAGATGGATACATCAGGACCGAGGTGTTATAGCTGAGGCCTGTGAGTGAACATCAATACGCCTATCAAAAAGGAAAAACCACCGATCTAGCACTTAACAACTTAGTCGGAAGGATCACACAGTCTCTGGACCTGAAGGAGACTGCAGCTGCAGCCTTCATGGACATTGAAGGTGCGTTTAATGCGGCCCCCACTGACTCACTGTGTGGGGCTGGGAGAGCCAGAGGAGTACCAAATATTATTGCGGAATGGATTTGTGACATGCTAAATGCCAGTGATCAACACTTCACTGAAAGGAGAAGTAGTCACATTTGTGGCTGGCAGGGGCTGCCCACAGGGAGAAGTATAATATATAGTACATTCTTTTGAAAAGAGAGGATTTACAAAAATTTGAATAATTGTATTTACAATAAATGCTTATATCTATAATTTTGGTGTGACAGAAAAAACACAAGTGTGAGCTCAGGAAATGTAACAGGGGAACCATACTATCTTGTATATGATTCAATAAACGAGTGAAAAAACCTGAGGAAAAAACTCGTTTCCCTGTCGCTATTGCACAAGCAATAGCTTGTCTGTTTACTTTGTGTTAGTGTCGTGTGTACATAAAGAGTACCAAAGATTCTTCTTCTTAGCCGCTTCATTCTCTCTTGCATTGCATGATTTCCAAATGAAGACAAGGGTTAAAGGAAGGGGGTTTGGGACAGGAATCTGTAACAATGAAAAAGGAAACCAGCAGAAAAAAAATTTCAACAATCATACTTCTTATGTCTAAACAAATCTAAGAAAAGATTTTACATAACAAGCAAGGTCATGAAAAGGACTAAGGAGATAATAAAAAAATACATAACCTGCGATATTTCCTTAAATTTCCTCTCTGTTTGACCAAGAGAGCCCCGATGGCAAGGTTCAGTCTTCCAAGTGATGCCGGAGATGAACCCCGACAAAACCCTTATGGTACCGTTTACCAGGAAGAGGAGGATATTTGTTTCCCCCAGACCCTGGGTGGGGTGTTTATTCCGGTTGTGGAAGAAGCGAAATATCAGGGGATGACCCTGGATAGTAAACTCAAGCACCCTCGAATTCGCTCCTGGAAAACACAATACACAAGGCTAGACATTTCCTATAGGCATGTCAAAGGACCTGTGGAAAAAGGTGGGGTCATGCCCCAAAGCAACTCCAGTGGCTATATGTGATGGTGGTTACCACGTATTACGTACGGCTGCATTGCTTGGTGGGAGTGCAGTCTTAAAAAGTAATGCCAACTCAAGCTCTCTAAATTACAGAGAACAGCCTGCATGATGATTACAGGAGCCTTTCGCTCTACACCCACTGCGGCCATGGAACTGATATTGGGCCTTGCCCCTCTTCATCTTGTGATAATAGGAGTGGCTAGAATGGATTTCTACAGATTCCATCATCTTTCTCGTAATGAAGCGGGTAACTTCGGCTTTGTGTTAGCAACACCTAAAACCAACATGGAGAGGCCATTCCAGATCATCATTCCCGATAGACAGGAATGGATTAGCTCCAAGGACCGTCTACTTGAGGGTCCCTGTTGGTACACGGATAGCTCAAAAACTGCAAAAGGTTTTGGAGCTGGTGTCTACGGTCGAGGTGCTGCCAATGAACAGTCGATCTGTCTTGGTGGGCATGCGACTGTCTTTCAAGCAGAAATATTCGCCATTGACCACTGTGCTAACCTCTTGCTTGCGGGGGGATTAACAAATAGGTCAATTAAAATCTTCACCGATAGCCAAGCTGCACTGAAAGCATTGGCATCCGATACCTGTACTTCATTTATGGTGCAGGAATGTCGCTGTACCCTTGCCAAACTAGGAGAGCGGAGCAGGCTCCGTCTAATATGGGTTCCTGGTCACTCGGGCATTGAGGGAAATGAGAAGGCGGACTCATTGGCCGCTCGAGGAACTAACCTGGAGTTCATGGGACCGGAGCTTAAGCTTGGAATTCCCCTGGAAACTGCAAGGATGGAAAACAACCGATGGCTGGACTTGAGGGTACGTGAGCATTGAATGAGCCTCCCAGGTCTCAGACACGCTCGACGTGCCAGCAGTGGACCTTCCACTACAAAAGCCAAGGCCTGGCTTAAACTCTCTACATTGGAACTGAGAGTTTTAACTGCCATATTAACGGGACACTATCGCCTCAGGAAACACCTAAATAAATTAGGATTGGTTGAGGATCCTTCATGTAGGCTATGTGAAGAAGATATAGAATCAATGGAACATGTCACGATGGAAGAACTTGGATCTCGCAAACTGAAGCTGACTGAGCTTATTAAGCTTTCACCCACAAAACTCGTATCCTTCACGAGAAGGATGGAGCTCGTGGATGAAATTTAGGACAGAGTGTGCCGCAATAGACCACTGGGTCGCAGTGGCCGGGCTGCTAGGCAGCCCTCACTCAAAGATAATATCTAAATCTATAAATGTTTGAATAATGTTTAATACTAATTATTTATAATATTGAAAACACGTTACCATAATTCTGTTTCACAAAAATGGAGCAGTTCCAGGCTTGTTTCCTTCATTTTAAGCAGATGTTGAGATCATTTAAGGTGCCAATGATGATCACCTCTTTTTTTGCTAAGCAGGCTTTATGTGCGGAACTTGCAGTAATGAACATTTGGCACAAAATTGATACTTCTCATTAAAAAAAGACAGAAAACATGACTATGGTTCCATAAAATTCTTCAATGCTGATCAATGCTTCCGCGTCAGTAAGGCTACCTCCTCCTACCGGTACGAAGAGGCCGAAAATATCTGATTAATTTTCGTCCCTACAAAAAGTTTCTTTGGAGGAAAGAATTTCAAGGATTTCTAAAGATGGCATGACTTTTAGATCTTTTGCATGTCGAAAGACTTGAGAGAATTATTTGCGACTAGTGACTACAAATTACCTGCATCGCCTAACTCCATAAAACAGATTGTTATGGATTATGGCATGAGTTTAAAAATGAAAGTTTCGCAGGATCTTATGAATCTAAGAAAGAATAACCATAGATTCAGCCTTACTTTCGATGAATGGACTTCATGCAAAAACAGGCGCTTCATGAATGTGAATGTTCATACATTTTCAGAGAATAAAAATATGTTCTGGAATTTGGGTCTTGTGCGCATAGTAGGAAGCATGCCTGCAAAGAGTTGCATAACTATTTTGAAGAAGAAATTATCAGAATATGGCTTGTCATTAGATGAATATATAGTAGGTGTTAATACAGATAGAGCCAGTGTAATGGTGAAGGTTGGGCGACTCATGAATCCTCTTCACCATCTATGCTACGCCACGGCATTGAATTGGGGGTTATAGATGTGATTTACGAATCAAAACGTGAAACCGAAACGCAAAAAGAAAGTACAAAAGACACAGTCGTAGCTCAGTCAGACGTGGAGGAGTCTGACGATGAAAATTTGATGACATTATTGATAATCAAGGATTTGACTGCAGATTATCCACTGTAGATGAAGTTGACTTAGTGCCAGAATTTGATCACCTTATCAAAAAAGTAAGACAAGTAGTTAAACTTTTTGAAAAAACACCAACGAAGAATGACATTCTTCAGAAATATATGAACGACGAATGCAGCAAAAAATGTGGTACTCATGCTGGACTGCAAAACACGCTGGTCAAGTCTTGAAGATATGATTTCTACATTCAATAAGGTGAAGCATTGTGTAAGCAAAGCCTTGATTGATTGCAATCTTGGATCGAATACAAATCATAGTTTCTCAGACAAAGAATATCGTGCTTTATCAGATTTCGAACTCGTATTTCAGCCTATAAAACTGGCAGTGGAAGTACTATGTCGTCGAAATTCAAATTTGTTAACTGCCGAAACTACTCTGCAATTTATGGTGAAAAAGTTAGAAGAACTCGGAACACCAGTAGCTCAAAAACTTGCTGAATCCATGAGGGCTCGGATTAATGAACGCCGAACATTTATGACCGCAGCATTGTATTATTTGACAGACCCTGTCCAATACGACGTATATTTCAATCAATCTGCTAGTGATCAAACTTTCAAACTGCCTCCAAAATCTTCAATCAAAAAAGAATTAATAAAGTTAATCGGAATATTACACAAGAACAGTACCAAAGATGACAATATTGCAGTCAATATAAAAAACAAAACCTCTACATCTTTAATTGCAGATGAAGCCATGAATGAAAGCGATGGTGACGATTCATTTCCATTAGCTGCAGTGAAAAAAATTTAGAGCCTGAAATGGGGAACGCTTCTCCTAGTCTCGATGGGGAATTAGAAATGGCATTGAAAGAGCGTTCGTGTGGCACCTTTGTCATCGTAACTTGATATGATTTTGAAGAAAGAAATCAATTTGTACGAGTCAGTAGGGTCAAAAGGACAAAATCTACAGTTCGCTCACCAATGTCTTTTATCTGTAATACCAACAGGTGTCGAGGCAGTTTTCCTCAGCTGGTTATCTGGCATGCAGCATACGGAGTCGGCTGGCAGATGAAACCCTAGATACTTCATGCTTTTTGAGGAGTCATTTTCAAGTTTGAGAATAATTTGTTACTTTTTGAATAAATTATTGGTTAGCCTGAGATTTTATTTCTCTATTTTGCTCCTGAAGAACAATTAGAGCCAATAGAAATATAAATAATAGGAATTTTCGTACATTTTCGATGATTATTTCTTGACAATTCGAGATTTCGCAAGATTAGAATGGCTGAATCTCGCCAATACCGAGATTGATATTTTGATGCGAGATTGCATTCCCTAGTTGTGCACTTGCACTTCTTGCTAAAAGGTCAGACGGTAAATAAAGAATATTACCTGAGTGTTATGCGGCGTTTGAGTGAAGAAATTCGTCGAACAAGGCCAGATTTGTGGAAAGAAAAGTCATTCAACTGATATGGCTCCCGCCGATTTTTTCTTTTTTCAAAACTTCAATTACCACTTCGAAGTATCTGTTTTGAATCGATAGAAGACATAAAAGAGAATTAGCGGCGAGAACTGAAGTCGATTCCGGAAAGAGCGTTTGAAAAATGTTTTGAATATTGGATTATTCGTTGGCGTAATATATTTTTTCGGAATAAATTTGGATAAAAATAAATATTTTGTGTTTCATTGACCAATTCCCGGTACGTTTTTGACAGAATATATCATTGAACAAGTTTGTTTGTAGCTAAAATGTTGCATACAATGTATCGCATAAATGTTAAAAAAATATTTTATATTGTATAATGTCTTATATTTTTGTTCTAAGAATTTTTCTTATACTAACTAAATCTAACAACAGCTGAATTATCTCACTAGCTTCAATATAATAAAACAGTTTTCAAAGAGCAGTAATTGAATAATTGAAATTAAAATAGTTTAGTTGAAAATTATAGAACAACTTTGCTAGTTGGGAATTTTATTTGATAAGAATTGGTTCTTATATACTTTTTGAAGTGTTATTGATTTTTTATATATATAACTTTTTTTAGGTTCACGAAAGAGCTTTGGAAGTATGGGGTAGTGAAGATGCAATGGAGGAGGAAAGAAGGAACAGGGAAGAAAAAAAAGTTGTGAGTAAGGCAAAGAAATACAAGAAAGAATTAAAGGCATTGAGGATGAACATGAGAAGTAGTCTATATGATCAAACAACTGCTAGTACTCATACTCATAACTTTGGAGAAGAATCATACAATGAGGAAGATGATACATATACTAAAAAATGTGATTCCTGTCCTTATGTAGAGACTTATGAAAAAATGTGATTTGCATGTCTCTTTTAGTGATTTCTATACTTTGAAATCTGAAATTCCTTTTTTCTAGATATTTGAATTTTTCTATGATTGTTTATTTATTAAAAATGAACTTTTATGTCTTCTTTCTTCATTACATAAGAAAAATATACATTATTTATCAAATTAAAAAGTGTAGAAATAGTTGATGATCTAACTTTTCAAGATTTAATTTAGAAGAGAAAACTATAGTAATGCTCTAGGTTGCTGATATTCTAAAATTTTTTCTTTGCCCCTGCCCCTATAGCAATTTGTGAAAGTTCTTCATTCTGAAACTTTTTAGAGCATCAATTCTTTCTCAATAGTTACAAGAACGCCGATGAATGATTCGAGAACCATTTTATTGTTTACAGTCAGAAGTAATGAGTTTTTTGCCTTTGTCCCCATTGTCCAAACTAGACTACTGCATAGTTATAAATTTTAGAAAATAAGGGCAGCAGATATTGCGTCTATGGCTCAAAATTTCTAAGTACACTCAGAAATTTTGCGAAAATTTTCAGGTATACGATTTCGATAAAACTTTATTCTGAGTGCTTTGGATGCTGCTGGTTACGAATATTACGGAACACAGGATATGGATTCTTCGAACCAAAATGGATCCGAACCAAAAATCCCGAGGGCAATTTTTTCGGAAATTGAACCCAAAAAATTTCTTTTAAAATTGTCTAAGACCATATATACTCTTAATATTCATTTCGGGTGATTAAGAGGCTGCTAACCGTTCCGGAGATTTGATTTTGAGACGCCAACGTCCCGACGTTTGCTCGATTACAACCTAGTGGTAGCTGTTGTGGAGGAGGGACAGCGGATATGGGTTGTACTTCTAAGGCAAAAAAACATATAGTTGCGCAACCAATGAAGTTAGGTGAAAATCTTCATATTCATAACCAGAAACATCCTAAGCGCCCAGGATTAAATTTTTATTGAAATGGGATACCCGAAATTTTTCGAAAAATTTCAACGTCTAAAAATTTTCGAGGCATTTCTGGTGTCGGATTTCGACGAAAATTTGTTAAAGTGAGTTTATGAAGGTGTAGATTTCGAATATGAAAAACAATTTTCGCTTATTTGTAATGGTTTCGCGGATATAATTATTTGAAAAAATTAATATATTTAGCTGAATCTCTGCAGATGGCGAATGCTGAATAGCCACCTTTCGGATTTTGGATGAAACATAATTAATTTAGTAGTAAGAACCTGTATCAATACAGATTTCCTGTTAATTTACAGGTCCCGATAATATTACAAATTTTCAGTCGAATTACAGGCTCTTGTATTAATATAGATTCCCTTTCTGTTTACTGGTCTCGGTACCAATACAAATTTCGATAAGAAATTTATATTATTGGGTGTTCCTACTACTAAATTAATTATACAATTCTTCCGAAAGATGGCTATCAGCGTTCGCGAGTTGCGTTCGTGTTTCTGTTGAAATATATTAAGTTTTTTTTAAAGAATTATATCTCCGAAACTATTAGAGCTAGTTGACAATCGTCTTTATATTCGTAATTTACAACGCCGAAACCTCCCTCACAAAAATTTTCGTCGAAATCGAAGACCACAAAGTTGTCGAAAAATTTCAAAGTCTGAAATTTCGATGAAAATTCATGTCTAGGTTCTTTGGATGTTACAGATTACGAATATGAATACAGTTCTCACTTAACTTCATTGCTTTCGAAGATATATGTTTTTTGTCTACGAAAATTTTGCTGAAAAAGACATTTTGGTTCCGATTTCTCAAACAATAGGCCTCCTGGTTGTTTTTGGGCCGTAGAATCGATATCCGGTGACCGTTTATCTCTAAAAGCTACTACTGGACTGTAATCGAGCAAACGTTGGGACGCGTACGCATCACCAAAAAAAAATTCATATCTGCGAAACCTACAGAGTAAGGAAAAAATCTCCTCCATATTCCTTATCAGCAGCTTCCAAAGTACCCAGAAATAAATTTCCATCGAAATCGGATACCCCAAATTTTCCACAAAATTTCAGACATGGAAAATTTTTTATGAAAAAACTCTTTGTCTCTGATTTCCGAAAAAATTGACTCCTGGGTTTTTTGGGATGTCCCTTTCTCTTCAATAGCTGCCGCTGAGATGTTATCGAGCAAACATTAGGACGCAGACGTCTTCCAAAATCATATCTGCGAAACGTTTAAAGCTAAGCAACAATCGTTTTCATATTCATTATCAGCAACCTACGAAGCACCCAAAAATAAATTTTAATTTCTCAAAATTTCAAAAACTATTGGTGAAAGAAACTTTTTGCCTTCGATTTCCGAAAAAAATTGCTTCCCTGGGTTTTTTCGGACATACAACCCATATCCGGTGTCCAGCGATATTATAGAGCTATTTGAGTAGATCTCGAGAAGAAAAAAAATATTAATAAGAAGGTAACTAAACATAAAACGTAATAAAATGACACTATGATAGCGGCAAAAGGTGGGTTAATCAAAGGAACGCGTGGTACTTGTCAAAGAAAAGCCGCGTTTTTTATTCTTGCCGCCTTTCGAGAAATTTCGGGCGTCGCGTTTGACGGGAATATACAAGACTTTCGTTCACTTCGATATAAATTTTTCTTTTGTATGGTGAAGGATAAGTGCATTTGTCTTATTTGTCATGCGTCAGTTGCAATACCTAAGCGTGGTAACTTAGACAGGCATCATAAAACGGTTCATGAGAACTCTGAAAAGGATTTTCCGCCACAGAGTGAATTAAGAAAACGAAAAGTACGTGATTTGATATCTCGTTTGAAAAAAGAACAAACCATGTTCATTCAAAAGTAAATTGCAACGTATGATAGATCAACTGAAAAGAAAGAAGTTGACGGACGTCAGGTGAATGAGTCGCGGAAAATTCCTAGAAAGGTTTCAAGAATTATTGCCCGAAATAACAGTTTTTCTAGACGAAAGAGGTGATGTTGAAAAACGAAAAATCGCTGACTGATTTGGCATTTTTGACTGACATCACAATGCACTTAAACACCATTAACTTGGAGCTTCAAGGTGAAGGAAAAACTATTATTGAGATGATTAGCACAGTAAATGCATTCAAAAGTAAATTGCAACTTATGATAGATCAACTGAAAAGAAAGGAGTTGAAACATTTTCCGTCGTTGAAAGCAAGGATTCCTCACTTGAATTATGATACGTATGAGATTGAATTATCAAATGTTTTGGGACAATTCGAAATGCGTTTTTATGATTGCAGTAAATTGGCAAATATAGCATCATTTATGAGGTATCCCTTCTGATGTAAAAACATTGAGGAATTAGCTACTGAAATAGCAAATCAGTTTAATATGAACTCATGTTCTGTTGTAAATGAGTTGGTGCAGATTATATCACATATACATCTCAAAACTACAGCATCTGATACGAATTTCTGGTGTTTTATATCTAAAGATAGGGCAAATCGCCCTTCAACTGACGGCAATGTTTGGGTTAACTTACTTGTGCGAGTCTGCATTTTCTGAAATGAAGATCATTAAGTCAAAATATCGCAATCAACTAACTGACGATCATATGTCATCATGCTTGGGATTAGCACTCAGTGGTTACGTACCATCTTATGAAAAGTATGCTGAGGACATGTGCCACGCTTCAACATCCAAAGTCACTCCTTAGTTAAGTTTAAGTTGTTTTGTAACAACCAATAAACTCGCAATTTTGAATAACTATGAGTTTTTTCATTGATATTATAGAGAATAATAAAAAACAAGTACTGTGTTTTATGGAATATATAAATATATTAAGTAAAATTCCTTAAAACACAGTACTTGTTTCTTATTATTGATAATGGAATTTTATCAAGTAAAAGCCTCCCAAATTCAAATGATTTTATAGAGAAGAACCTAACTGAACATGACATTTGTCATATTTTTCGAACGACTTTTTCTCAAATTTTTCTTTAAATTGAACAAGTTCCACGAAGAAATAATATATGGGCGATGTCAACCCAAATTATTGGGTTCAAAATGATTCTAAAACATCTATAGATCATAATCGGCATCACTTGGAAGACTGAACCGGGCCATCGGGACTCTCTCGGTAAAAGAGAGAGGGAATTTGAGGAAATATCGCAGGTTATGTATTTTTTTATTATCTCCTTAGTCCTTTTTATGACCTTGCTTGCTATATAAAATCTTTTCTTAGATTTGTTTAGACATATAAGAAGTATGATTGTTGAAATATTTTTCTGCTGGTTTTTATTTTTCCATTGTTACAGATTCCTCTCCTAAATCCCCTTCCTTTCACCCTTGTCTTCGTTTGGAAATCATGGAATGCAAGAGAGAATGAAGCGGCTAAGCAGAAAAATCTTTGGTACACACGACATTAACACAACATAAACAGACAAGCTATTGCTAGTGCAGGGAAACGAGTTTTTTCCTCAGGTTTTTTCACTCATTTATTGAATCATATACAAGATAGTATGGTTCCCTGTTACATTTCCTGAGCTCACACTTGTGTTTTTTCTGACGCACACCAAAATTATAGATATAAGCATTTATTGTAAATTTATTCAAATATTTGTAAATCCTATATATATATATATATATATATATATATATATATATATATATATATATATATATATATATATATATATATATATATATATATAGGGTGCTTCAACGAAAACTAAACAGAGACTATATCACTATATCTACCAAGATATTAATTTTTGATCAAAACGCAAAAACATGTCAATTTTGTTTCAAGGGGACATCTTTTGGGGTACAAAACTTGCCTGAAATATCAACCCCTAAACGGGGGTTGCAATCCTGAACATTTTGAATAGGGAAGATGGGTCGAGTGATATAGCCTCTGTTTAGTTTTCGTTGAAGCACCCTATATATATATATATATATATATATATATATATATATATATATATATATATATATATATATATATATATATATATATATATATATATATATATATATATATATATATATATATACCTAAACCTTGATATATAAATAATGTATATTCTATATCTAAAATATATGAGGGAGGTATTGAGGTAGATCGCCAGCAGTTCAAGTTAGAGATATACTTAATAATAGAAATAATCAATGCTACATTTATTTGTATGGTTTCTTGCTTGCCTGACTAACATTGAAATCATTAAAGAAATTTATAACTTGATAAAAATATCCGCAGGCTCTAAGTTATCTATTCTCAATTCAAATTTCTTATCAACAATAACCATTGGCAATGAAATTCGCTAGAAAAGACATATCTATATTTATTGTGATATTATTACATTCAAACTTTGGTGGAAATGGACTGGTTAGATAACTCAGCATAGATATGACCGCCCCCGTCTGGGATAAACATTCTAACAAAATATTTGAAATTAACCATTCGCGCTTACATTTTTCACGAACTGATATATCAGAATGCACGTTTGTAAAATAACTTTGATAGTGCTAGTGGTGCTAGAGTCTGTTTTTGGAATTTCCATTAGGACAGGTGAATTAGTTTTTAATTGTTATTTTAAATATAAAATCAGCTGCAGCGTTTTTATTTCGCTACTATAACAATGTTTATTTTTATATTGAATCAGTTTTGACCTGATGATTATCTATTTTAAAACTGCCAAAAAGACTCCTATGGAATGATGAGTCCAGATTCTGTTCATTATCAATGTTACTATTTATTCAGTAACCCAAAAGAGTGTTAAAACGCGTAAACTAGGGGTGCTCAAACTTGAACTGCTGGCGATCTACCTCAATATTTTTAGACTACTTACTATCGACTCCGAGAGGCTGCAAGTATGTGTGATGCAGGGTTGTCGTACATACACGATATACCATACCTACCTACCTACCTAGGTAGGGTGTAATGTAACATATATAGATATTAGCTTTCCGCACAATATACATTATTTTAGTCAAGGTTTGGATTACGTTTAGTGAGGTTCTTCTCTACAATATCAATGAAAAAACTCATAGTTATTCAAAATTGCGGGTTTATTGGTTGTTACAAAACAAAAGAGTTACATATGGTGTTAAACTTAACTAAGGAGTGACTTTGGATGTTGAAGCGTGGCACTGCATGTCCCCAGCATACTTTTCATAAGATGGTACGCAACCACTGAGTGCAAATCGCAAGCATGAAGATATATGATCGTCAGTTAGTCGATTGCGATATTTTGACTTAATTATGTTCATTTCAGAAAATGCAGACTCGCACAAGTGAGTTGACCCAAACATTGCCGTCAGTTGAAGGGCGATTTGCCTTAGATTCGGATATTTATCTTCAGAAATAAAACACCAGAAATTTGTAACAGATGCTGTAGCTTTGAGATGTATATCTGATATAATCGGCACCAACTCATTTTCAACAGAACATGAGTTCATATCAAACTGACTTGCTATTTCAGTAGCTAATTCCTCAATGTTTTTACATGAAGAAGGATAACTCATAAATTATGCTATATTTGCCAATTTACTGCAATCATAAAAACTCTTTCGAATTGTCACAAAATATTTGATAATTTAGCCTCATACGTATCATAATTCATCTGAGGAATCCTTGCTTTCAATGACGGAAAATGTTTCAACTCCTTTCTTTTCAGTTGATCTATCATAAGTTGCAATTTACTTTTGAATGCATTTACTGCGCTAGTCATCTCAATAATCATTTTCCTTCACCTTGAAGCTCCAAGTTAATGGTGTTTAAGTGCATTGTGATGTCAGTCAAAAATGCCAAATCAGTCAGCGATTTTTCGATTTTCAACATCTGAGTGTCATCACCTCTTTCGTCTAGAAAAGCAGTGTGTTCAGCTGACACTCTATCTTCCAACTGTAACTTAAAGAGCCGCCGTTGTAAGCTACGTGCACGGATGGAATTTACAATTTTTTTTGCAATGCCCATAATTTTCTCCGTGTTTAAAACTTTTAAACACAAAACTTGTTGATGTATAATGCAATGGAATGAAAAAAATGAAGGCAAATCTTCATTAGCTTGACACAATGTCACAAAACCGTTTTTGTTTCTAGTCATTGCTGGTGCTCCATCGGATGTAATGCACACTAATTTATATATTGGTAGCTTGTAGTTTCTTACAAAATTGAAGGAAACGTCATATATATCTTCGTCACGGGTTTTCTCCTTCAGAGGAATGATTGTCAAAAATTCTTCTAACCTAACCTAACCTGACTCATGACTTCAATACGCCTTGTGACAGTCGGACGAGATAACTGAAGTTTTCTGATAGCAGACATGATTTCTGTTTTATTTTTGAAATCTCCAAATAAGGTGTCACGCTCTTCAATAAATGCTTCCTTCACAACCGATCCATCTTCAAATGGTTTCTTGTGTTTTGCCAATATATGAGATGTTTTAAATGACGCGATCGTAGCAGGTTTTGATTGTTTGGCTGGTATTGTGAACATGGTTTGTTCTTTTTTCAAACAAGATATCAAATCACGTACTTTTCGTTTTCTTAATTCACTGTGTGGCGGAAAATCCTTTTCATAGTTTTATGACAGTTTTATGATGCCTGTCTAAGTTACCACGCTTAGGTATTGCGACTGACGCACGACAAATAAGACAAATGCACTTATCCTTCACCATACAAAAGAAAAATTCTTCCTCCCAATCGTTATTAAAATGATACGTTTTGGATTTCTTCGCTGCACTCATTTTGTACTATTTAATAATAAACTTTGTATCGACGTAGTATTGCCTTTAAGTTACAATTCAGAATGACTCCAATTCCTGCAGGCGCATCATTTATATCGGCGTGAACGCAAGTCTTGAATGTTCCTGTCGAACGCGCCGCCCGAAATTTCTAGAAAAGCGGCAAGAAAAAAAACGTGGCTTTTCTTTGACAAGTACTGAGCGTTCCTTTGATGAAGCTTCCTTCAGCCGCCAGCAGAGTGTTATTTTATTACGTAATAAATTTTTGTAGTTTAGTAACCTACGTAGTAAAACATTTTTTCTTCTCGAGATTCAAAAAGCACTCGCGATCGACCGCTTGAGCACCCCTGTACAAGAGTGTTAAAACTCGTAAACAAACGATTTGCTGTGCAACATTGCAGAAATAATGTACCGAATTCCACAATCGATTAAGCTTTTTTAGAATCCTTGAATTTATTGTAGTGGCTAACTTGTTGAATGTTAACCAAAGCACTATTTCAAGAGCAATTAATCGGTACCATAAAACAGGGGAATATGGAAGAAGGGCCGAACAGGGAAGAAATCGGATAACAACACCAGTTGATGATCCTTGGCTTCGTTTAACTGCACTAAGAGTTCGGCACTGTACGGCTAGAATGCTACAAAATGAACTTGCACTTTCCAGAAATGTATACAGACGATCTGGGGAACGGTATCAGCAATGCAATATCCGTCAATCCGAAAACTTTGGAGGGGGCTCAGTAATGGTGTGGGGAGGAATTTCTTTCCATGGTCGAACTGAGTTAGTCCTAGTGAATAATGGAAGAATGACAGCGGCCAGATACATCGCAGATATCCTTGAACCCCATGTTGTACCCTTTTGACCATTGATAGGCGAAAACTTCATTTATATGCATGATAATGCTCAGCCTCATGCAGCTAGAGTAGTTACAGAATTTCTGCAAAATGCCGAAATTGATATTTTAAGATGGCCAGACAAAAGTCCCGACTTGAATCCCATATAACATGTTTGGGACAACATGGGGTGGCAAATTCAGCAACGTAGGATGCTTTGTAGAACACTCCAACTAGAAAATCTGCTTCCTGAAATTTGGATCTCAGTGACTCAAGAGTATATCCAAAATTTGTTTGAGGGGCTCCCGAGACGTATACTGGTAGTAATTAGGGCCCGGGGAGGAAAAACTCGATTTTGAAAATGAGTAGTAACCATTCGATGCTAGTTGATTGGTCTTTTCGCGAATGTTTGAAGATGGTAGAATTTTTTAATTTTTCATTAACTCGAAAATTGTTGATATTTTCCATCATAAACTGCCAAGCGACTCTTGAATGACCAACCTAAAAGTTTATTTAGTATTGTCGTAAAAGTAGGGTGATGCGACAATTTTTGTAGGAAGTGTATATATGGCAGATTTTGCAAAACCTCGAAGTTAAGTTTGTGGTTCAACGGACTAGGTCTCAAAAAATCGACCATATTGAGTATAAATCGGATATACATTGGATTTGTCGTTTTTTGATTGCTCGAACAATGGTTCTTTTGACCACATCTTTTCCAGGATTCATTGTTTTATTGTTTTCATAGAAATCTTTAGTAAACGAGTTATTTTCCCCATCTTTACTTCTTTTATCTTCAAAACAAGTTACTCGAGAAGAACACGAAAAGATAATACTGTTGAATAACTCCGTACAATGTAAGGGTGCGATAATTTCTGAAGTAGTGTATATGAAGTGATTGAAAGAAAATGTCAAGCATCAAATTGTAGGTTTACAAAATGATGAAGATGATTCGAGAATACTCATCAACAGACCAAAGCCTAAGCTGAACGATGAAGAGATCATAAATAGAGACCATATAAGGAGAAAAAGGTACTTGGGATTGAGCAAAACTTACAAGGTACAAGTATATTAATCGAAATATTGTACACACACGAGAAAAATATTTTATTTATAGTTGAACAGGAGATATGAGGAATGTGTCGCATTAGGTGATGCAAAAGGACACTGTAAACATATAGATTTCTGTCCGATGAAGGTTTTGACAAAAGCTGCCAACGTTCTCAATTACCTTTGTGTGATAGAAAAAACGTAAGTAATTTGCTTGCGTCAAATTATTAGCTTCTCTTTAATTTTTTTTTAAGCAATTCTGTCACTTTATTTACGAAATATATCATACATAATTCATTGCAGCCATGTTGGCGTTTGCTGTCCAGACGATATTGCTCTAAGTAGCTATGATGGTTCGCAAATAATCCAGGATCTACCTGGTGGTGGTAATGATTATGAAAATGAAAATACTACAGGTTAGCACAGCTCTAAATTATAGTTATTTGTAGACGAAAGGAAAATGTTCTTGCTATCAACCTTCTTTTTAATTTAGGTTGTGGTATCCCTGGACATGATAGAATATTAGGTGAACACCCAGTACAGCGAGCCGCATCACCCGAATGGCCATGGCTTGCAGCTATTTACATGCCTGGAGATCCTAGTGGACAGCAGATATGTGGAGGGTCTCTCATTACTGATCAACATATACTCACCGCTTCTCACTGTACAGAAGGGTGCGTTTTTCAGCTTTAACATTGCAGTATTACATATTCTTCATTTTCAGATTGAGAGCAAGTGAAATTAAAGTACGTCTAGGTGAATACGACTTTAGGACTCCATATGAAGCACGCACTTCCGATTTTTCTGTGAAAACAATTATAATGCATGAAGAATTCATTTTAGCCAGTTATACTAATGACATAGCAATACTTAAGCTTGATAGACCAACTAGTTTCAATTCATATATTTGGCCAGTTTGCTTGCCTCCTACTGATTTAGTGTACGAAGGAAAAGATGCGGTTGTTGCTGGTTGGGGTAGACAGTCGTACGAAGGAGAACTCAGTCCAGTTCTATTGGAGGTAACTGTACCGATTTGGAATTACAAAAAATGTGTGGATGCTTTCATAGAAGCAATAACAGAGAATAATATTTGTGCTGCTGGTTTCGATGGTGGTAAAGATTCTTGCACTGTAAGTAATAAAATATCAATTACTCATTGGAGTGCTTCTGGGTTTGTGTGGTGTGGATATTTGCCTCGACTCTATTTATCACTTTGAAAAGTTTATAGATATAACTTTTTTATATCCCTATACATCTGGATATGCAATACAAGCTACTACAATAAGTTTAAATTTACAATTCAGACTAGACATTTGTAGGGGAGAATTTAAAATTTTTCAATTAGATAAAACAATAATGTTCGAATTTTCACTATATTGACAAACTTATGACGCCTTTCACCATCCTGTGGTAGTGGCTTCTTCAGATAAGAAGTATATTTAAAAGAATGATGTGTCTTATGCATTGAATTGGTGAAAGCTGGTATTTTGCTCTAAAGGAGGAAAACCCAAACAGAGTTGCTTTTTTAAGTACAAACTATTAAGTAGTGGTGACGAATTTAGATCTAATTGACTATTAGGTATATTTATGAAATTTTTCTGTTTATTGATTATTGATTTCAATTTTTATATTATTTTCATTATGTACATTATCAAAATTATTATTAAAAGTATGCTTTCTTCTAGAAGATGATTTGCATGATGATATTCTGAATTTTGTTTGTCAAAACTATGTTTGTACTCTGATAACCCAATATTGAAATTTCTAAAAGTTCTACCCATATATATATATATATATATATATATATATATATATATATATATATATATATATATATATATATATATATATATATATATATATATATATATATATATATATATATATATATATATATATATATATATATATATATATATATATATATATATATATATATATATATAGGGTGCTTCAACGAAAACTAAACAGGGCTATATCTACCAAGACATTCATTTCTGATAAAACGCAAAAACAGGTCAATTTTTGTTTCAAGGGGACATCTTTGGGGTACAAAACTTGCCTGAAATATCAACCTCCTAAGCGGGGTTGCAATCCTTGAACATTTGAATAGGGAAGATGGGTCGAGTGATGACTCAAAAGAAAGGTGGTATCTTTGTCTACATTGACTTGAACTTGAATTTCTATTTTCAATTGAAAACTGTGAAAGAAAAAGAGTGAGAAACTAAAAGATGGGGAATACTATTTCCCTGAGACTATTCAAGTTTCAGTGAAGTAAAATGGAACAGATTCATGCTGATCAATGGCAGTCATCATCAAGTACCCCTGTCCAGGGGTTGAAATTCGAGATGAGGATGGTACTTGATGATGACTGTCATTGATCAGCATGGATCTGTTCCATTTTACCTCACTGAAACATGAATATTCTCAGGGAAATAGTCTCCCCTATCTTCCAGTTGCTCACTCTGTATCTTTTACAGTTTTCAATTAAAAATGGAAATTCGTTCAGGGCAATGTAGACAAAGATACCACCTTTCTTTTGAGTTATCACTCAACCCATCTTCCCTATTTAAAATGTTCAAGGATTGCAGCCCCCGCTTAGGGAGTTGATATTTCAGGCGAGTATTGTACCCCAAAAGATGTCCCCCTTGAAACAAAAATTGACCTGTTTTTGCGTTCTGATCAGAAATGATTATCTTGGTAGATATAGCCTCTGTTAAATTTAGACTGGGTGTACCAATATATGTTTTCGATTGGTCTCTTTAACACAAGGAAAAACCTTATGGATTGCGTGTTGAAATTATTTACGAGAAAGCATACTGTCAATTATACTAAAATTATAACTATTATTGACTACTATTTGTTTCATAATATTGAGGTTTTTCAAAAAATTTTCTGTCATTTGTATAGTGGTGAGTCTATATATCATATAGTTATTAGAAGCTATTCTATGTTGATGTGCATGCGCGGAAGAATTGTGAATGGTAATACCTGCACGGGATGGATTATGGAAAACAGAAAAATCATGTCTGTGGTCAATTTTGGTTATATTTAAATCATAAAAGTTAGTGAAAGTCTAAGTTTTCCATTTCCACAGTGAATTTATTTTACTGAAAATTTTGGACATTTCTATAGATTCAAAACATCAACTCTTAGAATACTTGAAAATTCATGATCCTGCAAACTCTTTTGTGATACATATCTAATCTGTTTAAAGGGTGATTCTGGAGGTCCACTCAACTATCGCTTAGAAAATGGCAGATGGGTTGTAATAGGTATTGTATCTTGGGGCGTTGGATGCGCCGCAAAAGGAAGCCCAGGGGTGTACACAAAAGTAGCTAACTATCTTCCCTGGA
This sequence comes from Cryptolaemus montrouzieri, assembly GCA_013387265.2. NCBI lineage: Eukaryota > Metazoa > Arthropoda > Insecta > Coleoptera > Coccinellidae > Cryptolaemus > Cryptolaemus montrouzieri. The sequence continues at coordinate 23,553,228 of JABFTP020000186.1, read as the reverse complement.
TAATCAAGAATACCATAGCAGAATAAACAACAAAATTTGTATATTTTTATTATTTTACATATTTTAATAAATGATTTTCATCTAACAACATATGATAAAATCTCTAAAAGAATTTAATGAACATTCTACACTGATAAAATGATCTGAATAATGATTCACATATAAAAAAGAACTATCATTTTAATATTTTTAAAGATGAATCCGTTAATATATGCCACCGACGAAAATTGAAAACTGAATTCTATTTTAAGCCGAATAGCAGAAAAATTTTATCATTCTACGCAAAGGTGATATTGAATGAGAATTTGATTTTAGTTTTGAGCTGAAAATTAATTGTCAAACAACTATCCAATCATGATGATGTTTTGTATTAGTTTTGGGGCATGATAATTTATGTTTTTCTGCAGCTTTAAAATACACCACGCATTACCTCTTGAGGGTTCTGTAAAGATTTCTAAAAATTTGTGCAATTTCAGACTATGTTCTCATAAAAGAGTAGGAATAGCACTAATGATCTTAATATGATTAATATTATAAACGAAGATATAAGAAGTTGAAATATCGCATGAAAATTTTCAGAAAAGTTCACAGATGCACTAAATACATCTAAGAATTTTTTTTACTAATTAAAGCCTTAACATTAATTCGGCCTTTGATAGCATTTTATCAACATCTAATCAGATACAAATTAGCCAAGAAGACATTATAAAACTGGTCCTTCTAGGATATTTGATACTTAATCTAAATACACTAATTTCGAAAAGACACTCATTGGAAAATTGGATTAAAGAACATTCACTAATGAAAATTTTAGTTGCATGTACTGTATTAATCATTTATAGAAACATCACAATATCGATTTATAAATGTAATAGTTTTCGGAGAATAATGTAATAATATAATGGACTTTGTATAAAAGCTTATTGATTTTTGAACAACCTGACTATTTCTCCAATGAATTATTTTTCATGAAATATAGTGTAATATTCAATTCGATTTATACTCAGGGTTAACTAAGAGTAGATTTCCATGGAAATACATCATCTATCAGGTCGCTTTAGAAAGAAGATGCTCAGTAATCTGTAAAAGCAAATCAATTAGATTGTTATCAAATTCATCATAAACATATTAGAAAAAAAAGTATAGGAAGTACCTATGCATACAGGGCGTTTCACGTATACAGTCATTAATTTCTATAGGTGATTCCTCATGAAAACACATGGAAAAAATGACCATAAACATATGTCTAAAAGTCCTCTGTTCTCGAGATACAGGGTGTTGAAAATGAAATTTCTTTTCACTTTTCTCTCGTAGCTTTCACGTAACTCTTGTAGCTTGCAAGGGATCTTGATCCAGTTTGTAGAAAATGATTTTTTCCAGTTATCAATTCATTAGATGTGTCCAGTAATTGTCAGATATACAAGATGATATTTTTTCAGGGTGATGCTAACTATGCTACCATCAAAATCATAATGTAGTGCGCTACTGGTCTTTCCAAGGATATTCAATGATTTACATGATGAGGCACGCGTTTTTTGAATGAACTGAAGGGAGGATCAATAATCCGTAATACGAACTGTCCTCATAATTTTCATAAAAGCTAGGAAAATAGCCTTTTGAAGAATTTTTGGTCTATCATATTACGGGTATCTTCAAGTAAAACTCAATCTTGCTGGTATCCACAGTGATATACAGGAGATTTGTTATAAGTGAAGTTGTTTTTTGTCAATAATACATATTTTTTAGTATTTTGAAAAGTTATAACTGGGTAGGGGAAGTACGTCCGAAAAGACATAGCGTTTTATTATCCACCAATATGTTTTATATTATTCGTATTAGGAACATATTTTTATCTTACAACTTTTCTAAGATTAATTGGTTATTCACATCTTAAAGGTTTGCTCTGAAATATCAACACTTACAAAAATACTCAATTACTATTCAATGAAGAACAAGATAAATCCGTTTTGTCCATATCGTATGGACAAAAGACATAAACCTTATGGACTTAATGACATACACAACCATCAACATGTATAAAATAGATAATGACAAAAATTAATTGCACAATTCTCAAAAAAAAATAATTTAAATAATAACCTAACCGAACCTCAACCACCCCTCACCAGACTTTGAACGTGGGTAAAGATCGTTGCAGTATATACAGCCACAATCGTCTTCTTCAGTCTCTCGTTTGAGTTTTAACTCTGCCATATTTGGGGTCAGAAGGAATGCTGTCGTTCGTATCTTTGGCTTTCGTTTACCCTGTACACTTACGAATTTACCACTGGGAACTGGAGAAAGTGGCCAGTCAGTGTGTTATGAATATCTTTAGTAACTGCTATTGCGACTGAAGAGTCATCCGATGAATAAGATGGTTTACAAGAACAAGTGGATGGTTTTATTGAAGATTCAGGTGCCTCATTCTGTTTCTGTGTCTAGCCAGCCGCCGGGTCAATTGGGAACAATGGAAGAAGGTTCTGATCCTGAATTGTGTCTGGGTTATCAGCTGTGGAAGCTATTGGCATATTTGTTGTTTCAGCTGGTTCGAAAAAGTGATCTGGAAATATGTCTGGATTAACTGGCCACAGTCCAGTGCTTTTGAAACCACTGCATGCATTTTGAACAGAAGCAGTTTTTCCATAAGCTTGATTGAATAAATATCCGATCTGAAGAGCTGTCACCTCTCTTCCTGGAAGATTTCTTAGCCAGACAGAAATCTCTTTGTTAGAATAAGTCTTGAGCGGTCCATAAAAGCACACGTTGAGAGGCTGCATACGATGGGTGCATTGACGGGGAAGACATACAATTTCGATTCCATTGTCTTTCGCAAAATTCAAAGCTTCGAATCATTTATGGCTGGCATGGCCATCGACAATAAGCAGACTTTATCATCATGACTAGCTTTTACAAAGCTTTGAAAATGCTGGAGCCACTTAAGGAATATTTCAGTAGAAATCTACCTGTTTTCTTGAGCTACTCCTACAGTGCCAGTAGGTGGTTCATCCACGAGCTCGTTTTTCATATTCTTCCTCGGCAAAATCATGAAAGGACTGTTACATAGGATTCCCGCTCAGCGCTTTTAATGACACCTACTTGCTTCCTGCCAGCGGTAGCCAAGATTTTTTGAGGTCTTTAGACAGTAGACATCCCCGATTCGTCAACATTGTAGATCCGGTTTGCATTGAATCTGTATTTGCCAATGTATTCTTGATAGTCATCAAAAAACTTTTTCACCTGGGGTCCATTAAAAGCTTGGGCTCTGGCTGCGGAAAAAACCCATCTAGCCACTCCTGGCCAGCTTCACTCTTATCTTCAAAGCCATTCTTTTCAGTCAATTCGAAAGCGAGTTCTTGGACCATTATACGCGTTAATCCAAACATGCGAGTTTCGAGTAGCTTGATATGCTCAACCAATTGTCTCTCGATTTCAAGGGGAAATGTTAGCTGAAATCGGCCCAAACCTTTTGCTGCAGATGAAATTATTTTATTCAGATCCAAAGCATGGCGCCTTAGTGTAGCTTGTGGCACTTTGAAGGTCTTAGAAGCCAGAAGCCAACCCATTTTTTTCTCCTTTACATCTTCAATAGCTTTGTTCATCGCTTGTGGACTCCATGATTGCCTATTACTTGTACTCTTATAATTCCGTGGCATATTGTCATGTTGTAAATTAAAGAGATTCATGTAGATTTAGATATTTTTATTATTCACTATCTCTATGGACAAAACGACACATTATTTTGTTTTGTCCATAGTGGTTGTATGTCATTTTGTACTTACCCTCAAAAATATTACGATTCGATGAATAATCTTCCTACAGTGACTATAATATAGTAAAGTTTACACGTTCACCTAAAACACAAAGTGCTTGTAATTAGAAAACTATAAAACAGTAAAATAACAAAAGAAAACATACAGAAAAACAAAAAACTAATGACCACCAACAAATTTCTTTCTAAGCTCGAAACAGAAATGTCAACATGGCGTCTGTTGTTTATTTCAAACGTTTCTCAGAAATCCAATGGCATATTTCCATTGTAGGCTTATTTTTGACGGTCTAAACCGCGCCAATTTTTAAATATCGCCAATGTGTCGTTTTGTCCATATATGTCATTTCGGACGTACTTCCCCGTCAACCTTTAAAGAATTGGTTGATATCCATCTTACAGGTGGGCTGAAAAGTTCGTAAGCTGATATACAGATAACGTTACTAGCGTCAAATCCACATGATTTTCAGTTAGTATTAACCTTAACTAGACACGAGTAATAAGTTTTCAGCTGTCCGATTTAGGTGGACAAAATGAAAGTTTCAATATTCATCTTTTTTTGTATACAGGCTTACTTTAGCTTTATCAAAGTCCAGAACCGACGTAATTTTGAAGAAAGATGACCTTCCCAAGCGCGGAGCGCACCCGCTTCTTCGTGTTTGAACAAGTGCAGATTTATCGGGCGTTCGCTCAAAAACTAAGAACAAGTGCAGAATGCCTCACTTCGATTTCACTTTCATTTCAATGTTCTTGGGGAGCATGGCAGACGACAAGATCAGTAAGTAACCGCGTTTCAAATGGTATTTCCGTTTTATTCATTTTTATACGTATATAATGATGAATTTATGTGAACAAATGGAAACACATCCACGCGGCTCCACGCCGAGCTTCTTGCGAGAGCTATTTCACCAATACATGTAGTTTATGAATCCACAAGTTCCTTGATATTTTTCATAAACCACCCTGAACACCTCAAGAGGAGAATTCTTCGAAGAATAGACGGGCTGATCCAAAGATGAGAGGTTAGATCGGCTAGTCAGTTTCTTGATGAGCAAACTGGAAATGAAACCGATTACAACCGATGCTCATCAACAGCTAAAGAATCAAGCTTTACGATATTCCTCGAGAATACATGACAGATGGGTGAAGTCCCAATACAAAAAGAGGTTTTCTTGACCAATTTGTCCTCGTGACTGGCTGGAGAAAATTTCACGTTCTCATTCACGCAAAACATGGAATTGGAGAGCGAACAACTCGTAAGTTTGAACGAATCCATCTATTTATATTAAAAGCATGAATAATTTTTCTAAGCAAAAATGACAGAAATGACATAAGTTGTGACGCAATGCCTACAATTTTTCATTGCAGGAGGAATGACCTGCCCTGATCGCAAACCAAAATCTTTTGGGTAGTGCAGCGACACTGACCTCCATCGGGCGCCTCCCCAGGTGGCGGATAGGGGAACGTCTCTCAGATATCAGTGGTACCGGGAAAATCAAATACTCGGGGCGGCCAAAACTAGCAACTGAGCTGAGGCAGCTGGTAGGCTCAGAACTGAGCACAAGCAGGAATCGTGTGGATTGGAATGGTTGTGTATCAGACAACAAGCAGCGTGGTGATAATCACTGTAGCGGTTCTTGCACAGCGGTGTAGAACACAAAGGAAGACCACTGCACTAGTTTCACTTCCCAGGAAAACTCATGGAATGGCTGCGAATAAAACTAATGGCCCCGAGTACGGGCGCCCCTTGAATGGGGCAGGGGTGCTAAGAATCTCCCGGACGGCCCTATGAAAGTTGGGAAAAACTATCGAACTAGAATAGGAACCTGGAACATTAATAGTACGTTCCAAGCCGGCGAAATCCACCACACAATTTAAGAAATGCAAAGATTGAATATGTCAATAGACAACAATACTGTATAGTACTCAGGAGAAGATGGACCACAGCACAGAAACGGCGAAGCAATAATAGTTTCAGAAGAAGTTAATAAAGCAATAAAAACCTTGTACCTTTTTCGGCAAGAACTATGCTTTTACAAATCCGAGCTCATCCAGTAAAAATCAACTTCATTCAAATATATGCACCAACATCAAATAGTGAAGATGAAGGGTTTGAACAATTATAAACAGAAATAAATCAGCTACTAAAATTAATAAAGAGAAATGAAATGGTGATCGTAATGGGAGGCTTTAACGCGAAAGTAGGATCAGAGAAAGTAGACGATGTGGTAGGTAGTTATGGACTGGGGGAAAGAATCAAGAGGGGGTATAGATTCGTCCAGTTCTGTCTAAAAGAAGACATGACAGTTATGAATACTTACTTCAAACTCCCTAAAAGACGCTTATATACTTGGAAGTCGCCTGCAGACAATCAAGACAATATTATCCGTAACCAAATTGATTACATCACCATCAATAGAAGATATAAAAACTCGATAAAATCGGTAAAAACCTATCCCGGTGCCGATGTCCCTTCAGACCATAATCTTCTTATTGCAGAATTACAAATTCAGTTCAAGAAACTAAATACTAAGGCAACGGAGAGGAAATTAGATCTGGATAGCCTTAAAAACATAGATCTAAAAGAAAGGGTTGCAGAACAAATGGAGCAAAAAATAAAAAACTTACTGAACACACAAGAGAGTAACGAGGGTATAAATGTAGAAGAACTATGGGACAAATTTCAAACAACTGTAACAGATGTCACAAAATCGAAAAAAATTATTAACCCTATGGAAATGAAACGTGGATATAGAAATAAAAATGAGCAAAAATATAAAGAAATACACCAATGAATCCACCGAAAGATTGAAGCGCATATAGGAGATACTCAGTTTGGCTTCCGTAATGGACTGGGTACTAGAGAAGCCCTTTTCAGGCTGTAGGTTTTGATACAAAGGAGTAGAGACGTTAACTGTGATGTCCACTAGTGCTTCATCGATTTCGAGAAAGCATTTGATCGAGTACAGTACAACAAAATGATCCAAATTTTAAAAGGTACTGAAATTGATGAAAAAGACATAAGAATCATAGGAAACTTATACTGGCAGCAGAAGGCAACACTAAGAGTTGAAAACCAAACTACAGAAGACATAAAAATAACAAGGGGAGTAAGGCAAGGATGCATTTATCTTTAATTTGTATTCAGAGCGGATGTTTGCAGAGGCCCTAGGCGAGAGGCATTACCATCATGGAATAGTCATAAACAAAAAAACCATGACACTGTCATTATGGCCAGTAATGCAGAGGGTCTCTAACAGCTCATGGACAATATTATGGATTCATGCGGACGTTACGGTTCAACGTTGAATATCAACAAAACCAAGTACATGATTATATTGAAACAGCCACAACCTAATGGAGTAATACAAATAAATAACACACATTTGGATAAAATTGACAGGATCACATACCTGGGAAGTACGATCAATAGCAATTCGGATCATTCAGTAGAAATAAAGCATCTTATTGAATGTGCACGAAATGCATTTATTAAATTCAGAAGAGTATTATGTAGCCACAATATCAATTTGCTTCTAAGAACTCGACTTCTACGATGCTACGTATTTTCAGTACTCTTATATGTTATTGAATCTTGGACACTTACAGAAAGCTCCATTAAAAAGCTGGAGGCTTTCCAATTGTGGAACTACAGGAGGATGTTGAAGATCAGCTGTGTGGACCGAGTAAGAAACGATGAGGTTTTGAGAAGAATGAGAAAACAAACGGAAATAGTAAAAACAATAAAAACAAAGAAAGTAGAGTATTTTGGCCATGTGGTAAGACACCCTGATAAATACTGCATTCTCCAACTTATAATGCGGTAGACATAGTGTTGGAAGAAGGAGAACATCTTGGCTGAAAAATCTACGTCAATGGTTCAACATGACAACAACATCTCTATTTAGAACAACAGTAAATGAAGTAATGATTGCCAGCATGATAGTCAATATTCGGTAGTCGGACAAGGCACTCTAAGAAGAAGTGCAGCGACAAAACAAAGAAAAGGAGGGTTCAGGAATTGATGCATTTCGAAAGTGAAGTGCTAGTCCATGTCGACCATCTCTCCCTCTATACATCAGGTAACCGCAAGGCGTCAAGCATAATAAAAAAAAGGCAACTACTTTAGGCGATATCGCTGATAGGGAAGAGAACCCTTCGATTCGGAAATTTACACCGGAAGAAGCATTACTGTTATTTCAAGATTGCAAGCTGACCAAGTGCTCATACATGCACTTGAGGAAGTCTGTCCAAGATGTAGACCCACCCTGTAGCCACCTTACTACAAATTGCAGGAGCAGAAAAATAAGTGTTACTTCACAGAAGATAACTTCACTATTACTGAAAATCGGATTGAGTTCACAGTCTATTCAATTTTGGATTTAACTGTCCGAAAACTGTGTAAAGTAGAAGAACCAGTATTTCTTCGGTTGATTGAGGCGGGGCATAAGTGGGGATGCGATGGTAGCTCTGGTCACAGTACTTATAAACAGAAATTCGAGGCAACTAGAGTGGAAGCGAAGTGTTCTGACTCATCGTCGTAAAGATTCTCCACGTCAGTTTCATCCTCAAAAAATTTCATTTTTACTCTTTTCACTTTTTCTTTTTTACTGGTTGTCTTCTTTCTAATTTCCCCTCTTTCTGCGAAAGATTTCTTGATTTGTTGCTATTTTTTTTCTTGTTCTTTGGATTACTATTAGTTTTACATTGTCTTTTTGAACTTTCTTTACTTTCTCTTAAAAATGTTGGATAAGGAAGAATAAGAATAAGACTTTTTGACAATCATTCCTCTGAAGAGGAAGACCAGTGGTGAAGATATATATATGACGTTTTCTTCAATTTTGTAAGAAACTATAAGCTACCAATATATAAATAAGTGTGCATTACAACCGATGGAGCACCAGCAATGACTGGAAACAAAAACAGTTTTGTGGCATTGTGTCAAGCTATTGAAGATTCCCCTTCATTTTTGTCATTCCATTGCATAATACACCAACAAGTTTTGTGTTCAAAAGTTTTAAACAATTATGGGCATAGCAACAAACATTGTGAATTACATCCGTGCACGTAGCTTGCAACGGCGGTTCTTTAAGTTGCAGTTGGAAGATAGGGAGTCAGCTGAACACACGGATTTAGTTCTTCGCACGGACATCGGGTGGTTGAGTCGCGAAAAATTCCTAGAAAGGTTTCAAGAATTATTGCCCGCAACAACAGCTTTTCAGACGATGACACTGAGATGTTGAAAAACGAAAAATGGCTGACTGATTTGGCATTTTTGACTGACATCACAATGCACTTAAACGCCATTAGCTTGGAGCTTCAAGGTAAAGGAAAAACTATTATTGAGAGGATCAGCTCAGTAAACGCATTCAAAAGTAAATTGCAATTTATGATTGATCAAATGAAAAGAAAGGATCTGAAACAATTTCCGTTGTTGAAAGCAAGGATTCCTCAGTTGAATTATCATACGTATGAGGCTGAATTATCAAATATTGTGAGACAATTCGAATTGCGTTTTTATGATTGCAGTAAATGGGCAAATATAGAATCATTTATGAGTTATCCTTTTTCATGTGAAAACATTGAGGAACAAGCTACTTGAAAATGGTCGAGATTATATCAGATATACATCTCAAAGATATAGCATTTGATACGAATTTCTGGCGTTTTATATCTGAAGATAAATATCCGAATCTAAGGCAAATCGCCCTTCAACTGACGGCAATGTTTGGGTCAACTTACTTGTGGGAGTCTGCATTTTCTGAAATGAATATCATTAAGTCAAAATATCGCAATCGACTAACTGACGATCTTATGTCATTGTGCTTGCGATTAGCACTCAGTGGTTATGTACCATCTTATAAAAAGTATGCTGGGGACATGCAGTGCCACGCTTCAATATCCAAAGTCACTCCTTAGTGAAGTTTAACACCATATGTAACTCTTTTGTTTCGTAACAACCAATAAACTCGTAATTTTGAATAACTATGAGATTTTTCATCGATATTATAGAGAAGAACCTAACTAAACCTAACCCGAACCTTGACTAAAATAATGCATATTGTGCGGAAAGCTAATATCTATATATGCTACGGTACACCTTACCTAGGTAGGTAGGTAGGGTGTATAGTGTATGTGCGAAAACCCTGCATCACACATACTTGCAGCCTCTCAGAGTCGCTCGTAAGTATTTTCTACTTTCCAAGCTTCTAAAATACAATGGCTGTTGTGGTTATCCATAATTAACAAAACTGCTGAACAACAGCAGTGGGTTTTGAGTGCTCAATGAAATGTTGCAGTCATTTAATGTATACGCTTTCATTTGTCCAACCGTTATGAGAACATGTATAAAGAGCTCCTGGTGGACCATCTTATTTTAGCTGCGGTGAGTGACGTTGTCGAGAGAAAATAAAAAAGAGGTGGGATAAAAGATCCTGAATAGCACATATAGCCATGATGTTGTTACCTTTTTCCCATGATGTGACTGCACCTACTCGTTTTAGTCCCCTAGGTGCCATTATTTTTTCTGTTTCCTGGACCGTCGTTACACCAGTCTCATCTATATTGTAAATATGAGAAGGCGGAAAGTGGTGTTTGGCCATTAGATTTTCCATATTTTTAAAGAATCGATCCACTTTGACTTTATTGAATCTAAGTATTATATTGATGATTTTCGCTTCTGGCTTTCTAATAATTATATCAGGATGTCTTTGAAAAATCCAGTTAGAAAGTCTGCCTGCAGACTTCTTGGCTTCGTTAAATCGGTTTGCTACACCAAATTTTTCAGCCATGGCGTAACATATCTTACAAAACTGAGCCCTCGTTAATCCGTAAAATTTATTTGACATGTTACGAAGATGATAAGCCATGATGACTCCTTGCTCCTCAGTGAACACAGGAAGTCTTCCTAGCTTTGGAGGACATTTGTAGCTAGCATTGTTGCATTTAGCTAATCTAAACCTCCTTTTCAAGATACTGTAGGGTATTCCAGTCTCTTTTATACCTTGTATGCTGATTTACCACCACGTCAAAAATTTTGGACAGAATTTTCTAAGGTTTCAACAGTCCAAGACGCTTTCGTAGTGGTGCGTTCCTTTTTTTTGGCATTTGTGTATCTGAAAAAAATACACATTAAAATGCATATGAGGTAATTGAAGCTACAAGAGGTAATAGGAGCTTTATAAGCTCAGATTACCTGAATACGACCATCTTGCAATTTAATAAAATGATATCCTGAATCCTTGTAATGAAATTATACGCACAGATCCTCAAAGGTGATTACATTAGCTATAAAATGAAACATGTTTGATTGTAACAAACGTATAACTTCACACTTACCTGGCCGTTATAATTTCGTATTTTTTAGAAGCGAGGAGCAAAACAACGACAAGCATCCGATGTTACATAATGTGTGGTACTGACGAATCTAGTGCGACAGGGGAACATGGCCGCAGTGTGACGAAGGGCCCGAGTGGCAACCGAATGAATACGAGCGTTGTTTTGTATCTGGTCGCACCGCTCCCACTAACCCCAGCGTCCCTACAGTTGTTTGTGTAACGCCTAATTCCTCCATTTCATGAAAAATTATTATTTTTGAATAATTATCGACGGGTACAATATCATAACAGATAGCAGATAGTAGTACTGTTCTTTTGAAGCAGTTTGGTTATTGTTGGAATGGAGGGTGAATAACAAACTTTTGTCTAAAATAAGAATGCGCTGAAATACTCTAAATTTTACACAAGTGTTTTCATTTCCGCTAAATAAAATGAACACTCGTTATATTCAAAGCCAAAATGAGGTGAAAACTACTTAAGAAGGCTATTTTCCCAGTTTATGTACAAAATTATGAAAACAGTTCCGCTCTCACCATCGATTTAAGGATTATCGACCCTCACTTCAATTGATTCAAAACACGCCTTCTCATGTTAAAAATTTTTAATCGAAAAGGGTAGCGATTTCAAAAGAATTTCAAGAGTCAAAAGAAAAATTCCAATTAGAAGATCCTTTCAATGAATATTTTTGAAAATACGAGTGGCGCACTACACTATGATTTTGTTGGGGTCCAAGGTAGCATGACCCTGATAAAAATTTCATTCTATACATTTTCTCAACTATTGGGCATATCTTATGAAGTAATTATTAAAAAAATTCCTTTTCTGCAAATTGGAGCAAGATTTCTTGAAAACTACATAAGTTATCAACAGAAACATGAAAAAATTTTCAACTTCAACACCCTGTATCTCAAGAATGGAGGACTTTTGGCATTATTTTCATGATTTTTGATCAGGAATCTTCTGTAGAAACTAATGAATGCACACCCGAAACACCCTGTATATCCCAGAATATCTCGGGATCGTATAGGTCTCGTGAAAATAATGCCACAACTTTATAGAAAACTTTTTGCTAGATTCTATTAGTGCTGAGATATTCACTCGCAAAATTGAGGAAAAAAGCTGTTCTTTTCAATAAAGTCTTCCCTTCAACAGATTTTGATGGAATTCAGGGAATCCCAAAAACAAAGTCCCATGTAAAATGAGGAATAACTAGGTAAATGTGAGATATTAAAGCAATTCTGAATATTCTCACCACAAACTTTGAACGAATAGAATTTGTCTTTAAAGCATTCAGACATGAGCGTAATCAGGTGAATTGTTGTGAGTGGACAGCAAGGGAACTCCATCGTGTAATTCTGAATCTGAGTCAGCCACAATTCGAATATTTTCAATAATACTGTTAGATCGGTTTGGTAACGGGGTAACCAGTTTCTTCTCCTTTGTGTCAAGTTCCAGTTGTTGAACAGGTGGTGGTGTTTTTTCTCCATTCAGCCAATAGGTTAACATTGTACCTTTTCCCTAAAATAAAAACCACTATTATGGATATCTATTGGCATTAGGGAATGCAATCTCGCATCAAAATATCAATCTCGGTATTCGCGAGGTTCAGGAATCCTAATCTTGCGAAATCTCAGTATTGTGCGAGATCATATCGATATCATTTATATTTCTATTGACTCTAATTGTTCTTCAGGAGCGAAATAGAGAAACAAAATCTCAAGCTAACCAGTAATTTATTCAAAAATTAACATATTATTCTAAAACTTGAAAATAACTCCTTAGGAAGCATAAAGTATCTAGGGTTCAATCTGCCAGCCGACTCCGACTGCTGCATGCCAGATAACCAGCTGAGGAAAACGCCCGTTCTGCCTCGACACTTGTTGGTACAGATAAAAGACATTGGTGTGCGAACTGTAGGTTTTGTCCTTTTGACCCTCTTGACTCGTACAAATTGATTTCTCTCTTCAAAATCATATCAAGTGACGATGACAAAGGTCCAACACGTTCTTGCGAACGCTCTTTAAATGCCATTTCCAATTCCTCAAGACTAAGAGAAGCGTTCGCCATTTCAGGCTCTAAATTTTTTTCAATGCAGCTAATGGAATTGAATCGTCATCATCACTTTCATTCATGGCTTCATCTGCAACTGAAGATGTAGAGGGTTTGTTTTGTATATTGGCTACGATATTGTCATCTTTGGTACTGTTCTTGGGTAATCTTTCGATTAATTTTATTAATTCTTTTTTGATTGAAGATTTTGGAGGTAGTTTGAAAGTTTTATCACTAGCAGATTGATTGAAATATACGTCGTATTGGACAGGTCTGTCAAATAATACAATGCTACGGTCATAAATGTTCGGCGTTCATTAATCCGAGCCCACATGTATTCAGCAAGTTTTTGAGCTACTGGTGTTCCGAGTTCTTCTAACTTTTCCACCATAAATTGCAGAATAGTTTCGGTAGTTAACAAATCTGAATTTCGACGACACAATACTTCCACTGCCAGTTTTATAGGCTGAAATACGAGTTCTAAATCTGATAAACCACGATATTCTTCGTCTTAGAAACTATGATTCTTATTTAATCCAAGATTGCAATCAATCAAGGGTTTGCTTCACCTTATTGAATGTGGAAATCATATCTGCAAGACTAGACCAGCGTGTTTTGCAGTCCAGCACAAGAATGTCATTCTTCGTTGGTGATTCTTTAAAAAGTTTGACTACTTGCCTTACTTTATTGATAAGGTGATCAAATTCTGGCACTAAGTCAACTTCATCTACAGTGAACTGCAGTCGAATCCTTCATTATCAATAATGTCATCAAATTCTTCATCGTCAGACTCCTCCACATCTGACTGATCCAAGTGTTTTTGTACTTTCTTTTTGCGTTTGGGTTCCACGTTTCCATTTGTAAATCACATCTATAACTCCCAATTGAATGCCTTGAGCGTAGCGTAGCTGGTGAAGAGGATTCATGAGTCGCCAAATCTTCACCATTACACTCGCCCCATCTGTAGTAACACCTACTATATCATCTAATGACAAGCCATATTTTGATAATTTATTTTTCAAAATAGTTATGCAACTCTCTGCAGGCATGTTTCCTATTATGCGCACAAAATCCAAATTCTAGAACATATTTTTATTCTCTGAAAATGTATGAACATTCACATTCATGAAGCGCCTGTTTTTGCATGAATTCCATTCATCGAAAGTAAGGCTGAATCTATGGTTTTTCTTTCTTAGATTCATAAGATCCTGCGAAACTTTCATTTTTAAACTCATGCCATAATCCATAAAAATCTGTTTTATGGAGTTAGGCGATGCAGGTAATTTGTAGTAACTAGTCGCAAATAATTCTCTCAAGTCTTTCAACGTGCAAAATATCTAAAAGTCATGCCATCTTTAGAAATCATCCTTGAAATTCTTTCCTAAAAGGAACCTTTTTGTAGGGACGAAAATTAATTAATCAGATATTTTCTGCCTCTTCGTACCGGTTGGAGGAGGTAGCCTTACTGACGCGGAAGCATTGATCAGCATTTAAGAATTTGATGGAACCAGTCATGCTTTCTGTCACTTTTTTATGAGAAGTATCAATTTTGTGCTTGGACAGTAAATGTACTTGTAAGCCTTTGGGAGATCGTACCGTTGTTTTCAAAATAGACTTACACAATTTGCACTGGACAGTTTGTCCATCCTCTGCCTTCAAAAAGTATTTCCAGACCTCTGATCCACTTTGAAACTCTTTATTAACTACCTTTGTTGTCATTTTAACACAAAACGAATAGAGCGAGAGAACTTAAAGACACAAGGAACTATTTTCAACTGTTATTGGAATAGTTTATAAATCTGCAGATTGCCATGAACTCTGACATGTCCAGGCTCGCAAAACAATGACAAATTTACGACTACCGGAAAACGTCTCGCCTTACTTATCCCTATCGCCCTGTGGGCCTTGCGCCACGTGTTGCCGCCGGGAATAGGTACATTGTTTACATAAGTCAGCAACATGTGAAAGCACTGAAAGCTAACCAAAATTAACATAATACCAATCTTGCAAATCTTGTGAGATCGCGCATGACTTTGGGTGCGAGATTGATCTTGCAGAATAGGTGCGAGATCTCGGTATTGCGAGATCTTGGTATACCGAGATTGCATTCCCTAATTGACATATGTCGATAAAATCAATTTAAAGTTGTTGTTTAGTTTCGGGCATATATCCAAGAATATCCAAGAGCCTGTAACGATTTTGTAAACGTCCTTTGGTGCACCGCGGTCGAATTTCTTAAACATTTCTTTGCACCAAACGCACGATCCTTCTTTTGTGCAATTGTTAAGTTGTATGGGATCCACAGCGAAAAAATCTTTTTGACAGCCAAATGTTCATGCAATATTGATTGTACGCTGGTGGAACTAATGTTTAGGGTTAGGTTAGGTTAGTCACTGAGTGAAGCAGGACCGCGATAGACTTCGTTATACCAGCGTTGCATAGTAGCTAAGTGTGGAGCTTCATCCCCAAAAGTAGATCGCAGCACTGTTGTCGAGTTGATCCACGTCGAAAATCCATTTTCACAAAACTAGAATTTTGTTTAAAGTAATGGAAGAAGAGTTACAATGAAAGACCGGATATATATGCAAAGTGCATATTTCAGTATTTGTGCATAAAAGTCTGATAATTAGCATATACTGCATATTATGTTATTTTGCTCACACTTGGAGATTGACAGTGGGTTTTCCTACTAGGTGTCGAGTTAGTAGGAGGTATAAACCAAGAACCGTTCCTCATTGTATCAAGTATCTACCTAGACAAACACAATGGCACCTCTAAGGAGCAAAGTAACATAATTACTTTTTTCTCTATTTATTCTGAATTCTATCAATATCTTCAAATCTTTGTTACAATTCTTTCCTTCACTATAATACCTAGTTCGGCAATGCTAGGTGTCTGAGTGAGCGAGCCTACCCGGTGCCAAAGATAATCCCATAAGCAACAGCAATTATAAAAAGTTGAGCGGATTATACGAAGAAACTCGGACATAGTTTTTTTCTGTCTGCTCTGTCGGACGGTGAACTTGTGAATATTATAACGAATAAATTGAAAAATAAGTGGAGTTCTGGACTTGACGAGATTCCGGTCTGTTTAATGAAAAAAATGGGAAAATATATTGTTTAGCCTCTAGTTTATCTAAAAAACTTAAGTTTTTCAAAATCTATAGAGTGGTTCCCATTTTCAAAAAGGATAATTCAGACTCTATCAAGAACTACAGGCATGTGGCCGTATCTTCAGTATTTTCAAAAATTTTTGAATAGGCATTTTTGTCTAGGCTCCGGCCGTTTTTATCCAGGTTCATTATTTTGTCCAAAAATCAGCACGGCTTTTTGGCGTCGAAATCAACTGATAGCGCTTTGGGGGACTTCTACGAGGCGCTGTTGGTGGCGGTTGAGGCGGGCGAGTGCCCTGTTGGGATCTTTCTTGATCTCAGCAGGGCGTTTGACTGCATTAATTTGCAGGTTCTCTCCGGGAAACTTTATGACTGTGGCATACGGGGTGGTCCCCTCGATTGGTTGAACTCATTTACCAATGATCGCAGGCAGTATGTTGCGGTAGATCGTTTTCATTCCAATAGCAGGAGGAACGTGTCGTCCGCTTATGCTGAGGTCAAGACAGGCGTGCCGCAGGGATCGGTCCTCGGACCGATTCTGTTTATATTATACGTCAATGATTTAGCTAATGTACTACCAAATACGCACTTTACGGCATATGCGGACGACATCTCTGTTCTTGTTTCCCATAATTCCATCGAAGCTGTATAGAGACGATGCGGTGAGGTCCTATCTAACCTATTTGACTGGTTCTGCTCTCATGATTTACATTTGAATACGAACAAATCTCAGTCTGTCCTGTTTCAGATGCCTCAAAAACGTGAATTAGGACCCATTTCTTTGACGGTTGATCATTCTGGATTATATGTGACAGATTCCGTGAAATTCCTGGGCATCGCGGTAGACCGACTTCTGTCTTGGAAGCCTCATACATTTATGTATGAAACTCAATAAAATTTGCTACCAGTTTCGAACCTTGCGCCATATTTTGACCATTAATCAGTTGAACCTCTATCACGCTGAGGTAGCTAGCAGACTGACATATGGAATAAAGTTTTGGAGCGCTTCTGTTCTGTCTTCGGGCGTCTTCATTTGTCAAAAGAAGATAATTAGAATTTTAGCCGGGGTTCCCCCTGGTCACTCATGCAGACAGCTTTTTGTTGAACTAGAAATTTTAACTGTGCCGTCGTTATTAATTTTCTGGATGTGTGTCTATGTATATGAGAATTATCATAATTTTTCCCGAAACTCTTCAGTGAGACCCGATGCAGGAGTGACTTTATTATTTCTCGTTATCGCCTGAATGTGACTGGTAGGTCCACTAACTTTTACGGCATTAGGATTTTAAAAAAATTGCCTTTATCTATTAGGAAATTGTACTAGTGTTAAGAGTTTCAAATCTGAGCTGAAGATGACTTTGTCACAAAAGTCTATTTATTGTATCAATGATTTTTTGACTTAGAGTCTAGATTCTTGTGTTTTATTTCTACCGTTAATTTGCAATTTTTATGTAATATACCTACTTACCCTACCTGACACATTCCTACAAATTATTGTAAGTTCAAGGAAGTAAAGAATACATACATACATACATACCTATTTACGGGGAGTAACTAGGTTACTGAGAAATGAGACGTTGACACTATCTAGACTGTAGTTACGAAGAAAATTATTGGAAACAATTGTTTTTACATTTGTGCCGACGAAACCACCGGTTATTCTGGTCGGTATATAACGCACCGAATGATAGGAATTCTTAGCAAAAGCTTGTCTAACTAACATCAGCTTTTTAATATCCTCAAAACAGTTTGAAGAAACAAATAGTTCATTCACTTATTTCAAAAATTATACAGGAGGGAGTGGCAGATTTTTGTTGCTTGAGACAGTTCCTATCGTGAATTTGATAACTAAGAAGAAGTATCTTTGAAGGCTCCACTTAGGATTCAGTTTTATAAAGAAAAATTCTAAGGTACACCACTCTTTCGTAATTAAAAGAAGCAATGCAAAATAAATAACAATTCAGTGTGCGTACTAGAGTCTCAAAAATTGTTCAGCATCAATTGGAAAGTATATCTTTAGATTTAGTTGTTTCTGTCGAAATTGTCGAAAAATTTAAAACTTGGTGTTTGAATGTTTGTGGTCAAATCGGTCAAATGATTGAAGCAAAACAAGAATCATTACTCCAAAAATGAAGGTTTTGTAGTTCTGAATGAAGTTGGCCGAATTTCAACAGGTGAAACCGTAGAACAAAATTCGTTTGATATAGGGTTAATTTTAAAAAAGTCCTAATAACATCAGTGGATGTAGATAGATTTTCAATGTATAAAAACATGTATTCAGATATAAAAACTGATTATCTTGTTGGAAATAAGAATATTCAATAACTAGATGGTTTTATCATGAGTCTGTATGAGAAATAAAGTATGAGTAGAAGTAAGATATAAATTTCAGGATGATATATAACTAGATTTGTAGTAAACGTAATAATTTTTCATTTGATGTTTGTTAATTCTTCCTATTATTTCATTACAGAAACGTTCAAGAAAGACTATTTTCTCTATTTGATGTAAAATTAATAATGTTCATTCAATTGAAAAACTTGCATATTTTTTATAAAACCTTGCGCATAATTCCAAATGTTTTGCTGCATATCATTCGGTCTGTACTCATAATAATAAACGTTTCCCGCAACATTAGCAAATGCTCATCCTTTGTGGGTTAAAAGGAAACTGGATATTGAAAAACGAATTGAACAAAGGAAGATCATAAACATCACCATTCAACTTACTTTCATTTCCACTTTTCCTCGGCGAACAAGCTCGAAACTACCGAAAAAGTCCAAGATTGCTTTCGTGACATGGCTCACGTGAATTCTCGATGGCTCTCCAGTCGATTCCATCCTAGATGCTGTGCAAACTGTGTCACCGAATAAACAATATCTGGGCATTTTGAGGCCGACAACACCTGCGGCACAAGGACCAGAGTGTAGGCCTATTCTCAGTCTCAATTGATCTTCTGGCCGATGTTTAATTTTGAATTTACCAACTTCATTCAATAATGCCAATGACATTCGGGCAATTTCCCGAGCGTGAAAATTTTCGTTTCTTTCTGGTAATCCCGAAACCACCATGTATGCGTCACCTATAGTTTCTACCTGAAAATATTTCTTCATTATTATAATATAATGGAATATCCTAACATGGAACAAGAGGCTGCTATTTGTTCTTGTAATAAACTAGTCAGTTGTCAAAATAAGTTCTGGCTTAACTATACATCGCATAAGCGAAGACTGATAATTCGTCCTGTCATTTTTATGAAATAATTTGTTTATGAAAGTGAATATTTGCCTATATCTGTACAAGATCTGCTTCAAGTGTTGACGGGGTAAAACTTCTTAGCCGAAATAATATTAATGCAGTTCATATTTATGAAACGTGCTAACTATTGCATTTACTGAATGACTAAAATGAAATTGTCACCAACAGCATCATGAAAAAAGACAAAAATAATCTATTTGTGTGATAATAACATGGGGAGGGGGAGTAGCTAGCCATTAGGCTTAATCCTGTTCCATTTTCATATTCTTCTATGCTGTTGAAAATGCCTGGTTAGAACGTTAATAACAGACTACAAAAACCAACCATAATCTATAAACAAAAATGAAACAACTCCATGTTGCATAATGGCTATAATCTTATGACGGTGAACAAATGGTAACCTGCAGATCACTGTCATCATTCTTCTCTCGTGAAAATGGACCTGGCTCGAAACAATTGTCCAACCTTGTTTGTTTTGCCTCCTTGTCTATTTCATTCTTCAGTGATTTATAATAGCTAATAGCTGAGTTTTCAAGGAGGATGCTTATTCCTTGATTCCTCGAATTAGTTCGACAAGTTTTTTGATATCTCTTCATGCCGTTTCTGCTGAATGAGTTTCTCTCATACAGAGGTTTCCTATCAGCTTCAAGTTGATCGAGAACATCACGTTCGTTCAAACCATCAAAGCCGAGTTCATGTGCTAGATCCAAAATGTTTTCCCTAATCTCAGGAAAGAAATTAACTTCTACATCAGTACTTTTCACACAGTCTGGCCATAGTTTTTCAAACATGGTTCATTCTTGTTAATTTTAATTATCTCCATGATTCACTGATTCTGTTATAGCTCTTCTAAAATGTTTTAATTGAAGATTTACCATCGATTTCCCTCGTCGGAAAGTTCGGCGTGAACAGTATGCCTTAAAAGTGGCTATTGCACCTGATCCATTGACTGGACCAGAGCTGTTATATTTTTCGGAAGGTACTCAATAATGACATCTTCAGATAGTTCGGATAAATTAGTAGGATGTCCTGGTGGATAATCCAAAATTAGCAAAGCTTTGTTGCTCAAGTTATAGTCTTGCAAATATTTTTTCACACCTGTACAAAAGTGATTTTTGAACCGATTCTCAAAAGTAGTTTTAGCTGTCCAAGCTTCCTTGTTGGATCTCCATATGAAGGGAAATTGATTTTTATTTAATCCATTCGCACCAAGAAGCAAAGTTAATCGTTATTCAGACACCCTATGAAGAGGCGCACATTTTTCAGTTTTTGAAATGTACGTGCTTGCCATCAGGCATTCGCTTCCAATAAAACCCTATTTTGTCTACGTTAAAAACATGTTCAGGTTTACAGCCACCTCTTTCAACAATTCTACTTGAATAATCTAACCTAATATCACTCCTTCCTTCCGACGAAGACTCAAGAACTATGCAACAGAACTTGATATCCACATACCTGAACTCATTGATACGAATAACTCAACTATACCATCATGGATCACCTCACCAACCCAGATAAACAGGGAACTTATGAAATTCAATAAATTCGAAACGAACCATCGAATTATACACAACACTCCCGGAAAATACATGACGTAAACCAAGACGCTCTTTTCATATATACGGACGCATCTTCTAACGACAAGGGACGTACCGTAGGCCTGTCGATTGTTAGCCCCAACCATACGATCAAATTCAAAAGAAAAAATAGCAATATCTTCATAGGAGAAATGTTAGCAATACACCACGCGCTTCTGGAAATACTGAGTAACCAAGAACCCCAATCTCAGTACGTGATATGCACTGATTCTGTAAGCTCACTCCAAACTATCAACCAACTATATCCGAGTAACCCCATAGCACAACAGATTTCCGACATCAGATACTAACTAGAAAAAAAGTAATAAGAAAGTGAAATTCGTTTACGTCCCATCTCATACTAATATTGAGGGTAACGATTTAGCTGATGAGAGTGCAAAAGAAGCAGCAGCATCCCCTGAACTTCAACCCCAAAATATACCCATATGCGAAGTCCTTATATCCGACATGAAGAGCAGAATTCGAAATCTATACGTAGAACACTGGAAATCAAACGAAGCGAAAAAGATCCCATTATCATTACAAAAGCTCTGGAAAATTCTACTTTCTCATTGAAAAGAACAGACCAAGTGAAAATATGTCGACTGAGAGCAGGGCAAACAAGACTAACACACAGCTACATACTTTCAAAAGAAGAGCCACCCCTTTGTAACCAGTGCGGAGAAAGACTTACAGTCAAACATGTGCTGTGCGATTGTGAAAGCTACTCAGTGGAACGTACCAGTGAAAAAGTGAACAGTGTTTCAGCCGTGGGAAATGACGAAACACTATCAACTATCTCAAACGTATAAATCTGTACCATGAATTATGATCTCAATTATTATAATGTCAGAAATAGATAAAAAAACCACTGTAACGTATTAGATGCTAATAACCCTCTGTGGTTGAAGCTTAAATAAATAAAAAAAAACTCAAAATGTTGAGGTATTCCTTAGATGCGACCTCATCAATTATGCAAACTAAATCTATTATTGATTTTTGAAATCATTCTCGACTTGCTTGGAATGTCAAATCTTTAACAGATTCATCGATATCTCTATTCTTCAATATTTCGAAAATATCGAGCTTTTTCCTTTATAGTCATTCAACTCATTGTCATTCTCCGATTACTATTGTCCTCAATTCATTTAATCAATAGTATCTCCATTTTTTCATAATCCAGTTTCTTTGGGATGTCGATCTCGAAACATTCAAAGGTGCAGCAGATTGCGAATATGTTTTAATGTCTTCTTTTCTAATGAGAATAGTTTGAATGGAAGATTTCGCAAGTAACATCGCCTCATGAATGTCCACAATTTCCTCTCCAACTTCTATACGACGCAATAAATCAGGTTAAGTTCCTAGCGTGATTGATTTTTGGCATCTTTTTTATCAGACTCTGAAGTCGATAATCGTTTCCGTGACAAAAACCCCAAAAACCTGTTAATACCAGATATTTACGATTCATACTCAAAATCAAAGACCTTATAGCATTCTGGTCCATTTTGTTCCAAATTTCAATCAGTCTGTTTCAAACCTCATTCACGGTGTCTGGCTGGTTTTGCTGGCTTCTTAATCATTTATTGAGAATGTCCTAGACATATTCGATGGGACTGAGGTCAAGATTTCGTGCAGGCCACTCTATTGTAGTGATTTCGTGATCTTGAGGGTAGTTTTCAACGATATGAGCGTGGTCTGACGTTATCGTGCATAGGCAAAGAGTTTTCATGCATGTACCTCTAAACATTTAGGGTTCTATTATTTACGATGGCGAGGTCAGTGTAGACGTTCAAAGAAATTCCTCCCCACAACATTATTGAACCTCCACCAAAACTATATGTTGAAATGGGCGTCTCATTTCGACGTCTGCACACTACAGAACGATGCGCTGGAAAAAGAGAACTCTCTCCCATTTAGATTTTAACTAATTGACATGTTTCCTTGCAAAATTCAATTGGGCTCTCCGATGTGCTGCGGTTAGAGCTGGGCTTCGAGCTGCCGCATGAGGCCTCAAACCAAATTCCCTGATACGCTGTCTGTTCTGTCGAAGCTCCATTTGAAGTTGTCTAGCATAAGCGAACCGTTGTCTATAAGAGGAAATTCTTAAATAACGGTCATTGTTGTTCGGGACCGTCCTTATTTAGGTGTCCTTTCATGTCTACCTGTACTTGCGGCTCATTCTGGAGACAGATGAATAGGGCACCCTAAGCCCTTGGCCTGTTCTTATATAACTCCGACCTAGTTCATCTAACACCACTACTTCAACAACTTCTAGAATTTCGTGATGTGCGTTTCATTATTACAGAAAATTAAAATTTTCAAGAAGAATCATCGTTACTCGCAACAACGCCTGTTATCAATATATGGTGTTTGTTCGTTTGTTCCTTCAACGTACTCTATTTATGCCCTTCCGCTAAGGACACGCTGGGGAATTCTGTCACCTCACTAACCCGAGAATTTTACCGAACCCCTCTCGTGTCGAGGGAAGGGATATTTAATGCCTAACACATCTTTGTTAGACAGGACCGATGGCTTTACATTTCATCGGAAAGATGGACGCTCAAGCGTTTCCCAGAATCCGAAAAATAGCACCAACTTCGTAAGGATTGAACTCAGATAACTCTGCGCAGAGGACGAGTGACCTAACCTCCGCGCCACCGAGCTGGTAAATATGTGGGGTTTGTTGCAAAATCTTAATTTATTTCTTTCATTTGGTTTCTCAAGAGAAAACATGTACGACAAGAAAAAATATCGAATTTTATTGGCGTAGGTCCGGATACATAGAAAAAAAAACCTGTGTTGATTGCCTACCAAAAAAGAATTGAAATATTGAAATTGTGCGTTAATTTCGTGTCGACGTGCACAGGGACACATAGCACATCTAGAATAATCCAATATTAAAATATACCGGATGTCCTTTTGGTTCATAATTGGATTATAAATTTGTTATTTTTTCTGTTTCTCTTGCACTGTTGAAAAATAAATACGTTTCAATATTTAATGGAATTGTATTTTCTTTGAAGTCGCAAGGGATGATATGATGCAAATAATTTGAGATGCATTCCATAATATTACCTCAGACAGTGGTCTTTTCTTTGACATAGGACTTTAAGCTCCGATAGAACGCTCAATATTAATACGATTTCCAAGTTTTTCGAGGTGGGGGTGTTTGAGTTTCAAGAAAATTTTCGTCTTTCGTTAATTACTTTCACAATTTTCGAGTTATTGGTCTCAACTTCGAAATATAGGTCACTTTTTCAGTCGTATATGATTCGATATCCAAGGTTGTTGTGAAAATCTAGAGGGTAGTTTCTAATTTTAGGGCATCTTCATTCTTTTAAGTCCACAACATTAAGCATTTGCATCTTTCGGGTTGTGTGTTTTGATCTTGAGATCATATTATATTTTTACGTTAAGTTTTTCCGAATTATTGAAATATATTCAAAGAATAATGATAAGCCTTGGGTTCTTAAAACTTTTTGTAGAACGTGCGTTGAGTTTCTTGGATTATGAACAGATAAGAAAGAAAAGTTTTCCGGTACGAAGCTGCTATGATCTGGAAAGAACCCGTCAACCGCCATGATGACTGCTATTTTTGTTTGGTGAACATAACTGGCATTAACCAAAATGGGAATATGCTTGCATATAGTCGGCACATAAATGAATTATGAACCCTAGAACTTCCCCTGTACCTCAAGCTAATGTTTCATAGCAGAAGTTAATAGACATTGAGACGAAAACTGATAGTAGTGATAGTGACTTTGAATTTGACATGAAATTGCTGAAATTATTCAATCAGGATAATTTAAATGACCTAATCAGAGATCTGTGACTGCCAACGTCTGCTTCAGAAATCGTGACTTTTAGGCTAAAAGAAAGGAACTTAGTAACAAAAGGACCTAATGTTTCTTATTGCTACACCAGAGAACAGAATTTTCAAGAGTATTCTAATGAAGAAGATGATTTTCGGTTTTGTAAAGATGTACCTGGTTTAATGCCTGCAATGAGATTACGAAATTACGTTTGTTCATAGATTCGTCAAAACGGAGTTTGAAATGTGTTCTCTTACACAACCTATTGCACCACATTTTATTTAGGTAAAAGAAGAATATACATATATTGTTTTGGTTTCGGACAAAATTAAGTATCAGGTGTACCGTTATGAAGTGAGAGTTAAGATCTTCATAAGCCACAATTTGCGATGTGGAATATCATCAACTCAAAGAGAAATCTACATAAAAGCAAAGTAAATTCCAATATAAATGTTAATCATTTCAATGAATATCATTATTATGACATTTGTCATATTTTTATAACGATTGTCAAAATTTTTTCGCAAATTGTATTTTAAATTAAACAAGAACCACGGAGAAACAATATATGGGAGATGTCAACCCAAATTATTGGGTTCATAATGATTCTAGAACATCTATAGATCATAATCGGCATCACTTAGAAGACCGAACCTAGCCATCGGAGCTCTCTCAGTCAAACAGAGAGAATTGTTTTGTTGAGTTTGAATATTGAAGGGATTTTGCGATTATACTTCAAAATTGGAAAGCAAGAACAAGGAAGTGATTATGTTTCAGGTGACTCACACTGCGACGGAAGAACATCTCCTCGAAAGAGGAAATATAGCAGGTTAAGTACTTTTTGATTAGCTCCTTTTTATGGCCTTGCTTGCTATGTGAAATCTTTTCTTAAATTCAAGTGTATTTAGACATATAGGAGGCAGGTATGATTGTTGAAATGATTTTCTGCTGGTTTTCTATCCCAAACCCCCTTCCTTTCCCCCTTGTCTTCGTCTGGAAATCATTTGAGTTTTCGAAATCTAAGGTATGACCTGTATGTAATCTATGTAGATAAATGGCGGATGAGATCACATCCTGGTGTTTTTGAAAGAGTTCGTCAATCAATGAGGAGAAGAATGGAATCTTGCATCCGAGCTAGAGGAGGTCACTTTGAACAGTTTTTGTAATTTTTTGAGGTGATATTCAACAGTCTTTGTTTTGCCCTCAAATTTAATTTTAGATTTTCAAACATGGGTTATTTCTTTTTCTCATTCTCTTCAACATTTTTTTTACTCAAAAACTTGGCGTAAAAAGAGCGTTTTCCTTGAAATAATTGGAAAATTTAAGTGTATTCATTATTTTTGGGAAAATCAGTAGCGTCCTTTTTCTCTTCGAGAAAGACCTGCGTTGTGCCCATATGCGCTCCACTGGTGAATCAGAAATATTGTTTACAATCTTACCTCAATATCTCAAGCGGTTTACTGAAAATTCAAATTCAACTGTATCTTTCACTTAAAATGTAACACCCCGTCAATCGGTAACGATGTATTTGCGGACCTCTATTTATTTTAAAGTTCTCAAAGACTTAAGATCTTGTTTTTGATAGAAGATATAATATAATATTTTCGAAATTGGTATTAATAAAAAATATTCCGCCTGTCATATGTTAAGCTTACATATACAGGGTGTTTGAAAAAGACATCTTCAGGGAAGTGATTGCTGAAAAAAGTTCACATAAACATTGTTAAAGTTCAATCCAAAGATGAAGTTAAATTTGAATTTTTCGTAAAACGCTCGAGATATTGAGGTAAAATTTTGGGGGTGTCGCCAACTTTCAAAGACGCATAATTTTCAAAACGGAACAATATTATGGACTCACCAGTGGCGCGCGGATGGGCACAACGCAAGTTATTCTCAAAGAAAAAACTAGGACGCTACTGATTTTTTCAGAAATAAAAAATATTTTTGAATTTTCCAATTTTTTTCAAGAAAGCGTGTGACATTTTTTTGTACGACGCCAAGTTTTTTAGTAAAAAAGGTAGAAAAGAATAAGAACAGAAAGTCCATATATTTCATCGTACGACAAGAAGTCTTCGATTGAAAGAACCATCGTAGTGTATTTCTTTTTATCATTGAATAACCTATGTTTGAAAATCGAGAGTTCAATTCAAGGGCAAAACAAAGACTTTTGAGTATCACCAATAACTCTTAAAAAATTACAAAAGCTGTTCGAAATAACCTCTTCAGCTCGGATGCAAGATTCCACTCTTCTTCTCATTGATTGGCGAAATCGTTCAAAAACACCAGGATCTGCTCTAACCTAGTTACACCCAGCGATGATTCTATTTCTCAAGTTCTCGACATTTGCCACGGAGGTAGTGTAAACCAAAGACTTCAAATGACCCCACAGAAAGAAATCGAGAGGGTTCAAGTCTGGATACCTCGCAGGCCAAAATTGAGGTCCACCTCGACCAATCCAGCGATTTCTATACTCTTGAGTTAGGAAGTCACGAGCGAGCTGAGTAAAACTGGCGGGTGCGCCATTGCGCAATATTGCGTAGCAATATACCTCTCCGTAAGTGTGCCTGATAGAAATACTGGTCAAATCAGTTTGTCATCCACTATGCCGAATCAAACGTTCAACGAGAACTGATGTTGAAATCAATTTTCATATGTTTGATGTGGATTTTCTTCACACCACATATGATTATTCTGAAAATTCCTTATGGAATTTCTGGATAAACGCAAAAGTCATTGACAATACGAATACGGGTAGGAAAATTAGTCAGAAGAAGTGCTTGTAAGCGTTTAAGGTGAAATGGAAACAACAAATTTTCATGAAGAATTTGCCAAACAGTTCCATTGCTGACACCTAAAGCGTCAGCAATTTTTCGAGTGAAGGTACCAGCATCGTCTTGAATTATTGAAAGAACCTCAGTTTTCAGCTCTACCGTTCTTACGTCCCTTGGCCTTCCTGCTCCTTTATATCGTCTTACTGTACCTTTTTCATATAGGTGTCTATGAATGCTTTTAAAAGTTTTTCTCTCGGGTGCAGTAAGGTTGGGAAATCTTTCAATGTACAACCGCCTAATAATGCATTTCTGTCGGCACGTCCATACATGTAGCTCATATCGGTCATCTCAGAAATCGTATAACAATTCATGATAGCCGATTTGAAACTCAAATTCAATATATTCAAAATTATTGAAAAACAAACATTCCAAATGACACTAACTGTTAATCATTTTTGAACGAACCTATGGATCCTCGAAAAATTTTCAACATTTTTTTCACTCAAAAACTGGGCGTCGTACAAATATGTCAAAATAGCATTTCTCTTGAGTATAAATGGAAAATTCGAAAATATTTTTTATTTTTGCGTCTCTGAAAGATTTCGATATCCCCAAAATTTTACTTCAATATCTCAAGTGGTTTACAAAAAATTCAAATTTAACTGTATCTTTCGATCAAATCGATAAAGAAGTATTTGCGGACCTATGTGTATATGAACTTCTTTCATGAAATGAGTTCAGCAATCACCTCCTTAAATGTTGCCGTGTCTTTTTTCAAATCCCTTGTTTATTAAACAGGAGGAAACTTAGGAACCGCTTACACCCGGTATATGTTTATGTTTTCAAAACTTTTTCTTATTGCGTCATTACATGATTCTCAACAAATCGATATTTCAACAAAGATTTGGATTCTCCCCTTGACATTAGTCCTGATCATTACAACCCCCACCTTCGCACCGACACTCCCACACTTTTAGATTCTTTCGGCAAATCAAGTTCGATTAACCTAATTACCTACTGAAATTTATTGATTACAGTACATGCATAATTTTTCTTGTCATTCTATATTGAATTATTTTCTTGAAAAGCTGCCACGTCGATTATAAAGTTGGACTAAACATTTTTCGTAACGTCAGGTGCATTAAAATTCGAGCAGCTGCTCGAGCAGAATCGTTATTGTCATAATACATTTTCATCGGTTTTTTATTTCCCAATTCTGAAGAATAAACGGTTACTACGCGAATTATTCTAGACCAGGGGTGCTCAAACTTGAACTGCTGGCGATCAATCTCAATATTTTTAGACTACTTACGATCGACTCTGAGAGGCTGCAAGTATGTGTAATGCAGGGTTGTCGTACATACACGATGCACCCTACCTACCTACCTAGGATTGGTGGTGTTGCGTAGCATATATAGATATTAGCTTTCCGCAGAATATACATTATTTTAGTCAAGGATTGTGTTAGGTTTAGTTAGGTTCTTATTCAAAATTACGAGTTTATTGGTTGTTACGAAACAAAAAATTTACATATGATGTTAAACTTAACTAAGGAGTGACTTTGGGTGTTGAAGCGTGGCACAGCATGTCCTCAGCATACTTTTCATAAGATGGTACGTAACCACTGAGTGCTATTCGCAAGCATGATGACATATGATCATCAGTTATTCGATTGCGATATTTTGACTCAATTATCTTCATTTTGAGAAAATGCAGACTCGCACAAGTAAGTTGACCCAAACATTGCCGTCAGTTGAGGTAAGATGTAAAATATGAACACTATTGTAAATAAATAATTTAGTATTAAGATATATAATGAGAGCCGGCAACATTGTACATAAACTACTTGAATAAGGTATCGCGGCTGCTCTCTTCATGGATTCAGAGTAAGATCAACCATTTGCAATAGTTTTTCAGGTATTTGGTTTCCTAGGAGTCCCATTATTAAATTGTCACTCACAAATTCATCTGTAGTAGCATATTCACATGTTGCTGCTAGTGACTTCAATGTCAAAATAAATTGGCTCAACAATTGTCCCTCTTTCTGATTGCAGGTTAAGAATTTGTACCTTTGATATACCACATTTTTCTTAGGTTCACAATACTCTTGGAATTTCACTATGACATCGTCCAGCTTGACTTTTTTAGTTGCCAGCTTGAATGTGTTATATATTTCCACGCCTTCGTCACCAATGAGATTTAAAAATATCGCAATTTGTATCTCTTCTTTCAGTTCCTTTTTCTCTTAAGCCGTCATGAAATTTCTGAATTTCTGTAGCCATGTGCTCCAATTCTTGACAACACTTCCACTGAAATCCATCACCGGAGGAATTCGTTCATCATTTTTCCACAAATATTTGACCAATCTGTCAACTTTTTAATAATTAACTGGTTCGATTTAACACCTGACACCATGTAACGTTCTTTAGGGACTATATTTTTAATATTATATTTACTTAAGTAAATGAAAATTTATTCTCCCCAACTAAACGTACATTTCTTATCGGACTGTACATCACCGTGTAGCTACGTATATGTTCAGATGTTCTTATGCCAAAACTCCTATAGGTCCTATCGATATAAATTTTATAACAAGAACCGCAATTGAGTTCATAGATTCCTGTTGAAGAAAGCGAATACAAGCTTCTTGGCCCTTTGGTATTTCAAGTTGTTACTTAAAAATGCTATAACATCCCAAAACCTGTGGTTTTTAACCACGTGTTTGAAGAGTGAAGTGTGTCCTAAATACATCAAACTCAAGACCAACAACAACAGTTATGCAGCTCGACAGGAATCTATAAACTCAATTGCGGTTCTTGTGATAAAATTTATATCGGTAGGAGTTTTGGCATAAGAACATCTGAACATATACGTAGCTTCGATAAAAATAAATCTGATTCAAATTATTCAAACCACTTAATAAAAGAAAACCATTCATTCAATAAAAACTTTGACATATTACATAGAAACTCAAAAAGTTTAAAATTAGTTCTCCTAGAAGCATTAGAAATAAATAGATACAAACATTCGGACAAGCTTTTGAATGAGCAGGTAGATGTGAATTATTCACCCCTACTCAACTTGTTTAATTAGTTTTTAATTACCTTTCATACTAACTGTACAATGGCTCGGTGTGGGTTTTTTCTGTTATTCATCCAACTTGTTCTACGATTTGTTTATAATACCATACTCTTCATTCTGTTTGTCATTCTTGATAAAGCTGCTGTGTCAGCGGAACGTCGTCGAATTTTTTCAAATAAAGTGTAGATTAGAGTTAAACCTTGTGTTTTTTATCTTATTCACAATAGTATTCATATCTTACAGAAGGGCGATTTGCCTTAGATTCGGATATTTATCTTCAGATATAAAACACCAGAAATTTGTATCAGATGCTGTAGCTTTGAGATGTATATGTGATATAATCTGCACCAACTCGTTTTCAACAGAACATGAGTTCATATTGAACTGACTTGCTATTTCAGTAGCTAATTCCTCAATGCTTTTACACGAAAAAGGACTCATAAATGATGCTATATTTGCCAATTTACTGCAATCATAAAAACGTATTTCGAATTGTTCCAAAATATTTGATCATTCAGCCTCATACGTATCATAATTCAACTGAGGAATCCTTGCCTTCAAAGACGGAAAATGTTTCAGATCCTTTCTTTCCAGTTGATCTATCATATGTTGCAATTTACATTCGAATGCGTTTACTGCGCTAATCATCTCAATAATAGTTTTTCCTTTACCTGGAATCTCCAAGTTAATGGTGTTGAAGTGCGTTGTAGTGTCAGTCAAAAATGCCAAATCAGTCAGCCATTTTTCGTTTATCACCATCTGAGTGTCCTCACCTCTCAATAATTCTTGAAAGTTTTCTAGAATTTGCCGTGACTCATTCACCTGACGTCCATGTGAAGAATTAAATCATTGTCTTTAGCTGACTCCCTATCTTTCAACTGCAACTTAAAGAGCCGCCGTTGCAAGCTACGTGCACGGATAGAATTCACAATTTTCGTTGCAATGCCCATAATTTAAAAAAAGTCAAACACTTTTGAACACAAAACTTGTTGATGTTCAATGCAATGGAATGAAAAAAATGAAGGGAAATCTTCAATAGGTCGACAAAATGCCACAAAACCGTTTTGTTTCCAGTCGTTATTGGTGCTCCATCGGTTGTAGTGCACACTAATTTATATATTGGTAGCTTGTAGTTTTTTAGAAAATTGAAGAAAACGTCATGTATATCTTCGCTACGGGTCTTCCCTTCAGAGGAATGGTTGTCAAAAATTCTTCCTCAGCCAACATGTCATTAAATACCATCCGAATAAAAATACACAGCTGGGCAGTGTCTGTCATATCGGTGGATTCGTCGAACTGTAAAGAAAAGTATGTACATTTCATGATATCATGTCTCAGTTTATCTGCCATGTCCTGACTCATGACTTCAATACGTCTTGTGACAGTCGGACGAGATAACTGAAGTTCTCTAATAGTAACCATGATTTCTGTTTCATTTTTAAAATCTCCAAATAAAGTTTCGTTAGTATATGAGATATTTTAAATGACGCGATCGTAGAAGCTTTTGATTGTTTTGCTGGTCTTCTAAACATGGTTTGTTCTTTTTTCAAACAAGATATCAAATCACGTACGGAAAATCCTTCTCATAGTTTTTACGAACCGTTTTATGATGCCTCTGTAAGTTACCACGCTTAGGTATTGCAACTGACGCATGACAAATAAGACAAATGCACTTATTCTGCACCATAAAGAAGAAGAATTCTTCCTACCAATCGTTATTAAAATGATACGTTTGTACTATTTAATAATAAACTTTATATCGACGTAGTATTGCCTTCAAGTTACAATTATTCAGAATGACTCCAATTCCAGCAAGCGCAACATTTATATCGGCGTGGACGAAAGTCTCGAATGTTCCCGTCAAACGCTCTACCCGAAATTAATTAAGAATAAAAAACGCGGCTTTTCTCTGACAAGTACCACGCGTTCCTTTGATAAAGCCGCCTTTTGACGCTAGCAGAGTGTTATTTTATTACGTAATAAATTTCTGTAGTTTAGTTACCTGCTTATTAAAAATTTTTTTCTTCTAGAGATCCACTCAAAAAGCATTTCGATTGACCGTTTGAGCACCCCTGTTCTAGACGTTTATGTTCCGTTTACTAGTCATCCTACCTTCCACGGGAGCCACATAAAACTAGGAGCAATATTAATACGTTTTGATTTGCACATGCGACAAGATGGTAGAGACGGCATTTTACGAACACGTAGGGGGAAATCGTAACTCTTACTTGGCACATGATATTTCAATTTTGCTTCAATATCCCGAAAATAGCTGAGCAATAACTGAAATATCTGGTTAGAAAATTCGGGAAGACTGAACGTGGAAGTGTATTGTTATCTTAAGATCAAAAGTTACGATTCGAAATATGGTAATGCTTAATGTGGCGGACTTGGAAGAAGGGAAATAACTCAAGATAAAAAAAACAACCAGTAGTTTTTCACAACAATGTTGAATATCATATTGGACTGAAAGAGTGACCTATATTCCGATTTTGAGACCAATATCTAGAAAATTGTTAGAGTAATTAACTTAAAAATGGAACGAAGCGTTTATAGATCATATTGATAAGGTGAAATAGTCTAATATTTGTAGGTTGCCTATAAATTTTGCGCCTTACAAAAAAGAAACAAGTAACTTAGGGAAAAAATTGCTTCATTGTTTTTCAAAGTACTCTCTATGAAGATCGATACACCTCTGCATGCGCTTAGACCAATTTTCGAAACACTTGCCAC
This sequence comes from Cryptolaemus montrouzieri, assembly GCA_013387265.2. Lineage (NCBI taxonomy): Eukaryota > Metazoa > Arthropoda > Insecta > Coleoptera > Coccinellidae > Cryptolaemus > Cryptolaemus montrouzieri. Next base: position 23,519,732 of record JABFTP020000186.1, on the reverse strand, counting down.
TACGAATCAAGTTCCTACAAAACATGGTTTTGGAATTCTTCAACTTCTGCCGTCCACGCAGTTTTTTCTTGATGTGCGCAAATAAAAAGAAGTCCTTAGGTGCCAAATAGGGACTATAAGGTGGATGTCCCATTAATTCAATCTTTTGGGTGTTCAAATACTCCATCGTATACGCTGATATGTGTGAACTTGCATTGTCATGATGCAGAATAATTTCAGTTCTTCGATTTGATTTCCTCAACTCATCGAACACTTGCGGCAAACAAATGGTTGCATACCATTCAGAATTGACCATTTTACGTTGCTCTAAAGGTGGCGACATGAACGGTCATTAAAATAAATAATAAAATATTACATATTTAATAGATTTAAGGTACAATTACACATGCTTATTTCCAGCACGAAAGCATGCTATTATTGAGCACTTGCTCATTAGTAGCGTGTGTGTCGAAACGTGCTTCTAATGAGCATGCTTATTTCGAGCAAATGTATCAAATTAAAAAACCTACTAGTTTTAAGCATGCTAATAAGCATGCTTTTTATAAGCATGCGTAACTGTACCTTAATTCTAACAACACAAATCGAAACTCCAATTTTAATCAGCTCTAAAACTTTTGAGTCTGATTTTCTAAAAATAGAAACAATGTTATGGAGACACAAGTTTTACTTTTGCTCATTACAAAGTATATTAATTTTATTTGTGGTAGAAAAATTGCTTTGTTATTATTATTAAAAGTATTATTGTTATTATTATGTATATTTTCACACATATTCATAATATCGAATAAAATCTACTTTCAGGAAATTTAACTGGGTATTATAAGAAGCTTTAAGCTTATATCAGTACGTTTTCCTTTCACCTTTCAATAAAAACAATTTTAGTAAATTTATAATTAATAATAATAATTATAATTTATAATTATTACAATGATATTTTTATGAAAATTTCAAATATTTAAACAATTTCAATCTTATGGTGTTGTTTACAATTCAACACCTTTTATTCGAATTTGTAATTCCATCTAACCCGATCTTCTATTGACAAACCCAGCAGAGTAGCAGCACTCATAGAATTTGAATTATTATCAATCCTCAGTTATTTAACTGCGGCGCTGGGCCCTCGTACTGGCTCATAATCATAGTCATAATATCAGTAGGAAAATTTGTGAGAGATTGTTTTGTGACAAACTTATTTATTTTACCTCATATAAATTATTGTGCATTTATTTTATTCGGGTAAGTACCTTTAATTTCGGAAAATATCTTTGTAAATTGATTTTTAAGAAATTAGATCAATTATGCCCAACTATCTAATTATTAGTTTTAATTCTTTTATTGCAGCTTTACCGGAATCAGAACAGCGGGACTTCAATCGGGATTGGACAGAGTCCTTCGCTTTCATATCCAACTCAAATGGCCTTCCAACTTGTATTATTTGCCATGTAAAACTTGCGCACAATAAGAAATCAAATTCAGAGAGACACTTCTCTACAAAGCATTCTAAGTTTGCAAGTAAATATCTAGCCGGCGAAGAACGAAAAAAAGGATTGCTTCTTGCGAGCATCTGAGCAACTGTTTCGCGATTTCAAGATTAAACCAGAGATCCTGAAAAAATCAAAGATTTGCCATTATCTGCTAAAACAGTACAAGATATAATAACTAAAATGTCTTCAAATGTCACAAATTTACAGGTGGAGGACATTCAACTGGCTTCTGCCTTATCAGTTGCCATAGAAGAGTCTATATAAAATACACCGTCATAATCAGTCCACCATGAGATAGAGGGGATGGCAAATTTCCCTTGGAACACACCTTATATCGACCGAGAACCCATCCTCAGTACCAGAGCTAGCATAATTAGTAGAGAAAAAAAATTGTTTCAGTGGATCTGCAGCGCATAAAGCCCTGCTGCTCATCAATAATAGAAGACCGAAAGCGGGACAACAGTACCTCAGACAGAATTTTATCAAGCACCTTCGGGAAGAAACTATTGATAGATAATTGGCCTAGGTATAATTATATCTAAAAACCTCTGCACCTCCTATACACCTCCAAACTATTATCAACAGATCCGTCATTGTATATCACAGAGTCAGGGATACCACCATATTTGAGATGATCTCGACATACTTCCAAAAACAACTAGAATCACGTATTATGTTTGATTCGGTTTCGGCGATATAATCCGAATAATCTCGACATGGCTACTTACCAGCTCGTTTCATATAAAAAAAAACTTCTATTATGCAAAAACGACCTAGTTCTTTTACACGATCTAGGGAGAGACTTTTTTCGAAATTAAATGACTTAGATGGGCGGCTAAACCATGGGGAAAAATTAGAAGGTGTGCACTTCTTAAGAGGAAATTATGTTCAATTGTCGAGGATTTTACGTGATAGAAATCCATTTTCACAAATACAAGTAAACGATGATTTCTACTAAAATATATTATTAAATGCTCGACGCGTTTCGATACACAGTATCTTTATCAAGAGCGTAGTATTCATTCGCTCTTGATATAGATACTGTGTATCGAAACGCGTCGAGCATTTAATAATATATTTTAGTAGAAATTATCGTTTACTTGTATTTGAGGAAGTTATGTGTCTACAACATGATAAGCGAGATCATATATCAGTGAGACACTCTCATTCAAACCAGGCGACTTCATAAAATCCCAATGGATACTATCGAGAAGTTCATAGATGTTAGTGTAGGGTGCTCTCAAAATCACATATGAAACAAATACTTTGCTTCTTCATTCTGGTGGAAGTGGTGTAAAATATAAAATTGAGTTATTTACATTTTTAACATGATTAGGTTGAGGGAGATTTAGAAAGTACAAGAGTCACAAAATACTTCTTCAGATGCTTTAGATATATTTGTTGGCGTGGTGCCATACGCACCGTACCGCTATTATCCAAGTTGATCGACAAGTCGATACCGGGAAGATTGAAATCACCAAGAATACTCAGTTTAACTACCTTGATAGCTGCACGGTTAGTGCGCAAGCATATTGGGACTGCTTAGTCAAGGTATCTGGTTCGAATCCTGGTTCAAGTTATGGATGTTGTCCTTCAATAAAAAAGAGATTCTTTGAAAGAGTCGCCTAAAGAGGGCATAAACTTCCGAAGATCAGATCACTTGTAATCCTTGTGGGGGCAATAATCATTGCGGTTCGGAAGCCACTATAATCTGTAGGTCCCTTGTGTCAATGGGCTTTACAATGATTAGAAAGCATGACTTCTACATGATTCATGAAGTCGCTATGTACAGTCTTATTCAGGAGTGACATAAACTGCTCATAAAATCAGGACTTTTCGAGACAGATTTATTTGAATTCATAACTTCTCTAAATGAGATCGGTAAGAAGTCGCCGCGAGATGTACCACCCGCACATCACGTTAACAAGTTCAGCATTTGAAAAACTATCGTTTAGCCTCGTTTTACTGAGTAAAATCACTGGATATGACTCAGCTATAACAACAGATTGAAGATCTTCAATTTTGGTCCTCAGACCATGTAGATTCTGATAATATATAACCAATATTCTTCTCAAGGAGAGGAAGCGAAAAGACTAAACCAATACACCATCCGGCCATCCAACAGGCCACATGATATCTTGTTCAGAAATGCTAGTACTTTCTACCTTAGACGATTTCATATTCCTTTTGGTTTTAAATCAAATACTAATGCATATTTTCTTGGAAATTTATTCTTCATGATCTATTACCTGATCGATAATAGTGCCTTTCGCAAGGCCGCAAACGCTAAACCACGTTCTACCCTTTGAAGCAGGTATAATATCACTAGCACCATCAGAGCCCCCAGCTACAAAGCTGAAGTCTCCAATCGACTAACGTTCCTCAAGGAACATTATCCCCCTTGGGGCCACGACGAAAACGCGAGTTGTCACGCACACGTGTTCCAGCAGGTTTGTACGCACAGAGGACTCCGCCGATCAACCCGGTGGAACGTTCATCATTTTATACAGGCCGGTAGCTCAGCAGACAGGTAATTTCACCTCCACGTAACATCGTTATCATGTTAATATTAGATTTCTTTATAGAGTTCACTGAATGCTTGCATTTAATAACTCTAAATTAAAGAAAATTCCAATATCTATTGAATTGTATTTTGTATCCCTTATCTATTTCAATAGATTCAGAGTTGAAAATCTTGACATAATCTTATTAAATTTTGCACTGAATTCTCAATTATGGTCCAAAGAGGAAAGAGAAATTTATACGGTAAAAAATGTTCAAAGTGTCTACATTCTTCTCGAATGCATATTTCAATTCGACACAAAATTTTTTCTCGCGTATTGAGATAGCCCGAAGTAATATAAAGGAATGCATGTTGAATTCTTTGCATCGAGTCGTTCCTTTAATAAATCTAATAGAATCCTATTTCCAATGACTAAAATAAAATTAAGGTAAAAAATCCTTCAAAATGCGCTAAGGACAAAAAAACTTTTACACTAAAACTTTCACTGTTAACTTATAACAATTCAAATTTAACACATTTGACACAATTAATATGTTATAACGTTAAAGCTTGTCGCGAGATGTAAGTACTCGTATTTACTTTCTTAGTTTTAAAATTTTAATAGGCAGCAAGTAAATATGGATACTTATTTATCGCGACAAGCTTTTATATTATAACATATAAATTGTGTGAAATGTGTTAAATTTGGAATGACGTTAACAATAAAAGTTTTAGTGTGAAAGTTTATTTTTTTCTTTTTAGCGAATTTAAATAAAAACATGTTTTCAAAAATTTTTTACCCTAATTTTATTTTCTAGTTATTCTTGGCAAGCCCCTCATTTGATACCCATATTGTAGGAACGAATAAAAGAAAATAATCCGCCAATTTGGGTATTCCGCCATATTGAATTAAGAGTGACGTCACATTATTTTTCTAGTTATTCTTGGCAAGCCCTTTTATCTGATACCCATATTAAAGGAGTACATTAAAAAAATAATTGGTCCGCCATCTTGGGTACGCCGCCATGTGGATTTAGAATGACGTCACACAGTTAATCATGCATTGTCGTCCAAACTAAACGTGTATACAAAATTTCAGCTCAATTGGTTGAGAGCAAGTGCCTTAAAATTGAGTTGTGAAATTTCATCCGAACATACAAACATTGCAAGTTAAATAAAAGCCTGTAAAAAGGAAAGAGGATTCTATTACTTATTGAGATTCATGTTTTCCTAAACTTCCTATACACTGTATAAAAAAAAAACAGATCTGTATATCTGAAAATGATTTTAGAACATGCAGAAAACTAGCATCCAACTTTTTCCATATACAGTGTGTTCCAACAAAAATTTGCCACCTTCTCTATCTCAAGATGGACTGTTTGTAGCGGTCCTATTTCTGAATTGGTTCGGAACGGTAAAATCAACCTGCTCCCCCCAGAAACATCTAAGTCGAAATTGATTATAGCGAAAGTGCTGTTTAACATATCTTTGGAAAGGTCTTTTAAGTCCCTATTGAAAAATAATGAATTATGAACGTTCAATATCATAAAGACAGTTCAAACACAACGAAAGCTTGTATTTCAACGAAAAATGCCAAAAATCAATTTAAATGGTCAAAATAACTTCCTAATACCACCATACAACGATTGATACAAACGATTCTTGAATTCTCGTTTGACATTTTGAAGAACTTTTGGTTGTGTGACATTAACTCTCGATTTAAGATGACCCCATAAAAAGAAACCGAAAGGTCTGAAATCAGGTGATCTGACTGGTAACTTAACTATTCCTCTTCCGCCAATCCACCGATCTGGAAAATTCGTATTCAAATATTGTCGCACACGAACATCGAAATGTGCAAGAATAATTCTTGCTGAAAATATATCTCATTTTCTGAATAAGTTTCATCATTTTACAAAATTTCTATGAGCATGTGATTTATTACCTCTTTCAACAACTGCAAATGAGTGACTGTGTGAATCAATATTATCGTCTTCACTTCACCATTCAGAGTATAGGCACTCCCGATGGAAAAACAGGTATTATACAGGGTGTTACATAATAGTATGTCACAACTCGAGGAGGTAAATCTATGTGCAATTTTAAGAGAAAAGTTTATATAAACATAGGTCCGCAAAAGCTTCGTTACGGAGCTACAGGGTGTTGAAGTTTCCAGAAAAAAAAATGTTTTTTTCTACAAAACTCCTGCAGTTTTTGAGATATTCAGCCCAAATTTGGAATGCAAGCTATTTTTTACAGCCTCCATCATTACACGTCTTAGACTTCAACTGAAATTCACAAGGCGTCTTCTTTTCCGAGGCCATGTCGCCTTTTGCCCTTTCAAACTTTTTTGCAGTACGCTACTGATGAGCGTACAATCAATTTTCGTCATCTTCGTTCAATTTATAAACTTTTTTGACACTTGTGATTTTTTCGTATCTCCAACCGTTTTCGAGTGAAAATTATTGAATTTGAATTATTTGAATTGTATGTTATTCGCTGAATAATAAAAAAATAATAGAAATACTCGATAGGTATGCCCAAAATTTGCTTTTATTTTGATAGCTCGTCTTCAGAGACTCAACTTGTACTCATTCAATATTAAACTGAAAAAAAGAACAATTAAAAATTAAATAAATTGCTGGAAGTGTCCTCCACCTGCAAGAATACAGGCCTCTGTCCTTTTTCGCATATTATTACGCACTCTATGAAATATTCCTGGGGTATTTCTTATCGTGTCACAATAAGTTATTTTTCGATTTCTGAATTCTTCTACAGTGTTCACTGGAGTGATATAACCTAAACCTTTGAGATATCCCCATAAGAAAAAGTCTAAACTATTTAAGTCTGGGGACCTAGGAGGCCATTGTTCTGGCCCATCCCGACCTATCCATCGGTTGTTGAATGTATTATCCAAGAATTCCCTAGCTTCTCCACCAAAATGTGCTGGTGCCCCGCCATGCATGAACCACATTATGTTCCTCACCAAAAGTGGCACATCCATGAGCAATAAAAGTAACTCCTCCTCAACGAATTGCCGATAAGCGGGACCGTTTAGTCTGTTAGGCAAAAAAAATTGCCCAATCGAATAATTTCCAATTATTCCGACCCAAACATTCAGTGAGAATTATTCTTGACGATGAGATTCTTCAATCAAATGGGGGTTTTCCTCAGCCCAATAATGATTATTGTGAAAATTTGTGTCAGTAATTCTCGAAAAGTTAGCTTCGTCTGTGAACATTATTTCACTATCAAAATGAGCATTTTCTTTAATTTTATCTAAGAACCATTGGCAGAAATTCAGTCTTGAAGGAAAATCTCGAGGAAGTAGAGTTTTGACGCGTTGAATATGAAACGGGTACAATAAAAAGTTGTGGAGAATCCTGCAAACTAGAACATGTGCAATATTCAACTGATTTCCTATTTTCCTTGTACTCACATGAGGATTCAAATAAATACAATTCGAAACTGCTTCCTAACCTGATATAATCAATGGATATCAACCAATTCGGTGTTAGTAAAATTAGCCATTTTTTCTTGCAGCAATAACTTCAAAAGTCTTAAAACTAATCGTTAATTTAATAAACAATTCGAGGAGATACTGGTTCAACTTTAGCATTTGTCGAAATGAATAAATACATGAAAAAAATCAAAGCCTACTAGTCATTCTTTTAATTAGAAGTGCTTTCAATTCAGCGAATACAAATTATCGTTAAATAATTTTTTGCTCGAGAACGGTTGAAAATACGAAAAAATTACAGGCGTCGAAAAAGTTTCTAAATTGAACGAAAATGAGTAAAATTAATTGTAAGCTGCTCAGTGGCGTACTGCAACAAAGTTTGAAAGGGCAGAAGGAGACATGGCCTCGGAAAAGAAAATACCTTGTGAATTTCAGTTAAAATCTAGGACGTGTAATGATGGAGGGTGTAGTAGATATTATTATTTATTATTTAACTCCCTGTATGCGGATTATTGTTAATATTTTTAATTGAAATTTCACAAAATTGCAGGATCGTCTTCGTTATTTTTCTTTTCGTCAACTAGTTTCACTTTATAAGGGTGAAATTGGAGATGTTGCACGATTCTGTAGACTGTTGAAGCTGATGTACCAGACACACCTGCTAATTTTCTGATGGAAGATTCCACTTCAGTTGCTTCCTGCCGTATAGGCTGATGTTGAAATTAATTTTTTGTTTCCAGCCACCGAACCCGTAGTTGAAAATGTATGCATCAAATATAAAACATACTGCTGTTCTACCTGCTTTTCTGGGTAATTCACATCGAGAATCATTCCCGTTTCTCTGGCACAAGTATTATTTCTATAAACATTGAAACAATTTCGACCCGCTTATCAATTGAGTAAACCATTTTTACATTTGTCTTACAAACGACAACTGTCATTGCAAGTATTGAGAAAATTAAATACAGCAATGATACAGATTTATCTTTACCAGATAGTTGAGATAAAAACGATTGTACGTTCTCTATTTCAATAACATAGATGTTTATCAATATATCAATTTATTACATTTCCTTGAGAATTGAAACCTTGGAAGTGTTGAGGACAAGAATCGTCACTTGAGAATGATAGCAAAGAATTAGGATTGTATCATTGAATGGATGTCGGATGATGTCATTTTGAGAACTTAATTTGATTTTGTTGACTATTTGTATAATATTAAACGTTGATAAAGATAAAATTTCTTAATAGAAAATTAAGAGACCTTTTCCAGAGCGGGTCACTCGACCCACCTTCCCAATAATGAATTTCAAGTTGGGATGCTCAATTTCGACTCAGGGGTTTATTTCAAAAGGTTCTGAACGAATTCAGAGATTGATCCCCTCTAATCAAAAATTGACGTGTCTCAGCTTTTTCTGCTACAATCAGTCTTTCTTGACAGAGGGGGTGGAAAATTTTTGATGGAATACAAACTTTCGTTGTGATTGGACTTTCTGTCTGATATTGAATGTTCATAGAGATACTATTTTTCAAAAAATTATTAAATTAATCCACATATTCTGTATAATAATTGTTCTTCTGACGAGAGTACCTTTTCTCTCCATAGTACAATGAATAGGCATAATTGTTGATATTTGGATACCAAGAACACAGGCATATACAAACGACTCAGAAATTGAATGTTGTGGATGGAATTCTTGGAAACCACATGGTAGGACATTTATTCTTCGAAGGTAATCTTAATGGAGACAGTTCTTTACAGTCGTTGGAGAATTAATAAATCCCATGCTCACAGAAATTTTAGAAAAAATGAAACTCGTTCAGAGAATGAGATACGTTTTGAGCAAGATGGCGCCCTTCTCATTTCGATGGTCGTGTGCTACAATGTTTGGATGCACATTTTCCAGGTCGGTGGATTGGTAGAAGAGGAAGTGGCCAGCTAGGTTATTTGATTTGAGTCCTTTAGATTTCTTCTTATGGAGTCATAATCGAGAGTTTATGATATACGACCTGAAACCGCGGAGAAGACCGAATGTAGACTTTTGACACTAGCCGTTCTTCAAAATGGTTGAAGAGAATTCGAGATTCGTTTGAATCATTGAATGGAGGTAGAAGGAGATACTATTTTTGAATAGAGAATTGGAAGACCTTTCCGAAGATATGCCACTCGATCACCTTTCCCAATAATGAATTTCAACTTAGAAGCTGCTGAGGACAAAGGGTTCATTTCATATACTCCGAACCAATTCAGACATTGGTCCCCTTCGAATCACGAACGTGTCTCAGCTTATTCCGCCAAAATCAGTCCATTTTGAGATAGAGTAGTGGCAAATTCTCATTGGAACACACTGTATATTTCTTCAATATATACTACAGGAACAAGTGATGGATGGAAATGGACACCCAGTAGATAGTTGTAGACAGCCAGTTCATGTTGATGAGGTTTTACAGGATAAATACTGTTCCTGATCTCTAATAAGTTTTAGTTAAAATCAGATTGCAAGAAAACTTGTCATCGTGCAGAAGAGTGAGTTGTTCAAATTTTCCAGAAGCTTCAATTCGAAATTAGTTTCCGTGAAACAGCATGATGTCGTTCGTTTATATTCATTTAATTATCTATTGGACAGAGTGGATATACGAAGGCGAATTGGTAATTCGCCAAGTGAAGTTAAGAGAGATAGAGAAAACAGTAAACATCTCACGATCAATTGCACATGAGAAAGCTATCGGTATGATTTGTGTTGCTTTTGTTGACAATGGACCGAAAAAATAAAGAGTGAAACTTTCCCAAGTTAATTTTCGGTTACTTGAACGAAACTCGGACGATGTTCTGTGCCGTTTTACAACGGAAGATTAAACATTGATTAATACACTCACCGGGGACGAAATAGAAATCCAAATGTTTCGTGGAGGCCAATGGCAGTGAACTCAAGAAGGTTAAAGGTGAGATACATGGAGCATTTTTTTCATTGAATGATAAATAAAAGAAAATTTGATTCACACTACTCCATTTTATTTGTAACGCGTTTCGACGACACATCGCGTTCATCATACAGATACAAAATGAAAACTAAACTAAGGTACAACGAATTATATATACTCCACAACATTGGAATAAAAGTGAGTAGAAATAGTTCAAGATCTCATGGCACGTGCGTCATCCTGCGCGAAAAGACCAAGTTCGGCCCATACTACCCTTACCTGAAAAAGTTGTCCATCTCCAATTTACCTCGCTGGTGGAACAGTACCGCATTCAGATCCTAGCTATCGCTGTTTCTCCAGTGTATATTAATTTTTTCTTGTGTTTTGAAATAACCGAATTAATAGTCTTTTTCAAGATTTTGGAGTTCCGCATTGGGAAAAAAAGCCAAGCATTCTTGATGAAGGGATATACAAGAATGTAGTTTTTCGGTTTTTATGTACAGAATGACCTCATACATTAAATACCACCATTAATACCTTTCATTTGAGGTATTGCATTCGCAAATCCGTGAAATAGTTTTTTTTTAAATAGACATAGAAGAAATAAGTTATCCAGAATTTTCGCATAAATAGGAAATTCGAGCCAACCAATAACACAACTACAATAAAATTTCCAGAAATTAGATACTTGTCAAAAGATAACAAAAAAAAAACGAATAAGAAAAATATTTCTCTCGATGCAGATCACAGAAAAATTTTAGAGACCTTCGATCAATGGTCGGCTACCGAAAGATGATATGCGAATTTTCACTCGAATTCACTTGAACGTAAATCATCTCATTCGAGTTTTCCGATACTTCCGTGAAAATTTAAAATTTAACATATATATAAATATATATATATATATATATATATATATATATATATATATATATATATATATATATATATATATATATATATATATATATATATATATATATATATACGATTTATTTGATTTTGGCGACGTTTCGACAAGTTGTCCCTTGTCATCTTCAGGCGTTCGGTAGACGATGTCTCGAGCGTAACTGATAACAGTTGGTCGGTGGTTCTCCTTTCATGTTCTCGTTGTGGGCGTCGGTGGACCTGGTGGTGGGGATGCTTTCATTATTATCTGTTGATGATGCCGGTTTCCTAGGTGGTAAAATAACTTTCCAAGCCTTTGATAGGTTGAGGGTTTCGTCTCTTTTGTTCATTGTTCCTCCTTTTTCAATTTCCACTGCTTCTCTGATAAGACGTTTCTTAAGTTGTTGTGTGGTGCTGATTTGTTTTGAGTTATCGAAACCTATTGTATGACCTGTATGTAATTCATGTAGATGAATGGTGGATGAGATGGATTCTTTTAAGTTCCTCTATTCTTTCTTTTATTCGTCTATTAGTTCGGCCGATGTATATCTCGTCACAATCTCCGCATGGTATAGAGTAAACTTCCTGATTTTCTAAAGGAATATTGTCTTTCGGGTTTCTGAAAATTTTTCCGATAGTTGAGTATGTTCATAGTTCATAGAACTCACAAAAAATATCATTCTGGACCCCATAGATATCATGGCAAGTCTAGACATAGTGTCTTCATTTCCAAACGTTCCCAGGGAAGAGGCGTTAGAGGGACTCTAGGAAAATTTCCATGAAGACATTGTACTCCTTCCCGAACACTACCTGAATTCTACAAATTTTTCTTATAAACACAAACGTTACAAGCAAACATCGGGAGCACCCATGGGATCTCCTTTATCACCAGCTATTGCTAATTTATTTATGGCAAATTACGAGAAACAAGTACAACAAAAGTTCCATCTGAAACCTGATGGCTGAGATACGTCGACGACATTTTTATCATATTTCCCCACGGTGAAGAATGCCTAAGCGCATTCACAGGTCACCTGAATTCAATCCATGCGAACATAACATTCACAATTGAAAAAGAATCAAACAGACAGTTGCCATATCTGGATCTCCTCTTAACAAAGTCACAAAGCGGACATTTGCAATTCTCAGTTTACTGAAAATGAACCCACACAATTAGATACTTACATGCCTCATCACACCATCATCCAACTCAATTAAAATCAGTAGTCAAAACGCTTATAAGCAGATCGGTAGCACTCACAGATGACAGCCACAGAGAAGAAGAGTTATCTACAATAACCAACGCTCTGGAAGATAATGGATATAACAAAAACACAATAAAAGCAGCTATAAGGGACACTCTCACTGGGCGAAACACGATATGCACAGAAGAATAAAAGAACACAACTGTTTTACCACATATCAAAGGAGTAACAGAAAAAATATGAAGAACATTAGGGAAATACAAAATTAGAACGGCATACAAACCATACTTAACTATCGGAAAAATTCTCAGAAACCCGAAAGACAACATTCCTTTAGAAAATCAGGGAGTTTACTCAATACCATGCGGAGATTGTGACGAGATATACATCGGCCAAACTAATAGACGAATAAAAGAAAGAATAGAGGAACATAAAAGAGCACTGAAAAGTAAATCCATCTCATCCGCCATTTATCTACATAAATTACATACAGGTAATACAATAGATTTCGATAACTCAAAACAGATCAGCACCACACAACAACTCAAGAAACGTTTTATCAAAGAAGCAATGGAAATTGAAAAAAGTGGAACAATGAACAAAAGAGACTAAACCCTCAACTTAACCCAAACCTCTAAGATTTGGAAAGTTATTATACCACCTAGGAAATCAGCATCATCATCAGATAAGAATGAAAGCATCCCCACCACCAGGTCCACCGACGCCCACAACGAGGACATAAAAGGAGAACCACCCCGACAAACCGCTATCAGTTACGCTCGAGACATCGAATCATATATATATATATATATATATATATATATATATATATATATATATATGTGATGTGGGAACATATTTTCTAACCTCTACCTCGACAAATTTCCTCATTTTCCAATCATTGGCTCACTCATGTTCTCTTCGATAATTCATGAAAACAAGAGAACATTGGCATTACAAAAATTTTATTACAAATAGTTCAGGAAATGAAGTCTACCTCAATATTAAAGACGTACATACCTATATGAGGTTAGTATCGAACTTCGTGAAGAAAAGAAAATCGATATCACACATACTACAACTCAGTTTGGAGAAATTTTGATATCAAGATTTGAAACTGGGAAAAATAACAAACTCAAAGACAGAATGCCAGGACTGCAAATGTTTTTGAATCATACTTTAATAGAAATTATCAAGTGCAGTGAATATCCGCCTTGGAATAGTATTAAAAACAATTATGATCACCACAGTGAAGAATTGTTTCGAAAAGCGCAATTTTGGCATGCTATCGGTTGGGTAAGTTCAGCCCTGTATTGTTATTCCGCTTCGCGCTCTCTGCGTTAGTGGCGAACAGACGTTTTCAGAAAAACCGAATTTCACGAATGGAACGCCGCCCTCGGGCAGAATATTTGTGAGACACGTGCCATGAGATCTTGAACTACCTCTGAAACCTTTTAAGGTACTCCACAGAACTATTATTTAAATCACTCATCCGAAAACAAATGAAGTAAAGGGGAATTATTGTGGAAATCCATCTCTTCTTTCTACAACTACCGCTACTAAGTAAGAGATCTGGTGTAAACACCAGATTTTTTGGATAATATTGGATTGGTTCGGAATGAGATGTGTAACCGCAACTTTGTCAGTAACTGCTTCAAATAATGGCTAAGTTTCCCAACGTATGTGATATTGAATATTTTCGGAAAGGTTATAAATTCAATTCATTCAAAAATAAAATTCACGTCTTGGCCAATCCAGTTCTTCAAGCTCTATTTACATAAAGGGACTTTTACTTTCTAAATTGAAAAAAATTGATTTTCCTAACGTAAAAATATTCCTCAGTATCATAGAAAGCATGTCTGGAATAGAAAAAAGTTATAGCTGTATTTATAACTATACCTTGGTTAGATAAAATTACTTTAATCGCGTCTTTCTCGAAATCCCATTTATGAAATCTGAGAGACTTTTTTCTTAAAATCAACTGAACCAATCTCCTTGAACCAAAATTTTTTTGATACTGTATACAAACGACTAGTAAATAAATCTCTAAAAAGTCAAGAAAACCACCCCACATTTTCAGTACAGGGGCAAATTCATTTCCGGAACAAGCATTTTTTCGAACTTGTTATAAAATCGAGTATGAACGTCATAAAAATATAAAGAAATCAATTTTTTCAAGGTTTATTCATCAATTCAAAGTCTCATAAATTGAGTCGCGTTGGAATTTTGAATAAATCTGTTGTAGGAAGGTAGAAAAGTATCCTGCCTACTGAAATGCATCTTTTGGATGACATAATCTGCTGTAGTAAAAAAGTAAAAGTTCCAAAAAAATTTTTTGTACACCTTAAAACCTTTATTATCATCTGAAAAAATTATAATTATAAATAAAATAATTTTTTTCGAAAACATTTAAAATTATCTTTTTTCAATTTTGAAAGTAAAACACCACTTAAATGAAGCTTCAAAATATTGGATAATATAGATTGTGATCCTGATGTAAATGTTATGGAATGCTGAAAGAAATTTGACAAAATGTATCTTCAACGTGAAAGAATCAGTAAGGGAACGGAACCTATACACATTGAAATCATGCTGGAATGAACTGTGGCCTGTTCTGCCTGAGGAAAATGCCCAAGAATCTGCGAAAATTCAAACTTTAACTGCAAACATTGCTGAAATTGCGAATGGAATAGAGATGGGTTCGAGCGGATAGAACCGAGTGTCATTCGGGAGTTGAAATGTTGAAATCACAACCTATTGAAGATGAGGCTTCAACAAGTACTTTAAACGTGACATTTAATTCGAAAAATCTTAGTGGTTTAAGAATGGAAAATGTGCTTTGTGATTTCTTTATGAAAATTGATCCGTATATGAAACGAAGTCCTATTTTTAAGAGGTAAATTGCAAATGCCACTGCTGGATATCAGTCTATATAGAAAGAGCTTTTAATTACTACCAAGCAAGAAAACATCACGAAATAATAATATTTAAACTATTGCCTGAGCCTGAAGAAGATAATTAATCAATATGGACAAAAACTTCAATTGAATTTAAATTTTCATACAGGGTGTTAGATAATAGTATGTCACAACTTGAGGGGGTAAATTTACGTGAAATTCGTTACGTAGCTATAAGGTGTTGAAATTTCAGGAAAAAATTGTTTTTTTCTTCAAAACTCCTACAGTTTTTGAGATATTCAGCCCAGATTTGGAATGAACCTATTTTCACAAGCTCCATCATTGCGGGTCCTAGATTTCAACTGAAATTCACAAAGTGCTTTCTTTTCCGAGGCCATGTCTCCTTTAGCCCTCTAAAACTTTTTTGCAGTACGCCACTGATCAGCGTACAATCAATTTTCGTCATCTTCGTTCAATTTGGAAACTTTTTTGACACTTGTAATTTTTTCGTATGTCCAGCCGTTTTCGAATGAAAATATATTGAATTTGAATTATTTGAATTGTATGTTATTCGCTAAATAAAAAAAATTATAGAAATACTGGATAGGTATGCCAAAAATTTGCTTTTATTTTGATAGCTCGTCTTCTGAGACTCAACTTATACTTATTCATTATCAAATTGAAAAAAAGAACAATTAAAAACTAAAAAATTGCTGAAAGTGTCCTCCACCTGCAAGAATACAGGCCTCTGTACGTCTTCGCATATTATCACGCACTCTATGAAATATTCCTGGAGTATTTCTTATCTTGTTACAAGAGGTTATTATTCGATTTATCAATTCTTCTACAGTGTTCACTGGAGTGGTATAACCTAAACTTTTAAGATATCCCCATAGGAAAAAGTCTAAACTATTTAAGTCTGGGGACCTAGGAGGCCATGGTTCTGGCCCACCCTGACCTATCCATCGGTTGTTGAATGTATTATTCAAGAATTCCTTAGCTTCTCCACTAAACTGTGCTGGTGCCTCGTCATGCATAAACCAAATTATGTTCCTCACCAAAAATGGCACATTCTCTAGCAATAAAGGTAACTCCTCCTCAAGAAATAGTCGATAAGCGGGACCGTTTAGTCTGTTAGGCAAAAAAAAATGGCCCAATAAAATAATTTCCAATTATTCCGACCCAAACATTTAGTGAGAATTGTTCTTGATGATGAGATTCTTCAACGAAAAGGGGTTTTTCTCAGCTCAATAATGATTATTGTGGAAATTTGTGAAAGCAGTTCTCGAAAAGTAAGCTTCGTCTGTCAACATTATTTCACTATCAAAATAAGTATTCTCTCTAATTTCATCTAAGAACCATCGGCAGAAATTCAGTCTTGAAGGAAAATCTCCAGGAAGTAGAGTTTGGACGCCTTGAATATGAAACGGGTACAATAAAAAGTCGTGGAGAATCCTCCAAACTGAAACATGTGAAATGTTCAACTGATTTACAATTTTTCTTTTATTCAAAAGAAGATTCAAATCAATACAATTCAAAACTGCTTCCTCAATATCTGGAGTTCTCATAGTTTGAGTTGCACCTTTTGAATGATTATTTGCAGTAAAAGTACCAGTTTCCCTCAACCTTCTGTGGATATTTGAAAATGTTCGCCTGTCTGGTGTTACTCGATTTGGAAAGCGCACCTGATATAATCGTCTAGCTTCTGTTGTGTTTCCGTCAGCCAGACCGTAATGGATATCAGCCAATTCGGCGTTAGTGAAATTAGCCTATTTTTCTTACAACAATAACTTCAAAAGTCTTAAAGCTAATCGTAAATTTAATAAATAATTGAAGCAGACACTGGTTCAACTTTAGCAACTGACAAAATAAATAAATATATGAAAAAAATCAAAGCCTACTAGTAATTTTTTTAATTAGAAGTGCTTTCAATTCAGCGAATGCATACAATCGTTTAATATATTTTTCGGAGATACGAAAAAATTACAAGTGTCAAAAAAGTCTCTAAATTGAACGAAGATGACGAAAATTGATTGTACGCTAATCAGTGGCGTACTTAAAAAAGTTTGAAAGGGCAAAAGAAGAAATGGCCGCGGAAAAGAAAACACCTTGTAGATCCTAGGACGCGCAATGATGGATGCCGTAAAAAATAGCTTGCATTCCTAATTTGGGCTGAATATCTCAAAAACTGCAGAAGTTTTGAAAAAAAAACAATTTTTTTCGGAAATTTCAACACCGTGTAGTTTCGTAACGAAGCATTTGTGGACCTATGCTTATATGAACTTTTTTTATTAAAATTGCACGTAGATTCACCCCCCCCCAAGTTGTGACATACTATTATGTAACATCCTGTATATTCATTATTTATTTTGAAACCTAGGAACGTATCCCCTATAATTCCATATAAATTACCATTCTATATTCACAGTTTCTGCATTCGTGAATAAATTGCTTATACTATATTATTACTGAATTACTTATCAAAAAATGGAAACTCAAAGCAACCGAATTGGTGTACTCAAAATCTAATGATCAACACAGATTCACTGGCCTCACATACGATGGGGAAGGTAGCCATACTTTAAAATAGTTAGTGGAAAAGTTCAAGTTACACATCTGATTCTGAACCAATAACAACTCATCCAAACACATCAAAAACGATAAAAGTATTAGATGAAGAAATAGAAATCTGGTTATACAATCTTAACTGTTGTAGTTGTAGTAAGATGTATATTAGCCGGCTCGGTGGCGTATGGGATATGATGTTCGTCTCCTACGCAGAGTTACCTGGGTTCAATCCCCACAAAGTCGGTGCGATTTTTCGGATTCTGGGAATCGCTTGAGTGTCCATCTTTCGGAGGAGATGTAAAGCTGTCGTTCCTGTCTAACAGAGATGTGTTGGACATTAAAGATCCCTTCCCTCGACACGAGAGGGGTTCGGCAAAATTCCCGGGTTAGTGAGGTGACAGAATTCCCCGGCGTGTCATTAGCCGAAAGGCAGAAATAGAGCACGTTAAAGGAAAAACAAACAAAGAAACAAGATGTATATTGGTATAACCAAAACAAATTCTGATTGCGCGAACCATTTAATTGAGGAAAATTATAATTTCAACCGAAATTTCGAAATCTAACATTTATCAAATAAAAAAGTTGATATTAATTTTTGGGAATCCCTTGAATTCAATCGAAATAAACTTTCCAAGATATCATTGAATAAACAGTTAGATTTTGATAATAATTCTCCTTTACTTAATTCATTTCCCGATGAGTAATGAATAGTTCTGTGAATTGCCTTAAGCGGTTCTACTCTTTCTCTCTCCTCAACGTTGTAGGTCATATATGATTTGATGTACCTTAGTGTAGTTTTCATTTTGTATCTGTCTAATGAAGACGCTATGTCGTCGAAATGCCTTACAAACAAAGTAAAAAGTATAAATTAAATTTTCTTCTATGTATAATTTGAAATAGATGCATCGAGTAAGGGCCACAAGTATTCAGTTTTTTATTTTCATTGTCTTTCTCCAAAAAGGTAAGAGCATAAATTGAATAATAAAAACAAGTTATGCTTTTCGAGAAATTTGACTGAATTATTGTGATTCGTATTTCACTACACCGTAGTTTCTTCAGACGAATGATAATGAATGATAATTCGTCTGAAGAAATCACGGTGTAGTGAAACGCGTTACGAATCACAATTATTCAGTAAAATTCCTCAAAAAACATTACTTCTTTTCATTATTGATAATGGAATTCTACCACGTAAAAGTTTCCCAAATTCTAATGCATAAATGGAAAGTACTATGCATCACTGTTAAACTAATTGAACGCAGAAAATAAAAGGAAGCGGCCAAGTCTTGCTAAGAAGAAAATCGTTTCACCATGTCAATGCCCCTGTCAACTTTTCCACCATTGTTTCAACTCTTAAGTGGTGGAGATAGTGGGCTTTCTACCTAATCCATCATATTCGACTGACCTAGCCCTTAGTAATTTATATTTGTTTCCAAAGATGAAAAAATGGCTTGGAGAAGAGAGATTTCCAACAACTCATGTCTGATTAAACGGCCTGTTTCGAGGACCTTAGAATGGAAAACAACAAAAACATCAAAAAGAATGACATGAAAACCTTCCATCATCACCTAGGCAACTGTTTAGCCTCTAAAGACGATTATGGTAATAAATAAATGATACTTGTTTCAGAAAAGTCAGTTATCCTCTCATTTTTAACTGACTTACCGTTGTAGAGATAGAACATATTTTGTATATATTCCAATTTATGAAAATTTGATTTAAACATTTCCTACATCATTGAATTTTCCGCCATTGTTGACCATCTACGTGACATTATTGGAGAATAAATGATCGTTTCACTCAATTATATCATATTTCATTTCAAAATTCAGGATCAGGTTACATTAATTCTATTATAATGCTGAGTCTATAAATTTTACAGGATATTTGGATGGAACGTTCGGTAAAAGATTTATTAAATTACGGGAAATCAATTTGGAATTGTACAGTGAATTGATGAGCTATAAACTGAATTCATGAGATTCATAAATATAAAATTGATCATCACTGAAATTTTAACCTACCTTGTATACATCAAAATGCCCAATGATGGAGTCAAAGCACGTGTAGAGGTCATTGAGGAATTCAACAAGCTCAAATGGTGTGCTTTTGGCAGCAAGCGTGGTGAATCCAACAATATCACTAAAATAAATGGTAACACTGTCAAAATTTTCCGCTTTAACTTCGTGACCAGTTATCAACTGCTGTGCAACACATTTAGGCAGCAGCTGATACAAAACTTCTTCACATCTCTTTTTTTCTTCTATATAATCTGCTGTTCGTTCTTCTACAAGAACTTCCAAATTGTTGGCATATTGTTCCATACGTTGCAGAAGGCTATTCACGAAATTCCCATCGCAATCCCTGAAAATATAAGTTGTTGTAATGTTGTAGATACTGAAATAATATGGACAAACATGAGGTATTTTTGACGAGAAATATACAGTAATCATCTTCTTCTGTTATTTGGTGCTTGAAAGCATTTATTTTTTAGGCAGTCCATTATTACTGACCTCCAGCAGCTATGGCCATAGAAACGTCAAGCCAATAAGAATCTGTGCACCATAAAAAGATTTGTTTGTGTTTGAAATTATAAATTTTTTGTAGTTTCACATTCAAACAGACCTAATAAGTGCAGATTATGGATAATATATTGAAGTAAACAAGAACATGTCTACTTTATAACGTCAATACTATCTACACTGGCGAGCAAAATATTGGGGTCATTGTGGAAAATTACAGTTTGTATAATATTTGATCTACACCTCAGCTTCTCTTGATATGGCTCATTCAATACATTTCTTCAGAGCATCTTTTCAAAGGATAATCTCAAAAAGTAATATCTTATATTGATTTTTGAACGATTTATTCACAAAGAAGGGTGGACTCTTGGTCGTCGCGTGGCGTAGTCGTGACACGGTAGGTCGTTGGTTCGATTCCGGCAACGGCCTGGGTGTTGTGTTTGTCTTTTATGAGGTTTGAATAAATTACTGTTGGAAAAATTTCATGTAGGACAAATCCATGGAATATAAGGCCAAGAAAGGGTGGGCGTGGGAAATTGTGCCCGCGTCCCTCCTTCCGGAGTCAGGTACAATAAGCGAAAATGGTGACAAACACAATGGAAGTATGAAAATTACCAGTATTTAGTAACGAGTATTTCTTTCTCTTGCATTAATAACAGCTTGGAGTCTGCGAAGAATGCTGTTGATGAAATTAAGAATAACATTTTGCGGTAGATTGTTTCACTCATACTGCACGGTTCCGGGCATTAATTGAAGCTGGAATGTGGATTCGAATACGTTATCCTAACTCATTTTAGACATCCTCATTGGGATTTAATATTCCGATTAAGGGTAGGTCTCTAAAAAGCCTTATTGCCTCCATCCAGATATTCCATAACGTTTCTGGCTGTATGTGGCATTAACTTGCATAAACAATCTACCATAGTTGCTATGGCATCGGTGAAGACCAACAGTGTACGCTGTTTCGAATTAACACTCAGGTGAACCATAACCAACCCACCATAAAAAGAAAAACTTTCATCAATACAAGCTGGTACGTATCGTTTTTAGGCCTCCTTCATACCCTTCGAGGCCCATTCGAACCATTGAAGTGAAAACGGGATGGATCAGAAAACTAAGCCACGCTACATCTGTGTTCATTATTCTACGCCAATTCATTTCGGGCGAAAGCCAATCCTCCAACTTTATGTCTGCGCTGAAGTGGTGGACCTTTAGCCATTCTTTGACAACTGAGTCCTGCTGATCGAATCCTAATTTTGACAGTCCGTTCACTAAAATTAACATTCCTTACTTCTCGTGATTGATTTCGTTGTCAAACCGCAGATAATGTTATGTTCCCCTAACTTGCAGACATCAAAAGATGGTCATCTCTTTAGGTGTTGATTTTTCTTCGATCGAAACCTGGCCTTTTGGTTATCAGTATTGTTTCTTGATACCGTTGGTTGACTTTATGAACTGCACTAAGACTTTTTCTAACAATTTCAGCTATTTCACGTTGTTCTCGGCCATCTTGTAATAACGCAACAATTCTTGCTAATACGATAGCATTTCAACCAATTGATTAACTTCGAGTTTTATCGGTGAGAAAAGCAGTAGATTTTACACTCTCAATGATGGCCTACCTCAGGGATCTGTTCTTGCACCTCTTCTCTTCAATTTATATATGTCTGACATCCCTGAAACTTCCTCTACAAAGTTTATTTATGCTGATGATATTGCTTTGGTTTTTAGACACTATGACTTCGAAACAATTGAGCAAACACTGACTTCTGATTTAGAAATTCTGAGCATTTTCTTCAAAAAATGGCGTTTATGTCCAAATCCTTCGAAAACTGAGGTTTCTTGTTTGCATCTGAATAATTATGAGAAGGATAGGCAACTAGGAGTATTCTTCAATCAATGACTATTAATTCATGATTTCACTCCAACATATCTTGGTGTAAAGCTTGATCGTTCTTTGACATTCAAATTTCATATTGATAAATTATGTCAGAAGTTGAAAACAAGAAACAATATACTACATAAACTAGCTGGATCTAATTGGGGCGTCGGAGTCTCTACTTTGCGAAGTACTTCTTTAGCTTTAGTATATTCAGCAGCAGAATATTGCTGTCAGGTGTGGTTTAATAGTGCTCATGTCAATAAGATTGATTCTTAGTTGAACTGTTCTATGAGAGTTATAAGTGGATGTATCAGTTCAACTGCTACCCCATGGCTTCCGGTTATTTGTAATATAGTTCCTTCCCATATTTGCAAGAAATTAGCTCTTAAATCGTCTTGGGATAAGTATCACTCATTTCCAGAAGTTTTTCCGATAATACACGATCTTCAAAATCCACCTAACCTGAGATTGAAATCTAGGATAGCTATTTGGTCGATTGACATTTTGCGTACACGGGTGAAGGCTGTTGATCTTTGGGAAACTGAATGGCAGGACGTTGTTGTTTTTAATAAAGTTCTTATAGTGGATCCTTTCAAAAGGGTTGCAGGTTTCCATATAAGTAGGAAAAATTGTTGTACATTAAATCGTCTCAGGACAGGACATGGTCGTAGTAATATTATGTTGTTCAAATAGAATACTGTAGAAAGTCCGGCATGTGAATGTGGCGCAGCTGAAGAAACAATAAGACATTTAGTCCTCGATTGTTCTATTTACCATTTTACGGGTGGTTTTCAAGAAATTCATTCCGTTTCAGATAATTTCATCAACTGGGTAGAGAACTTTAAGTCTATTAAGAAGATTAGTTTTTGCTCCCACTTAGTGTTTTTTTTTTCTCATGGTGTATGTTGATAAGGCAAGGGCCCATGTAGGGCTTCATTCCCAAAGGGTGTATGAGATGTTCCCTGTTGAAAAACAGAGGAGCATTAGTTAAGTTCTTAGATTCAAGGGAGTTTAGACAAAAGCGTTAGGTATGTTTTGATGAAATATTTTTCTGCTGTTTTTCTTTTTCCATTGTTAAAGATTTTTACAGTCCCAATCCCCCTTCCTTTTTACCCTTGTCTTTGTGAAGAACTAACACAACATAAACAGACAAACTATTGCTAGTGCAATAGTGACAGGGAAGCGAGTTTTTTCCACAGTTTTTTCACTCCTTTACTGAATCATACGCAAGATATTATGGTTCCCCTGTTACATTTCCTGTGCTCACACTTTTGGGGCAATCGTAGGAGACATGATGCGAGTTTAGATGCCTTATTAAGGAACGGACATGGTCTGGTTTTTTTGCTGGTATTCTATTTATTCGATTGTGTTTTTCTGACACACAACAAAATTATAGATATAAGCATTTGTTGTAAATACAATTATTCGAATTTTGTAAATCCTCTCTTTTCAAAGAATATATATATATATATATATATATATATATATATATATATATATATATATATATATATATATATATATATATATATATAATTAATTAGACTCTGCGCAACTTCAACAAACTCCATATTTTGCATTTACTAAAGGAAATGGTTCAAAACTCACACAGAATAACCAGATGACGACTTTTCAATGTAGAAAAAATAATGCTTATCAAGAACGATGCTGAAAAACTGTTAAACGCCGAATATGTCAGAACACAAGAATCAGAATACCTGAAAATACCTGAATGATAGCCTTATCTATGGTTGAAGATCCCGATAATACAACTAGTGAGAAGAAAACGCAAATATTATAATATTTCGAAATGACCTCAATTTTTGTTCCCAATGTAGATGAAGTAAATTAATTACCTTGATGTCGAAAATTTCGAGCAGTAGAGCAAAAGGTATTTTGAAAATCACTCTCTTTAAGTATATAAACCCTGGGGTTACAAACAATGCTACCTTTAGGCACTTTTATCCCTGCGTAATTAGAATGATTATTTCGTTACTCTTGTTTAATATGAGATTGTGTGTTTTATTATTTCAACGACAGCTATTCAAGTAAATTGTCCTATAGAAAAAAATTTCCAATCTCTTCTCTCCCACACTCAATCTAGATGAATACTTTTTGTTTTACGAAGAATATCCGGCAACAATCTTCCCGATATCAGATCGTTGATATTCTGAACCAAATTTCGTTTATGGCGACATAATATTCGGCATAACTTATCTATTCCACCGAAACGCACATCATGCCTGCTTTACAACGCTATATAAACATCGATCCAGATGAAACGAGTATCAACATGACAACGAGGAATTCCATTGATGCTGCTCTTATGTTAGACCGAGAAATTTTCATCGTATACTCGTAATGAATTTTCTTCGAACTGTAATAAGACATCGAGTCGTAGCATCTGAAAGGAATGACGGAAATGGAATTTGATTTTGAGGATGGACGGCCGGAGATTGATATAACTCAATGTAAGCTTGTGAATTAAAACAGATCAATATTGGTTGTATGATAAGAGCGTTGGTGGCTTTTTTATAGGAGTAGGTTGATGATGAGTTTGTATCAAAACACTAACAAAAACACTACTTGCAAGTGAAGAAATAATACTAGTATTCTCTTTACTTCTTTAACTCAATTCTGTTAGATATTCGTACGTCAAGGATATATGACAGTCTTGTGTAAAAAGTCGGATGCTTCAAAGCCAATAAGGATGCTCATTAGAGCTTTTCAACTCGACGGCAATCAATCAGCGATGAACATATTGCTCTTGATTGGATAAAATGAATAGTTCGTACCGTGTCCTAGTAAGAATTGGAATTTCCTATTACAAGAACCAAATAGTTAATTTATTGTAGGGAATAAGTTGAAGGATTCGTCATGGATATCGACACCTAGGCCTATGGGTCTTTATGTACCCCGTCCTTGAAACTACATCCCCCGCTCGATCCTTACAAAAGAAATAGGGATCTAATAAGGGCGAGGGTATCTTAGACAAATCACTCACATCTCCGCGCCCAGTCGGTTACGTCTGAGACGGATTCATGCCGGACATGTTGAGATCATGGATTGGTATCATTCTCCAGTCCTATTTTGCATAGGTGATATCTGAATTTGCCATGCACAAGTACTATCTGCGCCAGGAGCAGTGCATTAGTTTCTACTGCCTTCAAGTACCAATCGTGTCCATATTTTACTAGGTGATGTACCCAGCATGACGTTGGACTGGCGGGAACCTTGAGCATTCAACCAGGTGTCTCTATATTGTTCCGGTAGCCTTTCCCTAACAACAAGCTCAGATTCCGACCTCGGGCCCTGGTTCTATCCACCTTAGAAGTAATCCTGTGTGCGCCCACGATTCCCAGAGTAGCCTGACTGTAGAGCGAATCGTGATACACTCATTACTAGTACCCAGTACTGCAGCTTTTGGACACGGTCAAGTATAGCTAAGATCTTCAAGTGGAAAATTGTTGTAAACTTATATAATGGAAGATATAAACCCCTCTCATTTATCCGACGATAAACTTCACAAACTGATCCTCCTTTGGTCTTCAACCCATCCGTGCACCAGATTTACCATCGACCTGGCAAGGAATCCTTCCTTTCCTCCCATTCTTGTCTGGAAGGGTTTTTCACCTCGATCTTATCACCGAAGTGGTACCTCAGCGTGGTTCTATCCAAGTTAATCCAGAAGAGATGGCCGCGTTAATAGCTTCAGAAAGCAATGTATGTCTCGCATCGACCACTAAAGGTCCATTGTCGTCCACCAGATCAGTGAGGCGTAGGTGAGTCTGAGTAGCAGAACAATTTTGAAGAACCATATCAGCAAGTGTGGCTCCAAGTCACTGAAAGTCACCTACATGCGATGAGGGCAGCAGAAAACTTGCCAGTATTATCCTCAATACTTAACCGATTCTTTCGTGTGAAATCTTGCTCCAAAAAAATGGGCCTCGAACATGATGGTATCGTATGCTTTTTCGTGAGAACGACCCGTTTCGCCTTTTCAAGGCAAGCCCCCACAACCGACGACGTTCACTAGCGTTCCACTCCGTCCAGCACCGATAACAGACTATTCGTCACTATGCGCCAGACAGTTGGCAACACTACGCCGCCCTGCGTATAGCCTCGTCTCATCAGTCTTATGTCGGTGTGATTTCCGATCTTCGAGATGATTCTCCATCCCCCTAAAATTCCGTTAGAAGAGTCGAGACATTAAGCCTCTCCGCCTTTCTCCGAAACAGTAGTTTTGAGGTCTCTCAATATCCAGAAACGTCCCCACACAAAATTTTTCCTTATCCAACTGTGCTACTCAATCATTCGAACAGCCGGGTGCAATGCTGCACCTGTAGATGGTCCAGAGGTGTACGCGTGTTGTGAGACTGCAAAAAGTAGTGCTTAACACTTTATTCTGAACACATCTGATAAGTCTAAAGTTCCCTAACGAAGCATGGCTTTGTCTTCCCATTTCGAGCATAAACACTACCCTTGCCCTATGTAATAAAACTCGGTTAGATTATCCGATAATTCCTACCCAAGGCTACATTAGGCTTCTCCGTAAATGATAGCGAAAACCCAGGATGTTGTGTTAGATGAGTGCCGAGTTCATCAAATCTTTAAGTTTTATTTCTGAACGACCTGAACAAGTTTCAACTTGAATCTAAATGATAAAGTAGTTGCTCTGAACTTTTATGGTTTAAATTCGAAAGTAAGAAATTGGGCAATGTTTTTGGAGTTTTCGGGGAGATTCTTAATCCAAGCAGGAGGATGAGATACATAATTACATGCCTATAAATAATTCGAGCGCAATTTCAAAAATATTCGAACTCATTATGTATAATCAGCTCAAGTTCATGGGTCTTCGTAAGATTATAGATAAGTAGCATGGATAACTAACTGGAGACTAATTAGATACTCTTTGTACAGTACACTAAAAATACACCTAAGGAGCACTACCAGGTTGATCTCATCAATACGAATTTCTCAGGAACGTTCGGCGCAGTCAACCATTCATCATTGGATTTCAAACTGCAGTCATTCAATTTTTGCGGCCCATTGTTGAAGTGGTTAATTTCCCTCATTTATGAGATCCTAGATCGTTCCCCACGGAAGCCATTGTGGGGCCATTGCTCCTTCTTTTTGTCAACGAGATTTTCTCATGTTTGAAGTTTTGTTAATTCCTGTTGTATGTAGATCACCTCAAGGTTCTTCCTTTGTGATACTCCATTGGAAAGGGTTGGTATATTTAGCTATCTTAGAGTGCTGTATGATGAAAATTTGAATTTTGGCTGCGTTAATGTCTGAAAGCGCCTTTAGAATTTTGGGATATTTAATTGGACCATTTCGGGAGTACCAACATATTGAAGCACTTCTATATTACATTTGTCAGGCCCTTGGAGTTAGCCTCATGTGTTCAGTCACCTCAGGGATTCATTGACTGAGAAAAATCAGAATACATTTTGTTGATTGTGTTTTATAGACTGGGGCTTGAGCGTGCGAACTTTTGAGTAACCTCAGTTCGAAAAAGATTGAGTATACCTTCTTTGTTAACCCACAGGAAGGCAGGCTTATGTTCTATCCTAGATTGACTTGTGGAATCAGATGCCCTGAACTGTTTTGGCAGTTTGGTTTTTATATTTCAGTTACAGGTTCAATTATGCCTGGACTATTCCCAGAATAAATATGAACATTACTTGGTCTGCTGGTATTGACTTTTCAGTCTGGCATATACAAATATTGGGGAATTGATCAGAGAGCTTATCATACGTAAAGTTTGGTTGATTTTTTCTTCTCATATTTCGTTCTTCATTAGTCACCATAAATTGCTTTTTAATTCTGTAAAAAAGGGTATCCCGTAAATAAATAAATATGTAATGGGTCGGGTTCAATTAGTCAAATTCTTTTTGTTAAATACAAAAGTTTAATACATGTAAACACTTACATTAATTTCACACTACACTACTTTTGATCACAGGGGAATATGTATATTTGTAAGTCGTAGTTATGACAACTACCCTGAACTTGAACTGAACTTGATGGTAGTAGGAATGTCGAAAGAATGAGAACAGAATGAATGAGTCTGAGCGAATCCCTCAATCAATGGTACTGTGGCCTATACAGGGTGTCTAATATAAAAGGTGCCAAACTATAGGAGGTGATAGTACAAGTTATTTGCAACAAAAAATGTCCCATAACATTATTTCGAAGAGTTGATAATTATCGAGTTATCTATCTGGCTCGAATAGCTTTAAAAGCCAGATGAATATACACTCGGAGGCAAAATTAGCGGAACACCCGAAAATTTAACCAAATTCGAAGTTCGATATTTTTCCTAATTCTCAACCGATTTAGATGATTTGTTCGGCAGTTTATAGATCAACTCTTCTGCTTTGTAGAAATTATAAGAGAAAACAAAAAAATTTGAAAACAATTTTATACGGGGGCAAAACTAAAAGTGTTTTTTTTGTCAAAAATTCGTAACACCCTGTGGAATTTCATGGTCCGAGTTGAAACGTACAATATCATGATCTGTCAAGACACATCTTCCTACAGTAACGCCCTTCTTGTTTCATGCGTTTATCTCTATTTTTGCAAAATATATTTAATTTCAAGTGGAAAATCACCATTTTGGAGAAATTCCATTGCATCAAGAAATTGTCATTAAAATTTGTCTATCAATTTGGAATTTTCTTATTATCACTCAGGCGTGTCGAAATTGTCGTTTGCGATTTTTATGTTCGAATTGCATTAGTTATTGATGACAATTTGGTTAATTTGGTGAAAATTAGGAATTCATAGGAGATAACAGTCGGTAGGTATTAAAATACACAACCGAATTCTGGGACCATTGATAAAACTTTTCATTTACACATGTGCACACCTTTTTTTATCAAATATGAAATACAACACACGTTTTTTTGTATATGACCACATTTGCACTTGTTTAAAGAATGAGAGTTTTCCATTCTTTGATTTGATACAAATTCGATCGGTTGCGGTGTTTTGTGATTCTTTCACTGTTTACGATTCGAAACAGTATTTTCATTCAGAATGAGAGATTTACCACCAACCTCAGTAGCAAGGGCAGTTACATTGATCGAGGAAGGGCGCACCTACCGCTCAGTCGGTACCATGTTGGGTGTCTCGACGTCGGTTATCCATCGAATCTACTGACGTTACAGGGAAACTGGATTGTACGTGAGGAGGCGAGGACAAGGAAGAAATCGGGCAACCCGCGCTATACATGACCGTTTCATCGTCAATCAAACCATAAGAAATCCTCGTCTTACTGCTGTTCAGGCACGTAATCTTTTACAAGCAGTGGATAACAATAACGTCAGTGTGAGGACAGTCAGAAGACGATTAAATGAAGTTGGTCTGAGATCCTACGCGTAAGCAAGAGCACCAAGACTCGATAGAGCCCATCGGGTAGCAAGATTGGCGTTTGCTAGGGAGCATGTAGCATGGACAATCAATCAGTGGAGACGAGTTTCATTTAGTGATGAGAGCCGATATTGTGTGAATTTCGTGGATGGTAGAGATAGAATATGGAGGCATCGAGGGGAACGGTACAATCAAGCGAACTTCGCAGGAACTGAGCAATACGGTGGAGGGTCAGTTATGATATGGGGTGTCATATGCTTGGGAGTACGAACAGAACTGGAGATTATTGGCAATGGATCACTTAATGCCCATCGGTATATAACAGAAATCTTGGAGCCCCATGTTGTGCCTTTTGCTCCTTACATAGGGGAAAATTTCCTTTTTATGCACGATAACACGCGCCCTCATACTGCGCGCATAGTGATAGAATATCTCAATGAACTTGGGATCACACGAATGGACTGGCCGTCGTGGTCACCGGATTTAAACCCGATCGAACATGTTTGGGACATTCTTGGAAGAAGGGTTCGACAACGGAATCCAGGCAACGTTGAAGAGCTGACATTGGCTTTGGTGGAAGAGTAGGACAACATACCTCAACAGATGATAGACAACATTATTGGGAGTATGCGAAATCGTATGCGCGCTGTAATAAGAGCTCGGGGGGATCATACTCGCAACTAAAATCAAATGTTTTTTTTTTGTGGGTCATCATGAACATTTTTCTCAACATGTTCATTTCATTTCACGAATGTATCGCCAGGATACACACCTGCTCTCAATTTTGGACAGGAATGATCATTATTATAGAGTGTAACACAAAAAAATTCAAAAATAAATGTGCAAAATCAACGATTTTTCCAGTGTACTTCGAGTTCTCCCGGAGCGTGAAATTGGCCAGTGAATTTCAAAAATTTTCATTTCGTTAGATTTCCGCTTCTCTAATTTTGATTTTATTTTTTGGCTAACCTCCGATGTTATGCACCTACGCAAGATTAAAAATAAATTCTTGAAATTGACTTTTCGCTTCAAATTGGATATCTCTTGTAAAAATAGAGATAAATGCATAAAACAAGAAGGGCGTTACTGTAGGAAGATGTGTCTTGACAGACCATGATATTGCACTTTTCAACTCGGACCACGAAATTCCACAGGGTGTTACGAATTTTTGACAAAAAAAACACTTTTAGTTTTGCCCCCGTATAAAATTTTTTTCAAATTTTTTTTGTTTTCTCTTATAATTTCTACAAATCAGAAGAGTTGATCTATAACTTGCCGCAAAATCATCTAAATCGGACTTCGAATTTGGTTAAATTTTCGAGTGTTCCGCTAATCTTGCCTCCGAGTGTATTAGTAATTATCAACTTTTCGAAAAAATTTTATCAAGTAAGCTCAGAAGTTGATATACCATTAACTTCTGAGCTTACTATTTTTATTCCAGCATAATCATGGGTAAGAGTAAGAGTAAGAACATTAAATTCTCTAATTCTTCGATCACAGATCTAGTTTCACCGGAGCGTCTAAACAATTCTACAAATGACTTTTCAATATTAATAAATATGCGATAAATGAATAACATATCTGGATATTGAATGTTTAAGGAACTAGGAATAATTAATTTTTCTCGGATTAGAAGAAGAAATTAGAAAAAGAATAGTAAAAGAATAAATCACAGAAGGCTTGTATTACTACAAATAAATTATTATTATTATCTATTACTATCAAATAAAATTATTCAGAATTTGACAGGAACTGTCATTCAATGAATTAATGAACTGAAGTTTATATTTTCCTCTTTTACGGTTCCATTTTCTCTTTCGAATAATAAGTTCTGGAAGAAATGCCTATAGCTACTCAGCAACACCTTGTTTTCAAATGGACAGCTGCCTGGCCCATAATTCTAGAATGATACAGAACTGGATGACTGAGAGATTTGGAGAGAGATGGACAGGTCGATTCGGGCCGGTAAGATGGCCACCCAGAAGCCCTGACATTACGCCGCTTGATTTTTATGTGTGGGGCTCATTAAAGACCAATGTTTATAGAATTCCCATCAATACTCGGTAAGAATTAATTGGAAGGATTCGAATCTGATGCAACGAAACGGGTCATAAACACATTGAACTTAAGAGAGTAGTTGATAGTTTAAGAAAAAGATGTGTTAAGTGCATTCAAGAAAGAAGAAGACATTTTGAACACCTGTTATAGTTATTTGCGTTTTCGAATTTCATGTTCTTATTACTCTTACCCATGATATTGCTGGTAAAAAAACAGTTAGCTCCATAGTTGATATACCGTTTAAAAACCAGTTGAATTTAGTAGTTTTCACCAAGAAAAAGCACCTACTTATCGACCAGTTTTCAGTGGTACATCTAACAAGAAAATACCATTAATGTTGTTCATTTCACAATTTTTTCATTTAGCCTTTTACAACACCCGGTATACAATTTTTTACCATTAGTGCTTCCTTATCTTATAGCAAATTCAATGTTCTTTCCGATGGTATGGTTAGATTTGATGTAGCTGTAATAATAACAGAGATATTCTTGTTTTTTATAGAGAGAAGGAAAAATTTCGTAAAATCAAGAAGTGTTAAATAACTCGATAATTATCAACTTTCGAACAAAATGTTATGGGACATTTTTTGTTGCAAATAACTTGTACTATCACCTCCTGAAGTTTGCCACCTTTTATAGTAGACACCCTGGATATGCCACCGACTGAATTGACCTGGACAAAGTATCTTTTGAAATACATATGGTTCTCGAGAAGTGAGGGGCAACAGGCGCCACATAATTCATGGTTGAGTTGACAAGAATTGAAACATCATTAAAATATTCTGAATGCCTCGATTTCACATGTTATGCCACGTAATATGATTACCCGAACAAATTCAATGAAAGAAAGATTCCTTTTCATTACATAGTAGAAAGGTGGTCCAACTCCGAAGTGATAATGTAGATTTGTTCTTTGTTTAATTCCTATAGAAAATCATAGGGTAACATAGAATTGAAAAAGTGATAGGTGGTGTTTAATTCCTATAGCAAATCATAGGCGTAACACAGAATTGAAAAAGTGATAGGTGGTGTATAACAGAGTACAGATACATTACAAATAAATGGTGGCATGCATGTTCAGCAGTCTCCCTAAAATGGATTAAGAAATCTAAAAATTGAAGAATATAAAGGCCTTTCATTCAAAATTGCGAAGTTAATTAGCGCTATGGTGAAAAGGATGTATATTCGAAAATATTAGTTGTAGCTAACATTGGTAATATGAGAAATATAAAGCAAATAATCCGACCTATTGTGTCAAAGGGTCATTAGTGAGGGAATTATTGGGAAATTTCTAATGTGATGGTCATTATCAAATCACAATCCGCTTTCCATATCGAAAGCGAAGCAGGACATGCCGAACGCTAATTGTATGTGAAACGATTAGTCCATTTCACATGTGATCTGAGTTGACCCATATTCTCCAATTTGTAATACCTCAAAAGGCTGCTCACGATTCAACAGCTCCATGCAATCAATCGATTGATAGTATCGCATTTTGCTATTCAAGTTTATTCCAACCCCAAATAGTTCTGTATGAATATTTCTAGGCATTCAAGGTACAATCGAACATTAATCCTTCACGGTTCAAGAATATAATACAGTGGTCGTCAAACTTTTTAGAGTTGAGCTACTTTCATATTTTGGAATAAACAATGAGCTAATTAGTTGTGAGCGGCGTAAGCTACCTAAACGAAATGATGCACAGTTGCTTTCTACGTAGGTTGCCTTTTAAATTTTGCGCCTGACAAAAAAAAACAAGTAACTCAGGGAAAAAATTTGTGATACGTTTAGGTCAAAATACACAACGCAGTTGTAGGATGGGCAGCCCCGGACATAGGGGGGGGTGGCAGTTTCAGGGGGAGCCAAAATCATAATATAAACACCTCAAAAAAGTCTAGGGAACACTTACCAATATCTTTAAAATATGAATTTGATGATTCGAATTTATAGAAATCTTTCGGTTTTTGTTTGGATGTATTGTATATAATGTATTCTCAAGAAAACAAAATAATATTTGACTTCTCCAAAGCACCTATTATAAAAAAAATTTGAAATTTGAAAATGACGAAATTTGGTAAAACACAAAACAAAATCCTGAACTAATATTTTCGAAACGATATGGAAGCACTTATATTTTTCAGTACCCAGAAGGTCCACCTCTGTTATTAAAGACACTTTGGCATCGTCGCGGCATGCTCAATATTAAATTGTCTATTACAATTTGGTCTAAGTCATTCCATGCCCCCTGAACTGCTAATCGAAGCTCCTGTTCATGATGGAAGACGTTTTGACGCAGGAGATTTTTTTTAGGGTGTTCCACACATGCTCGATGGGATTCAGATCTGGGGAGCAGGATGGTAGAAGATCGATATCATTATCTTCAAGAACGTTCAAGACAACTCTTGCACGATGAGGAGGGGCATTATCTTGTTGGAAGAGTGGATTTTGACTCATTATTTGGAGATACGGTACCACTACAGGTAAAACTCATTTGCGTAAGAATTTCCCGTGAGGTTGTTCTGTATGAAAACGAGGTCAGTTCTTCCACCAAGGCGTATACCTCCCCAAAACATCACTGATCCGCCTCCCTGTCTAACAACTTCTCGAGCATGCTGGAGACGGTTTTGCTTTCCAGGTTCCCTCCATATTCGAGTTCTTCCCGAATCGGGATAATAACTAAATCTAGATTCATCACTGAAGAGATTTGTGGCCCACCTCTCTTGATCCCAGTTTACGAGTTCTTGGCACCAAGCTAAACGAGCAGCGCGATTTCCATAGGTCAGTTGTGGATCTCTTAAAGGACGTCAGGAGTGGAGTTGACCCTAGTTCAGTCGATTTCTCACAGTTTGGTCGGAAATTTGTACAATATGAACTCGTGATAGCTCTTGAGCTAATTTAGATGCTGTGGTAGGACGATCTCTTCTGGCTTGTAAAACCAAAAAGCGGTCTTGGGCGACTGTAGTAACCCTGAAACGACCTGTATGGCGTTCTTCTACGCGTTTCATTGAAACGCGGCCATAAACGGTTTATGACACTTGGGCTACTTCCCAGAACCCTGGATACTTCCCGTTGTGAGCTCTCAACTTGGAGCATGCCAACGGCTTGTAACATCTCTTCTCTAGTCAAATGTCGTCTTTCCATGGTCGAATCACAAAACTTGAATCTTTTATTTGTGCTTACAAAAACAAAGTGCCAACTAACTGATTTCAAACACTGAATACATGAAATGATAATACAGCAGCGTCGCATCTGCTGCATTTTTAGTTTTTTATAAAAAAAAAACTGAAATCTGTTGCGTCACTCTACATAATTTGGTGAGAAATTGATGTAGGTGTTCATTTTTAAAAAAAATCATCCAGATTGATCGTTCTGGATACGATATATCGATATTCAGAAGTGTTCTCTAGACTTTTTTGAGGTGTTTAATATGTTAAAAGTGCGTGTATCAGTTTAAAATAATTTTTGTAGCAAATTTTTCGCTCTTATACATACTGCGACTTACGAAGTATGACTTTGAAGAAAAATACTTGTTTTACGAAGCATCTAGCATCCAATACGACATAGATCTATCGATTATTCATTTAATTTTAAAACGCCCATTTGGCTTTTGAACACATCGTTATTTGAGTAATGAATAAATCCTAAAGGTTTTCAACACAGGCACCTGCGGCAGGAGCGATATTGGAGCTCTCTATGACGTTAACCCTCAATCGCCTCCTGAATGGTTACGGGCATGCAGGAGCAAATTTTGTATGAAATGGAAATTGGACCAATCGTGCTAGATTTTATTGTCGTTTAGCATATTATAACATATTTTTTCAGCATTCGAACACAGCAAAAAGTGAAATTAAATAAATACGAAACGAACAACTCCTTTATTTTGATTTGTAGAAAAAGTTGTTGTTCTCCAATTGAAACGAACAACAAGACTTCTGGGGAATTCTCCAACGTATATTTCATTTTAAAGCTTAAGATACCATAGAGATTCTGTAGGAACTATTAATCTGTAATCGAAATTTTGTTTTGCCAGTATTACGTACGATAATCATGAATATCATAATACAGTCGATTTGCAGGTAAGTTCATTAACTTTGATTAAAATTTTTTATTTGGCATTTAGTATTAGTACTTCAGAAAAAGAAATGCATTTTATCAAAATCAATTTAATACATTCTGTATTAGCCTAGTTGGCAACACTGATAGCGTACGTGTCTCTGCCAGGGGAATTCCCGTGGTAGAATCTAGAACTAGAGGCTACACGAACCGAGCCGAATAAACCTGTACGCCAAGGGACAATCGTTGTTTGTGGTTGATTGCGCGTGCGAGTAATTAGTATAACTATAATAATTATTAGCGAAACTATTGATTTAAGCTACACCGTATTGGAAATAAATGCCTTACAGAAATAATAGGTAAGTAAGAAAATAATATTATGAAATATATTATATTATCTTGTCGATGTTATTGCAGTTCCTTAATGTATTATGTAGTTGATGAAGTGTCTGTAACACATAACTAACAAAAAGATACTTCCGCCGATGTGAAATTGAATTTTTGTATTGATGTATTTGCAATGAGTAGGTACTGGTTGTACCTCCTATTTGACTAAAACTTTATAGTTGAAGCACAGAACACTATAACATTGTAATTTGTTATTAACTAAATTCTGTGTTAGTGATTTATGTTTTATGACTGTGGAAGTTTGTTATTGGTATCTTCACTTTACTAGTTATTCGTTTTGTATGCTGTAAGCTCCCCAAATACAATAAAATAAAATGAAGTCTTCAGGAAATTGTAACGAGAAGTAGTTATTCAACAATGAAATTAGGCTCACGTTTTTCTGGGCTCTGTAACTCACGTGTAAAATATAAAATGAATATTTTTTAGGTTGTAAAAGGTCAACGATGAGCGCACCAAGAAAAAAGCTTTCTGAGGGTGAAAATAGAAAAAAATCTGAAGACAAATTTGAAGAAGTAAATAAATCGGCTTCTAAGATGAGAAAATGGCTTTACGAAGCAGGTCCATCGTCAAGTTCCACTGATACTTCGGATGCGGTTTCAGGTATTTCCAATAACTCTTGTAATTTGGACACTCAAGTTCCCACAGATCAGTTGAAGCTTCAAGGTTCAGATGATGGCATGGATGGCAAACAGTATTATTCGTCTATATTCTCTCAGCAGGGAGATAACGTTCAACTAGCATCTAGTGACTTATTGCAGTCAATCAGCAAATATGAAATTATAGATGAAATGGAAAAATCACAGATCAACAAAGGTAATTTTTGAGCAAACAAGCTGTATTATTAAATGATGAACATCCAAATAACGTAGATTTTAGGCCCACTGAACGCAACGGTAGGCATTTGACACTTAACATGTGGTTTGGAATAATGGCAAATAAGGAAATTCTTGAAAGATCCTGGCTCGTTTTCTCGAAAACAAAAAATGCTTTTTACTGCACTATCTGCAAGTTATTCGCCAGAACTTCTACATCAACGTAGTGTACAGATGGTCTCATTAATTGGAAAAATACTTCAGAAAGATTAACTGAGCATGAAGTATCACAAACGCATAAAGAATGTTTTATTAAATGAAAAACCCTCCTGCAGCAAATGAAATTGGGCCAGGGCATTGATCACGATATAGAGCGATTAATTCACTCTGAGAAAGAAAACTGGAGACATATTCTACATATAGTAGTGGACGCAGTCATGTATCTTGCCACAAGCTGTCTTTTCTTAAGAGGTACTAAAGAAGTGATCTCACCGAAAATTTTTCTCAACTTAGTCAAGGAAATGTTCTTAATTTGATGAGGCTACTCGCTAAATACGATCCTACTCTCAAGTATCAGTTGGTCTACATCAAAAGAGGACAGGTGTCCTATTTGGCAAAAAAAGTTTAAACTACTTTACCATCATGTTTGACTGCACTCCAGATGTATCTCATTCAGAACAAATGAGCAGGTTATTCGATATATAAAAACAACAGAAACTGGATGTATATTAAGGAAAGCTTTGTTCATTTTATTGAAGTAGATGGAGAAACTGGAGAATATATCACACAGTGAATTCTAGAAAAACTAGAAGCTGATTGTTTGGATATGCAAAAATGTAGTGGACAATCTTAGGACAACGGATCTAATATGGCTGGCGTATACAAAGGCGTTCAATCCAAAGTTATGCAAGTAACCGAGCTACCTTGTCTAGCACTCCTTGAATCTTGTGGGCATGCATTCAACGTCATCATGTCCAGAAGCAGTTGACCTATTTGGGCTTATACGAAAACTTTATTGTTTCTTTGTTGGATCCACCACGCGGTGGAAACTAATGCAAAAGTGTACTGAAACAAACTTAAAAAGAAATAGTCAAACCAGATGTTCAGCTAAACACAAAGCTGTTACTACTCTACTAAATAATTTACAGGAAGTTAACAAAGCTCTAGAAGAAATTGAAGAATCCTCTTCAGCCGTAGAATCGAAGTATGAAGCTGGTCATTTACTACATACTTTGATGAAATTCAAATTTCTCCTCAAACCATCAATTTGGAATGACATTCTTCGAAAGATTAATAGAGTGAACGTTGAAATACAAAAAGAAAGTATTATCATTTCGCATTCTGTGACCCGCAACCTCATGTCCTAGCTTAAACGGACACTCAAACAATGTCAACACCACCTATCTTTGTTTCAATGGCTATTACAGTCAAGGGTTCAGTATAGGGGAGGGCTTTGTGTTTTTGCCAGACCAGACGTCTCATTCAAAGAAGAGGATTCGTTGAAGGATGACAATTTCAACCCGACAAGTTTCAAAATCATTTTATAGAACAAATGTTTCTCTGTTGTCTGTATCGATACCGATAACAACTACCCTAGATTGTTCCAGTATCTGGAGGACAAGAAAGACATGATCTAATACAGCATGCGTCAGCTGAGGTGATCAGAATGGGAGACTTCAACGTCCACAACATTAACTAGCTCCACCACTCAATTAGGATCGACGAAACAGGAAGGCAAGCGGAGGCATTTGCGTTCAGCTGCAACTTAACCACAGTATTGTTTCTGCTACAGGTAACTTTGTACTGCTGCCTAATAGAGATCCAACACCTTCCAGGAGGACATGGCATTACAACCGATCTAGCTGGGAGCAACTGCGCGAGTTTTTTATCTTCTACCTTTAATGACATCTGTTTGTCGAATCCTGGCATCAATATCTGTACTGAGTCTGCCACTGAAGTTATTCTTGTAGGCATGGTCCTCCAAACTCTACGAGAAAACGTCCTCAGGAAATCCTTCTAAAAACTGTCACAAAACTGTCACACATGAAAACAGAGCTTATAAGAACTGAAAAAAAATTCAACTGATGAAA